>CM077162.1:82039686-82667829 GCA_039583875.1 Platanthera guangdongensis
TTAATCCCTTTCAAAATGTAGTAAGGGGTGTCATTTGTATTGCCTTGCTTGGGAGCAGCTTTGGGAGCAGCCTTTCTTTTCTTAGACATTTTCTTCTTCATAGAATCAGAATCCTCTGAATCATCATCTTGATCTTCATTAGATGATCCTTGGGGATTATCATAAAGAGCATCAATCTCTCTAATCATTTCTATGGGAATTTCCTTAACAGCTGGAGGAGGGACAACTTTAGCAAGGACTGCTTCAGTTTCCATAGCAATGTCTTGAGCAAAAATGTCATCAAGACTGGGAATGGGGCTATCATCCATAAAATAGGATAGCCCAGGAGGGCTAGATATCTGATCATCAGGATGTACTACTGGTGGAACTACCAAACTTGCCTTAAGCTGTCTGAGAACTTTAGAAGTTATAGGAGGAGAGCAGCACACAATGTCCAAACAAGATGGCTTGGGCCTTGGAAGACAATTAAGATAACTTGTGCAGAAAGAATTTAACAAATCAAAAATATCCACTGTGGGATTGATGCAACAATCACCAACAGTCACAACTACTAAGAAGAGTTATTTCCTCTGTGTCTGTATTGAAAGAAATTGTACCTAATCACCTAGAGGGGGGGGGGGGGGTGAATAGGTGACCTTATCTTTTTTAACTTTTAGCAGCATATTATATACATATTTCACAGAACATAAAAAAAGCAACCACATAATCACATACACAGAGAGTACACACAGTTTTATAGTGGTTCCCCAAGGTTTGGGTACATCCACTTTCCCCCTACGCCTATCTAGTAGTGTACTAGATTCGGCCAAACTCCTCCACTATTCCTCAGATCCTCAGATCTTACACTCAGACCCCAAACAGGTTCCTACAGCTCAGACCCAGGCCCTACAACTCAGTCTTCACAAAGACTACACTCAGCCTTCAACAAAGCCTACACTCAGCCACAAGGCCTACACTCAGCCACAATGCCTACACTCAAAGATATGAATCTCCTACACTTAGGCACACATGCCCTACCACTCAGCCTTTATAATTTCAGGCTTACAACTCAGATCCCTAAGGATCCTACAAGAAAATAAGAATACAATGTATATACCTACAACTCATAATAAGAGAGAAGAGTTGACAGGTTTCTTGATGAGTTCTTGGAAGAACTCTACTGAGATCAACCTCACTTGGCTTTCTTCAAAGCTTCTTGAATGTAGAACACAATAGGGTTGATACTCTCTACAGCTGATCTTCAATCACTGCAACTTAAGATTCAGATCTCAATCTAAACCCTTCTTTACAGCCTGGTTCCAACAACTGTCTTCTTGGAAGGAGCTCTCTCTCTCCAACTACTTAGATCTTCACTTGAATTGATTCTTTAATGAATTACTAGATCTTCTTCTCTTTCTCTTTTTCAATCTCTGTTGTTAATCATCTCCTTCTGTTAACAGAATAAGCCTATATATAGGCCTTCTTCATGGTGACCGGCTGATCCGGTTCCTAACAGCTTTCTGACAACTCTGACAGTTGCAGTAGACCGGCTGGAATGGCAGCTGTCATGTTATCCAGTCACTTCTTGAAATATCTGTCACTGTCTGAAAGTGTCGGGACAGTCTGTCTTTAAGTGTCGACACTTATAGACTAAGTGTCGACACAAGTAGACTAAGTGTCGACACTAGCCTTCAAGGTGTCGACATAACTCCTTGTGTTGTAGAATTTACTTCTCGACACTGCTTCTTCATCATGTGTCGACACTGATATTATGTGTCGACACAAACTTGTTCTTTAGTACTTAGTTGAGTTCTGCTAAGTGTCGACACTACTCCTTTGTGTCGACACATCTTCTTGTGTTGAACTTGTTCAGTGTCGACACATATTCTTGGTGTCGACACATGCCTTCTGTGTTGATACTTTCTGAGTGTCGACACAGCTCCTTGTGTCGACACATTCTTCTTCTGTTGAGACTTTGGCTGAGTGTCACACATCTCCTTTGTGTCGACACTTATACTTAGAATTTGTTGAACTTTGTTGAGTGTCGACACAGCCTCCTAGTGTCGACACTTTCTTCATGTATTGAGTCTTCTGCTGTATGTCGACACATTCTTTATTATGTCGACACTTTCTTCATGTATTCAGTCTTCTGCTGTGTGTCGACACATTCTTCATTATGTCGACACTTATACTTAGACTCTGTTGAAATTTGTTGAGTGTCGACACAGCCTACAAGTGTCGTCACTTTCTGATGTAGACAAAGTTCCTCTGGGTGTCGACACTGCTTCTAAGTGTCGACACAGCTTCTCTAAACTTCTCTTCATTGAGTGTCGAGACAACCTGTATGTTTCGACACTTTCCTTCTGGTGTCGACTCTGCATCCCTGGCGTCGACACAATTACTCCAAGTGTCGACGCTGCTTATCTGGCTGTCGACACAAGTCTTCTTAAGTGTCGACATTTTCCTTCTGGGTGTCGACACATGGACTTAGAAACTTTTCAGCTTTCCCTGCAAATACTTAACCTGCACAACTAAACTCAAAACACATCAAATACATTTTGATGTATATCATTGAGTAGGGTGAGACTTATTCAAATCAGGTACATTCATTCCAATGTACCCAACAATCTCCCCCTATTTGGAGAAGTCATAACCCTTAGTCAATGATATACACCATACATAACAAAATCACAGTATGATGTAATGCAGGATTATATAACAGGGTAAATTCATAAACATGTATTTAAACAAACATGTATATACCAATATCTCAGAACAATAATGTAATAGAATTAGCACACATCACATAGTTCTAAGAACTTAACATTTCATTATCACAAGTTTACAGAAGTTTTAATACAAGTGATTACAACTGTAAACTTAAAGAAAATTCTATTCTATTGCTGCTCAGCCTCCTTGATAACAATGCCCTTTCCAGATTGTATCTTTGCTTGGACTGGGGCTTCAGCATCTTCAGCAGCAGCAGGCTTCTTGCCTTTAAGATCCTTCTTTGTCTGCTCTTCAGCCTTGATCTTCTGCCTCTCAAAGTAATGATAAGGCTTGGGAAACTACTTGCTAGGCTCCTGGGCAGTAGGAGGTAGCTTTCCCATCTTAGCCTTTCTTCTGTATTGCACAGTGGCTTCTTGCCTGTTCTCATGCTTCCTCCACTCCAGTTCAGAATACCACTTGTTTCTATCTTGAATATTGTCTTTGGAAGCCTTCCATGCAGTCAGAATGATATTCCTGGAGGTGGGGCTCCACTGTTCAAAATCAGGCCTGAGTTCAGCTTGCTCTCTGAATCTCTTCTTAGACAATTGAGTCTCTTGTTCTTTGAGAAAAGCTTCTTGTTCTTTCAGTATAGCCTCTGTCACTTGCTGAACCACTTTAATCTTTTGATTTCCCTCAGGTGGGCTATACATTGACTGTATATCTGCATGTATCATATCAAAGTCTGGTGGAGGGTAAATTACTTGAGCCACTTCAGCTTGCTCCCCTCCAAGATATGCAGGATTAATCCCAGACTCTGCAACATTATCATCATCACACAATGGAGGATATCCAAGGGTGGTTCTAATGGAATTGGAAATCCATTTTGCATGATCAGAGCCTGCTTTGACTAACACCCTCTCCCCCTTTATGACTTCTCTTTCAATGTGATCCCTAAGATCATCCTTCTGAAATCTTATCTCGACATTCAGATAGCTAACTCCATCTCTGTAGAAAGGTTTCAACCTTTGGAGTTTGTCAGTGATGAGCTTCTGAGAATCTTGAATTGCAGAAGTAATAGCAGTTAGGCTCTCTTGCAATGCTTTGTCAAATTCTGCCTTAGCAGTTGCATTAGCTGTAGTCTGACCAGCAGCTATATTTTTCATTTCTGTTACTATGGCATTGTGTGAAGCAGTTAAATTATCATTCATCCTTAGCTGGTTCTCCAGAACATAGCCTTGCTTCACTTCAAGTTCATCCACTTGAGCTTTCATCTTCTCTTGATGAGTTGCTAGATAGACTACTGCATTTCCATCTTTGTGGAAGCAGTCAGTCTTCTCTTTCTTGTTCAGATTCATCTCAAATCTGATGGACTTGATATCTTGTGTAAGATGAAATTGTAAAGATTTATTTCTTTCATCTACATACTTTTCCAGAGCTTGCCTTTGCTCATCAAGCTTAATTTGTAAGGCCACCATCAATGAACTGTAATCTATTGATGGGGATGGCTGTAGTGCAGGCTGTGGTGCTATTGTTTGTAAGGCCTTTTTGTATGTCTAGCTCCTCCTCTTGAAGACTTGAAACTTACTCTTCTTGGCTCTTGCAGCCTCTTCTTCTTCTGATACAGATGTGCTATCAATAGTCACTCTGTCCTTAGGACTTGGAGGTAACCCTTCTCAGTCCTTTGGAGCCCTTCAGTATCTCTTGGCACCTCAGTCTCTTTGCCTGCAGTTTCTTTATATGTTCCACTTGCCCCCCCTCAACATGGGCCTTCTCCCCTCAGCAGCAGCACTTTCTTCACAAGTCAATGTCAGTTTGAAGAAGGTCAGGGAACAGTTCTTCCAAAGTAAATTCTTGTTGAGTAGGGGCTGGAGAATCCCTGATCTCATCAATGACTTGATCAGATACCACTTGATCTGCAACACATGAGTCCTCCATGACAACATCTTGGGGTTGGCTATGTGTTTGTGTTTGCTGATTAACATTAGGTAATGAATCAGACAAAACATCATCCTCAATAGGGAAATTTAATTTATTAATGTCGGTGATTACCTCAAGTATGGTGTGGGTAGCTTGTTCACTTTCTAGTGGAGTTGGCTCTTCCACTAGTAGAGGCTCCCCCTGGATGGAATCCTGGTGAAGTGGGCTAGCCTATGGTAGCTCCCCCTACCTCTCTGCATCATCTTGTCTTGTTGGAGAATTTCCAGCATTTCCAGTGTCTTGTTCATCATCTGGAGTGAACACAACTTGTTCTTCAGAGCTACTAGATGATTCTTGAGCCACAGGGGCTGACTTCTTCTTCCTTTTCTGGGGTGTTACCTTCTCAGGAGTTGGCATTTCCTTGGTCAAGACCCTATCCCACCTAAAGAAGATACTCAAATCCATTCTTCTCATGTGCTTGATCTTAGATCCAGCTGCTTGACTCATCACCTCTGGTATACTACCAGCTAGGTATAGACTTAGAATCCTACCCAAATTGGGTTTCTTCAGGCTCTCCTTAATCTTCTCAAACACTACTGCAGACCAATCAGTATTTAGCTGGAAGATTAACCTTGTCATTAGATTGAACATATAAGCTGAAATCCTGTCATGTCCTCCAGATTTGCACAGGATAACTTTTAGAACTATTTCAGACAAGAATTTGCCTTGGCTGTTCATTCCTTTTCTGTTGAACACAGAACCTATCTTCAGGTTGGAATCCAGTCCACACCAACTCAAAGCTTCTCTTGTCTTAGATGCAGAAACATCTTCTTCCTCCTTGGTTCTTGGTAGTTGTAACCTTCCTCAGACTTTTAGGAGAAACATTCACCTTAGCCCCATGAACCCTTGACTTAATCTTTAGTCCTGATTCATCTAGGGTTGTACCATTCAGAAATTTCAGGACCTCCTTCTTCCAGATCTTGATGGGTTCTGAAACAAGGAATTCTAATCCAGATTCTGCAACTAGGGTTACCAAACCTTTGATCGTAGGTTCCGCCTCATCAAATGCGTGCCGCACCAATTCATATCCTTCATTCACGTTCTCTTCGAGCTTGGGCGCCATTAGGGTTTGAAGAAATTTGAATTGAGAGAAGAGAAGTGTCGACACACAAGTTTTGGTCTCGAAACTTTGGTGAGCGTGTCGACAGACAATGGCGAAATCCTATTTATACCTTTCTAGGATCGAAGATGAAAGGGCACGTCAAAATACTCAAATTGTGTCGACATTGTTGATAAGTGTCGACACAGACTTATAATGTCTCAACATCTATGTGTCGACACAAGTATAGTCGACCGAATATATGTGTCGACACTTATTTATGTGTCGACACCACTTAGCTCGACACTTAGTCGAGACTTTACTTCACTAATTCTGCATAAAGTCTAAGTGTCGACACCACCTTGGATGTGTCGACACCTATCCTGTATGTGTCGACACTAATTCTCTGAAGTGTCGACACAACTTCCTAGATGTGTCGACACCTTTTCTCTGAAGTGTCGACACAATTCTCTATCTCGACACAGACAACTCTGTGTGTGTCGACACTATTTTACTTAGCCATTTCTGTAAAATTATTCTAAGTTTATCATACCTAATTCAATTTTAAACCATTGAATTTGGTTTCTTCTAAAGGCTTAGTATACATGTCAGCTAGTTGATTATCTGTTTTAACATACTCTAGTGAAATATCTTCTTTTTCCACATGTTCCCTTAGAAAATGATATTTTATTTCTATGTGCTTAGTTCTACTATGGAAAACAGGATTGTTTGCAATAGATATAGCACTAGTAGAATCACAAAATAGTGGTGTTCTACTTACTTGAATACCATAGTCTTCTAGTTGATGTTGTATCCATAGAAGTTGAGCACAACAACTTCCTGCAGCCACATACTCTGATTCTGCTGTGGAGATAGCCACACTTGTTTGTTTCTTGCTACTCCATGATATCAGTCTTCCACCTAGGAATTGACAGGTACCAGTTGTACTTTCCTATCTTCCTTGCAGCATGCAAAATCTGCATCTGAATAACCTGTCAGTTCAAAGTCTCCATTCCTAGGGTACCAAAGGCCTAGATAAGGAGTGACCTTAAGTTATATCAGAATTCTTTTGACTGCTGTCAAATGAGACTCTTTATGGCATGCTTGATACCTAGCACAGACACATGTAGCATACATGATATCTGGTCTACTTGCAGTCAAATACAATAGGGAGCCAACTATCCCTCTATACAAGTCTCATCTACAGGTTTCCCTGCATCATCTTTGCTAAGAGACATACTTGACCCCATAGGAGTCTTCATGGTACTGGATGATTCCATACCATACTTCCTTATTAATTCTAGGGTGAACTTAGACTGGCATATGGATAAACCATTCTCAGTCTGTCTAACTTGGAGACCCAAGAAGAACTTAAGTTCCCCATACTGCTCATCTCAAATTGTCCTTGCATAAGTTTTGCAAACTTTCTGCAAAGACTATTTTCAGTAGACCAAAATATGATGTCATCTACATATATTTAGACTAGAATGATCTTGCCTCTGGATTCCCTAAGGAATAGAGTCTTGTCTATTTTCCCCCTTGTGAATTTATTCTCAATGAGGAAACTAGATAGGGTTTCATACCAAGCCCTAGGGCTTGTTTTAACCCATACAAAGCCTTCCTAAGTCTATAGACATAATTAGGTTGAGTTGAATCAACAAAACTGATGGATGTTCCACATAGACTTCTTCTTTCAGATTGCCATTCAAAAAGGCTGACTTAACATCCATTTGGTATACTTTAAACCTTGATAAATATAGTTGCATAGGCCAAGAACATCCTTATGGCCTCCAGTCTGGCTACTGGAGTAAAGGTTTGATCAAAGTCAATACCATCTTCCTGCCTATATCCCTTAGCAACCAGTCTTGCTTTGTTCTTTACAATCAATCCATGTTCATCCATCTTGTTCCTAAAGATCCACTTAGTTCCAATTATGTTGTGGTCTTCTGGTTTATGAACAAGCTCCCAGACTTTGCATCTTTTGAACTGATTCAGCCCCTCTTGCATTGCCTCAATCCAATGAGGGTCTAGGATGGCTTCTTCAAATTTCTTTGGCTCTACTTGGGATAGAAAATTGGAGTAAAGTACTGAACTTAAATTTCTGCTCCTTGTTTGTACCCCTTGACTTAGATCACCAATAATTTGATTGGCTGGATGATCTTTTAGATGTCTACTAGCTGGAGGCAGCCTGGCTCCAGGTTGAACTCTTTCATCTTCTTCAACTTGCTGCACTCCTTGGTATTCTTCTGCATCAGGTGCATCTAGTACTCCCCCTAGACAACAGCCACTATCATCAACATACTGACTTGCAGTAGATCCTTCTTCAATAGTGAGCTTGTCCATCTTCTTAGTCACACCTGTGGAGCTGCAAATACTTCTAGACAATTCATTGTTAATAAGTCTAGCTTCATCAAATACTACATGTACTGACTCTTCTACAACTTGAGTAGTCAAGTTGTAGACCCTATAAGCCTTACTATTGTTGCTGTACCCACAAAGATCCCCTCTTGGGATTTTGCAGCAAACTTGGTCAAGTAAGACTTTCCATTGTTAAGTATATAGCATTTACAACCAAAGATCGTGAAATAGGATAGATTTGGTTTTCTGCCTTTCACAATCTCATAGGGGGTCTTATTGTGGCCCTTGGTGATAGTAACCCTATTAATTACATGGCATGCCGTGTTTACTGCCTCAGCCCAGAAATATTCTGGGAGAGATGTATCACTTAATAGTGTTCTACCAGCCTCAATCAAGGTTCTATTTTTCCTTTCAGCAATGCCATTTTGCTGAGGTGTTCTTGGTGAAGAAAATTCCTGAAATATCCCAAATTGTTCATATAGTTTTGTCATACTATCAGACTGGAATTCAGTACCATGGTCACTTCTTATTTTGACCACTGCACTATCTAACTCATTTTGAATTTGTTTGACAAAACTATAAAAGATACCAGGTGTTTCAGATTTCTGTCTAAGGAAGAACACCCAGGAAAACCTTGAGTAGTCATCTACAACCACAAATGTGTAGACCTTCCTACCTAGGCTGTGAACTGGCATAGGACCAAAGAGATGCATATGCAAGAGGTATAAACACCTCACAGCATCTTTGTTTTCAATGCTATTAAAGGTGGATCTAATCTGCTTGCCCTTCTGACAAGCTGAACATATCCCTTCTTTAATACACTTAACCTGAGGACCATTCCTCACTAACTCTTTGCTATAGAGTTGGCCAATTATCTTGTTGTTAAGATGAGCTAGCCTCTTGTGCCATTTGACATAATGAGAGACTTTCTCATCAGCTACAAGACACACTGGAGAAACATTGTTCTCACATATAATGTCTAGGCAATAGACATTTCTTTTTCTGTAACCAGTCAGAATGATCTCTTGATCATTTGATCTCCTAATATGACAACCATTTTTGACAAATGAGATGTCATATCCTAAATCACTCAGTTGACTTATACTAATTAGGTTATGTTTCAAACCTTTAACATAAGCCACTTGAGTAATTATTATAAGGTTGCTAGAAATGTTACCAAAACCTTTGATGATTCCTTTTTCAGAACCACCAAAGGTGACTTTAGGACCATCCTTGATTGGTGTGAAGTCCTTTAGCAATCTCCTAGTTCCAGTTATGTGCCTGGAACATCCACTGTCCAAGTACCATATTGGGGCATGGTCACTTGGACTCACCTGCAAAACAGATTAGTTGACCTTAGAACCCAAAGAATTCTTGGGTCCTTGGTGCTGGTTAGTTTTCCTTTTAACAAAGCTACCTGTAGAACTTCCAACGGGCAGTTTGATACTCATCTTGGCACTAGAATTGTGCCAACAGTCTATGCCAAAATGTCCTACCTTGCCACAGCACCAGCACTCAAATCTATTGTACCTTTACTTAGGTACAACCCTAGCTGTTCTATCTACAGCAGGCTTGTTGAGTACTGGGGCTTTGCCCTTAGACTTGAACTTTACATTCCTAGCAGGTTGTGTAAACCCTAATCCAGTTTTACCCTTCTGATGTACAAATTCATCTATCAAATGTAAAATAGATTTTGGTTTAGAAAACCTTGCAACTATATCTCTCTCCTTCCGAAGACTAATCTCCAGATTTCTGATTTGATCATTCTTGAATGTTATAGTCCCCATCTGAATAACAGTTATGTTCTTCAGCCTGGCTATTTCATTTAGTTTTTGATCAATCAATTTATCAAAATCTGTTGCAGCCTCTTTGAGATTAGCAATCTCCTTAGCCTGACTCTAGGCCAAGGATTTGCTTCTCTTAAAAGCTTGCAACAGTACTCTATATTCATCAATCAACTGATGAATATCCCCTTCTGATTCAGATCCACTGGCATCACTTGATGCTGATGTAACTGAATCTGAACTAGCACTAGAAATTGAACTTAAAGAACAATTTTGTACCTGACTTGGTCCAGGCTGATCCTGGATTTTGTCACCTTCTGATAAGGCCATCAGTCCCTGGCACTGATTGTCCTCTTGCTCATATATAGAGTTCATTAACTGGATGAACTCCTCTTCTTCTTCTTCTTCAGCAAACAGTCCAATGTAAGCTTCTGCTTCTGAATCAGTTTCTGAAGATGATATGTCTGACAGGCTTTTGTCCTTTTTAGCAACAAAGGACCTTTCCTTCTTGCCCTTGATTTGAGTCTTCTTCTTATCAGTTGACTCTTTCCTTTTCTCTGGACAGTCAGCAACAACATGTCCTTGTCTGTTACAGCAATATCATATAATTTTTGATAAAGTTGCTTTGCTTGACTTGGGCTTTCTCCTGTCTTTCTTTGATGACTTCTTATTCTGATAATAGTCATCTTTTCCCTGTGAAGTGGATGGCTTTGACCTCCACTGTTTCTTCTTTAGAAACTTCTGAAAGTGTCTTGTGAAAGCTGCAAAATCCTCATCACTCTCACTGCTTTCAGAATTCCTGCATTCTGTCTCATCTGTCTCAGATCCAGCAACCTTTGGAGGTGGAGATGGAGACTTACTTTTGTATTTCCTGGTGGCTTCTGTCTTGAATGCCACTATTCTTTCTTTATGCTCAATTCTGGTAGTCTTCTCCTCTTCTTTCCTTACCATCAACTGCATATCATAAGATAGCAGTTTTCCAAACAATGTTGGAGGAGGGATATCTGCTAACTTGGCCATTTCCCTTATGACACAGATCTTGGTGTCCCAATCCTTTGTTAGAGACCTCAAGAACTTATCATTCAGCTCATAGTTGCTGAATTCTCTTCCATAAGACATCAACTCATTGACAATCCAATAGAATTTCTTATAGCATTCTGTTACGCTATCAGACCTGCCTTGTCTGAAGCTCTCATATTCTTGGTTTAACAAAGACTTTCTGTCCTGTCTAACTTCTTCTGAACCCTCCATGTACACTATCAGAGTATCCCACATCTCCTTAGATGTCTTACAGTGTATCAAGTTCTGAAATGTAGCATCATCTATGACACTTATAATGATATTCTGAGCCTTCTTATCCATGGTGGCCAGAATAATCTCATCTTTTGTCATTTCAGATAAGTCCTTAGGTGTTCTCTGATTTGCATCCAACATTGATACTTTCATAGACACATATGGCCCTTATTTAACTGTGATCACATACACACATAGTACACACAGTTTTATAGTGGTTCCCCAAGGTTTGGGTACATCCACTTTCCCCCTTTGCCTATCTAGTAGTGACTAGATTCGATTCGGCCAATCTCCTCCTCCATATTCCTCAGATCCTCAGATCACACTCAGAATACCAAACAGGTTCCTACAGCTCAGGCCCAAGGCCCTACAACTCAGTCTTCACAAAGACCTACACTCAGCCTTCAATAAAGCCTACACTCAGCCACAAGGCCTGCACTCAACCACAAGGCCTACACTCAGAGATCTGAATCTCCTACACTCAAGCACACAGGCCCTACCACTCAGCCTTTATAATTTCAGGCTTACAACTCAGATCCCTAAGGATCCTACAAGAAAATAAGAATATAATGTATATACCTACAACTCAGAATAAGAGAGAAGAGTTGACAGGTTTCTTGATGAGTTCTTGGAAGAACTCTGCTGAGATCAACCTCACTTAGCTTTCATCAAAGCTTCTTGAATGTAAAACACAATAGGGTTGATACTCTCTGCAGCTGATCTTCAATCACTGCAACTTAAGATTCAGATCTCAATCTGAACCTTCTTTACAGCCTGGTTCCAACAGCTGTCTTCTTGGAAGGAGCTCTCTCTCTCCAACTACTTAGATCTTCACTTGAATTGATTCTTCAATGAATTGCAAGATCTTCTTCTCTTTCTCTTTTTCAATCTCTGTTGTTAATCATCTCCTTCTGTTGACAAAATAAGCCTATATATAGGCCTTCTTCATGGTGACCGGCTGATACGGTTCCTAACAGCTTTCTGACAACTCTGACAGTTGCAGTAGACCGGCTGGAATGGCAGTTGTCATGTCATCCAGTCACTTCTTGAAATATCTGTCACTGTCTGAAAGTGTCGAGACAGTCTGTCTTTAAGTGTCGACACTTATAGACTAAGTGTCGACACAAGTAGACTAAGTGTCGACACTAGCCTTCAAGGTGTCGACACAACTCCTTGTGTTGTAGAATTTACTTCTCGACACTGCTTCTTCATCATGTGTCGAAACTGATATTGTGTGTCGACACAACTCCTTGTTCTTCAGTACTTAGTTGAATTCTGCTAAGTGTCGACACTACTCCTTTATGTCGACACATCTTCTTGTGTTGAACTTGTTCAGTGTCGACACATCTTCTTGGTGTCGACACATGCCTTCTGTGTTGATACATGTTGAGTGTCGACACAGCTCCTTGTGTCGACACATTCTTCTTCTGTTGAGACTTTGGATGAGTGTCGGCACATCTCCTTTGTGTCGACACTTATACTTAGAATTTGTTGAACTTTGCTGTGTGTCGACATAGCCTCCTAGTGTCGACACTTTCTTCATGTATTGAGTCTTCTGCTGTGTGTCGACACATTCTTTATTATGTCGACACTTTCTTCATGTGTTTAGTCTTCTGCTGTGTGTCGACACATTCTTCATTATGTCGACACTTATACTTAGACTCTGTTGAAATTTACTGAGTGTCGACACAGCCTCCAAGTGTCGACACTTTCTGATGTAGACAAAGTTTCTCTCGGTGTCGACACTGCTTCTAAGTGTCGACAAAGCTTCTCTGGACTTCTCTTCATTGAGTGTCGAGACAACCTGTATGTGTCGACACTTTCCTTTTGGTGTCGACTCTGCATCCCTGGTGTCGACACAATTACTCCAAGTGTCGACACTGCTTGTCTGGTTGTCGACACAAGTCTTCTTAAGTGTCGACACTTTCCTTCTGGGTGTCGACACATGGACTTAGAAACTTTTCAGCTTTCTCTGCAAATACTTAACCTGCACAACTAAACTCAAAACACATCAAATACATTTTGATGTATATCATTGAGTAGGGTGAGGCTTCTTCAAATCAGGTACATTCATTCCAATGTACCCAAGAATCTCCCCCTATTTGGAGAAGTCATAACCCTTAGTCAATGATATACACCATACATAACAAAATCACCGTATGATGTAATGCAGGATTATATAACAGGATAAATTCATAAACATGTATTTAAACAAAACATGTATATACCAATATCTCAGAACAATAATGTAATAGAATTAGCACAGATCACATAGTTCTAAGAACTTCAACATTTTCATTATTCACATGTTTACAGAAGTTTTAATACAAGTGATTACAACTGTAAACTTAAAGAAAATTCTATTCTATTGCTGCTCAGCCTCCTTGATAACAATGCCCTTTCCAGATTGTATCTTTGCTTGGACTGGGGCTTCAACATCTTCAGCAGCAGCAGGCTTCTTGCCTTTAAGATCCTTCTTTGTCTGCTCTTCAGCCTTGATCTTCTGCCTCTCAAAGTAATGATAAGGCTTGGGAAACTACTTGCTAGGCTCCTGGGCAGTAGGAGGTAGCTTTCCCATCTTAGCCTTTCTTCTGTATTGCACAGTGGCTTCTTGCCTGTTCTCATGCTTCCTCCACTCCAGTTCAGAATACCACTTGTTTCTATCTTGAATATTATCTTTGGCACCCTTCCATGCAGTCAGAATGATATTCCCGGAGGTGGGGCTCCACTGTTCAAAATCAGGCCTGAGTTCAGCTTGCTCTCTGAATCTCTTCTTAGACAATTGAGTCGCTTGTTCTTTGAGCAAAGCTTCTTGTTCTTTCAGTATAGCCTCTGGCACTTACTGAACCACTTTCTCTATGATGATCTTTTGATTTCCCTCAGGTGGGCTATACATTGACTGTATATCTGTATGTATCATATCAAAGTCTGGTGGAGGGTAAATTACTTGAGCCACTTCAGCTTGCTCCCCTCCAAGATATGCAGGATTATTCCCAGACTCTGCAACATTATCATCATCACACAATGGAGGATATCCAAGGGTGGCTCTGATGGAATTGGAAATCTATTTTGCATGATCAGAGCCTGCTTTGACTAACACCCTCTCCCCCTTTATGACTTCTCTTTCAATGTGATCCCTAAGATCATCCTTCTGAAATCTTATCTGGGCATTCAGATAGCTAACTCCATCTCTGTAGAAAGGTTTCAACCTTTGGAGTTTGTCAGTGATGAGCTTCTGAGAATCTTGAATTGCAGAAGTAATAGCAGTTAGGCTCTCTTGCAATGCTTTGTCAAATTCTGCCTTAGCAGTTGCATTAGCTGTAGTCTGACCAGCAGCTATATTTTTCATTTCTGTTACTATGGCATTGTGTGAAGCAGTTAAATTATCATTCATCCTTAGCTGGTTCTCCAGAACATAGCCTTGCTTCACTTCAAGTTCATCCACTTGAGCTTTGATCTTCTCTTGATGAGTTGCTAGATAGACTACTGCATTTCCTTCTTTGTGGAAGCAGTCAGTCATCTCTTTCTTAATCAGATTCATCTCAAATCTGATGGACTTGATATCTTGTGCAAGATCAAATTGTAAAGATTTATTTCCTTCATCTACATACATTTCCAGAGCTTGCCTTTGCTCATCAAGCTTAATTTGTAAGTCCACCATCAATGAACTGTAATCTATTGATGGGGCTGGCTGTAGTACAGGCTGTGGTGCTATTATTTGTAAGGCCTTTTTGTATGTCTGGCTCCTCCTCTTGAAGACTTGAAACTTCCTCTTCTTGGCTCTTGCAGCCTCTTCTTCTTCTGATGCATGTGTGCTATCAATAGTCACTCTATCCTTAGGACTTGGAGGGAACTCCTTCTCAGTCCTTTGGAGCCCTTCAGTATCTCTTGGCACCTCAGTCTCTTTGCCTGCAGTTTCTTTTATATGTTCCACTTGCTCCCCCTCAACATGAGCCTTCTCCCCCTCAGCAGCAACACTTTCTTTCTCAAAGTCAATGTCAGTTTGAAGAAGGTCAGGGAACAGTTCTTCCAAAGTAAATTCTTGTTGAGTAGGGGCTGGAGAATCCCTGATCTCATCAATGACTTGATCAGATACCACTTGATCTGCAACAGATGAGTCCTCCATGACAACATCTTGGGGTTGGCTATGTGTTTGTGTTTGCTGATTAACATTAGGTAATGAATCAGACAAAACATCATCCTCAATAGGGAAATTTAATTTATTAATGTCAGTGATTACCTCAAGTATGGTGTGGGTAGCTTGTTCACTTTCTAGTGTAGTTGGCTCTTCCACTAGTAGAGGCTCCCCTGGATGGAATCCTGGTGAAGTGGGCTAGCCTGTGGCAGCTTCCTCTTGCTCTCTGTCTAGCATGGCTGGAGACTTTCCAGCATTTCCAGTGTCTTGTTCATCATCTGGAGTGAACACTACTTGTTCTTCAGAGCTACTAGATGATTCTTGAGCCACAGGGGCTGACTTCTTCTTTCTTTTCTGGGGTGTTACCTTCTCAGGAGTTGGCATTTCCTTGGTCAAGACCCTATCCCACCTAGAGAAGATCCTCAAATCCATTCTTCTCATGTGGTTGATCTTAGATCCAGCTGCTTGACTCATCACCTCTGGTATACTACCAGCTAGGTATAGACTTAGAATCCTACCCAAATTGGGTTTCTTCAGGCTCTCCTTAATCTTCTCAAACACTACTGCAGACCAATCAGTATTTAGCTGGAAGATTAACCTTGTCATTAGATTGAACATATAAGCTGAAATCCTGTCATGTCCTCCAGATTTGCACTTGATAACTTTTCCAACTATTTCAGACAAGAATTTGCCTTGGCTGTTCATTTCTTTTCTGTTGAACACAGAACCTATCTTCAGGTTGGAATCCAGTCCACACCAACTCAACGCTTCTCTTGTCTTAGATGCAGAAACATCTTCTTCCTCCTTAGTTCTTGGTAGTTGTAGTACCTTCCTCAGACTTTTAGGAGAAACTTTCACCTTAGCCCCATGAACCCTTGACTTAGTCTTTAGTCCTGATTCATCTAGGGTTGTGCCATTCAGAAATTCCAGGACCTCCTTCTTCCAGATCTTGATGGGTTCTGAAACAAGGAATTCTAATCCAGATTCTACAACTAGGGTTACCACACCTTTGATCGCAGGTTCCGCCTCATCAAATGCGTGCCGCACCAATTCATATCCTTCATTCACGTTCTCTTCGAGCTTGGGCGCCATTAGAGTTTGAAGAAATTTGAATTGAGAGAAGAGAAGTGTCGACACACAAGTTTTGGTCTCGAAACTTTGGTGAGCGTGTCGACAGACAATGGCGAAATCCTATTTATACCTTTCTAGGATCGAAGATGAAAGGGCGCGTCAAAATACTCAAATTGTGTCGACACTGTTGATAAGTGTCGACACAGACTTATAATGTCTCGACATCTATGTGTCGACACAAGTATAGTCGATAGAATATATGTGTTGACACTTGTTTATGTGTCGACACCACTTAGCTCGACACTTAGTCGAGACTTTACTTCACTAATTCTGCATAAAGTCTAAGTGTCGACACCACCTTGGATGTGTTGACACCTATCCTGTATGTGTCGACACTAATCCTCTGAAGTGTCGACACCAACTTCCTAGATGTGTCGACACCTTTTCTCTGAAGTGTCGACACCAATTCTCTGTCTCGACACATACAACTCTGTGTGTCGACACTATTTTACTTAGCCATTTTTGTAAACTTATTCTAAGTTTATCATACCTAATTCAATTTTAAACCTATTGAATTTGGTTTCTTCTAAAAGCTTAGTATACATGTCAGCTAGTTGATTATCTGTGTTAACATACTCTAGTGAAATATCTTCTTTTTTCACATGTTCCCTTAGAAAATGGTATTTTATTTCTATGTGCTTAGTTCTACTAAGGGAAACATGATTTTTTGCAATAGATATAACACTAGTAGAATCACAAAATAGTGGTGTTCTACTTACTTGAATACCATAGTATTCTAGTTGATGTTTTATCCATAGAAGTTGAGCACAGCAACTTCCTGCAACCACATACTCTGATTCTGCTGTGGAGATAGCCACATTTGTTTGTTTCTTGCTACTCCATGATATCAGTCTTCCACCTAGGAATTGACAGGTACCAGTTGTACTTTTCCTATCTTCCTTGCAGCATGCAAAATCTGCATCTGAATAATCTGTCAGTTCAAAGTCTCCATTCCTAGGGTATCAAAGGCCTAGATAAGGAGTGCCCTTAAGATATCTCAGAATTATTTTGACTGCTGTCAAATGATACTCTTTAGGGCATGCTTGATACCTAGCATAGACACATGTAGCATACATGATATCTGGTCTACTTGCAGTCAAATATAATAGGGAGCCAACTATCCCTCTATACAAAGTCTCATCTATAGGTTTCCCTGCATCATCTTTGCTAAGAGACATACTTGACCCCATAAGAGTCTTCATGGTACTGGATGATTCCATACCATACTTCCTTATTAATTCTAGGGTGAACTTAGACAGGCATATGGATAAACCATTCTTAGTATGTCTAACTTGGAGACCCAAGAAGAACTTAAGTTCCCCCATACTGCTCATCTCAAATTGTCCTTGCATAAGTTTTGCAAACTTTCTGCAAAGACTATTTTCAGTAGACCAAAATATGATGTCATCTACATATATTTAGACTAGAATGATCTTGCCTCTGGATTCCATAAGGAATAAAGTCTTGTCTATTTTCCCCCTTGTGAATTTATTCTAAATGAGGAAACTAGACAGGGTTTCATACCAAGCCCTAGGGGCTTGTTTTAACCCATACAAAGCCTTCCTAAGTCTATAGACATAATTAGGTTGAGTTGAATCAACAAAACCTGATGGCTGTTCCACATAGACTTCTTCTTTCAGATTGCCATTCAAAAAGTCTGACTTAACATCCATTTGGTATACTTTAAATCCTTGATAGGTTGCATAGGCCAAGAACATCCTTATGGCCTCCAGTCTGGCTACTGTAGTAAAGGTTTGATCAAAGTCAATACCTTCTTCCTGCCTATATCCCTTAGCAACCAGTCTTGCTTTGTTCTTTACAATCACTCCATGTTCATCCATCTTGTTCCTAAAGATCCACTTAGTTCCAATTATGTTGTGGTCTTTTCGTTTAGGAACAAGCTCCCAGACTTTGCATCTTTTGAACTGATTCAGCCCCTCTTGCATTGCCTCAATCCAATGAGGGTCTAGGATGGCTTCTTTAAATTTCTTTGGCTCTACTTGGGATAGAAAACTGGAGTAAAGTACTGAACTTAAATTTCTGCTTTTTGTTTGTACCACTTGACTTAGATCACCAATAATTTGATTGGCTGGATGATCTTTTAGATGTCTACTAGCTGGAGGCAGCCTGGCTCCAGGTTGAAATCTTTCATCTTCTTCAACTTGCTGCACTCCTTGGTCTTCTTCTGCATCAGGTGCATCTAGTACTCCCCCTAGACAACAGCCACTATCATCTACATGCTGACTTGCAGTAGATCCTTCTTCAATAGTGAGCTTGTCCATCTTCTTAGTCACACCTATGGAGTTGCAAATACTTCTAGACAATTCATTGTTAATAAGTCTAGCTTCATCAAATAGTACATGTACTGACTCTTCTACAACTTGAGCAGTCAAGTTGTAGACCCTATAAGCCTTACTATTGTTGCTGTATCCAACAAAGATCCCCTCTTGGGATTCTGCAGCAAACTTGGTCAAGTAAGACTTTCCATTGTTAAGTATATAGCATTTACAACCAAAGATCCTGAAATAGGATAGATTTGGTTTTCTGCCTTTCACAATCTCATAGGGGGTCTTATTGTGGCCCTTGGTGATAGTAACCCTATTAATTACATGGCTTGCAGTGTTTACTGCCTCAGCCCAGAAATATTCTGGGAGAGATGTATCACTTAACACGGTTCTACCAGCCTCAATCAAGGTTCTATTTTTCCTTTCAGCAATGCCATTTTGCTGAGGTGTTGTTGGTGAAGCAAATTCCTGAAATATCCCAAATTCTTCACATAGTTTTGTCATATTATCAGGCTGGAATTCAGTACCATGGTCACTTCTTATTTTGACCAATGTACTGTCTAACTCATTCTGAATTTGTTTGACAAAACTATAAAAGATACTAGGTGTTTCAGATTTCTGTATAAGGAAGAACACCCAGGAAAACCTTGAGTAGTCATCTACAACCACAAATGTGTAGACCTTCCTACCTAGGTTGTGAACTGGCATAGGACTAAAGAGATCCATATGCAAGAGGTATAAACACCTCACAACATCTTTGTTTTCAATGCTATTAAAGGTGGATCTAGTCTGCTTGCCCTTCTGACAAGCTGAACATATACCATCTTTAATACACTTAACCTGAGGACCATTCCTCACTAACTCTTTGCTATAGAGTTGGCCAATTGTCTTGTTGTTAAGATGAGCTAGCCTCTTGTGCCATTTGACACAATGAGAGACTTTCTCATCACCTACAAGACACACTGGAGAAACATTGTTCTCACACATAATGTCTAGGCAATAGACATTTCTTTTTCTGTAACCAGTCAGAATGATCTCTTGATCATTTGATCTCCTAATATGACAACCATTTTTGGCAAATGAGATGTCATATCCTAAATCACTCAGTTGATACTTTCTGAGTGTCGACACAGCCTCCTAGTGTCGACACTTTCTTCATGTATTGAGTCTTCTGCTGTGTGTCGACACATTCTTTATTATGTCGACACTTTCTTCATGTGTTGAGTCTTTTGCTGTATGTCGACACATTCTTCATTATGTCGAAACTTATACTTAGACTCTGTTGAAATTTGCTGAGTGTCGACATAGCCTCCAAGTGTCGACACTTTCTGATGTAGACAAAGTTCCTCTGGGTGTCTACACTGCTTCTAAGTGTCGACACAGCTTCTCTGGACTTCTCTTCATTGAGTGTCGACACAACTTGTATGTGTCGACACTTTCCTTCTGGTGTCGACTCTGCATTCCTGGTGTCGACACAATTACTCCAAGTGTCGACACTGCTTGTCTGGCTATCGACACAAGTCTTCTTAAGTGTCGACACTTTTGTTGGAACACCCTATTACTAATTTGGGTCAGGATCACTATGTCTCTAGGAATCTTTGCTTGACCTCCTGTATAGCTTAATAGGTCAACTAGAATTGAGTCTAAGAGTTAGAAGTCTAGGTTTGGAAGCTGCCCTGAAGACCAAGATTTTATGTTTTGGAGACTAAGTCATATCGTCGAGCTCAGCACAACGATTCGTCGAACTCCGGTCGACGATCGTCTAGCTCAACTTCGACAAGATCGTCGAACTCCATTCGACGATCGCTGAGTTCAACTTTTTTATATCGTCGAACTCCGTTCGACGATCGGTGAGCTCAGGTCGACGATTTTGACTCTGCTTTGGATCTTTATCTCTGAACTCAGTTCGACGATCTTTGAGCTCAGATCGACGACATTTTGTTGCTGTATATTTCCAGATCGCTGAGCTCAGCTCGACGATAGCAGAGCTCAGTTCGACGATTTCAGATAACTTCCAGGATGTTTCTACATTCAAATTCAAATCAGTTAGGAGTTATTCTGCAATTAATTCAGAGATTTGCTAGCCGTTTTCATTCATTTCTGGACCAAGTTTCAAGGGATTTTTCAAGGAATAATTCTGTGGACTTTCCTCCAGAAGAGATTATGCAATTAAGGATGCAATTAATGCAGGCCAACAGCTATACTTGACAGAAAATGTTATTCTATTCTGTACCAGAGAATAAAAGATAGGATTTTTGAATCTCTCACAAGAATACACACAATATAGAGAGAGAATACAGATTACAGAGACACATTCAAAAATCTTCTGTCACAAAGAATTCTCAAGAACACACATCCAAGGAGATCAAGCTTTCTCAAAATCTTCAGATCTCTTTAGTTTTCAAAGTGTTCAAGGCCAACATATTTCCAGACTCCAGACATTCAACATTTCAGCTATTGCTGAAATCATCTATTGCTGGAGTTCAATCTTTGAAGGCCTATCACCCTCAGCAAAGCTTGAAAGAGCAACTAGATCTGATATACTCTAGAGGGGGGTGAATAGAGTATATGGTGCTTAAAAACTTTTACAAGCTTTTACAACAATTATTGTAATATGTGTGAGCAGGGAAGCAGAAATAAATTTAATCACAGTACTAAGCTATGCAAAAACAAAGCACAGAAAAATCAAGGCCAGAAATAAAAAGAAAGCAAGCAGAACCAGAAGACACAAGGGAATATAGTGGTTCCCCAAACTTGGGTACATCCACTCTTCTACCACCCTAGGTAGGATCCACTACAGGATGAGTTGATCAGGTGTCCTGGGCACCAATGAGCTTTTGATAAGGTGCTCAAAAACCAAAGAAGATTTTTTGATCAGGTGTCTTGCCACCAATGAGCTTTTGACAAGGTGCTCAAAAACCAGGTTCAAACTTTTGAAGGGAGTTTGAACAACCCTTTACAGAGTGGGGGTGAGAGAGTGATGGCAGTCTTCTCTTTCTCAAACAACTGAGAAGACTATGTGGATTGATGTCAAAGCTCCCCCTGAGTCCTTGAGATCTTTAGGAAGAAAAGCTTTGCTGAGGGTGATAGGCCTTCAAAGATAGAACTCCAGCAATAGATGGTTTCAGCAATGCCTGAAATGTTGAGTGTCTGGAGTCTTGAAATGATGTTGGCCTTGAACACTTTTAAAGCTGAAGAGATCTAAAGATTTGAAAACTAGATCTCCTTGGATGAGTGTTCTTCAGAATTCTTTTTGACAGAAGATTTTTGAGTATTTTTCTGTAATCTGTATTCTCTCTCTGTATGGTGTGTTCTATTCTTCTTGATCTTGTTTTTGATTCAAAAAACATTCTATCTTTTATTCTCTGTTCCAGAATAGAATAACATTCTCTGTCAAGGATAGCCGTTGGTCTGCATTGATTGCATCCTTAATTGCATAATCTCTTCTAGAGGAAAGTCCACAGAATTATTCCTTGAAAAGTCCCTTGAAACTTGGTCCAGAATTGAATGAAAACGGCTAGCAAATCTCTGAATTAATTGCAGAATAACTCATAACTGATTTGAATTTGAATTCTAGAAGTTATCTGAAGTCGTCGAACTGAGCTCTGCTATCGTCGATCTTAGCTCAGCAATCTGGAAAAACACAGCAGCAAAATATCGTCGATCTGAGCTCAAAGATCGTCGAACTGAGCTCAGAGATAAAGATCCAAGGCAGAGTCAAAAACGTCGACCTGAGCTCACCGATCGTCGAATGGAGTTCGACGATATTATGAAGTTGAGCTCAGCGATCGTCGAATGGAGTTCGACGATCTGTCGAAGTTGAGCTAGATGATCGTCGACCGGAGTTCGACGAATCATCGTGCTGAGCTCGACGATCAGGCTTAGTCTCCAGACAGAAAAACTTGGTCTTCAGGGCAGCTTCCAATCCTAGACTTCTAACCCTTAGACTCAATTCTAATTGACCTTTTAAGCTATACAGGAGGTCAAGCAAAGGTTCCTAGAGACATAGTGATCCTGACCCAAATTAGTAATAGGGTGTTCCAACAATCTCCCCCTATTGGGGTTAGGATTACAATTTACAGACTTTGGAAAAATTCAAATAATAACATACAATCAGTAAAACATGAAAACAACAGCTAGACATTGCAGAAACATCACAGATATATATATGTCATCCAGATAATCAGAAGTTCCAGAAATTGTCACCTTACAATGTCATTTCTTCTCTTTGCCTTTAACCATTTTGATTTCTCTGTTAGGGTTCAGGGCTTCTTTGTTGGACCTGGTGTCATCTGCTGCACCCAAATAAGTTTGCTTTGTAGCCCTGGGAACCACAGCAGCAGGATGTAATTCCATATATCTGTCAGCATCAAAGAATTTACTGGAAGCATATCTGTCTAATTCTTTCTGTCTTTGTTCTGACATTGTAGAAATGTTGGAAGAATCTAATCCTTGTTCTTTGGCCTTCTTAATCTGATCCAGTGCAGCCAATTCCTTTATCCTGGCAGTCCAAGCAACTGGATTCTTTTCAGGGTCCTCAAATGGTACAGGTGGCTCATACCTGTTGGAAGAATTATCTTGAGGAGGCCTGGCAGACACTGTCTCTTTTAACTTATAGGGGAAAGGACCAGAAGTTGTATCAGATGAAACATGTCCTCCCCTAGAATATGGGTGCTGCCTGGAATACCCTTTAGAATAAACTTGAAAATCTCTCTGATTACCCCTGTATCCTCCTCTCCTAGAATATGAACCCCTAGATTGGCTTTCCCTTTGGTAGGATCTGGCATGGGGTTGATAGGGAGCCTGGCTTCTAGCTGGTGGTTGACTTGCAGAGCTTCCACCTGCACCTGCATCAGGAGGAGGTGGTGGAGGAGGATAAGGGTGCTGGAATTGGGAAGAGCCCTTCTCATATTTCCTCTTTTTCTTCATGGCTTTCAGCTGGTTTTTAGAATATTGCATCCAATGTTCAGTGATAGGGCAATTATGCAGAATGTAATAAGGAATGTCATTGTTATCTTTGACTTTTGCAGGAGGAACCCTTTTCATTGCCTTGCTCCTTGCCTTCCTTTTTCTGGCAATAGTAGCAGAAGAATCATCAGAGTCTGTTTTAAACTCATCAGATTCAGAACTCTGGTCATCATATATAGCATCTATTTTCTTCATTAAATCTTTCTTCAGTTGAACAGCAGCAGATGAGGCAGAAGTTGAGATAGCAGCAGCAGGGACAGCAGCAGATGGAGCAGCAGATGGAGAGGGTGCAACAGAAGCAAATACAGCAGCAGTAGATACTGGACTGGTGACAACAGCAGTAACTGTCTCACTATCATCAGCAGAAATTTCACTAACAGCAGTAGAATCAGCAGAAACAACAGCAAAAATTGCAGCAGGCTCAATTTCAGTTGCCTCTGTCATAGGACAATCCTTGGATATTTGTGCAGCAGAAACAGTTGGAACTTCAGCATCAATAAAAACAATCTCAGCAGCAGTATCAACAATCCTTTCTTCAGCATCAGCAGCAGCAGCAACATCTTCAGTAGCAGCAATCAATGAATGTACAAAAGAAGAGATAATGCTAGTGTCACAACAAGAGAAAGACACCAGTGCCTTGGATAAGTCTTCTATAGGCTGGACAGCATTACTCTCTGGCAGACAGCTGAAGAAGGCAGTATCAAAAGTAGATAGCAAAGACCTTAGGTCAATTGTAAGAACTGCAGTAGGAGTCTGACATTCTGGAGGCACAGCAACAGACACAGCCATTGTACCTGATCTTCTTCAGGTTGAGTCTCTGAGTCTGACTCTGACTCCTCTTCCTCAGAATTGTGTTGTGAGGCATTAATTGCCATCATGCAGAACTCCTTTTCTTCTGCATCATCCTCATCATCACTGGAGCTGGAAGAGGCTTCTGACTCCTCTTCAGTCTCACTCCAGGATTCAACAACAAACCCTTTCCTTGTATGCTTATTTTTGCTTGAGGAAGATTTGCTATTTCCATTTCTTTTGGAGTCTTTCTCCTTCCTTCTTTCTTTTCTGTCCCTTCTGTCCTTGTTCTTGTTCTCTGGACAGTCAGGAACTATGTGCCCTGGTTTCCTGCAACCAAAGCAAATAATGTCTTTATTGTTACCAATGGACTTGTCGTACCTTGGCTTATCCTGCTCCTTGTATGATCTTCTTCTGAAGTCCTTTCTGGCCATCTTATAGAATCTTTTGGCCAACAAGCTGAGTAGTTCATCATTGCCTGTGGCTTTATCTTCAGGCAGATCCTCAGTTGCCTTAAATGCTATGGTCTTCTCTTTTCTTATGGCTGGTGAAGCAGCCTTCTGTTCTTCCTCTCTATTCTTGATAAGTAGCTCATACGATTTGAGCTTACCTAACAAAGCTTCAGTGGTGATCTCATTCAGGCTTCTGGCATCCTTAATTGGCCAGATTCTTGAATCCCAAGTGCTGGGGAAGCACATTAGGATCTTGTCATTAAGTTCTGTTAGAGAGATCTCTTTGTTTAATGTCCTCAGTTCACTGACAATTAGACTTAGTCTGTTGTACATGTCTCCCACTGACTCAGTCTCTCCCTTCTTGAAGTTCTCATATTGAGAGATGAGATGAGATCTTCTGTCCTTTCTCTCATCAGCTGAGCCTGAGACTATTTCTGAGAGCTTGTCCCAAATCTCCTTGGATGAATTACATTCAGCTACCTTTTGAAATATGTCATCTGACATTGTCTAGGCTAGAATGTTCATAGCCTTGGCATCAGCTACTTTCCATTTTTTGATGTCAGCATCTGTTCCTGATGGAGGTGGAACAACATTTGTACTTGTATTCTCTGGGGGTCTTGGACACACTGTCAAAACAGAATTAAATATATCTTCGTCAATAGAATTCATGTAAAGTCTAATCCTTGCCTTCTAAAGTGCAAACTTTGACAGATTGCACACTGGAGGTCTGGTGCTAGCATAATCTTTGTTTTGGGCCATGATTTGTGCAAACAAAGTCTAATAATAAAATACAAAAGAAAAACAGATCTGGTTTGGGATCTTGGGGTTCAGGTGTTAGCCTGTACAACCAATCAGGTATGGTATGTTTAACCAACCTGGCTTTGATACCAATTGAAAGAGCAACAGGAGCAGAAGGAGCAGCAAACACAGAAACAACAGCAGCAGCAGCAGTATCATCAGCAGCAGGAGCAGAAACAGCAGCAGCAACAGCATGAAAGCTTGCTTCATATGGCATTGCTCAGTTCGACGATCTTTGAGCTCTGTTGCTGTTCTTGCTGTAATGAAGTTCGATGCTGGGTTCGACATTGATCTGGAATCCTTCAGCACCACTGATCAGATTTTCCAAGACATACTGGGTTTATTCAAGGATCAGAATCTGTCTGCCCTCATGACCACCAGGATAAAGCTGGCTTCAGATGAAATCAAAGAGTGGGTGTATACTGCTCATAATCAAGATAACAACACAATAGTTGGGTCTATTGCTGGCAATCAGGTACCCTTGACCCCCACAGTTTTAACAGAAGTTTTTGGACTGAGAAATGGAGAAGATATTGCTGAGTTATCAGGAGAAGATTATTCTGAACTACTTGCCAGGATGGGTCATCCAGAGGGAAACCCTAGCAAGCTATTCAAGAGGAATCTGTCTGTTGAATACAGGTTCCTGGCAGATATGGTAGGGAAAGTGCTGCTGGCAAAGCACTCAGCTCATGATACTATATCCAGACACCAGCTCTGTCTCATGGGAGCTCTGGTGGATAAGAAAAATCTGAACTGGGGAGAGGTGTTCTTTGACCTCATCAAGAAGAAAATAAACAAGGGTTTTGTTAATTTTGGAAGGATTATTGGAGTTTTCCTGCAGAATAGGTGCCCTGCCTTGCTGGTATCCTCTGGAGTTCACATAAATGCCTCCAAGAGACTAACCTGTGCCCTCTTTGGCAAGTGGGACAGGCAAATAAGCAAGCCTGGCAGGCCCTCCTCAAGTGCTCCTTCAGGCACAAGGACTCCAGGAGTCACTCTCCCACAGGTCTCTGCTCCTGCAGAAGACCTGGCTGCTGCTGTTGCTGCCTCTCCTCCTCCTCCAATTCCATCCATTCCCTTACCATCCACCACTCCAGCTCCACCCACCATCACCATATCTAGCCCATCTCCAACATCAACTCCATCTCCAGAGCCCATTCCACCTCCACCAGAGGACCAATTCCACCATCTGTTCTCATACCCTCCACCAGCCATCACCTCTTCACCATCCATTCCATCCTTCACCCTCCTGGATGACTCCTATATGGATGATTCCCCATCCTCTCCTCCTGAATTACCCTCCTCCTCCACTTCATTCCAAGACCTCCTCCACCACATCATTGATCAACCAACATTCACTCCATCCATCTCCATCCCCTTGTCCTCCATATCCACCATCCCAACACCTCAGCCATCCATACCACCACTCTCCAGCCCTCCACTTCCAGTATCTTCAGCTCCTCCTATTCCATCTACCTCTACTCCAGCAGTTGAGCAAGTAGATCTCTCAGCCCTAGCTGACAGGTTATATGAGCTAATTGCCCCCAGGCTCTCTCTACTCTTGGAGACCTCCTTGGCTCCTCTCCACCTGTCAGTGGCAGCCCTCTCTGCCAGGCTTTCCTCCCTCCTTCCTCAGGCAGCACCTCCAGCAGTGTGCCTTGATCCAGATGTATCTGCATCTAGGCAGGGGGAGATGCCATATGAAGCAAGCTTTCATGCTGTTGCTGCTGCTGTTTCTGCTCCTGCTGCTGATGATACTGCTGCTGCTGCTGTTGTTTCTGTGTCTGCTGCTCCTTCTGCTCCTGTTGCTCTTTCAAAGCTTTTTCTTCCTGAAGATCTCAAGGATTCAGGGGGAGCTTTGACATCAATCCACATAGTCTTCTCAGTTGTTTGAGAAAGAGAAGACTTCCATCACTCTCTCACCCCCACTCTGTAAAGGGTTTCTCAAACTCCCTTCAAAAGTTTGAGCTTGGTTTTTGAGCACCTTGTCAAAAGCTCATTGGTGGCAAGACACCTGATCAAAAAATCTGCTTTTGTTTTTGAGCACCTTATCAAAAGCTCATTGGGGCCCAGGATACCTGATCAACTCATCCTGCAGTGGATTCCTACCTAGGGTGGTAGAAGAGTGGATGTACCCAAGTTTAGGGGAACCACTATATTTCCTTGTGTCTTCTAGTTTTGCTTGCTTTCATTTTTGTTTCTGGCCTTGATTTTTCTGTTCTTAGTTTTTGTTTAACTTAGTGCTGTGATTAGATTTATTATTGCTTCCCTGCTCACTCTTATTACAACAATTATTGTAAAAGTTTTTAAAGCACCATATACTCTATTCACCCCCCTCTAGAGTATATCAGATCTAGCTGCACTTTCAATTGGTATCAAAGCCAGGTTGGTTAAACATATCATACCTGATTGGTTGTACAGGCTAACACCTGAACCCAAAGATCCCAAACTAGATCTGCTTTTCTTTGGCACTTTATTATTAGATTCTGTTTTCACAAATCATGGCCCAAAACAAAGATTATGCTAGCACCAGACCTCCAGTGTGCAATCTATCCAAGTTTGCACTTTGGAAAGCAAGGATTAGGCTTTACATGAATTCTATTGACGAAAATATCTTTAATTCTGTTTTGACAGTATGTCCAAGACCCCCAGAGAACACAAGCACAAATGCTGTGCCACCTCCATCAGGAACAGATGCTGATATCAAGAGATGGAAGATAGCTGATTCTAAGGCTATGAACATCCTAGCCCAGACAATGTCAGATGACATATTTCAAAAGGTAGCTGAATGTAATTCAGCAAAAGAAATTTGGGACAAACTCTCAGAAATAGTCTCAAGCTCAGCTGATGAGAGAAAGGATAGAAGATCCCATCTCATCTCTCAATATGAGAACTTCAAGAAGGGAGAGACTGAGTCAGTGGGAGATATGTACACAGACTAAGTCTAATTGTCAGTGAACTCAGGACATTGGACAAAGAGATCTCTTTAACAGAACTTAATGACAAGATCCTAATGTGCTTCCACAGCACTTGGGATTCAAGAATCTGGCCAATTAAGGATGCCAGAAGTCTGAATGAGATCACCACTGAAGCTCTATTGGGTAAGCTCAAATCCTATGAGCTGCTCATCAAAAATAGAGAGGAAGAACAGAAGGCTGCCTTACCAGCCACAAGAAAAGAGAAGACCATAGCATTCAAGGCAACTGAGGATCTGCCTGAAGATAAAGCCACAGGCAATGATGAACTACTCAGTCTGCTGGCCAAAAGATTCTACAAGATGGCCAGAAAGGACTTCAGAAGAAGATCATACAAGGAGCAGGATAAGCCAAGGTATGACAAGTCTATTAGTAATAACAAAGACATTATTTGCTTTGGTTGCAGGAAACCAGGGCACATAGTTCCTGACTGTCCAGAGAACAAGAACAAGGACAGAAGGGACAGAAAAGAAAGAAGAAAGGAGAAAGACTCCAAAAGGAATGGCAATGGCAAACCTTCTTCAAGCAAAAACAAACATACAAGAAAAGGGTTTGTTGCTGAATCCTGGAGTGAGACAGAAGAGGAGTCAGAAGCCTCATCCAGCTCCAGTGATGATGAGGATGATGCAGAAGAAAAGGAGTTCTGCATGATGGCAATCAATGCCTCTCAGCATAATTCATAGGAAGAAGAGTCAGAGTCAGACTCAGAGACTCAACCTGAAGAAGATCAGGTAATTGGTTCTTTTGATTTTAGTTCAGAGGATTTTAAATCTGAATTTAAAGCACTGTGTTTAGACCTGCTAAAGTCTGAGAAAGAAATTATCTCTCTCAGAAATCAATTATCTGAACACAATACTTTAAAGTCAGAAAACCTCAAACTCTCTCAGGAGTTGGAGTGCTGTAGGGAACAGATAGCTTCACTGAAAAGTGAGCTCTCTGAGGCCAAGAAGCTTGAAGAATCCCTTAATGGGAGAAGCATCAAGCTGATGGACATCACAAGCACAGTGAACTCTACATTTAACAGTACACTGGGCTTGGGTGCTTCATACATCCAACCTTTAGTCCTAACAACTCCCATCAAATTCATTTCTGACAAGGGAAAGGGAGTTGTAGAGGTTGCTAGGAAAAATTCTGATCTGCCTCAGAAAACCAAGTCCCAGCAGAAATCGTCGAACGGAGATCGCCGATCGCCGAATGAAGATCGACGATTGCCGAACGCAGCTCGACGATCTCAAGAAAAATCGTCGAACGCAGATCGACGATCTCAGCCAAAGTCGTCGAACGCAGGTCGAAGATCTCAAAAACCTGACCTCAACTATAGTCGACCGTCGAACGGAGCTCGACGATCTGACCCAAGATCGTCGAACGCAGCTCCAAGATCGTCGAACAGAGGTCAGAGCTCTGGAAAATTTTTCAAAGGCAAATCAAAATTGAATCCTAAGGGTCCTTCATCCCAAATCTTTAACCCTTATACTGAATGGATTTTACCACCAAGGAGATATCATCCTGAAGGATATAAGAGTCAACCTGGGATGTCTTTCATTTCAGAATTTAAAGGTTATCAACCTAGGCCCAAGGTAAACTGGGTCAAAAACAAATAAACTGTCTTATGTGCAGGTGAAGACCTATCCAACATCTAACCAACAATGGTATTTGGATAGTGGGTACTCTAAGCACATGACAGGTAACAAGGACAACCTCACATCCTTCAGAGCCAAGCTTGGACCCAAAGTTATCTTTGGTGATTCAAACTTTGGACAGACTAAAGGATATGGTGCAGTCCAGATTGGTTCAGTAACTTTCAAGAAGGTAGCTTATGTGGAAGGACTGAAGCACAACCTAATCAGCATCAGTCAGCTGTGTGATGAAGGCTACCAGGTGACCTTTAACAAAGCCTTATGCAAAATCAAGTTAGAGGACAACACAACTGTGTTGACAGGTAAAAGGAAAGGTAACATCTATCTAGTAGATTTTTTTTCAACTAATGTAGATATCTGCTTGTTTAATTCTATCTGTAGACCCAATATTTTATGGCATAAAAGATTAGGATACCTAAACCTTAGAACTATTGCTAGGCTATTCAAGGACAACCTTGTTAGAGGACTACCTTCTGGCCCCTACAAGAAGGAAGGACTCTGCAGGGCTTGTCAATTAGACAAGCAAACTAAAAACAGCTTTAAGTCACTTAATAAGAGTGATTCACCTAGGATATTGTATCTGTTACACATGGATCTTTTTGGACCCATCACAGTACAAAGCCTAGGAGGGAAATCCTACACTTTAGTAGTTGTAGATGACTTCTCTAGATTCACTTGGGTGTTCTTTCTAAGGAAGAAGTCTGATAACTTTAAGTGTCTGACAGAGTTTCTCAAATGTATACAGATTGAGTTCAATACTCACATTGCTCTGATCAGAAGTGATCATGGGACAGAGTTTGATTCTCTTCTTATGCAAGAGTTCTGTCAGAGTGAAGGGATCAGACACACTTTCTCAGCTCCTAGAACTCCTCAACAAAATGGGGTAGCTGAAAGGAAAAATAGAACTCTTATTGAATCTGCCACCACATTGTTGTCAGATGCTCATCTACCTCTATCCTTTTGGGCAGAGGCAGTGAACACCTCCAACTATGTACTGAACAAAAGTCTGATACATAAACTAAAGGGAAAGACTCCCTATGAATTACTCAAAGGGAAGAAACCTAAAGTTGACTATTTTAGAGTCTTTGGTTGTATTTGCTACATTCACAATAATGATAAGAAATATTTAGCAAAATTTCAAGCCAAAGCTGATGAAGGAGTGTTTCTGGGATACTCCATGATCAGCAAGGCCTATAGGGTTTATAATAAATCATCTTTGAAAATTGAGGAATCTGTTCACATTTCTTTTGATGAATCTAACATGTCTTTCAAGGAGAAGAACTCTTCTACCATAGAACCTTTGCAGGAACATTCTCTAGCCGAAGACTTGAACAAGTTACATGTTACTCAAGAGGATGAAAGCAGTGAAGATGAATGGAATGCTCAACTCATTGAAGCACAACTTGAAGAGCCAGTTGTTGTACCACAAGAGGAAACAACAATACAGGTTGGTGAACAATCAACACCCCCTGTTGATTTAGTAACATCAAGAGATCATCCAATTTCCCAAATAATTGGAGAAATCTCAGCTGGTGTGCAAACCAGAAATCAGGTCAACCAAAACCTGTTGCACACCTGCTTCCTATCTCAAATTGAACCTCAGTCCATTCAAGATGCAGAGCAAGATCCACACTGGATCATTGCAATGCAAGAGGAGTTGCATCAATTTGAGAGGAACAAAGTATGAGAACTAGTGCCAAAGCCTAAGGATCACTCAATTGTTGGAACAAAATGGGTATTCAGAAACAAATTGGATGATCAAGGAGTAATTATAAGGAACAAGGCAAGGATAGTTGCTCAGGGATACTCTCAAGAAGAAGGAATAGACTACGACCAGACTTTTGCACTAGTTGCAAGACTAGAAGCAATCAGAATATTTCTAGCTTATGCAGCTCATAAAGGCTTCAAAGTATATCAGATGGATGTCAAAAGTGCTTTCTTGAATGGAGACATCAAAGAGGAAGTTTATGTCAGACAACCTCCAGGTTTTATCTCTCCAACTTATCCTGATTATGTTTTTAGACTGAACAAAGCATTATATGGTCTCAAGCAAGCTCCTAGAGCATGGTATGAGACCCTAGCATGCTTTCTCTTGGAAAATGGTTTTATAAGGGGTAAAGTAGACCAAACTCTTTTCATTAGAACCCATAAGTCCCATACCCTATTAGTACAGATTTATGTAGACGATATCATTTTTGGTTCTACTGACTCCAAATTGTGTAGAAGGTTTTCTAACCTGATGCATTCTAAATTTGAGATTAGTAGCATGGGTGAGCTATCCTTCTTCCTAGGATTGCAAGTCAAGCAACATGCTGAAGGCATCTTTATTTCTCAAACAAAATATGCAAATGAACTGGTTAAGAAATTTGGTATGTCTGAGGAATCTTGTATGAAATTACCCATGCCTACTAATGCTATATTGGATGCTGATGAACATGGGAAACCTGTTGATCAGACCACATATAGAGCAATGATTGGCTCTTTACTGTATCTTACAGCTAGTAGACCAGATATAATGTTTGCTACATGTATATGTGCTAGGTTCCAAGTAAGCCCTAGAGAGTCACACCTAACTTTAGTAAAGAGGATTCTCAGGTATGTTAAGAGTTGTCCAAATCTAGGTCTCTGGTATCCAAAAGATTCAGCATTTGATTTAACTGGATTCTCAGATGCTGATTATGCTGGATGCAGAATTGACAGGAAAAGCACCAGTGGAACTTGTCAGTTCCTTGGTGACAGAATTGTCTCTTGGTTTTGTAAGAAACAAACATCTGTGTCAACTTCAACTGCTGAAGCTGAATATATGGCTGCAGGCAGTTGTTGTTCACAAATCTTGTGGATTCAAAACCAACTCCTAGACTATGGCTACAAATTAGAGAAGTCTAAAATCTTTTGTGACAATACTAGTGCTATTTCTATAGCTCAAAATCCAGTCCTCCATAGTAGGACAAAACACATAGAGATTAGGCATCATTTCTTAAGGGATAATGTTGAAAAGAATAAAATTGAATTACAATATATCCCAACTGATTTACAAAGGGGAGATATTTTCACCAAGCCATTGGATGAAAAGAAACACACCTTCTTCCTAAATCAGTTAGGAATGTTAGATGGAGGAAGACTTAAATAATATCCAAGATTTTGAAAGCTTAAAAATTGACCAAGACTAGGCAAACATTTTGATTTTTCTTAGTGTCTAGAATTTCTCTGATCTCTGAACTGCGCTCGACGATTTGCCCCAAGATCGTCGAACGGAGATCGACGATTTCCAAAAATCTGCGAACTGAGTTCAGCGTCTCTCAGATAGTATGAACTATCTCTTCCGGTCAAGGATCGTCGAATGGCGCTCGACGATTATGTTCTCTGAACGATCGTCGAACGGAGCTCGACGATCTCCAATATCGTCGAACGGAGATCGATGATGTTGAAGACTCTTCAGATTCCTTTAGAAGCCTCGATCGTCGAACTGAGTTCAACGTTCTTTCCAATTCGGCGTCGAACCTTAATATAAAACTCTTTTTCCGTCGTCGTTCTCATTTGCGCTTTTGATTTCTCTGCAAGAATTCTTTTTCCCTCCAAACAGTTCTACACTTGGTCATTTTGTTTGTTAAATTTTTGCAGGTACACATGGTTGTGTCAGTTACTGTTCTTGCTGCTATGAAGTTTGACGCCGGTTTTGACATCGACCTGGAATCCTTCAGCACGCCTGACCAGATGTTTCAAGATATACTGGGTTTGTTCAAGGACCAGAATCTGACAGCATTAATGACCACCAGGATCAAGCTGGCTTCTGATGAGATAAAGGAGTGGGTTTATACTGCCCATAATCAAGATAACTCTACCATTGTTGGGTCTATTTCTGGAAATCAGGTACCCTTAACCCCAACCATTCTATCAGAAGTTTTTGAATTGAGAAATGGAGAAGATTCTGCTGAGTTATCTGGAGAAGAATACTCTGAACTGCTTGCTAGGATGGGTCATCCAGAGGGAAACCCTAGCAAGCTCTTCAAAAGGAACCTGTCTGTAGAATACAGGTTCATGGCAGATGTGGTGGGGAAAGTGCTTCTGACAAAGCACTCTGCCCATGATACAATATCAAGATATCAGCTCTGCCTCATGGGAGCTCTTGTGGATAAGAAGAATCTGAATTGGGGAGAGGTTTTCTTTGACCTCATCAAAAAGAAAATCAACAAAAGTTTTGTTAATTTTGGGAGAATTATTGGAGTATTTCTGCAGCATAGGTGTCCTGCCTTGCTGGTCTCCTCTGGAGTTCATATCAATGCCTCCAAGAGATTGTCCTGTACCCTCTTTGGAAAGTGGGACAGACAAATAAGCAAGCCTAACAGGCCCTCCTCCAGTGCTCCTTCAGGCACAAGGACTCAAAGAGTCACTCCTCCACAGGTCTCTGCCCCTGCAGATGACCTGGCTGCTGTTGCTGCCTCTCCTCCTCCTCCTCCTCCAATTCCATCCCTTCCCATTCCATCCACCATTCCAGCTCCATCCACCATCATCATATCCAGCCCATCTCCAACATCCACACCCTCTCCAGAACCTATTCTACCTCCACCAGAAGACAAATTCCACCCACTATTCTCTTATGCTCCAACAGATGTCACTTCTTCACCCTCTCATCCATCCTTCACCCTACTTGATGATTCCTTTATGGATGATTCCCCATCATCTCCTCCAGAGTTAACTTCCTCCTCCACTTCATTTCAAGACCTCCTACACCAGATCATTGATCAACCAACATTCACTCCATCCATCTCCATCCCCCTATCCTCCATATCCACCCTACCAACACCTCAGCCATCCCTTCCACAATTCTCCAGCTCTCCACTTCCAGAACCTTCAGCTGCTTCCATACCTTCTACCTCTGCTCCAGCTCTTGAGCAAGTAGACCTCTCAGCCCTTGCTGACAGGCTGTATGAGCTGCTTGCCCCCATGCTCTCTATACTGTTGGAGACCTCCTTGGCTCCTCTACACCTGTCAGTGGCAGCCCTTTCTGCCAGGCTCTCTTACCTCTTCCCTCAGGCAGCACCTACAGCAGTGTGCCTTGATCCAGACATGTCTGCATCTAGGCAGGGGGAGATGCCATATGAAGTGAATCTTCATGCTGCTGCTGCTGCTTCTGTAAGCTCTCTGTCTGCTGCTGCTGTTATTTCTGCTTCTTCTGCTGCTCCTCCTCTTGTTGTTGCTGTGCCTTCAGCATAAAGTCAGATTTCAACTACAGTCCTTGCAATAGACCTCAGGTCTTTGCTATCAGCTTTTGATTCTGCTTTCTTCAGCTGTCTGCCAGAGGTTAATGCTGTCCAGCCTCCAGAAGACTTATCCAAGGCACTTGTGCCTTTTTCTTGCTGTGACCCTAGCATTATCACTTCTTTTGTAAATTCAGTAATTGCTGCTGCTGCTTCTTCTGAAGAAAGGACTGATTTTGCTTCTGAGAATGTTGATACTGCTGCTGCTGAAGATATTCATACTGCTGCTGAATTTCCTACTGTTTCTGATGAACCATCTTCCAAGGACATTCTGATGTCAGAGGCCACTGAATTTGAGCCTTCTGCAGTCTTTGATGATGTTCCTTCTATTTCTGCTGCTGCTAGTGAAGTTGCTGCTGTTGTCACTTGTCCAGAGCCTACTGCTGCTGTTGTTGTTTCTGCTTCACCTTCTCCATCTGTTGCTGTCCCTGCTGTTACCATCTCAACATCTACTGCTGCTGCTGTTTCAACTTCTGCCTCATCTGCTTCTGTTCAGCTTAAAAAGGATTTGATGAAGAAAATAGATGCTCTCTATGAGGAACAGAGTTCTGAATCTGATGAATTTAAAACAGACTCTGATGACTCTTCTGCTACCATTGACAGGAAAAGGAAGGCAAGGAGCAAAGCAATGAAAAGGGTACCTCCTGCTAAAGTTAAAGATAACAACGATATCCCATATTACATCTTACATGACTGCCCAATCACTGAACATTGGATGCAATACTCTAAAAATTAGCTGAAAGCAATGAAGAAAAATAGAAAATATGAGAAGGGTTCATCCCAATTCCAGCACTCTCATCCTCCTCCACCACCTCCTCCTGATGCAGGTGCAAGTGGAAGCTCTGCAAGTCAACCCCCAGCCAGAAGCCAGGCTCCCTATCAACCTCATGCCAGATCTTACCACAGGGAAAGCCAATCCAGGGGCTCACATTCTAGGAGAGGAGGATATAGAGGAAGTCAAAGAGATATTCAAGTATATTCCAAAGGGTACTCCAGGCAGCACCCATATTCTAGGGGAGGACATAGTTCTTCTGATACAACTTCTGGTCCTTTCCCTTACAAGCTGAAAGAGACTGTGTCTGCCAGGCCTCCTCAAGACAATCCTTCCAACAGGTATGAGCCACCTGTACCTTTTGAGGATCCTGAAAATAATCCAGCTGCTTGGACTGCAAGGTTAAAGGAATTAGCTGCACTGGACCAAATTAAAAAGGCCAGAGAACAAGGATTAGACTCTTCCAACATTTCTACTATGTCTGAACAGAGACAAAAAGAACTAGAGAGATATGCTTCAAGTAAATTCTTTGATGCTGACAGATACATGGAATTACATCCTGAAGCTGTGGTTCCTAGGCCTAAAAAGCAAACTTATTTGGGTGCAGCAGATGATACCAGATCTAATAAGGAAGCCCTCAATCCTAACAGAGAAATTAAACTTGTTAAAGACAAAGAGAAGAAATGATTTTGTAAGGTGACAGTTTCTGTGATTTCTGATTACTATCTGGATGATATATATATCTTTGTGTTTCTGCTATGTCTAGCTGTTGTTTTTCTATTTTAGTGATTGTATGTTGTTATTTAAATTTTTCCAAAGTCTGTAAATAGTAATCCTAACCCAAATAGGGGGAGATTGTTGGAACACCCTATTACTAATTTGGGTCAGGATCACTATGTCTCTAGGAATCTTTGCTTGACCTCCTGTATAGCTTAATAGGTCAACTAGAATTGAGTCTAAGGGTTAGAAGTCTAGGTTTGGAAGCTGCCCTGAAGACCAAGATTTTATGTTTTGGAGACTAAGTCATATCGTCGAGCTCAGCACGACGATTCGTCGAACTCCGATCGACGATCGTCTAGCTCAACTTCGACAAGATCGTCGAACTCCATTCGACGATCGCTGAGTTCAACTTCTTTATATCGTCGAACTCCGTTCGACGATCGGTGAGCTCAGGTCGACGATTTTGACTCTGCTTTGGATCTTTATCTCTGAACTCAGTTCGACGATCTTTGAGCTCAGATCGACGACATTTTGCTGCTGTATATTTCCAGATCGCTGAGCTCAGCTCGACGATAGCAGAGCTCAGTTCGACGATTTCAGATAACTTCCAGGATGTTTGTACATTCAAATTCAAATTAGTTAGGAGTTATTCTGCAATTAATTCAGAGATTTGCTAGCCATTTTCATTCATTTTTGGACCAAGTTTCAAGGGATTTTTCAAGGAATAATTCTGTGGACTTTCCTCCAGAAGAGATTATGCAATTAAGGATGCAATTAATGCAGGCCAACAGCTATACTTGACAGAGAATGTTATTCTATTCTGTACCAGAGAATAAAAGACAGGATTTTTGAATCTCTCACAAGAATATACACAATACAGAGAGAGAATACAGATTACAGAGACACATTCAAAAATCTTCTGTCATAAAGAATTCTCAAGAACACACATCCAAGGAGATCAAGCTTTCTCAAAATCTTCAGATCTCTTTAGTTTTCAAAGTGTTCAAGGCCAACATATTTCCAGACTCCAGACATTCAACATTTCAGCTATTACTGAAATCATCTATTGCTGGAGTTCATTCTTTGAAGGCCTATCACCCTCAGCAAAGCTTTTTCTTCCTGAAGATCTCAAGGATTCAGGAGGAGCTTTGACATCAATCCACATAGTCTTCTCAGTTGTTTGAGAAAGAGAAGACTTCCATCACTCTCTCACCCCCACTCTGTAAAGGGTTTCTCAAACTCCCTTCAAAAGTTTGAGCTTGGTTTTTGAGCACCTTGTCAAAAGCTCATTGGTGGCAAGACACCTGATCAAAAAATCTGCTTTGGTTTTTGAGCACCTTATCAAAAGCTCATTGGTGCCCAGGACACCTGATCAACTCATCCTGCAGTGGATTCCTACCTAGGGTGGTAGAAGAGTGGTTGTACCCAAGTTTAGGGGAACCACTATATTTCCTTGTGTCTTCTGGTTTTGCTTGCTTTCATTTTTGTTTCTGGCCTTGATTTTTCTGTGCTTAGTTTTTGTTTAACTTAGTGCTGTGATTAGATTTATTATTGCTTCCCTGCTCACTCTTATTACAACAATTGTTGTAAAAGTTTTTAAAGCACCATATAGTCTATTCACCCCCCTCTAGAGTATATCAGATCTAGCTGCACTTTCAACTTTCCTTCTGGGTGTCGACACATGGCCTTAGAAACTTTTCAGCTTTCCCTGCAAATACTTAACCTGCACAACTAAACTCAAAACACATCAAATACATTTTGATGTATATCATTGAGTAGGGTGAGGCTTCTTCAAATCAGGTACATTCATTCCAATGTACCCAACGTGTATCAAGAGTTATTTCTTCTGAATCAGCATCAATATCAATAGCTTCTATATATATAACTATCTGATTTTCTGAAGGAACATCTAACTGGTCTCCCGAAGAGATATCAATCTGCATTTCTACTGGAACTACTGCTGCTGCTGAAACTGCTGAAGGGATCAAGGGAGCTTCTTCATTGGATATCTCCCCCTACCTGGCTGCAAAGGATTCTGTAGTCAGGCCCCCAGAAGAAGGAGCAGAGGATAGATCAACAAATCTTTGGGTAAGACTGTTGATAGAAGCAGTTAGAGGAGCTATTACTTGAGCTATAAGAATCTCTAAGGAAGGAGAAATGAATTGCAGAAGATCTTTTGCTATAATGGAGAAATTGAGGTAAAGGGGTTCAGGTTCAGAGGATGAGTAAGGAGTTCTATGCCCACAGTTTGAGCAAACACAGAATGCAGAACAGAAGTCTATGCGAGTGCACTCAGGAAAAGATGATGATGAAGGGGCAGCAGGGGGAAGAGATGTTGATGGAACATTTGTTGATGGAACAGAGGTTGGTGGAGCAGATGTTGATGGAACATTTTCTTGGATGGGGTCAGAGGGGATCTGAGAGGATAATGATGGAGAAATGATGGGAGAAGAAATGTATTGAGGAGAATCATGAGGATCTTCAGGATGATCTTCATGAGGAGAAGCAAGATTGACTGCATGAGGAGATGCAGAAAGATCTGGAGGAGAAGATGCAGGATGATCTACATAGGGAGATGTAGAATGATCGGCAGGTGGAGATACAGGATGATCTCCAATGGTATGGATGAGGATAGGTGAGGCAGGAGGAGGAGGTGAAGTAGGAGCTGGAGAGGATTGGATTTGGGAGGGAGCTGAGGAGGGGACAGAGACAGGAACATCTTCTGGAGTTGGGGAAGTAGCAGGATCAGCTCTGGTATCCTCAGAAGTCCTGGAGGAATTAGGAGGCCTAGGAATGGTCCTATCCCATTTTACAAACAAAGAGGAATCCAATCTCTTGCTGGCATTAAAGAATTGGGTCAGGGAGACCATCAGTTCAGGGGCTTTTGCCCGGAGAAATATCCCCAATATTCTCCCAAAGCATACCTCTTTCTTAGAGCATTTCCTTCTAATCAATAAAAAGAATAAATCAGCCCAGTTGACTAATTTCCATTAACCAAAGCAGACATAATGGCAAATTGCTGCTTGTTAATGTTATCATGGGAAGAGTGCTTTCCCAACAGCACTTTCCCGACAACATCAGCCAAGAACTTATATTGAGCAGATAAGTTCTTCTTGAGCGACTTTGCTGGAACTCCATCAGGATGACCCATCCTTCCCAGCATAGTTCTATATTCAGAACTGTCTTGATCCAAACTATCATCTCCATTCACCAAGTCAAATTATTTAGACATAATGACTGGGGTGAGAATAGCCTGATTTCCAGCAATAGATCCAATCATGGTTGATTCATCTGGGCAGGTTGAAGTGTAAACCCATTCTTTAATCTCTGCAGTTGGTAACTTGATTCTCTTTGTCATAAACTTCCTCAGACCTTGATTTTCACAAAGCTGCAGCATATCCATGAATATCGGATCGCAATGGCTGATCGAGTCGAAATCGATGTCAAACCCTGCGTCAAATTTCATCGTAGATAGGATAGCAGCCGAAATCGCCATTAGAAACCTGCAAGAGAGAACACGAGATCAAGTGCAGGAGGGGAAGTAGGAAAGCGCAGGATAGAGCACGACGATAAACCCTTAAGTAGTTTTTTCAGAATGCGAAGAGTCGGGCTCTATCCTAGGATAAATAAAGAAAAACTTCGATCTCAGGTCGACGACAGATTTTAGTTAAGTATTATCGTCGATCTCAGATTGAAGAGGGAAAATAGATCGTCGATCTCAGGTCGACGATTTATCTTCTGAAGTATAGGCATCGATCTCCGTTCAACGATTTTTACTTCACAGAGCTGTCGTCGATCTCAGGTCGACGATTTAGCTCAAGATCAGTTCGAAGATCGTCGATCTCTGTTAGATGATTTTGGAACAGATCCAAAACCTAAGACAGAAAAGTTAAATTTATCCTTCGCATTGATCATTCCAAGCTGATTCAGGAAGAACATGTGCTTCTTTTCATCTAAGGGTTTGGTGAAAATGTCTGCTCTTTGAAAATCAGTGGAGACAAAGTCAAGATTAATTTTCTTTTTGTCTACATTATATCTAATGAAATAATGTCTTATATCTATATGTTTTGTTCTAGAATGATGCACTGGATTATGAGATATAGATATAGCACTTGTACTATCACAGAAAATGGTTGAATTATTTAGATTGAAACCATAATCTAAGAGTTGGTTTTGTATCCAAGTTCCTGAAGTGCTCTTTTTGTCCACTCTACATCCAGCATAGTCAGCATCTGAAAATCCAGTCAACTCAAATGCTGACTCTGTTGGATACCAGAGTCCTAGATTAGGACAACCCTTTATATATCTCAATTCTTTTTAGGAAAGTAAGGTGAGATTATTTAGGGTTCACCTGGAACCTAGCACATAAACATGTAGCAAACATGATATCTGGTCTACTTGCTGTTAGATATAGTAGGGATCCAACAATGACCCTATACCTGGTCTGATCAATAGGTTTTCCATGTTCATCAGAGTCTAATACAGCATTGGCAGCCATGGGAGTCTTCATAGAAGAGGCATCAGCCATCCCAAACTTCTTAATAAGCTCATTAGCATAATTAGATTGGGAAATGAAGATTCCATCAGAAGATTGTTTCACTTGGAGGCCAAGGAAATAAGATAGCTCTCCCATGCTACTCATCTCAAATTTGGAATGCATTAGATCAGAAAATTTCTTGCATAATTTATGATCAGTAGAAATAAATATGATGTCATCTACATATATTTGTACTATTAAAATTTTATCATGATGCAATTTTGTAAAAAGAGTTCTATCTACCATGCCTCTTGAAAAACCTTGCTCTAGAAGAAAGCTGGCTAAGGTCTCATACCAAACTCTTGGAGCTTGCTTTAAACCATAGAGAGCCTTATGCAATTTGAAAACAAAAGATGGATGAGTTGGAGAAACAAAACCTGTAGGTTGTTCAACATAGACTTCTTTAAGTTCTCCATTTAAGAATGCACTTTTGACACCCATTTGGTAAACCTTGAACTTCTTGAATGCAGCATAGGCCAGAAAAATCCTTATAGCCTCTAGCCTGGCAACTGGAGCAAAGGTCTGATCATAGTCAATCCCTTCCTCTTGTCTATATCCTTGAGCAACAAGCCTAGCCTTGTTCCTCACAATCACACCTTGGGCATCAAGCTTATTCCTGAAAACCCACTTGGTTCCAATTACTGGATAGACTTTAGGCCTTGGAACCAAGTCCCAAACTCTACATCTCTCAAATTGATTTAATTCCTCCTGCATTGAAATGATCCAGTGGGGATCTTGCTCTGCATCATGGAAAGATAGAGGTTCAACCTGAGAGAGAAATCAGGCATGTATTAAATCTTGGTTGAGTTGATTCCTTTTTTGTACACCTGCTGACATGACTCCAATCACTTGGGATCTGCGGTGATCCCTAAGCGTGACAAAATCAGATGGTGGAGTTGATTCAGCAACAACAATTAGAGTGAATTCCTCTTGTGGAATTACTTCTACTGTTGGAGGAAGTTCAGTTACTTCCATAGTGTCTTCTTCACTGTCTTCATTTGCTTGTGGTGAGGGATGTGACATAACCTTGGGAGTAAGGTTTAAATCATCCAATTTCTCACACAAGTGAGGTACCTGCAAAGAGTTATTATTAGAAATCTCTTTCTCCTTATAAAACATGATAGCTTCATCAAATGTAACATGAATAGACTTTTCAATTTTTAGAGATGATTTGTTAAAAATCCTATAGGCTTTGCTTACTTGGGAATATCCTAGAAAAAGTCCCTCTTCAGCCTTAGCCTCAAACTTTCTAATGTATCTCTTGTTATTATTGTGAATATAACATATACATCCGAATACTTTAAAATAGTTGATTTTAGGTTTCTTCCCTTTAATTAATTCATAGTGAGTCCTATTCTTTAGTTTATGTATCAGGCTTCTGTTCAGGACATAATTTGCAGTGTTTACAGCCTCTGCCCAAAAGGATAGTGGCATGTAAGCATCTGCAAGTAATGTACCTGCAACTTCAATTAGTGTCCTATTTTTCCTTTCAGATACCCCATTTTGTTGAGGAGTTCTAGGAGCTGAGGAGCAGTTCCTGATACCTTCCTTCTCATAGAACTCATGCATAAGAAGAGACTCAAACTCTGTGCCATGATCACTTCTGATCTATGCAATATGAGTAGAGAACTCAATCTGTATGGTCCTGAGAAAATATGTAAGAACCTTAAAGGTATCTGACTTAGATCTCAGAAAGGACACCCAAGTTAACCTTGAGAAGTCATCTACAAAAACTAAGGTGTAGGATTTACCTCCTAGGCTTTATACAGCAATGGGTCCAAAGAGATCCATGTGTAGAAAATACAAAATCCTAGGTAAATCACTTTTATTAACAGATTTAAAGCTAGATTTAGTTTGTTTGCCTAGTTGACAAGCCCTGCAAATGCCTTCCTTCTTGTAGGGACCAGAAGGTAAAAGTCTAACAAGGTTGTATTTTGATAACCTAGCAATATTTTTCAAGTTTACATGACCTAGACTTTTATGCCATAAATCATTCTGATTACTAGAGATATTAAGTAAGCATATATCAGAATTGGCAGAAAGAAAATCAACTAAGTATATGTTACCTTATCTGTTCCCAATTAAAACAGGTTTGTTTTCTTTAGATGAAATAATACAAGAGCTAGAGTTAAAAGTTACCTGATAACCTTCATCACAAAGTTGACTTATTGAGATGAGGTTCTGCTTCAAACCACTTACATAAGCAACTTTCTTGAAAGTCATTGTTCCAATCTTGACTTTACCATAACCTTTGGTCTGACCACAGTTTGAATCACCAAAGATAACCTTTGGTCCTAGATTGGACTTGTAATCACTTAAGTTGTCCTTGCTCCCTGTCATATGCTTGGAGCAACCAATGTCCAGATACCAATGTTGATTATATGCTGGACAGCTCTTTACCTGCAAGAAAAATTGCTAATTGTTTTTGACCGAGGTAACCTTGAGTCCTTGTTGATTTACATAACTGTAACTAGAAATGTAACAACATTCAAGTTGATTCTTGTAACCTTCAGGATGATATCTTCTTGGTGGTATTATCCATTGATTAAATGGATTGAAGTTGCTATTAGAATTTAGTTTTCTGTTAATAGAATCTGGGATCGACGATTTCTGGTTGGATCGTCGAACTGAGCTCGACGATGTTGGATGAGATCTTCGATCTCTGCTCGAAGAAAGAAAATAATCATTCTCGGGGCACCAAATTCATCGATCTCTGGTCGACGAATCATACTGATATCGTCGATTGTAGATCAAAGAATGATTACTACTGAAGTTTGCGTTCAGATATCGTCGTTCTGTGTTCGACGATCTGTTCATATATCGTCGATCTGAGTTCGACGATAACTACTGAAAATTGTAATTTTTATTATTCTTCTGGTTTTTAATTTTGTCCTTAGCTTCAATTTTTCAAGAACTTTATTAACCTTATTTACTTGTTCAGTGTTTTTCTTTCCTTTATCAGAAATGAAATTTACAGGTTATGAAAGATGACTCCATTGGATTAGGGTTGGTTCACTGGATGTAGCTCCTAATCCTAATTTGCAGTTATTAGTTTTAGCATTTACTGTGCTGATTATATCTAGCAATTTCAAACTTCTGCCTTTTAATGATTCTTCTAATAGCTTAGCTTTGCTAAGTTCTGATTTTAGAAAAGTAATTTGTTCATTTGTAGATTTCAGTTCACTAGATAGATTTTCATTTTCAGAAATGATTTTATCTATATCATTTAATTTATCTCTGAGAAGTTTGATTTCCTTCTCAGAGCTTATCAAATCTAAGCATAAGTTTTTAAATTCAAATTTAAATTCATCAGATTCAAAATCATAAGATGCTAATACCTGATCTTCAAGTGACAGGTTTTCTTTATTATCAGATTCATTTGTATCTGATCTGCTACTGCTTGCATCAATTGCCATGAGGCAAACTTCCTTTGCCTTGGCCTCCTCTTCTTCTTCACTGGAGCTGGATGATGTGGATTCAACTTCTGTGTCACTCCATGTTTCAGCCACAAATCCTTTGTCCTTCTTTTTGTGCTTACTGGAAGAGGGCTTACTGTAATGCTTGCTTCTTGATTCCTTCTCTCTTCTTCTGTCCTTCTTTTGATTTTCAGGACATTCAGACATGAAGTGTCCTGGTTTACAACATCCAAAACACACTACCTCTTTAGTGGGGGTTTTGTCATACCTTGGCTTGCTGTCATTTCTGGATGACTTCCTTCTGAAGTCCTTCCTTGCCATTTTAAAGAATCTCTAGGCAAAGAGACTCATTATCTCTTAATTAACTATTGGATCTTTAGTCTCTTCAGCAGCCTTGAATGCAATAGATTGTTCTTTCCTTGCTAGAGGAGGAGTCTTTTGTTCTACAGCTTCTCTGGACTTGATTAACTGCTCATAAGATTTGAGCTTTCCCAGGAGAGATTCAGTTGAAATCTCATTCAAGCTTCTGGCCTCTTTGATTGGCCAGATCCTGGTGTCCCATGAGCTTGAGAAGCACATTAGGATCTTGTCATTTACTTCAATCAAGGTGATTTCTTTATCTAAGGTCCTTAGCTCAATGATGATGGAGCTAAGCCTGTTATACATCACTTCAACTATTTCTGCTTCATCCTTTTTTAAGTTTTCATATTGTGTGATGATGTTTTATCTTCTATCTTTCCTCTCATCTACTGAGCTAGCAACCATTTGGTTGAGTGAATCCCAGATTGCTTTTGTAGAGGTGCACTCAGCCACCTTCTGAAAGATGTCATCTGACATAGTCTGAGCCAATATGTTCATAGCTTTGGCATCAGCAATCTTGGCTTTCTTTTGTGCATCTGTTAAGCTAGGGGGTGGGACGGCATACAGATCTGATGATGTGAAGGGAGTTGAAGATCCCTGAGATGGTGGTCCTGTTAAGATGGAATTGAAAATATCTTCAACAATAGAATTCATGTATAGCTTTATTCTTGCCTTCCAGTGAGTGAACTTAGACAAGTTACACACTGGAGGTCTGGTGCTAGTATATTCCTTGTTTTGTGCCATGGTATCAGATAACTTAAACAATACAAAAAAATATTTATTCAGAGCTTATCTGGAAGTCTTGGTTGGTTCAGCTGTTAGCCTGTAAAAGAATAGCCAACCTCCCTCTGATACCAATTGAAAGAAAAAGGGGGTGATAAACTATGAATAACTCTATGTGAGGGGGTGGGGGGGCGTAGAGTTATAAAAAATCTGTTGACAGTAAAGATAAAAGCAAATACTTCTAAGCGAATCTAATCAAAATCTAAGCAAAGGCAAACCACATCACAAGCACAAAAGAACACAGAAAGCATAACCAGACAACACAAGAATCTTATAGTGATTCCCCAACTGGGTCCATCCACTCTTCTACCACCCTTGGTAGGAATCCACTGCAGGTTTTGATCAGGTGACTGCCACCAATGAGCTTTTGATAAGGGGCCCAAAAACCAACCCAAGTATTTTGGAAGGAGACTTTTGAACCAGAATAGTTTTGAAGGGAATTAAAACCCTGTACAGAGGTGTGGATGAGAGAGTGATGAAAGTCTTCTTTTCTCAATCACAATGAGAAGACTATATGGATTTAGTGATGTTGTCAAAGATCCCCCTGAGATGTGAAAGGGTTCAGGTTGGGAAGCTTTGCACAGGGTGAATAGGTCTTCAATTGAGAAACTTGATCCAGGAGCTTTAGGCTGATCGTGCTTAAATGTCTTAGCAAGGTCCTAGAGAAGAAGAACAGGAAGACTCTTGATTTGAAAAAGGTGTTCTTCTTGCTTCTTCTTCAAATTACTGACATAATGAGAAAGCTGATGAAGATCTGCTTGAAAATGTCTTAGGATGAAAGCAGGAATAATCTTTTCTGTCTGTCTCTCAGTCTTTTTCTAAAAACCTATTTTGGCAGAGAACTGAAGATGAATAGGATGACTGTCTTCTTCTCTCTGAATAGAATCATAGAAAAACCCTTCGTTTGAATTTCAAAAACATTGCTTTTCAATATTCTGCAGGAATCGAGGAGAAGACAAAACGACTACAATTACTGCAATAAATGATTTCCTCAACTGTCTTTGACATGTAATATAATAAAAATAACTCGGTGAAGACCTGTAGTTAATGATGCAATAGAAATAGCTATAATCCTTGAAAACATCAGCATTAACTACCAGAGATTTAATTACTACAATAAGACTGAAATCTTCAAGACAGTTGAGCAATAAGGCAGTTGAACACGGAACAATAATAACTGAGCTGAGATAGGAAATCATCAATCTGAGATCTGAGATCGTCGAGCTGAGATCAACTATCTGCGATCTGAGATATCCGAGAACAGAAGAGAAAGCGTCGACTAGAGCTCGTAGATCATCGAGCTCAGTTCAGAGACTAATCTATGAGATCGTCGATCGGAGATCGACGATCGTCGAGCTGAGTTCGACGTGAGTCGAACTGATTTGAAATTCATACTTTACTTCCGAGTCTTGGTCTTTGAAATGAAGTACAATGCTGGTCTTTGTGAAGCCTGTTCTACTAAGACTAACTTAGACCTAGACTTTGACCCTGGCTATACAAGTGGGTCAACCAACCTATGAGTGAACCTATCCCAAATCAAAAATGGGGTTCCAACACAACTGATCACCTACCACAGGCTCAAAGGACCTAAAACTCAGTCTGGGAGGATAGCCCTACCTCAAATCAATAAAGGATCCTACCTTAGAGAGAATGACTCACCTACAACTCAGGCACAAAGGCCCTACCTCAGATCCAAGAGATCCTACAACTGAGGCACAAGTGCCCTACAACTCAGAGAAAATGACTCTCCTACCTCAGGCTCAAGAGCGCTACCTCTCGCTCAAGGGCCCTACCTCAGATCCAAACTGGATCTTACACTCAGAGAGTATAACTCTCCTATAGCTCTGGCAAAACTGTCCTACCTCATGCTCAACACCCCTACAACTCAGATCCAAAAAGATCATATAAAATTATAATGTTTTAATTAATTTGGCACAGAGAAATTTCTTTGTGTTTGCTACTAGAGCTGAGTTATATCATCTCTATCTATCTTCACAACAGCAAAAAAAATGTTCTTCAATAAGTTGCTGCCTCAGCTGGATGTATCAGAAAACTATTTCTGAACTTGTTGTAGTAGACTGAAGATCTGCTAGGTATTGAGTTCATCAAACAACTAACCTGAACCTGCAAAAGACTGAAGGCACTCCTCTTTTTCTTTATTGAAAGTGTTTCTGAACTACTATAGCAGAAGAAAATGATACACCTAACTGGACTGAACTTTTTAATTCAGCTGATTGACTTCAAGCTTTATCTCGGTAGCAATGGTGAGGAAGATGAAGTCTAGCAGCTCTTTTTCCTTTTGAAATAAAATCCTAAAAGTTAAGTTCAACATTCAGAAGTTATCCCTTTTATATTCTCTTGATTAACGACTCTAAGAAGCAGTGGGGTGGGGAACACCTGCAGTTGACATCTACACCTTCTTTAACGGAAGAAGACGTACAGTAGCTCTCTGACAGTATTTGTCGTATTCTGTAGCTTTTTCGCAAGTATTTTGAATAATGTTGACTTCTGTTGACTTTGACTGACGTCATCGATTATGTACTTAGCCAATTTCTCAAATCCACTCTAGGCATTGAGTGCGTTGAGTAAACAAAACACTCAATGCTAAAACCCTTAGTCAACTGTCTTTATCATTCAGCATCATAGGCGTTGATAGCATTGAGTGCAATGGCTTCACTCAATGCATTTACATTATCACCAGTCTGAAGGCGTTGAGTGAGTTGGCCTCACTCAATGCTTTCTGCTTTTGTCTGCCTTCTTTCATAGCGTTGAGTGAACTGACTTCACTCAACACTTCTGGACTTAGTCGATTTTTATCAACTTCTTAGGCATTGACTGCAGCAGCAAGAATCAATGCTTTTTCTTTGGCGTCGAGTGAGTTGTGTTCACTCGAAATTTATAGACATTATCGAATATTCAGTCAGCTACAACTTAGGCGTTGATATATTTATCTACACTCGATGATGACATTTAGTGAACTGTCATCACACAATACATGTGGACTTGGCCGCAGAATTGCTTTGTAGACTGCATGGCTTTGATTGTCCATAACTAACTCAACACTTTATTGAATTTGGCATTGAGTGAACTGGCTTCACTCAATGCCTGTGGACTTAGGCGATTTCTATCCTATCCAGCATCTTCCCTTGCATCTGGGGTTGAGTGAACTGGTTTCACTCAACGCCTGTGGACTTAGATAGATTTTTGTCTCTCCACTCCATTACTTTGTGACCACCTGTTACATCACTTGGAATACCTATCCTATCAATGTTACAAGGACAAAACTGCATGCATGAACTTAAGCATACATCAAATACAACTTTATGTACATCATTGACATGATTGACTTCTTCAAATCTGAGACATTGTGAGCAATGGACCCAACAACAAGAATGTTCTAATTTTTTTTTTATTTTCACTATCTTCTATAATGAGATACGTACACAGTTTGATGTTCCTATTAAAGTGCTTCGCACTGACAATGCTAAAGAGTATCTAAGTTATCAGTTTTCCAATTTTTGTATGCATCATGACATTATACATCAAACTAGTTGTCCTTACACCTATCAACAAAATAGAGTTGTTGAACACTAGAACTGACATCTCCTTGATGTGGCTCGCAGTTTTCTCACTCAAATTTGTGATCCTCTATCCTATTAGGGTCATGCCATTCTTCATTCCTATTACCTCATCAGTCGAGTTCTTTCTTTGATTCTCAATGGCAAAACCCCTTTCTCCATTCTATATCCTAGTGTGACACTATTTCCTTTACCTCCTCATATCTTTGGATGCATGATATTTGTTCACTCTCGTTCTTCTGGTCGTAACAAACTCTCTCTTTGTTCTGTTATGTGCATCTTTTGGGGATACTGTCTGACAAAAAAAGGATATCAATGATATGATCCTATTCTCCGAATACAGTATGTTTCCACATACGTAACTTCCTTTAAGGATGCTTTGTACTTTTCTCCTACCCCCACTCTTTTACCTTTTGATGATTCTTCTTCTTTTCCTAATATTTTGGCACCTCTACCTGAGCCTGTGTGTCTTTCATCTCCACTTGTTTCTAGTTCTTCTTCTCCTCATAAGCCACTGTTGATAGTTCCTGCGCCAGTAATGTCTCCTTCGAAGGACTCTGACACAATAGATAGGTCAAACCTTGATCTTCTGATTGCCCTTCTACAGGAGTTCGGGCATACACTCAACAACCTATTAATGATGTTATCTCTTACATGCGGCTGTCCCCTTCTTACAAGAACTTTTCTCTCTCTCTCTCTCTCTCTCTCTCTCATCCAATGTCATTTAGGCTACCTATCAAGAGGCCCTAGTTGTTCCTCAGATGCAGGCTCACACGTTGACACCGTAAAATCGACGGACTAAACACGATTGCCTCTCAAAGATCAAATTCTACACCCATACAAAGTTTCAACGCAGCGCACATGCTATGCAATTATATCAATTTGATGCTAATGTACGTGTAGGCGAACCGATTAGGATCGAATAATAGGCAATAGGCCAATATTCTTTCCATCTAAAAAGGACCCACCCGGTCCGATCGAGCGAAGGTTGTACCAAAAGAGATATACCAAAATTTGCGATTCGGAAACAATAGATCTCTCCCAACGAAAAGAAAATGAGGTTCACTAAACCCCTCGAACTTAAATGAAAATTAAGATGAACAACAAAGCAATCGAATAAAACCACAATTAATCAAACATTTCAAATATCACGCCAAAATAAATCCACCACAATGAAAAATCTAGAGATAAAATCACACACAAGTAGAAAGTTTCGTTACCCTGTCGGAATGGATGATTCTGATTCACTAATCCGGATCGCTCTTCAACGTCTCTGTCAGAGTCACACCGGATGGAGAGGAAACTTATCAGCCTTCCTCAATTCACACCGGTATGGAGTCCACGAAGCCTTGTTGAAAACACCTTGGCCAAGCCACCAAAGGAAATGGGTGGTCGATTTTTTCTTGGAGAGGGGCTGGACGACTACTTGAGTGGTTGTGGGTGGTTGGTTTTTTTGATGAGGAGGCTAGAGGGTGGTGGGGGAGAGGCCGAGAAAGAGAGGAAAGCGAAGTGAGGTTGGCGGCTAGAAGAGGGGAAGAAAGGCCTTGGCCGAATTTTTGAGGAGGGGGAAAAACATCTCAAGGAAGATTTGGGGATTCAAATTCTTATCATTCATTCTCTATCAAATCTTTCATAACCATGGCTATATATAGCCTACAACACTCCATCTCCTCCATTCAAAATTCAAAATGAAACTATGATGGTTATATGCACCCATCATGAAATAAAAACAATACAAACTTAAATGGAAGAAATTAAACACTCTTTATGGTTATAGGCACCCATCATACATGAAATGAAATAAAAACTTAAAATAAAAATTGCAAAAATAATAATTGATAGAATATAAAATATATAATTATTTAATTTATAATTATATATTTTATTTAATGGCGGCAGCGTTGGCGAAGAAACGTCGTGGTAGAATTTCATCTTCAAGCTTGCGGCAACGATCGTCCCAATCCACGAACTCTATGACGAGGATCAATGGCCGTATCAGCATCATTGACATCAATCCTCCCCCACTCAAAATTACACATTGTTGAAGCTAGGAAAAATCTCAACCTCAGAATTCAGATCAAAGCTGCCAAAGTGTACCAGTTCGGGGGTAAGATGAGACGGCTAGGATGACAAGTATGAAGAACGAAGGCAAATAGGACCGCAGATTTTGCCGCAGGAAGGACCCACCATATACCCGAATGCTAGAAAGGAGAACCCCTTTTCAACCAAAAGTGGTCGAACTAGGTACGATGGAGACTAGCTAATGACTAAGTCGCAAAGCCGCGACATGGTCTCTTAGGAAAAGGAATCCAAAGGTTCGGCTAGTATCTAGAAAGTAGAGCTCGCGAGTATCCTGCAGAGGATTTTTTGTCTCTCACCTCGTACCCCTGGGGTCCTATTTATATGGAAATACAAGATGGGGGGTCATATTTATATCCCACCCCCTGGAGACTAGGCGACTTCCACGGGGAACTCACAAGGGCTGGGCGAGTATCTTGACTAGTCGCCTACCTGGCGAGTATGCGAGTGGAGCTCGCCATACTCGCACAGGCTTTCCGTGGTCTTGCGCACTAACTCTGACTTCTATCTTGATTGGTTGACATTGACTTCTGCTAACCTGGCCGTGGTAGGACCCATCCTCAATGAATATCTGTTGTACACAATACCCGCTCTTTTCGAGCGACGTAGGAACTCGGAAAGAATCATCCAACACATATTCGGCGAGATGCTTGGCCGAGTATCTGAGTTGATCGCCTTTGACGACTGCCTGTCGATCTCTATAAATAAGGGGGAGCCTGGTTTTTTGAGGCGGATCTCATGAGCTCGCACAATATGTCGAACACCATCAAGAAACTTCTTTAGGACAGCCTTGTCACGTTGTCCTGCTTTCTCGGCATTGCCAAGCCTAAAAGGCCTCGGGAAGAGGATGTCATTGTCGACTTACCTCCCCATAAAAAGTAGAAAACCAAGAAGTCGGAGACGATATCCGTGATGAATTATAAATATACGCATATTTTAGTACTTTATGTATATCATTTTAGTTCTTATTCATAATTTTTAGTTATTTTTTGTTTATAAATATGTCTCTTTTTGTAAATATTTGAGTAACCTAAATTAATTTTGATTTCTTAAATTTTTCAGGAAATTGCCAAAAATTGACATGTCACGCCCGTGTCCTATAGGTCACGCCCATGACGAGGCCGTGATTCGTCAAACCCGTGGAATCAGCGATTTCCGCTCGACAAACGCGCGCTCAACGATTCTTCAGCAGCTTGACGATTCTCCAGCAGCTCGACATTTTCCGCTCGACAAACTCGCGCTCGACGATTCTCCAACAGCTCGACGATTTTTCAACTAGACACTTTCCGCTCGACGTTTGTCCAGTGTCGACACCAACCGACACACCCAGCGTCACACAGTCACCGGGGCGTGACCACTGCGTGACCGACACGTGTCCAGCACGAAGTCAACTTTGCCGTCAAATCGCCGGCCGCCATCGCAAACTGTAGTGACACGCCCGCCGACACGCCCGTGTCGGAGGGCGTGTACTTAGATTTTTTTCCTTATAAATACCCCACTTCTGTAATGACCAAGGGTTCACATTTTTGAGCCACTTTAGTGTGTTTTGTGGGCTGCATCCGTGGATTCCTTTGCTATGTAAGGAGATTTCTCCCCCTTCCTTTCATGTTTGTTTTTGCTTTAGCTTTAGCTTTGTAATAGCTTTGTAATAGTCTATTTTAATCAATAAAAATGTTAGTTTTTCTCCTCTTAAATGGCTTTGGAATGAACTTATGTGCCCACTTTTCTTCTCATTTTATCCTTAGTTTCTCCTTTGTTCTTCCTTTTATGAAAAGTGTGTGTGTGTGTGTGTATGAGTGTAACTTGTTCATTTTCTATGTTTTTTTAGCTGTCTCAATGTTAGAGTTTGTTATAGATTTCATTTCCAAGCATGGTATGATATGTTTATCTCTTCTTCAACATGTTCTTCCTTAATGTTTTTTTTAATTTCATTCTTATGTATTTATAAAAGAGTTTTGAAAGTAATTTTATTTTTTTACTTAGTTTTTTTTGTAGGATTGTAAAACTTTTTTTGTTCTTTTCATTTTCTTTTCACATTTTTATCACTTTTATGAAATCATAAGTATGAAAATGTTGAAATTTTAATTTTTAAAGAACTTTGGTTTTTTGATTTGTTTTGAGAAACTTTTGTTCTCTTAAAATTTTATTTTGTTCTTTTTATTTGTTTTTACTAAAACCTAAGTATAGAAAAGTAGTAGTTTTAAATTTTTCGTAACTTTCATTTTTGCTTTTAATTTGTGTTAGTGTAAGAGTTAGTTTTCATTTTGTCATTTCAACTTCCATGTATAGTGTGTGTGTGTGTGTAGGAGATAAATTTTAATGCATTATTTTATTGCTTTCTTTGATTTATGTAGAGTGTGTGAGTGTACGAGTTAGTTTTTCATGCTTTATTTTCATGCTTTATTTTATCGCTTTCTTCAATTACGTAGAGTGCATGTGTGTAGGAGATAGTTTTATTGCTTTCTTTCAATTATGTAGAGTGTGTGTGTTAGCGTTTAATTTCGCCTACTCACTAGGAGTAAAATGGCCGGATTTTGTTTACCGCCTACTCATTTGAGTTAACTGGCAAGTCTTTTATTTTTCTGTAATTATTTTAGTAGGACATGTACTTGCATTTATTTCCGCCTACTCGTTAAGACTTAAATGACATACCCTTTATTTCCCGCCTACTCGTTTGAGTAGCACTTGTAATTTTACTTTTTTTGTAACTTAGTTTCTGTTTATTTATAATTTGAAGTGTGCGTGAGTTCTTTTTAGCTAACTTTTCAGCTTTCTAAATGTTTGTTATTTTTTATGCCCTCTTCTTGTAATCCTTTAGTGTTTAGTCTCAAACTCGCACCTCATCAAATTATAAAGTCGTCCCCATACTAATGTGTGGCTAATCACTATTAGCCTCGGCATCGAAGAGCATTGGGACATTTAAAATAATTCGTAATAATTAAAGCTCTTTATTTTCACTTTAATTTAAGCACTTAAGGTTTGCCCCGGGTTAACGACGCGTAGGACCACAAATTGATGTGTGGGCCCTATTTCCGTTATCCATACGCTAGCTAGCCGAGAGGCCGTGCGTATGGACAGATCACCCCTGGGTAAATAGAGTTGCGTTCATACCCTCGAGAGAGGACAAGCGTAATTCTATCAGATTGGGTTCCCCACCCAATAGCGGGGTTCTTAGCGTAAAGCGGGCGTTAAGAGGAATCCTTCGTCGGACTAACGTTCGGTCGAATAGTCTTAACGTTCAGGTGAGCGATATCCCTATAGCTAGGTGAGCTCACATTTGCGGAACCTCCACGGCCAAGTTGCCTTTTATTAACTTAAAAACTAAGTCCTATAATTATTAAAGTTATTTTTTTCTTAATCTGATTCGATGGCGAGCGTTAACCCTTCATCGAATTTTTTTAAATCGTTTTTTCGCTCTTTTACTTTTTTCGTCTTTACTTAATTAAAATCTCCGCCTTACTTTCAGTAAAAAATAGTCCTCCTGGAGGAGTAAGAATAGTCAACCCGACCCCGAGAACAATAAGACCTCGGTATTCCCCTGAATTTCGAGTACTACTTGCGATAGGTGCACTTGCCTACCCGAGAATGCCCGCGGCGATCGACTCACCGAACCAACCACAGTAAGAGTCTGTTCGCGGGCGCATAAAGTATTTGGTGCCGTTGCCGGGTAATCTTCGAGTTGCTATTTCGAATTCTGGAGTCTATTACTTTTACTTTTTTTTTTCTATAAACTAAAAAAAACTAAAAACTTTATTTTAAATAAAATAAAAAAAAGAGTTTATTTTGTTTTACTTTTTCTTTGGGTGTATGACCCGTGGACAACCCTCCGAGTCTGAAGATTTTGACTTCGACCCTGAGATCGAACGCTCCCTTGCGCGTATTCGATCTCAACGCCGAATTCCTTCTTTAGACCCCGAATAATCTATCGGCGAACCCTCTTTCGAAGTTATGGCCGCCCCTAACCCTGCCCCGGCGGCTAAGCGTACTATGTCTTATTACGCCCGGCCTAACCTGGATGATACTGGGTCTAGTATTGTTCTCCCTGCGGTGGCGAATAATAATTTTGAAATAAAATCGAGTGTCATTCAAATGGTCCAAAATGCCGTGCAGTTCGATGGATTGCCGGATAAGGACCCGAATGTCCACTTGTCTAACTTTTTGGAAATATGCGACACCTTCAAGATTAATGGCATCACTGATGACGCCATTCGCTTACGCTTATTTCCTTTTGCACTTATATCCAAAGCCAAGGTATGGTTGAATGCCCTCCCGCGAGGATGTATCACCACGTGGGCTGAGTTGATGGAGTGGTTCCTAACGAAGTACTTTCCGCCCGCAAAAACTGCAAAGTTGCAAGCGGACATTTCTTCGTTTGTGCAAAACGATCCTGAGTCTTTATACGAGACTTGGGAACGGTTTAAGGAATTCCTCCGCCGGTGCCTGCACCACGCGCTGCCAATGTTGTTGCAAGTACAAATTTTTTATAATGGGCTTAATTTTCAGACGCGTCGAATGATTGACGCGGCTGCCGGGGGCACACTAAACAACAAAACCCCCGAGGCCGCCCATGCTTTATTCGAAGAGATGGCTGTGAACGCCTATCAATGGAATGTCCCGCGGGGACGCCCAAAGCCGGCGGCTGGACTTTTTGAAGTGGATAACACTGCTCTCTAAACCCTTCAAGTTGAAAGGTTAACAAAGCAGGTGGCGGAAATGTCTGCTGCCTCCTCCACTCCGCCTTGTTTTATTCCACCTAACATCTGCGTGGCCGAAGAGTTCGTGGACTTCGTAGGAAATTCGGGACGTCCATCCTTCAACCCCAACAACAACCCTTATAGTAATAACTAAAATCCGGGTTGGAGGAATCACCCAAATTTCTCTTGGAGCAACCCGGACAATGCGCAGCGTCCCCCTCTTTCTTATGCGCCCGAATTTCTGCCACCTCCTCCTCTTCCAAAACCCTCCCGGATGGAGGAAACATTTTCTAAGTATATTGCGTTCAACGAGTCAAATATCCGGAACATCACCGGATCGCTAAAAACTCTCGAACAATAGGTTGGACAACTGGCGAGGATGATGTCCGAGCGCGCGCTCGGGGCACTACCGGGAAACACAGAGCCCAATCCGAGAGAGAATGCCAACGTTATAACCCTCCGTAGCGGAAAGGAGGTGGTCGATCCAAAACAGACCGACCCTTAGGTACATATTTCACCTCCGACCCCTCTTCCCCTTTCTTCGATTACGCCGCCTTTACCGATTTTAAAAGAAAAAATTATTTTAAACAGGGCCTTACCTTATTCGCATAGATTAGATAACGAGCGTAAGGACGCACAATATGAAAAATTTATTTTATTATTAAAACAAATTCATATTAATGTTCCTTTTTGCGAGGCTATCTCGCAAATGCCCAAATATGCGAAATTTTTGAAAGACTTACTTTCTAATAAACGTAAATTAGATGATATTTCACATGTATCTCTCAACGCTGTCTGCTCGGCGGCCCTTACTAATAAATTGCCCACAAAACAAAATGACCTGGGATGGTTTTCCATCCCGTGCCTTTTTGGCGATATATTCGTAAAGTACGCCTTAGCTGATTTAGGGGCTAGCATTAATCTGATGCCGTTCTCGCTCTTTTCACGTTTAGGTTTAGGTACTCCGAGTCCTACGAATATGCGCATCCAATTAGAGGATCGCTCAGTTAAGTTCACTATCGGGGTAGTGGAGGACGTCCTTGTCCGAGTAGAAAAGTTTACCTTCCCGGTAGACTTCGTCATCTTAGCCATCAAGGAGGACGTCGAGGTACCAATAATACTCGGTCGCCCTTTTCTCGCCACCTCCTGCGCACTAATAGATGTTAGTAATGGTCGTCTTCTCCTCCGGGTAGGAGATGACCAAGTTACTTTCTCCATTAATCCCTCGATGGACAATTTGTCATCGAGCGATGATTTCTGCTATTCTTTAGATACCTTTTTTGGAGATCGTTCTTCTCCCGTTTTCGAGTCCGTATTTTTAAATGATGATATTTATGCGCTCGAAAATTTTAAATGCGATGAGGATACCTCTTTAGACTTGCCTTTCGAACCAATTGGTAAGAAAGGCATAGGAATTAAAACCTCCTTAGAAGAACCACCCATCCTAGACCTCAAACCCTTACCCGACTCACTCAAATATGTTTTTTTGGGAAAAGGCGATACGCTTCCCGTTATTATTTCTTCGGACTTGAGTGATTCGGAGACTTCCGATTTATTGGAAGTTTTATTTAAACATCGCCAAGCAATTGCGTGGCAAATCTCTAACTTAAAGGGGATTAGCCCCTCCTTTTGCGCCCATAAGATATTTCTTAACGATAATTGCCGCAAAATGATTCACCCGCAGCGTCGTCTTAACCCAAACATGAAAGACGTCATTAAAGCCGAGATTATTAAGGTATTAGATGCAGGGATTGTCTACCCTATTTCGGACAGTGCATGGGTTAGTCCCGTGCATGTTGTGCCAAAGAAGGGCAGTCTAACCGTAGTGGCGAATGAGCATAACGAGCTCGTTCGAACTCGTACTGTTAAGTGTTGGTGACTGTGTATCGATTATAGAAAACCTAATGAAGCCACCCGCAAGGACCATTTCCATCTACCTTTTCTGGACCAGATTTTAGAGCGTTTATCCGGTCATCCATATTACTGATTTCTTGATGGTTTATCGTAGTTTTTCCAAATCCCCATTTCCCCTGATGATCAAGAGAAAACAACTTTTACTTGCCCGTTTGGCACCTTCGCATATCGAAGAATGCCATTTGGACTCTACAATGCGCCGACTACATTCCAAAGATGTATGCTAGCGATCTTTGGCGAGCTAGTAGAAGACATTATGGAAGTCTTTATGGATGACTTTTCTGTTTTAGGACGCTCTTTTCCCGATTGCCTTCACAATTTAGATCGTTTCCTTCAACGGTGCGAGGACACAAGCCTTGTATTAAATTGGGAAAAATGCAACTTTATAGTTCGAGAAGGTTTGGTCCTCTTCCATATGATTTCGTCTAAGGGGATGGAGGTGGATAAGGCCAAGATAGAAATCATAGAAAAACTACCGCAACCAACAAACGTAAAATCTATTAGGAGGTTTTTAGGCCATGCGGGCTTTTACCGATGCTTTATTCAAGACTTTTCAAAAATAACAAAGCCGCTTACTCACCTCTTGGAAAAGGAATCATGTTTCATCTTTAGTAGCGAATGCGAGTCCGCCTTTAATTTAATAAAACAAAAACTTATCACTTCACCAATTTTAGTGGCCCCTAATTGGTCCCTTCCGTTCGAAATTATGTGCGACGCTAGTGATATTGCCTTAGGTGTCATTCTTGGCCAATGCGTAGAAAAACATTTTCATCCAATTTATTATGCTAGCAAGATGCTCACTTCCTCACAAAAAAATTACACGACGACGGAAAAGGAACTCTTAGCCGTCGTTTTCGCTTTTGATAAGTTTTGCTCGTATATAACGCTATCTAAAGTTATCGTATTTACCAATCACTCCGCCCTTAAATATTTATTAGCTAAAAATGACGCCAAGCCCCGCCTTCTTCGATGGATTCTCCTCCTACAAGAGTTTGATTTGGAGATCCGAGATAAGCGGGGAGCAGAAAATCTAGCGGCAGACCACCTCTACCGTTTAGAAAATCCGGGTGCGGAAGCGCTCGTCAAATCTGAAATAAATGACAAATTCCCCGAGGAATGCCTCCTAGCCATTCATAATTCTTCATCATCTTCGCCTTGGTTCGCAGACTTTGGAAATTACTTAGTAGCGCGGGTGCGTCCTAAAGAGTTTTCAAGTTATCAAAAGAAGAAATTCTTTTCTGACTTGAAAAATTTCTTTTGGGAGGACCCATTTCTTTTTCGTATCTGCGCGGACCAAGCGGTCCGAAGATGAGTTGCGGGTGTGGAGTGCTTACAAATTCTTAAGCACTGCCACGAGGGTCCAGTCGGTGGGCATTATCAAGCCAACCGGACCGCTCGAAATGCGCTAGAGGCGGGCTACTTTTGGCCCACTCTCTTCAAAGACACGCATAATTTTATGCGTACATGCGATAGCTGTCAGAGGTCGGTTAACATCTCTCGTCGCGACGAGATGCCCCAAAACATGTTTTTAGAATGCGAAGTCTTCGATTTATGGGGCAAAGATTTTTTTGGACCCCTACCTACGTCTTTCAAAAATATGTATATTTTAGTGGCGGTCGACTACGTATCAAGGTGGGCAGAAGCGCAAGCTCTCCCTACCAATGACGCGCGAGTCGTCGTTACATTTCTTAAAAGACTATTTTCTCGCTTCGGCACGCCTCGCACAATAGTTAGTGATAGGGGAACGCATTTCTGTAACGCTCTTATGGCTAAGACGTTAGCTAAATAAAGAGTCACGCACAAGCTTGCCACCCCCTACCACCCGCAAACAAGTGGCCAAGTTGAGGTAGTAAATCAAGATATTAAGCGAATTTTAGAAAAAACCGTTTCACTAAATAGGAAAGATTGGTCCGTTAAACTCGACGATGCGTTGTGGGCGCATCAGATGGCATACAAAACCGTAATTGGTTGTACTCCGTTCCGGTTAGTCTATGTCAAAGCATGTCATTTACCCGTAGAACTAGAGCATCGCGCTCTTTGTGTTTTAAAACTCTTAAACCTCGACGCCAACTTAGCCGCTCAGAATAGAAAACTGCAACTAAACGAGCTCGATGAATGTCGTGCGAACGCTTATGAGAGCAATAAATTCTATAAGGAGCGCTCTAAGTTATATCACGATCGGAAAATAAAGTACCCAAAATTTTTTCTCCGGGCGATCTTGTCCTTCTTTACAATTCTCGTCTTAGACTTTTTCCGGGTAAACTAAAATATAGATGGTCCGACCCCTTCCTAGTTGAAGAAGTTTTTCCATATGGGACCGTACTCGTCTCCCACCTGGAAAATGGTTCGTTTAAAGTAAACAGTCATCGGCTAAAGTCTTATATAGCAGGCGACCTAGTGATCGGGCATAACGAAACCATAAATTTCCTCAACTTTATATACCCGCCAAAATAGTCAAGCTACACGGCTATAACAAAGCGCTCCTGGGAGTCACCCCTCACTTATCTTTTTCGCTCTTTCCTTATTATCTTTGCTGCTTTTTCTAATAACTGCAGGGTTTCTAATGGACTTCCCCGAATGCGCATCAGGGACTTTCTACCCCACCTCTCTTTACTTTTGCACATATAGCATTTTATTTAATTTTGTTCCGCATACTTACGTTGTAACATTGGGGACAATGTTGGACTTAAGTATGGGGGTATTTTGGTGCTTTACTTTCTGCACTTCTATTTTTTCGCATTTCAAAAATACAAAAAAGTATATATAACAACAAAACAAAACAAAAAAAATCTTAAAATGAGAAAAAAACACAAAAAAATTAAAATGAAAAATCCAAAAAAAAAATTTCATTTCCTTTTTCTTTCTTTTTTCCAAAAACTCCAAAAAAATTATAAAACAAAAGAACAAAAAAATATTTAGTTTCACTTTGTAAATATTTTTATGTAAATAATCTTCTCTCTCCCCCTTCATTTTCCCTCTTATTCTTGTAAATAACTTTTCTTTTTCTCCCAATCTTTGTAAATAGAATGAAAATTTTCTTAAAAAAAATACAAAAAAACTTTTTATGTATATATTAAAGACATAAACTTAAAAACCAAAAAAAAGAAAATATTTCAAAAAATTCAAAAAATTGAGTAAAACAAAACAAACAAAAAAATGGATAATACATTGAAAACACAAAAAAATGATGATAAAAACTATAAAAAAACAAAAAAATGTTTTGAAACAAATAAATCAAATATTCCATCCTTAACTTTCCTGCTATCCAAAAATTTTGTTTTGAGTTTATTTATATGTGAATTTTATTAATTCTCTGTTTGCTATTCGTTTGTTAATTATTGAGTGAAAAATTTAAATAGACGGGGTTAAGTTTTAAAAAATTCATTATGCTTTGTTAAAAATAGCGAAATCGTTTTAGGCACTACTTCTAATTTTTCATTGATAGGAACACGTGTACTATGTTAGAGAACAACGACTATAGAATTCAATTATATTTACTTTTAGCTGTCTGAAAAATTGAAACGTACAATTTATTAAGGTTGCTCTCAAAATTATTTTTAATTAAAAATCTAGTTTTCCTTTCTCCACTTACTTATCATGACCTACTTGGCATGATAAAATTTTTTATCCATAAAATATCCTATGTCAATGGGAATAAGATTTCGTTCCGTAAACATAGACACCCAATAATTTAAAAAGATTATATGTTATGGAGTAAGAAAATAAAATTCATTACTCCTACATATATACATTGGGTTAATTTTCTTATGAAGTTGAAAAGAAAAAAATGATATTAGAAATAAGATTTCATTTTCCTAATAATCCAAGAAAAGAAAAAAAATGGAGGTTCGAGAAAAAATTACTTCACCTCAAAATCAAAACCCTCTTCATAAACCAACATCAATCCCCTTAGCCAATTTCACGATTCTAGAATTAATTCAAAAATCTTTTTGAGAGCATAATTTGTAAAGTGCATTATTTCCGGTAAAACTCCTATAAGCTAAAAGTTCATATAATTTCAAACTATTTTTGTTAATCTAACCAATACAATTACTGCATTCTATTTGATTACATCAAAAAGTCTTTTGGCCAAAACTTTTGCGCTATTTAAATCATCTACATAATTTTAGGACTTAACTCTTACACCCCGTATATTTATTTAGATCTCTCTTATAATTGATTAAGCATAGCTAAACTTAGAGTTTTTTCTATTTCTTATAAGTTCACCTCAAACTTTTGCTCTGGAATAACAAAAGCTTAAGTATTGGGGTATTTGATGAATTATAAATATACGCATATTTTAGTACTTTATTAATATCATTTTAGTTCTTATTAATAATTTTTAGCTATTTTTTGTTTATAAATATGTCTCTTTTTGTAAATATTTGCGTAACCTAACTTAATTTGGATTTCTGAAATTTTTTTAGGAAATTGTCAAAAATTAACATGTCACGCCCGTGTCCTATAGGTCACGCCCGTGACCAGGACGTGATTCGTCAAACCCGTAGAATCAGCGATTTCCGCTCGACAAACGCGCGCTCGACGATTCTTCAGCAGCTCGACAATTCTCCAGCAGCTCGACGATTTCCGCTCAACAAACTCGCGATCGACGATTCTCCAGCAGCTCGACGACTTTTCAACTCGACACTTTTCGCTCGACGTTTGTCCAGTGTCGAAACCAACTGACACGCCCAGCGTCACGCCGTGACCGGGGGCGTGACCACTGTGTGACCGACACGTGTTCAGCCCGAAGTCAACTTTGCCGTCAAATCGCCGGCTTCCATCGTAAACTATAGTGACACGCCCGTCGACACGCCCGTGTCAGAGGGCATGTACTTAGATTTTTTTCCCTATAGATACCCCACTTTTGTAATGACCAAGGGTTCACATTTTTGAGCCACTTTAGTGTGTTTTGTGGGTTGCATCCGTGGATTCCTTTGCTATGTAAGGAGATTTCTCCCCCCTTCCTTTCATGTTTGTTTTTTTCTTTAGCTTTACTTTGTAATAGCTTTGTAATAGTCTATTTTAATCAATAAAAATGTTAGTTTTTCTCTTCTTAAATGGCTTTGGAATGAACTTATGTGCTCACTTTTCTTCTCATTTTATCCTTAGTTTCTCCTTTGTTCTTCCTTTTATGAAAAGTGTGTGTGTGTGTGTATGAGTGTAACTTGTTCATTTTCTATGTTTTTTTTACCTGTCTCAATGTTAGAGTTTATTATAGATTTCATTTCCAAGCATGGTATGATATGTTTATCTCTTCTTCAACATGTTCTTCCTTAATGTTTTTTTTTTAATTTCATTCTTATGTATTTATAAAAGAGTTTTGAAAGTGATTTTATTTTTTTACTTAGTTTTTTTTGTAGGATTGTAAAACTTTTTTGTTCTTTTCATTTTCTTTTCACTTTTTTATCACTTTTATGAAATCCTAAGAATGAAAATGTTGAAATTTTAATTTTTAAAGAACTTTGGCTTTTTGATTTATTTTGAAAAACTTTTGTTCTCTTAAAATTTATTTTGTTCTTTTTATTTGTTTTTGGTAAAACCTAAGTATAGAAAAGTAGTAGTTTTAAATTTTTGGTAACTTTCATTTTTGCTTTTAATTTGTATGTGTTAGTGTAAGAGTTAGTTTTCATTTTGTCATTTCAACTTCCATGTAGAGTTTGTGTGTGTAGGAGATAAATTTTAATGCTTTATTTTATTGCTTTCTTTGATTTATGTAGAGTGTGTGAGTGTACGAGTTAGTTTTTCATGCTTTATTTTATCGCTTTCTTCAATTACGTAGAGTGTGTGTGTGTAGGAGATTGTTTTATTGTTTTCTTTCAATTATGTAGAGTGTGTGTGTTAGCGTTTATTTCCGCCTACTCGCTATGAGTTAAATGGCCGGATTTTGTTTACCGCCAACTCATTTGAGTTAAATGACAGGTCTTTTATTTTTCTGCCTTCTCGTTTGAGTAGGACTTGTAATTTTCCTTTTTTTTGTAACTTAGTTTCTGTTTATTTATAATTTGAAGTGTGCGCGAGTTCTTTTTAGCTAACTTTTTAGCTTTCTAAATGTTTGTTATTTTTTATGTCCTCTTCTTGTAATCCTTTTGCGTTTAGTCTCGAACTCGCATCTCATCAAATTATAAAGTTGTCCCCATACCGATGTGTGGCTAATCGCTATTAGCCTCGACATCGAAGAACATTGAGACATTTAAAATAATTCGTAATAATTAAAGCTCTTTATTTCCACTTTAATTTAAGCACTTAAGGTTTGCCCCTGGTTAACGACGCGTAGGACCACAAATCGATGTGTGGGCCCTATTTCCATTATCCATACGCTAGCTAGCCAAGAGGCCGTGCGTATGGACATATCACCCCAGGGTAAATAGAGTTGCTTGTATACCCTCGAGAGAGGACAAGCGTAACTCTACCGGATTGAGTTCCCCACCCAATAGCGGGGTTCTTAGCGTAAAGCGGGCGTTAAGAGGAATCCTTCGTCGGACTAACGTTCGGTCGAATAGTCTTAACATTCAGGTGAGCGATACCCTATAGCTATGTGAGCTCGCATTTGTGGAACCTCCACGGCCAAGTTGCCTTTTATTAATTTAAAAACTAAGTCCTATAATTATTAAAAGTTATTTTTGTCTTAATCTGATTCGATGCCGAGCGTTAACCCTTCATCGAATTTTTCTAAATCGTTTTTTCGCTGTTTTACTTTTTCCGTCTTTACTTAATTAAAATCTCCACCTTACTTTCAGTAAAATAATAGTCCTCCTGGAGGAGTAAGAATAGTCAACCCGACCCCGAGAACAATACGCCCTCGGTATTCCCCCGAATATCGAGTACTACTTGCGATAGGTGCACTTGCCTACCTGAGAACACCCGCGGCGATCGACTCACCGAACCAACCACAGTAAGAGTCTGTTCGCGGGCGCATCAACCCGCCTACAAGGCAGCCGACCCACTTCCGCTCCCTGAATAGGTCGCCGCTTTAACTAGCAAACCCGCGCGTTCCGCCCGCACCCAAAAGCTCCTCGGCGATCTTGGGCTAGACGATACCCCCAACACAACTGCTCCTAATTCACGCCTTCTCAGCCCACTGAGAACTCCTGAAGTCGCCAACTTGTCGGCGCCACAGAAGATTGAAGTTGTCTCCCAGCGAGGTCGTTTTGTCAAACCATTTTTCTAAAAGAAGCAAGTCGTCGCTTGTTTTTCGCTGACTCACTTTCTATGCTCGCAGACTCTCCACCGGATGTCGCTGATACGGCGTTCAATGTCTCCCTCCTAAACTCCGCACCACTACTCGCCCTTATAGCTGGGAAACTGCTCCGGACTGCACACACGGTTCGGATTAATCTCGACACTATGAAAGAAATGGAAGCTTCGACCCCTAGGATGAAGAAAAATCCCCCGGCGAGTAAAGACCCACCAGCGAATGATATTCCGGCGAAGAAGGACCCTCCAAGGAGCGAGGACCCTCTGGCTAAGAAGGTCCATCCGGCAAGTAAGGACCTTCCAGAGAGAAATGTCGCCTCCACTCCCCGCAAGATTCTGCACTGCCAGCGGCGAGTAATCTATTACCATCGCCGCCTCTTCTGAATGTCGCTCCTCTGCAGGCGGCGAGTGAACTATTGTCACCGCCACCCCCTCTGATCGCTCAGCCACTAGCGGACAAGCAACGACCTCCAACACCTCTGTCGAAGACTTCGCACCAACCAGCGAGTTCATCACATCCTCCGCGGCCTCTATCAAAAACTTCGGCCCAGAAACCAGAGAGGCCGCATCCAAATTACTTCCATACGAGGGTCGGGGACCCCGGGCATGGAGGTCGCAGGTAGAGTAAACCTGCCGAGCATGCGGGTGGTTCATCTTCTGGCCAGCGAGGTATCTCAGGTCGCAGCCATTCTCCTCGTCGATCACGGTCTCATCGTCGCGGTAACCTGTGTTACTATTGTTTCGATTGATGAGTTAGTCGTCAATTTCTGATCTGGAGACCTTCTATTTATTTTCGCAGATCTCCCGACGACTCCAGGTGCGGCCTTTATCGACGTCATCGGGTTATCGGGCAGCGAGTATCGTCACGCCGCTGCTCGCGCCTATTTAGAGCTGGAGAGGAAGTTCGACCAGCTGGAGATTTGCGAGCCACATCATCTAATCTCATCTCTGGAGGTCAGAATGGTGAAGATGGAGGAACTTTGGGTCAGCCTGGAGAACTACGAGGCGCGCTTCCACATGATCAGCGAGATCGACCGGCAGATGACGATGAACGACCACCGTCTTCAGCTTGTCCTCGACGAGTTGGCTGGGATGTGTGCATGCATGGGATCTGCTGGTCGATTGGTGAGGATGGAGGAATAGATGCGGCTCGGTGACGATGCGATAGCACTAGCAACCGATCATTATCGGCGGGCGCACAAGATGGTATGGCCCGGATGACATCCACATCCTCCGGAGTGGCCGACTAGAACTTAAAAATTCTTTATTTATTTAAACACGCCATAAGCGATTATTGTAACGAACAATATTATATTTGTAATAAGCGAGTTTGTATCTCATTCTGGATTTCTATTTCTTATTCTTTGTTGTTTACTCGCTGCCTTTCTGCGATATGCCGAGTTCATTTTATAGGTTTTGGCGAAATATTGTGAGATCTCTTACTGCGTTGTGCGAGATGTGGCTGATGTCGGGGATCTGCTTATTCATCTACGTCGCGACTTATGATGTTACTCGCCGAAGCAGATATATAACCACCCCCCCCCCCCGTTCCTTTGCCTTCTCCTATAAATAGAAGGGGTAGGTAGGCCATAAGTACATTGCTATGATTTTCTATCTCCAACTTGTGAGTATCTTTTCTTGCTTGCATGTCTCTGCCTTACTTCTCCTCGACTTTACTTCTCTTCTCGACCATCGAGCTCGCTGAAAATGGTTGGGGACGATGCCAGCGCTCACCGACAGGCCCACACTGCCAGTTTTGCCTAGGCTTCTTTTAAGAAGTCCATCACAACAGAGCGAGATCCTGAGGCATTTTGGGAGAGACTCCTGCCGGATTGTTACTTGGCTAGACTGCCTACTCAGAGTGAATGACTTAACACTTGCATCGAGGGAGCCGTGGTCTTGTCGCTCCGTCATTTTGATGTCGTCGTGCGAATTCCATTCTAGCCGGATTATCGCGAGATCCTGCGGTATTTTGGGATCGTCCCCGCGCAAATCAACCCTAATGGAGTGGCGATCATTATGGGGTTCCTTTGCTACCCGCGGGAGGAGAGGGTTGCCTTCGACCTCTTGATTTTCCACAAGATATTCGCCTTGACCGCGATTGTCGAGGGGGGTTTTCTACTTCAGCAGACACGTCTGCACCCTGGTGGGGATGGCGAACAAAGTCCATAGGTGGAGCGAGCAACTAGTCGTCATTCAAGGCGACTTCAAGGGTATTCTAGGGAGGCCGCACCAACCTGTCGATGTTGCCTTCCTTCCACCGATCTTGGAAGGTGTTCACGAGCAACTGTTCGAGTCCTTCCGAGGTGGCGCTTCAACGTCACCCATTGGTCGCTCAATGTCAACACGCTCTTTGAGATCCATCCCTGTGAGGGAAAGATTGAGCGAGAATCACACCTACTCACATGCGCGCTCCATTTTATTGATGCTCGGCACTAATGTTTTGCTCGCTATTTGTAGTGGTTTGCGAGCTCCCAGAGAAGCCGATTCAACCGGCGAAGGAAGTCGCCTCATCCTTCCCGGAATCCAACCCTCTGCCTGATGTTGGCGAGGAGAAGAAACTTGCCAAAGGGAAGGAGAAAGTGAAGTCGCCTGGCCCTGCGAGTAACAGAGGCAAAATGTTGTCGCCTTAGCCCGGCGATCAAGAGTTGCCGCCTGATGCTTGGGCGCCCCACTCCAACCCAAATTTCAATCTTGGGTGAGGTGCGGTGGATGCTTTTGGTCGCCCGCTGGTGACCTGGTCTGAGGACGAGCACTTGGTGACACTGAGCACCAACCTGCCCTCCTGCTCGACAGATTACAAGGATAAGTGGGAGGCCTTCGCTGTTCTCCATGCTTTGTACGGGTGAGTTGACACCGAGTCCCTGCTGGTGCTCAGCCCATAGGAACTCACCCAATAAACCTCATGCTCGCTCGCGCGGACTATTGAGCTAGGACACTACTCGTCCAGGAAGATGTTGGAGATGCATGGGGCTCTAAAGACCATCACCAAGAAGGCAATAGATCTCGACATGCAATCAGTTCGCTGGAGGGACTATGAGGTAAGTCGCATCCCCGCATGTGACATGGACAATCTGGACTTGATTTATTTTGCTGGTTGTTATTTATCGCAGGCTGCCGAGATTGAGGCCTCGAAGAAGCTCTCTGAGTGCGAGGAGAAACTCCCTAACTCATTAGCGGAGCTGGAGGCAGCCCCGGTTCGCGCCGCAGAGATGGAAACTCGCATGATTGCCTTCGAGGGACATGAGACCTCTTCCGCTCCCCGCCTCGATGCATCGCGGCCGGACGTTGACCCGTATTGGGCGATTAAGAGGTTCGGCGTCCTTTTGAAAGAGAGGTCGTTGGTACGCCGTGAGATAGTGCGAGCTGCAGGGAATATTTGCTTTCTTGGCTGAGGATCAATGGCCAGCTTGTCGCGGAGGATAAGCAACTCACTATCGACTAGCTTATCCCTGAATTGCTAGCTGAGTAATTTACCTCGCCCGATCGCATCTCTTCCTCGACATCGGGCTCCAGCAGCAGTGGCAGTGGCAGTAGCAGCGACAGCGGCGAAAGCACTGATGGCGAGTGAAGCGGCGAAGGAGGCGAGGAAGAGGAGGATATCGATGTTGGAGATGACGAATACTGGCTACATTGAGTTTTAGTTGCTCGCCGATTTTCCTCATGCTGCACATATAAAAGACTGTCGACACAAAATTTTGTAACTTGTAAAATCTTTTGATATATATATAAGTTTTAAGTTACTTCCCATTTTCTTCTTTTCTTTACTCACACGCTTGTTGGTTGATGGTGCTCGCTAGGCTCATAGGCTCAAGGAGGATCAGTTCTTGTGATGCTTGCTCGTGCATTGATATCGATCATAGTCGCGCCGTTACTGATCGCATGGGTATGACCGCTCTAATTATTCACAACCCGACGCTCGCATCCATGTTTGTGCGCATACTCGCCATAGCATACTCGCATGCTCGCCAAGGCATACTCAAACCTGTATAATCGTTCATCTCGTTGGGGGTAAACCCGATCGGCTTGAAGATCAGAGCCGACACCCATCAGGAGCCAAGCTCAATTGGTTGTGGGAAGCAGTCAACACCCAGCAGGAGCCAAACTCTACTGGGGGTAGGAATCAGTCGACAACGAGTAAGAGTCAAACTCAACTAGGGATGGGAAGTAGTCGACACCCAGAAGGAGCCAAGCTCAACTGGGGGTGGGAAGTAGTCGATACCTAGTAGGAGCCAAGCTCAACTGGGGGTGGGAAGTAGTCGACACCTAGGAGGAGCCAAGCTCAATTGGTGGTGGGAAGTAGTCGACACCCAGCAGGGGCCAAGCTCAACTGGGGGTGGGAAGTAGTCGACACCCAGCAGGAGCCAAGCTTAACTGGGGGTGGGAAGTAGTCGACACCTAGCAGGAGCCAAGCTCGACTGGGGGTTGGAAGCAGTGGACACCCAGCAGGAGCCAAGCTCTACTGGGGGTGGGAAGAAGTCGACACCCAGCAGTAGCCAAGCTCAACTGGGGGTGGGAAGTAGTCGACACCCAATAGGAGCCAAGATCAACAGGGGGTGGGAAGTAGTCGACACCCATCAGGAGCCAAGCTCAACTGCGGGTGGGAAGCAGTCGACACCCAGCAGGAGCCAAGCTCAACTGGGGGTGGGAAGTAGTCGATACCCAGCAGTAGCCAAGCTCAACTGGAGGTGGGAAGTAGTCGACACCCAGTAGAAGCAAAGCTCAACTGGGGGTGGGAAGTAGTCGACACCCAGCAAGAGACAAGCTCAACTGGGGGTGGAAAGTAGTCGACACACAGCAGGAGCCAAGCTCAATTGGCGGTGGGAATCAGTCGACTTGGATGGCCAGTAGTCGGACTGTAGGAGGGGAGTTCGTACAAGGTTTACGGGATATGACATCACTCTAATAAGGAATTTGGTCTCACTCGAGGAGGTCGTCGGCCGATGTGTGGTAGAGGAGCCCGTGCAAGAACACAGACTTATCATGACACTGTCACCCGAGTACTTCGGTCTGCATTAAGGTGATTTCACCCTGTCACTTGAATAGTGATATAAATAGTTAATCGTACCAACATCTCGAAGATGGATGTTTATAAAGAGATGATCCTTTCTTCATCAAATTGGGAGGTTGGCGTCCAGACCTGTTTCTATTAATTCCTCCAGTCGGAGGAGAGATGCAATCGAGGGTACCTAGTCCTACATGTAAGTGGGGAGCTGATCTTAGTCGTCAGTGCAAAGGCTCGGTCTTACAAGAGCGCTTACTGAGACATCGTCCCATCATCCACACTGGACTACTTAGAAGAAACTTGTCGAAGGCTCGTATCCCGATCCGATGGTGGGGATCGCTTTCTGTCATACCACCTAGCTACGAGCACAAGTGTTTGAGCGAAGGGTAATATTCTTCTGAGGTGTCCTTAAGGATGCACTCGCGGTCAACATCCTCCCTTGGGCCTATCCTTGCCCCTTGACAGGTTATCCTGCCCTTGGAAATAATCAGAATGTTGTTGCAAAAAAGAATGCTTGGTAAGGATTGCCCCTTCTCGAATCCGGGAGATTGGCGTCCAGACCTATTCCTGGTAGTTCCTCCAGTCGGGGGAGAGATGCAATCGGTGGTACCTTCGCTGACATGCAAGGGGGAGTTGATCTTGGCCATCAGTGCAGAGGCTCGGTCTTACAAGAATGCTTCCCGAGGCATCGTCCCATCATCTACACTGGGCTATTTACGAGGAACAAGTCGAAAACTGGTTTCTTGGATCGAGCATGGAGTTGAACCTTAAAGCCTCAGATGTCTTGAGATAAATTAGCACAAAGAAAAACAATTTGGCTGCCACTGCTCGTGTATATATGCAATCAAGGTTTACAAGGAAAACAAAGTATTACCACTAGTGATAGAACCTTTTCAGGTCATTCTCGCTACAAGTACCTCCCAACTGCTCTCCGACTTGATCTTGAAGGTAATAACATCCTGTAGCAAAGGATTCTTGGATGATGAATGGACCTTCCCAATTAGGATGTAGCTTGCCAACCGTTGCTCCCCTTGTTACGACGTCCACCTTTTTCATGACCAGATCTCCTGCGAGGAAATGTTTTAGGCGGACGTTTTTGTCGAAGTGTTTTGCCATGCACATCTTGATTTCATCCTACCGGATGTAGGCTAAGTCACGAAGTTCTTTGAGTGTCTTCGCTCTCCATGCACCATTCCTCGCTACTGTCTCCGACTACTATGACTCCCGGGCCTCCGAATCTCAAACTCCATTGGGAAGAGTGTCTTAGACATGTGGGACAATTTGAACGGAGTTTCACCAATTATCGAGTTTGGAGTTGTTCTCAGAGCCCAAAGGACTGAGGGGAGCTGCTCTGCCCAATTACCCTTCAAGTTGGTGACCTTCTTCGTCCATAGGTTGACGATTAACTTGTTGACCGATGAAAGATGGGGGTTAGATATGATTACTCTAGAGGGGGGGTGAATAGAGTATATAAAAACTATTTGGCTGTTTTTGAAACTATCAGAGTAAAAAATGATACCAGTAGAAGAAATAGATAAAAAGAAAATGATCTAAACTAAACTATCACAGCACAACTAGCCTATAACAGCCACAACAAGAACAATAAGAAAAAGGGCAACCAGACAACACAAGAAATTTTATAGTGGTTCCCCAATCTAGGTACAACCACTCTTCTACCACCCTGGTATTAATCCACTAGCATGTTTTGATCTAGTGACTGCCATCTTTGAGCTTTTGATCAGGTGCCCAAAAACCAAAATAAACTTTTGAAGGGAGTTAATAAACCCTTTATACGGTACGGGGAAGGGAGATTGATGGTGTCTTCTCGTTCTCAAACAACTGAGATGACAAGTGGATTGCTTTTGTCAAGGCTTCTCCAGAAGTCACTAGAAGCCTTACACAGGGTGTAGGTCTTCTGCCTTGACTTGAAAAGATCCAGGAGCTTCTGACTGATACTGATTTGTTGTGCTTGAAAGCTCCTGGAGTGGAAGTTGAAGAAGACTCTTGATAGTGATTGTTCTTCTTCTTCTTCTTCAGTAAGGTCAAGGAGAAAACAAAGTGTTTTCTACACAGGAAAGTGTCTAAGACTATTTCTGTATTTTTTTTTCTATGTGTTGTGGTCTCTGTGTTGCTCTCGACTAAAGAGATAAAAATCTCTTTTATATTCTCTGTCCAAATTCTCCTTTGAATTTTGAATTCTCTGCATTAATTGATGATGGCCTAGAGAATGAAAATCGGCTGGAGAATATTTGCATCGATGAGTTTCCCCAACTATCCCAATTAATTAAGCAAGTAATTATCCTGATGAAGACCATAATCAATGCTGCCAGTAACGGCTATATTCAGAGAATATAAGCATTAATTACTTCAAGAAATTACTGTTAAATAAGATGGAATAAAGACAAAAAATAAGGAAAACTCTATGTCAGGATCTGCACAAAAATAGTCGACCATAGAACAGATTTCGTCGACCTGAGATCCAAGTTCATTGACCTGAGAAATCCTATTCGTCGACCTGAGAAAACTTGTTCGTCGACCTAAGAACCAAGTTCATCGACCTAAGAACCATGTTCATCGACCGGAGTTTAGCTAACTGTATTCTGTGAATAACTTGCCAATTCTGTGGTCCAAGTTTGTCGAGCACAGATTCTGTCTTCGTCGAGCTGAGTTCAGAGAAGATATTCTGGAAAGAATGTGTTGAAGTTGAAATCCAGACTTCGTCGAGCACAACTCAGAGAATTAACTCTGAGTTCGTCGAGCGGAGCACGACTATCGTTGAGCGGAGTTCGACGAACGTCGAACTCATTTTCTGAACTTGATTTTCTTCTAAGTCTTGAGTCTTCTGCTGGCTGGTCCATGTATGGTTGAACCTAAAGACTTAGCCTAGACTCTAGAACTCAAAACGCATGACCCTGGCTATTCATTATGGGTCAGACATCCTAATTAGTGTGTTGGATCCCTAGTTTGATTTGGGCTAGGTTCACTAACTTAGGATGATGTGACCCAACATGTATAGCCAGGGTCAAAGTTGTGTCCTTGAGTCTAGGCCAATTCCTCAGTAACAATATCACATGGACAAGCCTTCATCAGACTGCCAAAGACTCAAGACTTAGAGTTTTTCCAGAGATTCAGAGATTTCTAAAGAAACTAAGTAAAATGAGTTCGACGTTCGTCGAACTCAGGTCAACGATAGTCATTCTTAGCTCGACGATCATAGAGAAATATTCTCTGAGCTGAGCTCGACGAACTTCAGTCACAGGTCGACGATCCTTGGACTCCACCTTCAAAATTCTAAGTCCAGACTTTACACTAGACTCAGGTCGACGAACCTAGTTCTCCGGTCGACGAACTTCATTCTTTGCTCGACGATTTCTGGACTTCCACTTCAACTCTATTGCCAGAGGTTCAACAATTTTTCTCTAAGTCCAGAATTCAAGGTTCTCCAGACTTAGCTCGACGAACACCATTCTTTGGTCAACGAATCTTTGGACTATCACAGTATTTTGTCGAGACTATGTTCTCTAGTCTCAGGTCGACGAACTCAGCTCTCTGCCCGACGAATTCTGGAACCTGAAGACTTATGTCGACACTCAGAGTACATGTAGACATCAATTAAGTCGACACTAGAATAATTTGTGTCGACATCCATCTCATCAGTCGACATTGTGGAAAGGCTATGTCGACACCACACCGAATATTTGACAACTCCAGAATAATTGCTGAACTCCAGTTGACGAACACATTTACCAGCTCGATGAATAGGCAAAGATCAAAAGAGACAGTAGTTCATTTTCCAGCTCGACGATCATGAAACTCATCTCGACGAACAGAAGCCGTCTGGTCGACGAATACAACATCTCAGCTCGACGAACTGTGGACTCAGTTCGACGAATTCTGCCAACTCTTCGACGATACCAGACTTAGTTATTTTCGGCCTTCTGTCCCCACTCTAATGCGATAATTCCTGAGTAATTAATGCTCCAACATTGTCTGAATGTATCCGTTAGAAGGAGCATTAATTATGGACTTCTCAGGATTATTGCTTGCCATTTTTGCACGGGCAGTTAGGGAAATAAATCAATGTCGATTATTCTCAAAGCAGTCAGCATTAATTACAGAGGCATTCAATTTTTTGAAAAGAAAGAGAAGAAGAGAATAACAGATATACAGACATACAGACTGACAGAGAGAATCAAGATCATTGAGAAAGCTTCACACAGAGTACAACTTACTCAAAAGTACACAGAGACATGGAGAAAAAGATTCAGTCTTGAACAATCTCCTTTGTCAACAAGAAGCAATTTTCTGATACACAGAAGTTCTTGACCAGAAGCTCATCAGCAGCTGAAGAAGAAGAACAACAATACCTATATCTAGAGTTTTCTTTCTTCAAGTACTCCGGGACACTTCAAAAGGACAACTTCGGTTCAATCTGTCAAAGAAGTTCCTGAAGACTATTGCTGGTCAAGGATTGAGCTTGAAGACCTATCACCCTGAAGCTTGGCTCTTAGTTTTCCCCGATCCATTCTACATCTCAGGGGGAGCCATAAGCTATAATCAATCCACAGTCTTCTCAGTTGTATATTGAGAAAGAGCAGACAAAATCATCTCTTACCCCCACTATATAAAGGGTTGTCATCTCCCTTCAAAATTATTTCCTTGGTTGCAAGTCTCCTGATCAAAAGACTTGGTTGGTTTTTGAGCACCTGATTAAAAGCTCATTAGTGTCAGGCACCTGATCAAAAACCTGAGTGGATTCCTACAAAGGGTGGTAGAAGAGTGGATGTACCCAGGTTGGGGAACCACTATAAAATTCTTGTGTCGCCTGGTTGCCTCATTTTCTAGTGTTCTTGCTGTGCTTGTGCTTTAGCTTTATTGTTTGCTAGTCTATTAATTTCTGCACTTTTAATTTACACCAAAAGCTGTAATAGCTGTTAATAATATTTAAGAATACTCTACTCACCCCCCCCCCTCTAGAGTATTTCAGATCTAACTCTCACTTTCAGTTGGTATCAGAGCAGGTTCCTTTGGTTGTACAAGTTAAATCTTGAACCAAAAGATCCTTTTTTAGATCTACACATTATCTTATTTTGACTTAAATTATAAACACAGCATGGCACAGAACAAGGATTATGCAAGTACTAGACTTCCAGTTTGCAACCTTAATAGATTTTCCATCTGGAAGGCAAGAATTAGGTTATACATGAATTCCATTGATGAAGACATCTAAAATTCAATTTTGACAAGTCCCCCATAGGCATCTACATCTACAACATCTTCCAGCAACAATGCAGTCCCACCACCTGAGTGGACTAAAGCCCAAAAGAAAGTAAAAAATGCAGATGCTAAAGCTATGAATATCCTGGCACAAACTAAGTCAGATGATATTTTACAGAAGGTTGCTAAGTGCACCTCAGCAAAAGACATTTGGGATTCTCAAAACCAAATGGTGGATGGATCAGCAGATGAGAGAAATGATAGGAGATCAAATCTCATATCCTTATATGAGAACTTTAAGAAGGAGGAAGCTGAGACAGTTTCTGAAATGTACAATAGGTTAAGCTCAATTATCAATGAGCTGAAAACCTTGGATAAGAACATCACTCTTACTTAAGTGAATGACAAGATCCTGATGTGCTTCCCAAGCTCATGGGATACAAGAATCTGGCCCATCAAGCATGCCAGATTCCTGAATGATAATTCAACTGAATTTCTATTACGTAAACTGAAGTCATATGAGCAGCTGATTAAGACTAGGGAGGCAGCTGAACAAAGAACACCTCCAGCAGCTAGAGGAGAACAAAGTATTGCCTTCAAAGCCACTGAAGAGACAGAGACTGCAACATCAAATGAAGAGCTTATGAGTCTCTTTGCTAAGAGATTCTTCAAGATGTCCAGAAAGGATTTCAGGAGAAAGTCAGCAAGAAAATATGGCAAGCCAAAATATTACAAGACACAAACCAAGGAAGTTGTGTGCTATGGATGAAGAAATCCTGGGCATTTCCTCTCTGAATATCTAGAAAACCAAAGGAAAGAGAAGAGAAGAGAGAAGGAAACCAGAAGACAGCACACCCGCAAAACCTCTTCCAGCAAGCACAAGAAGAAGGAAAAGGGCTTTGTGGCTGAGACCTGGAGTGAGACAGAAGATGAGTCAACATCTTCATGCACTAGTGAAGATGAGGAAGAAGAAAGAGAAAAGGAGGTTTGCCTCATGGCAATTGATGCATCCAGAAGTCACTCAGAAGAAGAAGAATCTGAAGATGAAGGAGTGTTTGAATCAGAGGCAGATCAGGTAATGTCCTCTTTTTACTACAACTCTGAAACATTTAAATCTGATTTCAAATAATGTGCATAGATTTGATTAATTCTGAAAAAGAAATTAAAATTCTTAGAGAAAAATTAGGAAACTTAGAAGATGTTCAATCTGAAAACATTAGGTTAAAAGATGAACTAATCTTAGCAAATGAAAGATAATTTCACTAAAAACTGAGCTATGTGAGGCCAAACAACTTGAGGAAACTCTCAATGGGAGAAGCCTCAAGCTGATGGATATCACAAGTAATGTTAATGCCAGACTTAAGGCAAGCAAGGCTTGGGTGTTCCATCAGGTTTGCCCCACATTCTCAGGAAGAACATTTTATCAACTCCAATAAAATTTGTATCTGTTAAAGGAAAAAAAAATAAATGACAAACAAACAGTAGAAAAGATCTCTAAGATAATAGGACAGAAAACAAAAAACCAGAAAAAAACACCTAATAAAAAACAAGGTTCAGCAATTTTCGTCGAACTCAGATCGACGAAATGGGGCCAGTTCGTCGAACCCAGATCGACGAACTCTGAACGCAAACTATAGTTACATTTATTCATCTAACTACAATCGATGAAACTCTGTATGGTTCGTCGAGTAGAGTCGATGAACGTGGGGCACAGAGAATGAACATGTTCATTCTCGGGCAGAGATCGACGATCTCGACCCAATTCATCGAACTCTGGTCGACGAACTTACAGCAATCGTCAACACAGGGAAGACTTAATCAAAACTATAATTCCAACTGCAACTTAAATACTTCTAAGAAACCATTTAATCTACTAGTGATTGGATCATACCACCTAGGAGATATCACCCTCTAGGATATAAATCCCAACTGAATTCTCTGGATTTCCAGCGTCTCTTATCAGCAATACAAAGGACCTAAGGTAACCTGGGTCAAAAACCATTAACTGTTTTCTATTGCAGGTGAAGGAGTTGTCCAGTGGTAAATCAAACTTGGTACCTGGACAGTGGCTGCTTCAAACACATGACTGGCAGCAAGGACATCTTAACGAACTATAAGTCCAAGCTGCGGCCAAAGGTTATCTTTTGTGACTCCAAATGTGGTCAGTCAGAAGGATTTGGAGAAGTAAGAATAGGAGCTGTTCACATTCAAAAAGGTGACAAATGTAAGTGGACTCAAACATAACCTCATCTCCACAAGTCAGTTATGTCATGATGGTTATCAGGTATACTTTAACCCATCCACTTATTCTATTATTGATAAAAACAACAAACAGTTTTAACTGGAAGTAGACAAGGCAACAATACTTAGTAAATTTTCTTTCTGCCAAAACTGATATTGTTTACTTAATTTAACTAGTAATCAGAATGACTTATGGCATAAAAGACTAGGTCATGTAATTCTTAAAAAACATTGCTAAGCTATCTAAACAAAACCTTGTTAGAGGTCTACCTTCTGGTCCCTACAAGAAGTAAGGTCTCTGCAGGGCTTGTCAATTAGGCAAGCAAACTAAAACTAGTTTTAAATCTGTTAATAATAGTGATTCACCTAGGATTTTGTACTTGATACATTTGGATCTCTTTGGACCCATTACTGTACAAAGCCTATGAGGGAAATCTACACTTTGGTTATAGTGGATGACTTCTCTAGGTTCAGTTGGGTATTCTTCTGAAATCAAAGTCATATACTTCAAGGTTCTTAAGATTTTCTCAGGACGTACAGATTGAGTTCTCTACTCATGTTGCATTGATCAGAAGTGATCATGGCACAGAGTTTGAGTCTCTCTTATGCATGAGTTCTGTGAGAAGGAAGGTATAAGACATTGCTTCTCAGCTCTATAACTCCCCAACAAAAGGGTAGCTGAAATGAAAAATAGGACACTCATTGAAGCTGCAGGTACATTACTTGTAGATGCTTACATGCCCCTAACCTTTTGGGCAGAGGCTATAAGCACAACAAATTATGTCCTGAACAGGAGCTTAATTCACAACTAAAGAATAGACTCTCTATGAATTGCTCAAAGGGAGAAACCTAAAATCAAACTATTTCAAAGTATTTGGATGCTTATGTTACATTCATAACAACATAAAAAATACATTAGAAAGTTTGAGGCTAAGGCTGAAGAGGGAGATTTATAGGATACTCCCAAGTAAGCAAGGCCTATAGGGTTTTTAATAAATCAACATTAAAAATTGAAGAGTCTATTCATGTTTCATTTGATGAGACTAACATGTATTGCAAGGAGAAAGAAGTTTCTACCAATAGAAACTTGCAGGTACCCCACTTGTGTGAGACCTTGGATGGACTAAACCTCACCCAAGAGGTCCAACTCATCCCTCTCCACAAGCCACTGAAGAAAGTGAAGAAGAAGAAGCTGAAGAAAATGAATCTTTACCAACAGCAAATAACAATTTCACAGGAGGAATTAATTCCAAATACTGTTGCACAACCAACTCCACCCACTGATTTTGTCACACTTAGGGATCACCCCAGATCTGAAGTGATTGGAGACATATCAGTAGGTGTACAGACAATACATCAACTCACCCAAGATTTGATTCATGCCTATTTTCTCTCTCAGGTTGAATCTCTATCCATTCATGATGCTGAGCAGGATCCCCACTGGATCCTTGCAATGCAGAAGGAACTAAATCAATTTAAGAGATGTAGAGTTTGGTATTTGGTTGCAAGACCCCAAAACGACCCAGTTATTGGAACCAAATGGGTTTTCAGGAACAAGCTAGATGCCCAAGGAGTGATTGTGAGACACAAGGCTAGGCTTGTTGCTCAAGGATATAGGCAAGAAGAAGGAATTGATTATGATCAAACCTTTGCACTTGTTGCAAGGTTGGAAGCCATAAGAATATTCCTTGCCTATACAACATACAAGAGGTTCAAGGCCTTCCAAATAGATGTGAAGAGTGCTTTTCTAGATGGAGTGCTAGAAGAAGAGGTTTATGTAGAACAACCTCCAGGTTTTTTTTCTCCAACTTACCATTCTCATGTTTTTAAATTGCATAAGACTCTTTATGGTCTAAAACAAGCTCCAAGAGCTTGGTATGAGACCTTAGCCAGTTTTCTATTAGAGCATAAATTTATAAGAGGAACTGTAGATAAAACTCTTTTCACTAGACATCATAAGAACCAAATCTTATTAGTACAAATCTATGTGGATGATATTATCTTTGGCTCTACAGATTCCAAATTATGCAAGAGGTTTTCTGACCTCATGCATTCCAGATTGGAAATGAGTAGCATTGTAAGCTTTCCTACTTCCTTGGTCTCCAAGTGAAGCAGCTCCCTGATGGCATCTTCATCTCTCAAGCAAAATATGTTAAAGAACTTCTAAAGAAGTTTGGGATGGCTGATGCCTCAGCAAAGAAAACTCCCATGGCTACAAATGCTGTTGTGGACTCTAATGTACCAGGGAAACCTGTGGATCAGAAACTTTACAGGGGCATTGTTGGGTCCCTATTATACCTCACAGCAAGTAGGCCAGATATTATGTTTGACACATGTCTTTGTGCTAGGCTTCAGGTGAACCCTAATGAATCTCATCTAATTTTACAAAAATGATTTTGAGATATATAAAGAGTTGTCCTAATCTAGGCCTATGGTATCCTGCTGAATCAGAATTTGAGTTAACAGGATACTCTGATGCTGATTTTGCTGGATGCAGGGTATATAGAAAAAAGTATTTCAGGGACTTGCCAGTTCCTGGGTATGAGATTACTATCTTGGTTTTGTAAAAAGCAAACATCAGTGTCAACCTCAACTGCTGAAGCAGAATATTTGCAGCAGGTAGCTGTTGTTCACAGATGCTTTGGATACAAAATCAACTTCTAGATTATGGGTTCAACTTAAATAATTCAACCCTACTCTGTGATTATACAAGTGCTATAGCCATAGCCCCGAATGCAGTTCACCATAGTAGGACAAAACATATTGATATAAGACATCATTTCATTAGGGAGTGTGTATAAAAAAATAAAATCAAGCTTGTCTATATTTACAATGATTTACAAAGGGATGATATATTCACCAAACCTCTGGATGAGAGAAATCATATGTTCTTTGTGAATCTACTTGGAATGATCAATGAAGAAGAGTTTATTTGATTTATTTCTGCACTCGACGAATTTTCCAAAGTTCGTCGAATGGAGTTCGACGAATCGGGGAAAGTTTGAGAGATATTCGTCGAACGGACATCGACGAACTCTCAGTGAGTGAAACAAGTTTCGTCGAATAGAGTTCGACGAACTTGCTTTAGAAGATATTCGTCGAACGGAGATCGACGAACTGTCTTCAATTATTCTGGATAAGATCGACGAATTATTTCAGTCAAAATTATTTCGTCGACCTCAGTTCGAAGAATTCGTTTTATTTTCGTGGAACGGAGTCTGTCGATTCATATTCTTGAAAACCCTATATTTAGGTTTTCTTCGACCTCCATCCCGCGCTTTATGTTCCTTTGCACTTGATCGCCATTTTTGTGTCTCTCTTGCAGGTGATTCCATGGCGATTCTGCCAAGCATTCTCACAGGCATGAAGTTCGACACAGGCTTTGATGTGGATTTTGATTCGTTTCAACATTCTGATCCCATCTTTCTTTACATTTTGGAACTCCTTGAAGAACAGAACTCAAGACCTTGATGACTAGAAGAATCAAATTACACAGCACTAAAATCAGAGAATGGGTCTACACCCTATCGCCAACAGAGGAGAATACAATGATAGGAACTATTGCGGGTAACTTCGTCTCCTTAACTCCCGCAATTTTAACTGAATTTTTTGGATTAAGGAATGGAGAAGAGCAACTTGAAATTAAAATAGAGGAATCTGACATGATGCTGAACCTCATGGGTTATACTGGAGATAACCCTAACAAACTATTGAAGAAACACCTCTCTGCCCCTTATAAGTTTTTGGCAGATTTGGTTGCAAAGGTTTTGCTTGGGAAACATACTGCCCATGATTACATCACCAGACACCAGTTTCTGGTCATGTGTGCAATTATAAACAAGAAACCAATTGATTGGGCACAGATCTTTTTTGATTTGATACAGAAGAAAAATAATAAGGAGGTATACTTTGGAAGGATCCTAGGGATCTTTTTACAAGAAAAGGCTGCTGAATCACTGGTCTCCCCACCATATTCATCAATGCCAGTAAAAGGATCACATGTGCCTTATTTGGCAGGTGGGAGAGGACAATAACCAAGCCACCCAAGGCTTCTACCTCTTCCACCCCAGCTTTTGAAGGCACCAAGGCTGTTAAAGCCACTCCCTCACCTGCTGAAGAGATTCATCCAACACCACCATCTCTTTCAGCCCCCCTTCCAGCAATAAAAATTCCTTCCTCCTCCATTATTTCTTCAACACCCCAATCACAACAACATACTCATGTTCCTACTCCACCTCCATCTCACAACATGCTTCACCAGCTCCATCTCCAAAAATTGACATCACTGACATTCCATCTTCCCCTCTTCAAGATAATTAACCACCAACACCTCCTGATTCCCCCCATGACACCTACCTTCCTACACCACCACAATCTCCTCTTCCCCCACATCTCTCTTCAATACCTTCTTATCATCTACCAACAGACACCATCATGCAAGATGCCACCTATCCATCTCCATCAACATCTACCATCCCTCTAGATGTTCACATACCTGATGCTCCACTTTCTACCCCTCCCATACTTCCCACTTCTACACCTTCTGCACCACCATCTACCACCCCATCACTGGACCACTCCACCATATCTTCCATCATTTCCATAATCACTCCCCTCCTCAAGTCCCTTATAGAAGAGGCCATTACACCTCTTGCTACCATCATCTCCTCTCCCTCAGACAAAATCTCTGCTCTTACTGCTGCCCCATCCTCAGCTAGGGATGTGGCCTCAGTTACCACTGAAACCAGGCAGGGGAGATGCCTGATGATGAAGCAGCAGCTACAGCTCCAGAGGTTTCAGCTCCAGCTCCAGCAGTAGATACTCCAGCTACAGCAAGAGCAGCAGAGTGTACAGAATACATAGATAAAATTTGATTGACTTCATTGAAACTGATATGGATTTTGATGAATCAGACTCTGAAGAACCTAATACTGTTGGTGATTTCATTCTTAATCCCACAGTTAATTTAGCAAATTTGTTGAGTATTTTTGATAATGTACATTTAATTACCATCCAGATGAGATTACTAAGCCATCCTTGGCTATTATACCATACACTTCCCCCATCTCTTCAGAAGTTGCTAAGCAACTTAAGTACAGTTTTGCTATTGCACAGTCAGCAGCCACTCCACCTCCAGAAGTAGTGGTTATTCCCTCTTTCCCAATAATACCTTCAACACCAACATTTGTCATGGATGACTCTCCCATGCTAGATCTGGATGAACTGATCTTGGCTGATATCGCAGATGAAAATAAGGAAGCAGCTGAAAGCTCTGTCCAAATAGTTCTAATTCTGTTGTAGCTTCTCCTCCAACTCCTGCTGAAACTCCTGCTCCTGCTCCAGAAAAGCCTGCTATTTCTGCTAATGCTTTGAAAGCTCTAGATGACGTATATGATAACCATCAGGCTTCTGACAATGATGATGATGAAGATGATGATGAGGATTCAGATGAGCAGGATACAAAGAAGAAGAAGCAAGTATCAAAGAAAAGAAAAGATCTTCCTACTCCTGCTCCTAAGCCTAATCCAAGCATGACACCAATTACTACATTCTTCAAAAGATAACTCCATACAAAGGGATGCCAGCATGGATGTGGCTATCTAAGAATCAGCAAAGTAAAGAAGAAGAGAAGAAGATACTCTCCTCCACCAGTTCAAAGGTATAGGAAAGATCCACCACCTCCTCCTCCTCCTGCAGCTGATGCTTCTGGTTCTAGTTCTCAAAGATCTGCCCTTATTCAAACATATCAAAGACATCAAGGGAGATCTTATCATGAAAGCAGCCAGCACAGGCAACAACCCTCAGAAAACAACATCAACAGCAACAGCAACATCAACAGCAATAGAACATCAGCAACAACAACATCAACAAGCTGAAAGTCCTAAAAGACCACCCTCTCCTCCTCTCTGTTCCTTATGAAGATCAAGAAACAGCCAACACAGCCAAAATGACCATGTTCCAGGAACTAGTAGGCCTTTCTATGATCAACAAAGCAAAGGCAGAAGTGAAGGATATTTCTGAATACACTACAATGTCAAAATAGGAGAGAGAACTGAAAAGGTTTGAAAAGGCTAACAAAATTTTTAATGTTGATGATTATATGAAATTACATCCTGAAACAGTGGTCCCTAGAGCTACATCTCTGAAGATTATAGGGGCTGCTGACATGACAGTGACTATGGAACAAGCTTTAAATCCAAACAGGGAAATAGTCTTTACCAAGCCAGGAGACAAGGGAAAGGATATAAAGCATCGGAGAAGAAGCAGAAGAAGTGAAATATGAACCATTTTATTTTGGTTTTTCTATCTTAAACTGTGTCATATTGTCTGAACAAAGCTTTTGTGTAAATATATTTGTTGCATGTGTTAATTATCTCTGCCAGATATATCTTTTTTCCTGCTTTGTTTACTTCATGTTTTTGTTTTGAGTCTATTAGTGAACTCACCCAAATAAGGGGAGATTGTTAGATCCCTAGTTTGATTTGGGCTAGGTTCACTAATTTAGGATGATGTGACCCAACATGTATAGCCAGGGTCAAAGTTGTGTCCTAGAGTCTAGGCCAAGTCCTCAGTTACAACATCACATGGACAAGCCTTCATCAGACTGCCAGAGACTCAAGACTTAGAGTTTTTTTCCAGAGATTCAGAGATTTCTAAAGAAACTAAGTAAAATGAGTTCGACGTTCATCGAACTCAGGTCAACGATAGTCATTCTCAGCTCGATGATCTTAGAGAAATATTCTCTGAGCTGAGCTCGACGAACTTCAGTTACAGGTCGACGATCCTTGGACTCCACCTTCAACATTCTAAGTCCATACTGTTCTCTAGACTCAGGTCGACGAACTTCTCTTTGCTTCGATGATTTTTGGACTTCCACTTCAACTCTATTGCCAGAGGTTCATCAATTTTTTCTCTAAGTCCAGAATCATTTTCAGCTCGACGAATTCAAGGTTCTCCAGACTTAGCTCGACGAACACCATTCTTTGGTCGACGAATCTTTGGACTATCACATCATTCTGTGGAGACTATGTTCTGTAGTCTCAGGTCGATGAACTCAGCTCTCTGCCCGACGAATTCTGGAACCAGAAGACTTATGTCGAAACTCAGAGTATATGTCGACATCAACTAAGTCGACACTATAAGAATTTGTGTCGACATCTAGATCATCAGTTGACATTATGGAAAGGCTATGTTGACACCACACAGAATATTTGACAACTCCAGAATAATTGCTGAACTCCAGTCGACGAACACATTTACCAGCTCGACGAATAAGCAAAGATCAAAAGAGACAGCAGTAAAGTTTCCAGCTCGACGATCATGGAACTCAGCTCGACGAATAGAAGTCGTCTGGTTGACGAATACAACATCTCAGCTCGACGAACTGTGGACTCAGTTCGACGAATTCTGCCAACTGTTCGATGATCCCAGACTTAGTTTTTTCGGCCTTCTGTCCCCACTCTAATGCGATAATTCCTGAGTAATTAATGCTCTAACATTCTCTGAATGTATCTGTTAGAAGGGGAATTAATTATGGACTTCTCAGAATTATTTCTTGCCATTTTTCCACGGACAGTTGGGGAAATAAATCAATGCCTATTATTCTCAAAGCTGTCAGCATTAATTACAGAGGCATTCAATTTTTTGAAAAGAAAGAGAAGAAGAGAATAACAGATATACAGACATACAGACAGACAGAGAGAATCAAGATCATTTAGAAAGCTTCACACAGAGCACAACTTACTCAGAAGTACACAGAGAAAAGGATTCAGTCTTGAACAATCTCCTCTGTCAACAAGATGCATTTTTCTGATACACAGAAGTTCTTGACCAGAAGCTCATCAGCAGCTGAAGAAGAAGAACAACAATACCTAAATCTAGAGTCTTCTTTCTCCAAGTACTCCGGGACACTTCAAAAGGACAACTTCAGTTCAATCTGTCAAAGAAGTTCCTGAAGACTATTGTTGGTCAAGGATTCAGCTTGAAGACCTATCACCCTGAAGCTTGTCTCTTAGTTTTCCCTGATCCATTCTACATCTCAGGGGGAGCCACAAGTTATAATCAATCCACAGTCTTCTCAGTTGTATATTGAGAAAGAGAAGACAAAATCATCTCTTACCCCATTGTATAAAGGTTGTCATCTCCCTTCAAAAGTGATTCCTTGGTTGCAAGTCTCCTGATCAAAAGACTTGGGTTGGTTTTTAGCACCTGATAAAAAGATCATTGGTGTCAGACACCTGATCAAAAACTGAGTGGATTCCTACCAAGGGTGGTAGAAGAGTGGATGTACCCAGGTTGGGGAACCACTATAAAATTTTTGTGTCGTCTGGTTGCCTCATTTTCTTGTGTTCTTGATGAGCTTGTGCTTTAGCTTTATTGTTTGCTAGTCTATTAATTTCTGCACTTTTAATTTACAGCAAAAGCTATAATAGTTGTTAATAATATTTAAGAATACTCTATTTACCCCCCCCCCCCCCCCCCCCCTTAGAGTATTTCAGATCTAACCCTCACTTTCATAGTGAACCTAGCCCAAATCCAACTAGGGATCTAACAATCTCCCCATATTTGGGTGAGGTCGCAAATAATATAAAAAGAAAAACATTCACAAAGCAGGAAAAATATATCTGGCAGAAAATTGAAACATTCAGCAGATATGTACAATTAGTAGCTTTGTGACAGTTAACAAATAAAGTTCAGACAGTCAAAATTAAACAGAGTATATCATTTCTTCTTCTTCTTTTGCTTGTCATCTTTGTCTTTCTCAGAGGGTTGTGTAAATTTGATTTCTCTGTTTAGATTAGCTGCCTCTCTCTTGGATATGGTCATATCAGTAGCTCCAATAATATTGAGAGAAGTGGCTCTAGGAACAACAGCCTTTGGATGCAGATTCATGTAAGCATCAACATTGAACAATCTATTGCCTTATCATACCTTTTTAATTCTTCTTTTTTGTAGGTTGATATTGTTGAGTATTGAGATGGATCTCTCCCTTCAGCTTTAACTTTATTGGATCCCTAGTTTGGATTTGGGCTAGGTTCACTGAGTTAGGATGTCTTTGACCCACCATGTATAGCCAGGGTCAATTTGTGTCCTAGAGTCTAGGCCAAGTCCTTAGAGTCAATATCAGATGGACCAGCTATCAACAAGACCATCATAGACTCAAGACCTCGAAGATTTCAAGACTAAGTAAAATGAGTTCGACGTTCGTCGAACTCAGTTCGACGAAAGGCATTCTCAGCTCGACGATCTTGAGATATTTCTCTGAGCTGAGCTCGACGATCTTTGTTCTCTGTTGACGATAATTGGGACACTTCAACAAACTAAAGTCAGGGTAACTCCATATTTTTCTAAGTCCAACTTCAGGCTTTGGTCGACGAACAAGATTATGAGCTCGACGAACTTGGACCTCAAGTTCACAACTTCTCAGGTCGACAAAGTCAACTTCTCATATCGACGAACTCAGTACTCCCCTTGACGATTTCTGGTCTTCTATTTGAATTCTTCTCAGTCAGAGACTTCTCAGATTCTAAGTCTACAATCATTCTTCGATCGGCGAATTTGGATCTTAGTTCGACGAATGAAGATTGTATGTTCGACGAATGAAGATTCTCAGTTCGACGAAGATTGTAGCAGAATTGACAAATTTCCCTTGAAGACTAATGGCTATTGTCTGGTCGACGAACTCATCAGCTCAGCTCGACGAACTATGAACTCAGCTCGACGATTTATGTTCTTCGTTCGACGATTCCAGACTAGGTCTTCTCCAGTTTTCCGTCCCTTTTCTTGGCGATGATTCCTGAGTAATTAATGCTCAATCTTCTCGGAATATTACCGTTAGAACGAGCATTGATCATGGATTGTTACATGCCGTTTTTCCCTAGGACAGTTAGGAAATTCATTCATTATCGCTTCCTTCCCAGGCTGACTGCATTTACTGCGCAAGCATTCAAATTTCGAAGGTGTTCTTCAGTCAGTCACATTAAAAAGAAAAAAGCAATCTCGCTGACAGATACACATTGAATAGTCTTACAGAAATCTAAAGCTTTACACTGCAATCAGCCTAGGCCGGAGAACATCATCAAGAAGAAGAAGAACATACAATCTCCATAAAGAGTCTTCTTCTTTCAACCCTACAGGATAACTTTAGAAGGACAACAATAACTCTATCTGTCGAAGAAGTTCCTGAAGCAATCTCTGGTCAGGAAATCAAGTTTTTGAAGACCTGTCACCCAAAAGCAGTGCTCCAGATTTCCATATTCATTCAAGATCTCAGGGGGAGCAATCTGCTGAAATCAATCCACTAGTCTTCTCAGTTGTTATTGAGAAATAGAAGACACCATCACCCTTTTCCATCTTCTGTACAGGGTTTTAAGTCCCTTCAAAATTATTCCTGGTTACAAGTCTCCTACCAAAAGACTTGAGGTTTTGGTTTTTGAGCACCTGAACAAAAGATCATTGGTGTCCGGCACCTGATCAAAATCTGAGTGGATTCCTACCAGGGTGGTAGAAGAGTGGATGTACCCAGGTTGGGGAACCACTATAATTTCTTGTGTCGTCTAGTTGCCCTTTTTCTTTTGTTTTGGCTGTGTTCTGTGATTTGTTAGGTTGTTGTATTTATTACTCTGATTTCTAACCTGTTCACCTAGGATTACAGCAAAAGTTGTAAAGATTTTGTAGAGAGCACAATACTCTATTCACCCCCCCCCCCCCCCCGCTAGAGTATTTCAGATCTAACCTTCACTTTCAATTGGTATCAGAGGCAGGTTGGTTAAACTACCACACATTAAGAGGTTAATTGGTTGTACAGGCTAACAACCTGAACCATAAAGATCCCTCTTGTTAGAACTGATTGTTTTGTTTCCTTTATTAGATTTATTCCTTCACAGAAATGGCTCAAAACAAAGATTATGCAAGTATCAGACCTCCAGTATGCAATCTTAATAGATTTGCCATCTGGAAGGCAAGAATCAAACTGTACATGAATTCTATTGATGAAGATATTTTTTCATCCATCTTGACAGGAGTACCTCCAACACCTGAAGCTTCTACAAGCACCTCTACCAACATGACTGCAGTACCTCCTCCAGATAATAATGATGCTTACAAGAAAGCCAAAATTGCAGATGCAAAAGCCATGAACATCTTGGCACAAACAATGTCTGATGCCATATTTCAGAAGGTGGCTGAGTACACCTCAGCCAAGGCCATTTGGGACTCCCTCAACCAAATGGTAGCTGGATCTGCTGATGAAAGGAAAGACAGGAGATCAAATCTCATATCCCTGTATGAGAATTTTAAGAAGGATGAGGCTGAATCAGTTGCTGAAATGTACAATAGGTTGAGCTCAATCATCAATGAGCTTAAAACCTTAGATAAAGATATCACCCTTACAGAGGTGAATGACAAAATCTTGATGTGCTTCCCTAGCTCTTTGGATTCAAGAATCTGGCCTATCAAAGAAGCCAGAAGCCTAAATGAGATATCAACTGAATCTCTGCTAGGCAAACTAAAGTCTTATGAGCAGTTGATTAAATCAAGAGAAGCAGCTGAACAGAAATAAACAACTCCAGTGAGAAAAGATCAAAGTATAGCTTTCAAGGCATCAGAGGAAAGTGAGACCTCAACATCCAATGAAGAACTAATGAGCCTCTTTGCAAAAAGATTTTATAAGATGGTTAGAAAGGATTTCAGAAGGAAATCATCTAGGCAGGATGATAAGCCCAAATATAAAAAGACACCAACCAAGGAGGTTGTGTGCTTTGGATGTAGAAAGCCTGGACATTACATCTCTGAATGTCCAGAAAGCCAAAAGAAGGAGAAAAGAAGAGAAAAAGACTCCAGGAGAAAACACAGCAGTAGACCCTCCTCCAGCAAGTACAAAAAAAGAGACAAAGGCTTTGTTGTTGAAACATGGAGTGATACTGAAGAAGAATCATCCTCCTCCAGCTCAAGTGAAGAAGAGGAAGAAGCAAGATCCAAGGAGGTTTGCCTTATGGAAATTGATGCCTCCAGGAGAAGTTCAGGATCAGAAGGTGAATCTGAAGATGAGGCAGCCTCAGAGTCAGAGGCAGATCAGGTTCTTTCAAATTTTGATTATAATTCAGATTCATTCAAAATTGAATTCAAGGCTATGTGTTTAGATTTAATTAGTTCAGAGAAAGAAATAAAAATCCTTAGAGAAAAACTAGGAAATCTTGAATCTGTTAACTCAGAAAATTTTAAACTAAAAGATCAACTAACTTTAGCAAATGAGCAGATAATTAAATTAAAATCTGATTTATGTGAGGCTAAACAACCTGAGCAATCTCTCAATGGAAGAAGTCTCAAGCTGATGGACATAACAAGCACAGTAAATGCCAGATTAAATGGCAAGCTGGGCTTGGGTGCATCATCAGGTTTTCCCCCCATAATTAAGAAAAATATTCTTACCACACCCATTAAATTTGTTTCTGCCAAGGGAAAAGAAAAGATAATAAACAAACCAATGTCTGAAAACAATCCAAAACTTATAGACAATAGCAATAGAAATCAGAGAATAGCTAATAAAAACAAGGTTCAGCAGCATTCGTCGAACCCAGATCGACGAAATGTGGCCCGTTCGTCGAACTTAGATCGACGAATGCTGAACGGAAACTTCAGTAATAACAATTCATCTAACTGCGATCGACGAACTTTGTATGCTTCGTCGAGAAGAGGTCGATGAACATGGGGCGTAGAAAATGAATATTGTCATTCTCTAAGCCGAGATCGACGATCTCAGCCCTATTCGTCGAACTCTGGTCGACGAACTTACAGAAATTCGTCGAACCCAGAAGGACCAAACAAAAATCATTTCTCTTACAGAAATTCTAAGCAAGCTAATAAACCATTTATTCCAGTAGCTGATTGTGTTATTCCACCTAGGAGATATCACCCCTTAGGTTACAAATCTCAACCTACTTTGTCAGTTATATCCAGCTTTTCATTTCAACCAAATAAAGGACCCAAGGTAACCTGGGTCAAGAACAATTGAGTTTTGTTTTTCATTATAGATACAGGTGAAGAGCTGTCCAAGGGTGAGTCAGACCTGGTACTTGGACAGTGGTTGCTCCAAGCATATGACAGGCAGCAAGGACAATCTATCTAATTACAAGTCCAAGCTAGGACCAAAGGTGATCTTTGGTGATTCAAATAGTGGCCAGTCTGAAGGATATGGAGCAGTAAAGATTGGAACAGTTACCTTCAAGAGAGTAACATATGTAAGAGGACTCAAACATAACCTAATATCCATAAGCCAACTATGTTATGAAGGTTATCAGGTACACTTTAACTCTACCTCCTGTTCTATTATTAATAATAAAAACAAAACTGTTTTAATTGGAATTAGACAAGGTAACATATATCTAGTAGATTTTATTTCTGCCAAAACTGATGTTTGTTTACTCAATATCACTAGTAACCAAAATGAGTTGTGGCATAAAATATTAGGTCATGTAAAGCTTAAAAATATAGCTAGGTTATCTAAAGACAACCTTGTTAGAGGTTTACATTCTGGTCCCTATAAGAAGGAAAACCTATGCATGGCTTGTCAATTAGGCAAGCAAACTAAAACTAGTTTCAAATCTATTAATAAGAGTGATTCACCTAGGATTTTGTATTTTCTTCATGTGTACCTATTTGGTCCCATTGCAATACAAAGCCTAGGAGGGAAGTCTTACACTTTAGTAATTGTTGATGACTTGTCCAGATTCAGTTGGGTGGCCTTTCTGAGAACTAAGTCAGATACATTCAAAGTTCTTACAGATTGAGTTCTCTGCTCATGTTGCATTAATCAGAAGTGATGATGGCACAGAGTTTGAGTCTCTTCATATGCATGAGTTCTGTAAGAAGGAAGGTATCAGGCAGTGCTTCTTAGCTCCTAGAACTCCCCAACAAAATGGGGTAGCTGAAAGGAAAAATAGGACACTCATTGAAGCTGCAGACACATTATTGGCAGATGTTTACATGCGTCTATCCTTTTGGGCAGAAGCTGTAAACACTGCTAACTATGTCCTGAATAGAAGCCTCATACAAAAGCTGAAAAATAATACCCCCTATGAATTGCTTAAAGGGAAGAAACCTAAAATCACATATTTTAAAGTTTTTGGTTGTATATGGTATATTCACACAAACAACAAAATATACATTAGAGAGTTTGAGGCTAAGATTGAAGAAGGGTTTTTTCTAGGATACTCCCAAGTAAGCAAGGCCTATAGGATTTTTAATAAATCCACTCTTAAAATTGAAGAGTCAGTCCATGTATCTTTTGATGAAGCTAACATGTCTTATAAGGAGAAAGAGATTTCTACCATAAGCTATTTGCAGGTTCCACAATTGTGTGAGTCTATGGATGGACTAAACCTTACCCAAGAGGTGTCAACCCATCCTTCTCCATAGGTTACTGAAGACAGTGAAGAAGAAATTCAAGTGGAAGTGGCTGAACTTCCCTCAACAGCTAATAACATTCTGCAAGAGAATTAATTACAGAAGCTGTTGCTGAACAAACTCCACCCACTGATCTTGTCACACTTAGAGATCACCCTAGATCTCAAGTGATTAGAGCCATTTCAGTAGGTGTACATACAAGGCATCAACTCAACCAAGAATTGATGCATGCCTGTTTTCTCTGTCAGATTAAACCTCTCTCCATCCATGAAGCTGAGCAAGATCCCCACTGGATCATTGCAATGTAAGAGGAACTAAATCAGTTTGAGAGATGTAGAGTTTGGGATTTGGTTCCAAGACCTCATAACTACCTAGTTATTAGAACCAAATGGGTCTACAGAAACAAGCTAGATGCTCAAGGAAACATTGTGAGAAACAAGGCTAGGCTTGTTGCTCAAGGCGACAGGCAAGAGGAAGGAATTGACTATGACCAAACCTTTGCCCCTGTTGCAAGGTTAGAGGCCATAAGAATATTCCTTGCCTATGCAGCTCACAGGAGATTCAAAGTTTTCCAAATGGATGTCAAGAGTGCATTTTTGAATAGAGTGCTTCAAGAAGATGTTTATGTGGAACAACGTCCAGGTTTTATCTCTCTAACTCAACCCTCTTTTGTGTTTAAATTGCATAAAGCTCTCTATGGTTTAAAGCAAGCTCCAAGAGCTTGGTATGAGAGCTTAGCAAGCTTTCTTTTAGAGCATAAATTTACAAGAGGAACCATAGATAAAACCCTTTTCACTAGACATCATAAGGACCAAATATTGTTAGTGCAAATATATGTGGATGACATCATCTTTGGGTGTACTGATCCCAAATTATGCAAGAGGTTTGCTGACCTCATGCATTCCAAATTTGAGATTAGTAGCATGGGTGAGCTTTCCTACTTCCTTGGTCTCCAAGTGAAGCAGCTCCCTGATGGTATCTTCCTCTCCCAAGCTAAGTATGCTAAAGAGCTTATTAAGAAGTTTGGGATGAGTGATGCTTCAGGAATGAAAACACCTATGACTACCAATGCTGTTGTGGATTCTGATGCAGCAGGTAAACCTGTAGATCAGAAGCTTTATAGGGCAATTGTTGGATTCCTATTATACCTAACAGCTAGCAGGCCTGATATCATGTTTGCCACATGCCTTTGTGCTAGGTTCCAAGTGAACCCCAAAGAATCTCACCTTATTTTCTTAAAAAGAATTTTGAGATATATAAAGAGTTTTCCTAATCTAGGACTCTAGTATCCTGTAGAGTCAGAGTTTGAGTTAACTGGATACTCAGATGCTGACTATGCTGGATGTAGAGTGGATAGGAAAAGTATCTCTAGAACTTGCCAGTTCCTAGGTATGAGACTTGTCTCTTGGTTTTGTAAAAAGTAAACATCTGTGTCAACATCAACTGCAGAAGCAGAATATATGGCTGCTGGCAGCTGCTGTTCACAAATGTTATGGATACAAAACCAACTCCTAGACTACGGTGCCAACTTAAATAATTCAACATTATTTTGTGATAATACTAGTGCTATTGCTATAACACAGTATCCAGTTCACCATAATAGGACTAAACATATTGATATAAGGCATTATTTCGTTAGAGATAGTGTAGACAAAAAGAAAATTAACCTAATCCATATTCCTACTGATTTACAGAGAGCAGACATTTTCACCAAACCCTTGGATGAGAAAAATCATCTGTTCTTTATAAATCAACTGGGAATGATCAATGGAGAAGAGTTAAATTAGTTTCTATCTGCATTCTACGAATTTTCCAGAGCTCGTCGAATGGAGTTCGACGAATTAGGGAAAGTTTGAGAGATGCTCGTCAAACGGAGATCGACGAATTCTCTGTGGGGAAACAATTTTTCGTCGACTGGAGATCGACGAACTTTGCTTCAGAAGATATTTCGTCGAATGGAGTTCGACGAACTGTCTTCGTTTCTTCAAGATGCGATCGACGAATTATTTATCTATAATTTATTTCATCGACCTCAGTTCGCAGAATTGTTTTCTTTTTCGTGGAACGGAGTTTGTCGATTCATATTCAGGAAAACCCTATATCTAGATTTTCTTCGGCCTCCATCCCGCGCTTTCAGTTCCTATTGCACTTGATCGCTGTTTGTTTCTCTTGCAGGTCATCAATGTTGATTCCAGCGAGCACCCTGGCTGCAATGAAGTTCGATACCGGCTTTGACATGGACTTTGATTCATTCCAGCACTCTAACCCTATATTTCTTTATATTCTAGAACTTCTCGAAGAACTTGGTCTCAAGGATTTTATGACCAAAAGAATCAAACTGAATGCAACTGAGATTAGAGAATGGGTATATACTTCGTCTGCTTCTGAGGACAACATCTTGACATGGAATATCGGGGGTAATGCTGTTTCCTTATACCTCGTCGTTCTTTCTGAAATTTTTGAGTTGGTAAATGGAGACGAAGATTTGGATATAGATTCTGATGAGTATAATTGGATGCTGAATCTGACGGGGTTTACTGCGAGTAACCCTAACAAGTTGTTAAAGAAACAACTTTCTGCCGCCTACCAATTCATGACAGATATTGTGGGAAAAGTGCTGATGGGTAAGCACTCCGCGCACGATTACATAACAAGACACCAATTCCTTATCATGTGCGCAGTGGTCAACAAGAGACACGTTGATTGGTGCAAGATCTTCTTTGAGTTGATCAAGAAGAAAAACAGTAAGAAAGAGGTATGCTTTGGAATAATACTGGGGATTTTCCTTCAGGCAAAAGTTGGTGAATTCATGGTCTCCCCGACCATATTCATCAATGTCAGCAAGCGCCTCACATGCGCTTTGTTTGGTAGATGGGAGAGGACGATCTCTAAGCCATCCAAGACTTCCTCCTCTTCCATCATAGATTCTGAGAGAACAAGGGCCATGAAGGCCACTCCCCACCCTGCAGAAGAGGCCATCCCTTCTCCACAACCTCTTCCTGCAACCCATCTTCCGTCTTCAACCAGTCTTCGATCTCCTTCAGCACCCCAATCACAACAACATTCTCAGGACCCTACTCCTCCTCCATCTCCACCACTTGACATCAATGATAGTCCATCTACCCCCCTTCAAGAGAATCCACACCAAACTCCTCCAGCATCACCTCCTCCACCTCATCTATCTAACATTCAACACTTTCATATACCATCCCCTTCTTCACCTCCACCAGACACCACCATAACAGATGTCATTCCACCTGTATCTCCTCCATCTATTCCCCTCACTTCATCTACTTCTCTACCTTCACCAACTACCTCTCCATCTTTGGACACCTCCACAGTATCTAGAATCATAACCCTGCTCACTCCCCTCATCAAATCCCTACTCACAGAGGCCATTACACCTCTTGTAAAGTCTATCAATTCTTTATCTTCCCAAGTATCTCTTCTTTCTTCTGCCCCCTCTTCATTCAGGGGCCTGGATCTAGGTTTTCCTGAACCCAGGTAGGGGGACATGCTCTGTGATGAAGCAGCAGTAGATGCAGATGCATCAGCAGCAGCAGATACAGCAGCAGTTCCTCCTATAGCAAGTTTGATAGAATTTGGTTCAGATTTGATTGAATTGATTCATTTTATGGATACTGACATTGACTTAGATGAGTCAGTTCTAGAGCAGATACAAACTGATGGTGATTTCCATTTAAATCCCACAGTTGATTTGGCTGGTTTGTTGAGAAATTTTGATACAATTTATGTACAGTTCCCTTCCACTAAGCCACAGTTGGCTATTGTTCCTTATACTTCTCCTGTTAGTCCAGCAGTTGCTAAGCAACTCTGTGACAGTTTTGAAATTCCAGTTTTTGCTCCAACCTCTGCAGCTACTCCATCCTCTCCAGAAGCTTTCTCTGCACCAATTTTTGTCATGGATGATTCCCCAATGCCAGATCTGGATGAATTGATCTTGGCTGATATTGAAGAAGAAAATAAGGCAGCAGCTGAAAGCTCTATCCCAATTACCTCTGATTCTTGTATAGTTTCTTTCTCCACTCCTGTTGAAACTCCAGTTTTTGAAACTTCTGCTTCTACTACAGAGAAGGCTGTCATTGATGATAAAGCTTTGAAAGCATTGAATGCTTTATATGATAACCCTCAGGGTTCTGGTAGTGAAGATGATGAAGATCATGATGAAGATGATTCAGATGAAGAAGCTGCCAAGAAGAAAAATCAAATGTTGTTAAAGAAAAGGAAGGTTCCTCCTCCTCTTGCTCCTAAGCCCAATCCAACAGCTGACACTCCCTATTACATCTTGCATAATGTTACTCCTTATAAGGGAATGCCTGCTTGGATGTGGCTGTCAAAGAATCAGCAAAAGGAGAGGAAAATAAGTAGGAGATACTCTCCTCCACCAGTTCATAGATACAGAAGAGATCCTCCTCCTCCTCCTCCAGCTGTTGGTACTTCCAGTTCCTCAACTTCAAAGCCTGCTCCTGTACAAACCTACCAAAGGCATCAGAGCAAGTCTTCAGGAGGCTACCAGCATAGGCAACAATCCTCACAGCAACAACAATCTTCACAACAACAACAACATCAACAGCAACAACCTCAGCATCAATAACAAAATGTATCTGTAGAACAGAAGGCTGACAGTCCCAAAAAAGACCACATTCTCCTCCTATTCCTTTTGAGGATCCTGAAACAGCCAACACTGCTAAAATGGCCAGGTTCCAGGAACTTATTGGTCTTTCCCTGATTAATAAAGCTAAAGCTGAATGTAAAGACATATCAGGCTATATAACTATGTCAAAATATAGGAAGGAAGAACTAAAAAGATTTGATAAAGCCAACAAACTGTTTAATGTTGATGATTATATGAAGCTCCATCCAGAGGCTGTTGTTCCCAGAGCCTCTTCTCAGAATATGCTTGGGATAACTAATATGACAATGAATGTAACTCAGGCAGCTAATCCAAATAGAGAGATCAAATTCTCAAAGCCTGGAGCTAGCAGCAGCAGCAGCAAAGAGAAAGACAAAGATAAATCCAAGAAGAGCAAGATATGATCTTAGTTTTTCTTTCTTTTCCTATTTTTGTTTTATAACTCTCTGATTATGTTTCTGAACAAAGCATTTATATATCTGCTACATGTGTTATAAATTCTCTGTCAATATCAGATGGACCAGCTATCAACAAGACCATCATAGACTCAAGACCTAGAAGATTTCAAGACTAAGTAAAATGGGTTCGACATTCGTCGAACTCAGTTCGACGAAAGGCATTCTCAGCTCGACGATCTTGAGATATTTCTCTGAGCTGAGCTCGACGATCTTTGTTCTCTGTTCGACGAAAATTGGGACACTTCAACAAGTAAAGTTAGGATAACTCCAGAATTTTCTAAGTCCAACTTCAGGCTTTGGTCGACGAACAAGATTCTGAGCTCGACGAACTTGGACCTCAAGTTCACAACTTCTTAGGCCGACGAAGTCAACTTCTCAGATCGACGAACTCAGTACTCCCCTCGACTATTTCTGGTCTTCTATTTGAATTCTTCTCAGCCAGAGACTTCTCAGATTCTAAGTCCACAATCATTCTTCGGTCGATGAATTTGGATCTCAGTTCGACGAATGAAGATTGTCTGTTCGACGAATAAAGATTGTCAGTTCGACGAAGATTGTAGCAGAATTGACAAATTTCCCTTGAAGAATAATTGCTATTGTCTGGTCGACGAACTCATCAGCTCAGCTTGACGAACTGTGAACTCAGCTCGACGATTTATGTTCTTCGTTCGACGATTCTAGACTAGGTCTTCTCCAGTTTTTCGTCCCTTTTCTTGGCGATGATTCCTGAGTAATTAATGCTCAATCTTCTCGAAATATTACCGTTAGAACAAGCATTGATCATGGATTATTACATGCCATTTTTCCATGGGACAGTTAGGGAATTCATTCATTGTCGCTTCCTTCCCAGGCCGACTTCATTTATTGCTCAAGCATTCAAATTTTGAAGGTGTTCTTCAGTCAGTCACACAGAAAAGAAAAATCAATCATGCTGACAGATATACATTGAATAGTCTTACAGAAATCTAAAGCTTTACACTGCAATCAGCCTAGGCCAGAGAACATCATCAAGAAGAAGAAGAACATACAATCTCCATCAAAAGTCTTCTTCTTTCAACCCTACAGGATAACTTCAGAAGGACAACAATAACTCTATCTGTCAAAGAAGTTCCTGAAGCAATCTCTGGTCAAGGCAATCAAGTTTTTGAAGACCTGTCACCCTGAAGCAGTGCTCCAGATTTCCTGATTCATTCAAGATCTCAGGGGGAGCAATCTGCTGAAATTAATCCAATAGTCTTCTCAGTTGTTATTGAGAAAGAGAAGACACCATCACCCTTTTCCATCTTCTGTACAGGGTTTTAAGTCCCATAAAAATTATTCCTGGTTGCAAGTGTCCTACCAAAAGACTTGAGGTTTTGGTTTTTGAGCACTTGAATAAAAGCTAATTGGTGTTAGGCACCTGATCAAAAATCTGAGTGGATTCCTACCAGGGTGGTAGAAGAGTGGATGTACCCAGGTTGGGAAACCACTATAATTTCTTATGTCGTCTGGTTTCCCTTTTTCTTTTGTTTTGGCTGTGTTCTGTGATTTGTTAGGTTACTATATTTATTACTATGAGTTTTAACCTGTTCACCTAGGATTACAGCAAAAGTTGTAAAGATTTTGTAGAGAGCACAATACTCTATTCACCCCCCCTCTAGAGTATTTAAGATCTAACCTTCACTTTCAAACTTTATTGATCATTGATATTCCAACAAGCTTCTGGAATCTGGCCATTCTTGAAGGGTTTTCAGTTTCAGTATCCACAAATGGAATAGGTGGAGATTCAGGCCTTTTTGGGCTTTCAGCTTTATCTGTTTCAGAAGCTTGTTGTTGCTGCTGCTGTTGCTAATGTTGCTGTCTGCTGGAATACCTGTGCTGACTGCTTTCTTAATATCTTGAGGATCTACCTTGATATCTTTGATAAGTTTGTGTATAAGAGGTAGACCTCAGAGAACTGCTTCCTGAAGCACCAGCAGCAAGTGGAGGAGGAGGAGGAGGACCTCTCTAGTTCTTTTGAGGAGGAGGAGGAGGAGAGTACCTGCTGCTTTTCTTTTTGGATTTCTGCTCATTCTTTGAAAACCACATCCATACTAACATCCCAGTATATGGAGTGATCTTCTGTAAGATATAATATAGTGTTTCATGAGTAGGGTTTGGTTTGGGAGCAGTAATGGGAACAACTTTTCTCTTCTTAGAGACTTTCTTCTTGGCAGTAGAGCTATCATCATCATCAGAATCATTATCCTCATCTTCATCAGAAGATCCCTGAGGATTGTCATAAAGATCATCAAGAGCTTTTAGAATATCTTGGGAAATCTATTTTTCAGCCTGGGGCTGTACAAGAGATTCTGCAACTGTAACTTCCGCAACAACAGTTTCATCAACTTTTTCAGAAATTAACTTATTTTCTTCTTCAATATCTGCCATAATGATATCATCTAAATCTGGCATGGGACTGTCATCCATCTTGTAAGTGGGAGCTGAGACAGCCTCTGAAGAAGAAATATCCTTGGGAGCTGATACTATTGGAATCTTTGTAACTGCAAAACTAGCCTTTAGTTGCTTGACAACTGTGGGGCTTATTGGTGAAGTATATAGAAATATAGCCATAGAAGGCTTTGAGCATACTACTGGAAGGAAATTCAAATGAATTGTATCAAAAGATTTTAATAAGCTGAAAAAATCAACTGTGGGATTGATAATGCAATCACCAATAGTTATTATTTCTGGCATAACTGAATCATACATATCTGGATCAGAATCAACTAAATTAATTATTTCAGCTGGAATAGCTGCTTCTTCTGAGTCATCAGACATCACTGAATCTTCTGCTGCTACTGCTACTGCTTCTGCTGCTGCTGTCAAAATTGGAGCTTCTTTATAGAGCATCTCCCCTTGACTGGTTTCAGGGGGTCCTGAAGCCAGTCTTCCTGAAGAAGTGACAGAGGAAAAAGTAGCAACTCTGGAGGAAAGGGAGGGGATTGAAGCAGAGTGAGGAGCTATAACAGCAGTAATGAGTTTTTCAAGAGTGGGAGAAATGAATGCAAGGATATCTTTAGCTATATCAGAGAAATTGAGATATAGAGATTCTGGAGTAGTGGAGGAGTAAGGAGTGTGATTTCCACAATTGAAACATATAGAGAATGCACTGGACATATTTGTATGTGTGTAGTTAGGAGCAGTAGAGGGAATGTCAGTGTGGGTGAGTGGAGGGACAGGAATAGAGGGAGTTGCAGCAGTAGAAGGTTGGACTGAGGTTGTGGGGGAGGAAATGGGTTCATGAAGTAGGTTGAAAGATGGTTGGGAGGTAGATGGAATAGCAGATTGTATTTCAGATGTATTAAGTGGAGGGGGTGGAGAATTTGGAGGTGGTGTAGTATGTACTGGAGATTGAACTGGTGATGGAGCTCGTGTTGGTAGATGTTGTTGTTGTTGTTGTGGATGAGGTTGAGGAGGAGAAAGAATGTTAGTGGAGGAAGGAACTTCTTTAGGAGGTGGAGGAGCGGCTGTTATGGGCCTGGTTGTCTCAAAAGTCCTTGTGGACGATGAAGCCTTGGATGGCTTGGTGATTTTCCTCTCCCATCTGCCAAAGAGTGCAGATGTAAGCCTTTTGGAGGCATTTATGAACACTGTCGTGGAGACCAGTAGTTCAGGAGCCTTGTATTGAAGGACTATACCCAGAATCCTTCCAAAGCAAACTTCCTTCTTGTTATTTTTCTTCTAAATTAGATCGAACAACATTTGCCTCAGTTAACTCCTTTTTTATCAACCAGAGCACCCATCACCAAGAACTGGTGCCTGGTGATGTAGTAGTGTGCTTTCCTAATAGAACCTTGCCGATAACATCCGCCAAAAACTTATATTCAGCAGATAAGTTTTTATTCAGCAGTTTATTTGGGTTTTCTCTGGAGTGACCCATCTTAATCAGCATATTATAATAATCTTCACTATCCATCTCTATTTCTTCATTACCATTTATCTGACCGAAAATGTCGGTTAGTATAGCGGGGGAAAGAGAAACTGAGTACCGGAGATTGTCCCTATCATTATATCTTCCTCTGATGTTGTAGAGCTAAACACCATTCCTTAATCTCAGTCATTGCTATTTTGATTCATTGAGTCATGAACTTCTGCAGATTCTGCTCCGCAAACAATTTTAGAATATCGACAAAGATCTGGTCAGAGTGCTGGAATGATTCAAAGTCAATGTAAAAGCCCATGTCAAATTTCATTGCAGCTTGGGAGGATGCCGGAATCACCATTAGTTCGCCTGTAAAAGAGAAACATAGTTCAAGTGCAAAGGAACTGAAAGCGCGGGACGGAGCTCGAAGAAAACCTATATATATGGTTTTCAGAATTTGAAACGACAGACTCTGTCCGACGAAAAAATAAAAATTCTTTGATTTGGGTTCAACGAAATATTTTATAGTCAAAAGAATTCGTCGATCTCAGTCAGCAGAAGTGAAAATATTTCGTCGATCTCAGTTCGACGAAAATTTTCTGAAGCAAGATCGTCGATCTCCGGTCGACGAAAATAGCTTCACACATAGAGAGTTCGTCGATCTCCATTCGACGAATTTCTCTAAAACTTTTCACAGTTCGTCAGTCTCTGTTCGACGAACTTTGAAAAATTCGTCAACCACAGATAAAAAATAAATTAAGGCTTCTCCATTAATCATACCAAGCCGATTTATAAAGAACAGATGGTTCCTCTCATCCAAGGGTTTGTTGAAGATATCTGCTCATTGCAAATCAGTGTAGATGTAGACAAGCTTAATTTTATTTTTGACAACACACTCTCTAATGAAATGATGTCTAATGTCTATATGCTTAGTTCTACTGTGATGGACTGGATTTTGTGCAATGGAAATTGCACTTGTGTTGTCACATAGTAGAGTTGAATTATTTAAGTTGAACCCAAAATCTAGGAGTTGGTTTTGAATCCACAACATCTGGTAACAGCAACTGCCAGCAACTATATATTCTGCTTCAGCAGTTGAAGTAGACACAGATAACTACTTCTTGCAAAACCAAGACACTAATCTCATACAAAGAACTGGAATGTCCCTGCGGTACTTTTTCTGTCCACTCTACATCCAGCAAAGTCAGCATCTGAGTATCCAGTTAACTCAAACTCTGACTCAGGTGGATACCAGAGTCCTACACTAGAACAACTCTTTATTTATCTTAAAATCCTTTTTAAGAAAGTAAGATGAGATTCTTTGGGATTCACTTGGAACATAGTACAAAGACATGTAGCAAACATGATGTTAGGTCTACTTGCTATAAGATATAGTAGGGACCCAACAATGACCCTATATAATTTCTGATCAACAGGTTTCCCATGTTCATCGGATTCAATTTCAGCATTTGTATCCATAAGTGTTTTCTTGGCTGAGTCATCTGACATACCAAACTTTTTGATAAGCTCTTTAGCATACTTAGATTGGTATATAAACATGCCATCAGGTAGCTGCTTCACTTGGACACCAAGGAAGTAGGAGAGCTCACCCATGCTACTCATTTCAAACATTGAATGCATAAGGTCAGAAAACCTCTTGCATAGTTTGGAATCTGTAGACCCAAAAATGATGTCATCTACATAGATTTGTACTAATAAAATTTTATCCTTATGGTGTCTAGTGAATAATGTCCTATCTACTATGCCTCTAGAAAATTTATGCTCTAAAAGAAAGCTAGCTAAGGTCTCATACCAAGCTCTTGGAGCTTGCTTTAAATCGTAGAGAGCTTTATGCAATTTAAAAACATGAGAGGGATAAGTAGGTGAAATAAAACCTAGAGGTTGTTCAACATAAACATCTTCTTTAAGTTCACCATTCAGGAATGAATTCTTGACATCCATTTGGTAAACCTTAAATTTCTTGTAGGCAACATATGCAAGGAAGATTCTAATTGCTTATAGCCTTGCAACCGGTGCAAATGTTTGATCATAGTCAATCCCTTCCTCTTGCCTGTAGCCTTGAGTAACCAGCCTTGCCTTGTTCCTTATTATGACACCTTGGGCATAAAGCTTGTTCCTGAATACCCATTTAGTTCCAATGACTGGGTAGTGTTTTGGTCTTGGAACTAAATCATAAACTCTGCATCTCTCAAACTGGTTGAGCTCCTCTTGCATTGGAACAATCAAGTGGGGATCTTGCTCTGCATCTTTAATGGATTGGGGCTCAATTTGAGATATGAAACAGGCATGCATCAAGTCTTGGTTGAGTTGATGTCTGGTGTGCACACCACCTGAAATGTCTCTAATCACCTGAGATACAGGGTGATCTCTAAGTGTGACAAATTCAGTAGGTGAAGTTGGTTGTATAACAGCTTGGGGAATAAATTCCTCTTGTGGAATTATATTAGCTGTTGCAGGTTCTTCACTGATTCCACTGTCTTCATCTTCACTTTCTTCAACTTCATTATCTTCAGCAATTTGTGAAGAAGGATGAGTAACAGCCTCATTGGTGAGGGTCAGTTCATTTAACTTCTCACACAAGTTTGGTTCCTGCAAAGAATTACTGCTAGAAGGATTCTTCTCCTTGTAAAACATGTTAGTTTCATCAAATGTAATATGTACAGATTCTTCAATTTTCATGCTGGATTTATTAAGGACCCTATAAGCCTTGCTTACTTGGGAATATCCAAGAAAAATTCTCATTTCAGCCTTGGCCTCAAATTTTCTACTGTGTTAGTTTCATCAAATGTAATATGTACAGATTCTTCAATTTTCATGCTGGATTTATTAAGGACCCTATAAGCCTTGCTTACTTGGGAATATCCAAGAAAAATTCTCATTTCAGCCTTGGCCTCAAATTTTCTAATGTGTTTCTTATTGTTGTTGTGAATGTAGCATAAACAAGAAAATATTTTAAAGTAGTCTACTTTAGGTTTCTTTCCTTTAAGTAGCTCATAAGGAGTCTTATTCTTAAGCTTGTGTATAAGACTTCTATTCAGTACATAATTTGTTGTGCTCACAACCTTTGCCCAAAAGGATAGGGCAAAATGAGCATCTACAAGTAATGTGCCTGCAGATTCAATTAGGGTTCTATTCTTCCTTTCAGCAACCCTATTTTGTTGAGGTGTTCTAGGAGTTGAGAAGCAGTGCTTGATACCTTCCTTCTCACAGAACTCTTGCATAAGAAGAGACTCAAACTCAGTACCATGATCACTTCTAATCAATGCAACTGGAGTAGAGTACTCAATCTGTATATTCTTGAGAAAATCTGTAAGAACCTTGAAGTTATCAGACTTAGATCTCAGAAAGAATACCCAAGTGAATCTAGAGAAGTCATCTACAATCACTAAAGTATAAGTTTTCCCTCCTAGACTTTGTACTGCTATAGGGCCATAAAGGTTCATATGTAGTAAGTACAGTGATCTAGGTGTGTCACTTTTATTTACTGATTTAAAACTATTTTTAGTTTACTTGCCTAATTGACAAGCCCTGTAGAGCCTTTCCTTCTTGTAGGGGAAAGAGGGCAATCCTCTAACAAGGTTGTCCCTAGATAATTTGGCAATGTTTTTCAAGTTTACATGACCTAATCTCCTATACCAGAGGTCATTGTTATTGCTAGTTGAATTAAACATGTAGATTTCAGTTTTGGCAGATTTAAAATTAACTATATAAATATTTCCTATTCTAGTGCCAGTCAAAACTACATGGTTCTCTAGAGAAGTAATATTACATAAAGTTTTAGTGAATGATACCTAAAACCTTTCATCACATAATTGACTTATGGAGATAAGGTTATGCTTCAGTCCACTTACATATGCTACCTTCCTGAAGGTGACAGCTCCAATCTCGACATTTCCATAACCTTCAGTCTGGCCATAATTGGAGTCATCAAATATTACTTTTGGTCCTAGCTTTGACTTGTAGTGAGTTAGGTTGTCCTTGTTTCCAGTCATGTGTTTAGAAAAGCCACTATCCAGATACCACCGTTTCTCTATGGTAGGATAGTCTTTCACCTACAAATAAACACATTAGATATTCTTGACCAAGGTTACCTTGGTTCCTTCATTCTTCAAATAACTAAACCTAGAGATATAAGAATATTCAGGCTGGCATTTATAACCTAAAGGGTGATATCTTCTAGGTGGTATGATCCATTGATTAAATTGATTATTAGAAGATCTCGGTTGATTATAGTTTTTAGAAGAATTAAAGTTTATGTTATACTGAACTGCGTTCGACAAATTCAAGTGAGTTCGTTGACCTGAGTTCGATAAATGAGGGTGAGTTTGTCGAGCTCCACTCAGGGAACGAGAATATCCATTATCTGGGCCGCAAAATCATCGATCTCTGGTCGACGAACCATTCTGGTTTCATTGATCGTAGTTCAACGAATTATTATAATAGAAATCTGCGTTCGGAGTTCGTCGACTAGAGTTCGACGAACTATACACATTTCGTCGATCGGAGTTCGACGAAATCTTTTGAACATTGTTGTAGTTAGGATTTTTCTTATTCTGTTTCCTTTTCTTATTCTTTTGTTTTAATTGAGTTAGTTTATTATTATTATTATCTATTTTCTCTTTTCCCTTTTTAGAAACAAATTTAATTGGAGTTGTCAGAATATTTTTCTAAATTAGTGGGGGTTGGATTGATGAAGCACCAAAGCCCAGCATGCCATTTAACCAGGCATTAACTGTGCTTGTAATGTCCATCAACTTGATGCTTCTCCCATTTAGGTATTCTTCATGTTTCCTAGTCTCAGATAATTCAGATTTTAATGATATTATTTGTTCTTGAGCTAGTGTTAATTCATCTTTTAATTTAATGTTTTCAAAGACAAGGTTTTCATGATCAGTTAATTTTGTTGAAGCCAAAAATGACCTCAACGGGAGTTCAAAACAGGGGTGCAGTCAACACCTACTTATCTCAAGCCTCAACCCTCGACTAGATTCAAAGGACCTAAGACTGACCCAAAGCCTCAGCAGGGAGGTCCCACCTCACACCCGGAAGATCTCCGAGAGCTTCCCCTCCAAAGCCAAAAGCTGGGCTAGGAGCTCTTCGGAAAGCACTGGAGATTGGAAGATAATGAAAACGTGCTTTCTAAGGAGCCCTTATGGGTCTATTTATAGCCTTTTGCTGACCTGAGATTACTGAAATAACCTTAGTTGATCTCCCAATAGCCAAATCCCGTTGTTTATCCTGAGGGTATATGGGTAATTTTACCTGAGGGTAATTAGGTCATTTTACCCCAGGCCCTGGGCCCCACCCGGTGAGAACTCTGAGCTGAGAGCCTTCATGTCCAGAGCCCGGCGCAAGCAGTATCTCTTGCTTATAGGCGAGTGCTCCTCCAAGGCAGGAGCTTGGCGCAAGCACAAGCGTTCCCGCCCACATATGGGCGAGAACTTCTTTAGGGCGGGAGCTCCTCTGGCTAGCCATTTGACCGATGGTGTTCCCCTTGTCCGACTCAGCGAATATGGGATTGTACACAATCCCCGCTCTTTTTGAGCTAGCTCTGCGCTCGAAAAGACACATCCAACCCGTAAATATTCGCTGAGCACGTGTCAACATTAGGGAATCTTTTAGTGGGTCGTACCGTGGCTATATATATGTGCTGATAGACGGCCATAAATCTGCCCCTCAAATCGCTGCTCCTTGCCTGAGCTCTTGCTTCCTTTGGCAATGTGTTCCAAGTGTGTTGACAAACCGCTCCCGCAGGACCTTCAAGATCGTATCGATGCAGCCCAGGCGCGAGCCAAGGCTAACTACGCCTCGGTTGCCCCCTGGCTGGAGAGAAAGTCGTCAGCCGCTGATCCCTCTCAGCCAAAGAAGAAAAAGAAGAAGAGGGCGAAGGTGGTCCAACGAGACCTGTCTCACGAGAACAGGAGCTCGCCTACCCCGACCCCAGCCGCGCGGATGATCGCTCTCTGCAGAAGGTATGTCTCTCGACTCGCTAGTCATTGAAACCACTAGTTGTTTACGCGGGAGGATTTGTAGTTGACGCGATACTTCTCGCGGGAAACGGCCACTGACGACGTCAGACCCCTCCCCCCGGGAGCCCTTGGACTCATCATCTCGTCCTCATGAGAATCAACTGCGGGTCTCGGAGGTCGCTCCTCCGCCTGACAACCTGAGAACTGCAGGTATCTTTTCCACTCTCGCTCCTAACTCGGTCTCAGATTGCTGAATTAACTACCCGCAGCACCAGCTTCCGCCAAACCGGGCCTCGCCACCCGAGAGAATGAAGTAAGGGTCGCTAATCGGCCTGCCCCTTCGGTTGATTCCTCCCTACCGGCGGGAGGAGTGGCTATCGAATATTCCGTAGCTCCCCAGGATTCCAGCCTTCCTACGGAAGAGGACAACTCCCCCCATGCTTCCGGCCAAGCCGGCATCACTTCTCGCAAAATATTCCCCCCGGGAAAAGGAAAGCCGATCCACCTGCTCTTTGGAACTGGGGGGGTGGGCCTTCTCGCCTGCCATCGGCTGGTGGTTCTCGCCATACTGCAGGTATGCGGTATGCTTATCATAATTATCGCTTAGCTCTCGCCATGACTGTGGAACTCTTTTGTTAGGGGATCCGGGCTCGCGGTCGGGAGCTGACGCAGAGGATGAAGATGAAGAAGACGACGAAGACGGAGAGGGAGAGGATGGCGAGAGCTCCCCTGTTCCTTCATCTGACGAGATGGAGGAAATCTTGACTAGTGCCGGGAGCACTAAAAGGCGGGGGAAGAGGGTTGCCACCGTCCTGTCAAAGCTTATACGGCGGGAGCGGGCCCATGACTCCGCGGCGAGAGAGTTCCGCCAATTGGTGTAGAAGAGGTTGGAGGCTCTGGAGCGAGACTATTTCATAGGCGAGACGGATCGTCCAGGTGGGCCTTCCGTCGGGTCCTCTCCTGAAAGGTGTATCGCGCGGATCCGAGACCTATCCCGCCGGATCAACCTAGGATGCACTGTATTATCATCCTATTTCAACCCGCAGGCTCCACCGATGACTAGGCAGCAGGAACGAGGATGATGGCGGTGGGAACCCTATTGATTCGCGAGATCTCGACCTTTCTTACCCCCGACCCTCCCCTTCCCCAATGTACCCTGTTGTTTTTATCAGTCTGTAACTCATAACTTTACTAATATTATTATTTTTTATTCAGCTCTCGCTCGGCGAGAGTAACCCTGCTTCCGCTCGTTTTACTTATCGTGTGTCATCTCAAAATGTTTGCGCTAATTAAATTTGTCAGTCAGTCGCTGTCAATCTTGGGCGGGAAACCGAGGCACCGTTGACTTAGGGCGTGACGGCTGTACCCCCGCCGCCTTTTTGCGAATAGTCATGATGATCACAGTTTTCTATAAATAGGGAGTCCACCTACCATCTTTATTTCTCCGATCCGAAACCCGTGCCTTTTTTCTCGTCGCTTTCGCAGTTTGCCGAGAGCTCCTGCTTGCTTCCGCTTCATTCTCCCGTTCTCGCTTAGCTCTCACTCTCACCTCTATTCTGAAGACCTCGCCCTCAACCTCACAAGCACTATGCCAGGCGGAAGCGAGGGACGTTCTAATTGCGCGGAAGCCTTCTAGAAGCATCAGTTCCCCTCTTGCAGCCTGACCATGGAGGAGTTCCAACTGACCTAGACTCGTTACGTTCCCGCTGGCTTTATCGCACGAAACAACGGCAACCACGACAGGGTGAATAGTGCAGTGGAGGGGGAGCTCGCCATCCCCGTTGAGCACTTTGAGGTGGGCTTCCGCCTCCCCCTCTGGCCAGAGATGCGCCAGGCCCTCCGGTACTATGGAGTGGTTCCCGCGCAGTTGAATCCCAACTCGGTCGCGATCCTTGTAGAGTTCATCTGCTATATGCTATCCGAGAGGATCGAGTTCAGCCTCCCTATCTTCCGAAAGCTGTTCACCTTCCGCGCTAAGGTAGGGGTGGTCTTCTTTTCGGGGCAGCTGCTAAAGACCACCGGTCTCGCCAATAAGAACCACCACTGGGGAGAGAAGTTCGTCTTCGTTTCCGGCAATTTCGGGAACGTTCCTCTCGCGCCCATTCAGTATGAGGACGATGCCTAAAAGCCGCCCTCCTTGGGCTCGCATGAGAGCTCCCTCCTTGATTTCTTCAGAACCAAGGATTTTGACGTCCAATTCCTCCGGCGGGGCGTCGATTCTCTCCTCCCCGTGCCTCCGGGCGAAGGTACTGTTTCGCCTTTGACTCGTTATTCCACCTCCTTTTTAAGATTAGGGCTGAGTGTTGTCGCCTCTGCATGAGAGCGCGAGATCCCCATACGCCAACCCTTCGATGAGTCTCACGCTGCCGAGCGCCAATCCGTGAGAGATCCACTGGCTCTCGCGAAGGCCGCAGCTCAAGCTTGCCGAGACGAGCCAGCCCCGCTTCCTTCGACCGGTGCCGGGAAGCGAAAGCCCGGCGCCCTTCTGCCCCCAGCGCTCAAGAGGCCCAAAATAACTGCTGCCAAGAAGGGTAAAGCCGTAGCGATTCCGCCGTCCCGGCTTCCCGCCTCAGGCCGCTCTTTTGAAGAGATATTGCAGGCCTCCAGCGAGATCGTTGTTACCAGGGGTATCGCCGAGGCACCTGCCGAGAACCCCCCGGCCCCCGGTTGAGTAGATGGAGAGGGAGCTGCCGCCGAGACCTCCGCTTGGTCTCCTCCTGGAGAGGTACTGCGGGGTCACCGTAATTTTGGTCTCAGCACGAAGTGCCTTGATGCGGAAAACAAACCGCTGCTTTAGTGGGACCCTGACACCAATAGGGTCTCAATCTCGTCTCTTCTACCAAGCTGGGCGGAGCGAGATGAGGTCACCAGCGAGGCCTTCTCCTTGGGCTATGGTCTTTACAGCCGGGAGAATGCCAGCATCTACAATAAGATGACCACAAGGCTCCTGGCCTATTACTCCACCCGGGCCCTGATGCGCGGGTTCGAGCTTGCGCATATGTGCGCACGTTGGAGTATCACCATTGATCGATGGCTCAGGCGGCTGTCTTGAAGAAAGAGCTGGCAGACGCCAAGCAACTATTGTCCTCGCGCCTGGCGGAAGAGGTAAGCGAGACCTTTCTCGCCACTGCAGATTTCAACTTTTTTCCTTTCATGCTAACCTCTTGCTACATAGGATTCTGCTCAGGCCGTGGCGCTTCGCGCGGAGCTAACCCAGACGCAGTATGAGAACTTCCTGCTGAGGGACCAGCTCCGGCGCATGGAGGCAACTGCGCCCCCTCCTCCCCCACTGGACGAAAGGTTGAAGAGCCGCAATTATTCACTTTACGACATCAACAAGCTCCTTCAGGACAACGCGCAAGCTACAGTCAAGCTGACCCTGGAGAGGCTGCGGGACGTAGGTTGCTTGGACGGGAGAGGCAAGACCATCAGCACAAGCCAGCTCATTCCTTGGCTCTTCGAGCCCTTCCCGAAGCCCCCAGGCGTGCCCGATTACCCGCCTTCGGATGTCCCAAAATCCCCTGCCACGGGTGGCGAGACATCCGGGGAGGGCTCAGGTGAGAGCTCTCGCGGGAGTTCAAGCGAGAGCTCAGAGGGGTACAACGCGTCTCCCTGAAGGGCCCTTCTTTCTTCTCTTTTGGTTGTACTGAGCGAGATGCTCTAGACATGTAATTACGTTAAATACATTGTAAATATTTTGTATGTATGCCATTTTCTTTTTATTGTAAATGTTTGATACAACTGTTGAGGCTGAGTGCTTCCTAAGCATGCTTCCGCCGAGGCCCTTGGCCCCCGTAGGGTAGTCTCCCTTAGCTCTGATAGGTGGGAACCTGTCGAAAGAGCCCAGAGCTTAGACGTCTCGTTTTTGCTCTCTGCTGAGAACCGTCTGCCGGGAACGTTGCTCGTAGGCCCTTTAAGGCGAGGTCGTCCCTCTTTAGCTTGTGCGAACTGTTCGAAGCTTTCGCCTAACACTTCCTACTGTCGGACCAAGGATACTATCAGGAGCCTTCCAGCCGAGAACTTCCTTCGGCGAGATCTCCTGGGCGGGGACCTCCCCGCCGAGATCTCCTCTTTTGGGACCTCTCCTGTCTGAAGGGATCCTACCTCCTTTCATTCCATGTTCCGGGTGCGTTTCTTGCACTGCTCAGAGTATCCGAGTCGGAGTGTCTCCTAGGATCAAAAACTTCCCTCCCCCAGGCGAGCCTTCGGGCCTGCTAACAAAGGAAATCCTGCGCAGCGGGTCTACCTGAGGCCGAGCCGATCTCGGGGTGCTGATGAGGTTTCCTCAAACCAAATCTATCCCCCACAGGCGAGCCTTCGGACCTGCCAGCTAGATGAGAGCCTGCACAGTGGGTCTACCTGTGGCCGAGCCGAGCTCGGGGTGATGATGAAGTTTCCTCAAACCAAACCTATCCCCCACAGGCGAGCCTTCGGACCTGACAGCTAGATGAGAGCATGTGCAGCGGGTCTACCTGGGGCCGAGCCGAGCTCGGGGTGCCGATGAAGTTTTCTCAAACCAAACCTATCCCCCACAGGCGAGCCTTCGGACCTGCCAGCTAGATGAGAGCCTGTGCAGCGGGTCTACCTGGGGCCGAGCCGAGCTCGGGGTCTCGATGAAGTTTTCTCAAACCAAACCTATCCCCCACAGGCGAGCCTTCGGACCTGTCAGCTAGATGAGGGCCTGCGCAGTGGGTCTACCTAGGGCCGAGGCGAGCTCGGGGTGTCGATGAAGTTTTCTCAAACCAAACCTATCCCCCACAGGCGAGCCTTCAGACCTGCCAGCTAGATGAGAGCCTGCGCATCAGGTCTACCTGGGGCCGAGCCGAGCTCGGGGTGCCGATGAAGTTTCCTCAAACCAAACCTATCCCCCACAGGCGAGCCTTCGGACCTGCCAGCTAGATGAGAGCCTGCGTAGCGGGTCTATATGCGGCCGAGCCGAGCTCTGGGTGCCGATGAAGTTTTCTCAAACCAAACCTATCCCCCACAGGAAAGCCTTCGGACCTGCCAGCTAGATGAGAGCCTGCGCAGCGGGTCTACCTGGGGCTGAGGCGAGCTCGGGGTGTCGATGAAGTTTCCTCAAACCAAACCTATCCCCCACAGGCGAGCCTTAGGACCTGCCAGCTAGATGAGAGCCTGCGTAGCGGGTCTACCTAGGGCCGAGCCGAGCTCGGGGTCCCGATGAAGTTTCCTCAAACCAAACCTATCCCCCACAGGCGAGCCTTCGGACCTGCCAGCTGGATGAGAGCCTACGCAGCGGGTCTACCTGGGGCCGAGCCTAGCTTGGGGTGCCGATGAAGTTTTATCAAACCAAACTTATCCCGCACAGGCGAGCCTTCGGACCTGCCAGCTAGATGAGAGCCCGCGTAGCGGGTCTACCTGGGGCCGAGCCGAGCTCGGGGTGCCAATGAAGTTTCCTCAAACAAAATCTATCCCCCACAGGAGAGCCTTCGGACCTGCCAGCTAGATGAGAGCCTGCTCAGCGGGTCTACCTGGGGCCGAGCCGAGCTCGGGGTGCCGATGAAGTTTTCTCAAACCAAACCTATCCCCGACATGCGAGCCTTCGGACCTGCTAGCTAGATGAGAGCCTGCGCAGCGGGTCTACCTGGGGCAGAGCTGAGCTCAGGGTGCGGATGAAGTTTTCTCAAACCAAACCTATCCCCCACAGGCAAGCCTTCGGACCTGCCATCTAGATGAGAGCCTGTTTAACGGGTCTACCTGGGGACGAGCCTAGCTCGGGGTGCCGATGAAGTTTCCTCAAACCAAACCTATCCCCACAGGAGAGCCTTCAGAACTGCCATCTAGATGAGAGCCTACGCAGCAGGTCTACCTGGGGCCGAGCCGAGCTCGGGGTGTTGCAAAACACTTAATTACATCCTATTATAAAAATTTTGCAATAGGCAAGAGAAAAACAAGTCAACTGATGCAGTATAATAAGCTTGATTTTGAATACATAGTTACATCCTCCCCATTTCACGGGCAGAAGCGTTTTAGGTCATTGCCACTCCAGGTATGGCCTAAGGCCCTGATGTAGGCTACCGGGGCGAAATGTCCGGCACGTTCTAGCGACTAAATCTACCCGCACACGATCTAATTTAGAAACACCACACGCAAGTGTAGCCACTTTTTAGATTAACGCTTATCGTCACACAACGACTTGAGGATCATTAACCCCCTTAGGATCAAATTGTGACTAGAGGCCACTATCCTTTCCGGCGAAACGAACCCACACGGTTCGGTCGAGTGAAGTCGTACAAAGGAGATCCTCCAAAGAAAGGATTCGGAAAGTGGTTGATCTCCCCCGACTAAGAAAAACCAAAGGTCACCACCCGTCTTCGAATGCGAGATACTCGGAGAATCAAATACGAAAACCAAATGGAAATACTTTGATGATTAAGATTTCAGATTTCACACCAAAACTTTCGCACAAGAAATATGCGTAGGAGGTAGAAGAAACACACAAGATAGAGAAGAAGAATCGTTACCCCAACTCGTAGATAGTTTCACGTGGAGAATCGCTCTACCACGGTTCCGCCGGAGTCACACCGGAAGAAGCTTTGAACGTCCACCTTCAACGGAGTCACACCGCGAAGCTCCAACGTCGGAAGAAGCAGGCCTTCACTTGGCCGAACCCTTCAAGGAGGCGGAAGATAGGGGTGTGGCGGCAATGAGAAAGCAGCTCTCAAAAGCTGAAAGATAAGATTTAGGTCTAATTTTTCTCTACCTAAAACCAAGGGAGTGGATGCCTTATATATGGTCCACTCTAAATAAAAGTTTATACATAAAATATTCAGAATTTAAGTGCATTTGGAGGCTAAATGCAGGCCACCAATTAAACAAAATAATCATAAAAATTGTTATCCGCAGCCCGACAGTTTTTATGACAACAACGTCACTTGATGGCGTTATCTCGCGAACGAAGATGGTAGCGGGAAGAGGTGTGGCGCCACGCTCCCACGTCTTTATTTCGCCGTAGAACTTTGCTTTGTAGTGGTGGCGTGTCATCCGTTAGTGCTTCAACATCAACGACTTTGCTCTGTAGTGGTGGCGTGTCATCCGTTAGCGCTTCAACATCAATGGCCGCGGGTTGGAGAGGGCCGGCTCCATCAATCCTCCCCCTCTCAAAAGGACTCATCACCGAGGAGTTGCCATCTTTGTAGCGGAGAAGGAGAGCATCATCCAAGCGAGCCACTTCATCTTCGGGAACCCATGAATCATCGGAGGATGGGCGATCACGCCAGTGGACCAAATAGCGGCGAGAGGTACCAAGCGGGGACGGGAGAACTTCATCGGCAAGGATCCTGTCTGGTAAGAAAGAGGTCTTGGGAAAACTAGGAAAAGCGTTAGTCGAAAAAGGTAAGACCGAAGCAAAAGCATCCCCAACGTACATCCAACGGAATCCGTAGTAAGAGGCGATTCATGATACCTATCCCCCCCAATACCAAGAGAAGATCGAGAGGAAGAAGAAAAAGGAGAGTTGCATATTTCAAGAGGCGGGGAAGTATAGGGTGTTAAATTGGAAACATTAAAAATAGGGGATATACCCCAATCGGACAGTAAATCCAAAAGATACGCATTGTCTCCTAATTTCTTAGCAACTCGAAATGGGCCGGCTCTTCGATTGGCCAACTTTTTGACGGTACCCGAAGGCATCCGCTCGGGAATGAGACGAACGAAGACCAAATCACCAACATTAAAATGGACGGCTCGACGGTGCAAATTCGCGTGTAACTGATCGGACGTATATTGCGTGGCTAACACTTCTTGTATGTGTTTATGTAAATTTTGAATGTGTTGGGCAAATTCTTGTGCGAAGTGACTTGATTTATAAGTGGGCGGTAGGGGAATCAAGTCAAGTGGCACGGTGCCTTATAACCGTGCACAATCTCATTCGGAGACAACCCGGTAGACCTGTTCTTAGAATTATTATAAGCGAGTTGTGCGTGAGGGAGAATGAGATCCCAAGTGCCTTTGTGCTCTCCAACAAGACAACATAAAAGATTGCCCACGCTCCTATTTACGACCTCCGTTTGGACATCCGATTGCGGATGATAGGCGGACGAAAATAGAAGTTTGGTTCCCATAAGTTTCCAAAGCGTCTTCCAAAAGTAACTAGTAAATTTGACGTCCCGATCACTAACGATAGTTTTTGGAACGTCGCGGTGCCCGACAACTTCCTTAAAATAAATTTTTGCCATGTGCGAGGCGTCACTAGTTTTGCTACACGGAATAAAGTACGCCATCTTCGAGAATCGGTCTACAACTACAAAAATAGAGTCATGTCGTCGGAAGGTGGTCGGGAGGCCTAAAATGAAGTCCATACTCACATCCTCCCAAGGGATAGAAGGGATGGGTAGAGGGGTGTAGAGACCGGTGTTTGTTTTACTACCTTTAGCTAGTTGACAAGTACGACAACTACTAACGATTTTACCAACGAGAGATTTCAAACCCGGCCAATAAAATTTCTCTTCTACTAAAGCTAGCGTCTTATCCCGACCAAAATGGCCACCAATGCCCCCACCATGAAGTTCTCAAATGATGTGATGGCGGAGGGAAGTTTGTGGGATACACAACTTCGTGTGCTTAAATAAGTAACCATCACGGATGTAGAATGCCGAAATAGTGGAGGGAGACTACTCTTGGGTGGCAAAGTAGATGTCCTTAAAGTCCGGACATGTCGCGTATTCGTCCTTAATGCGCTTAAAACCAATCACCTTAACTTGCATGGTGGACAATAATAACGAGAGTGAGCTAAGGGCGTCGGCCACACGGTCGTTGACCCCTTAAGATGCTTAAGAATGAACGTGTACTCTTGGAGGAACGACACCCACTTAGCGTGCCGGGGGCTGATTTTATGTTGGGAGTTAATAAAACGTAAGGCTTCATGATCCGAAAGCAGCACAAATTCCTTGGAAAGGAGATAGTGTCTCCAATAGTGCAAACTTCGGACCACCGCATAAAATTCCCGATCGTAATTGGAGTAGTTTAATTTAGCCCCGGACAACTTCTCACTAAAATAACAAATGGGGTGACCCTCTTGGATTAATACTCCTCCAATCCCAACCTCGGACGCATCGCACGCTAATTCAAACACCTTAGAGAAATCCGGTAACCGTAGGAGAGGTGCTTCCGTCATAAGAGTTTTGATCGTTTGGAAGGCATGATTGGCGGATTTAGTCCTTTTGAAATCCCCCTTCTTCATGCACTCCATTAAGGGAGCCATGATACTACTAAAATTCCTAATAAAACGCCGATAAAAAGTAGCGAGTCCATGGAAACTTCTAACGTCACGGATGGACTTGGGCTCCGTCCACTCGTTAATAACTTGCACCTTCTTCGGGTCTACTCTAATACCGTCCGCTCCTACAAGATATCCTAAGAACTCAACCTCACGGACAAGGAAAGTACATTTATTCAGATTTAAGAATAATTTTTCTTTCCTTAAAGTAGTTAATACTGTCCTCAAGTGATTTGTATATTCAGTGGGCGTCAAGCTAAACACCAAGATGTCGTCAAAATACACTACGACGAATTTTCCCATGAAGGGTTGGAATATTTGAGTCATCATCCGTGAAAATGTGCTTGGGGCATTAGAAAGCCCGAAGGGCATGACAAGCCACTCATATAAACCATCCTTAGTTTTAAACGCCGTCTTCCATTCGTCCCCTTCCCGAATTCTAATTTGATGGTAGCCACTCTTAAGATCCAACTTGGAAAAGATCGTGGCTCCGAATAGCATATCCAAAAGATCATCTAATCGGGGAATAGGGAACCTATATTTAATAGTGATCTTATTAATCGCCCTACTATCGACACACATCCTCCAAGTACCGTCTTTTTTTGGAGCTAATAGTTCCGGAACGGCACAAGGGCTCAAACTATGGCGGATGAACCCTTTAGTTAAGAGTTCCGATATTTGAGTTTGAAGCTCGTGATGCGCCGCCAGGTGGAGCCTATAATTGGGCTGATTCCGGAGTGAGGAACCCGGGATGAGTTCTATGGCGTGTTGGATGTCACGTAGTGGCGGTAAGATGGGGGGTAACTCGGCCGGATACACATCTTTATATTCATCCAACAATTGTTTTAATTCTCCTGGAAGACCATCTAATTTATCACCATCTTCCTTACTACTCAAGAGCACTAACGCATAGATCACGCCATCTAGAAAGGGGTCGCGGGTGAACTCTTTTCTTCCTATTAAGTTCAAGGTTTTCTTCTCCACGGGTACAATGGTATCCTTGGACGGAATAGTCGGGTCCTTAGGTGGAGTTGGTTTAAAGGTAATAATCTTCCCCTTAAACTTAAACTCATAAGTATTAGCCTTACCGAAGTGAGTCACGTCGTGGTCATATAGCCAAGGCCGGCCAAGAAGGATGTGGCATGCATCCATGGGGATGACATCACACCACACTTGCTCGGAATAAGATTTGACGTTAAGGGGAACTATACAACGCTTCGTGACAGGAAGAGAAGTCTTATTTACCCAAGCTACATGATAAGGTTGGGGGTGGGGTTCGGCAACTAATGACATCCTTGCAACTGCGCTCTCCGAAACGACGTTCATACAACTCCCACTATCGATGATAAGCGTACACAACTTCTCTCCGCTCTTAAATATCATCGAAAAGAGGGTCGTCCTATTCCAATCATTTGGCGCTCGGGGAACCGTGAAGATACAATGCATAACCATGACGTTATGTTCATCCTCCAGATCACTCGGGACTCCCTCAACATCGGACCCCTCGTCAGCTTCATAAATTATTTCGGCCCGGTCGTTAGGAGCCTCCAATAAAGCTAGGGCCTTAGGCTTGGTGGGGCATTCGATCGCATAATGCCCTTGTACTCCACAAGCGTAGCATGTGGCATTCGTCTTATTAACTCTCCCAATTGGCACTCGCTCTCCGGTTGGATTCTTAGAATTCCTAGCAGTGATGACTATCAAACTTGTATCGGTAGCCTTAAACTTTCCTTTGTCATTATACGTGGACTTCCCCTTTTGGAAATACTTTGCTTTAGACTTGAGAGCGATATTTTTTTCAATGTCCAAGGCCGCGTTGTACGTGGTGTTTATATCCGTATGCCCATAACGCAAAAGCTTGCGCTGAATATCCGGATCCAACCCCTTCCGAAATCTCGAGAGAGTCACCTCGGGCATCTCCTTAACGTCGCAGCGTAATAACAGATCCTTAAGTGTACCCATGTAATCAGACACCGACTGACTCCCTTGCTTAAGAGAGGCTAAGTCGTCAAACAGTTGTGTACGGTAATACGTGGGGACGTATTGATCCGACAACATAGCTTTCATAACCTGCCAACCAATTGGTGGCGTACCATCAAGTACTCCCATGCGTCTCTCCTCGTTGAGCCAATAAACCTTAGCCCGGTCTAGTAATTTCAGCCTTGCGACTTGGACCTTTTGCCTATCGGTTAAGTTATGCCACTCGAAGTAGCACTCGATATTCATTATCCAATTCAGAAAGATTTGGGGCTGCCCCATGCTGTCGTAAGTTGGGGCTTCTATACGGATGACTTTCGTGATGTTGAACTCTTGTGGAGCTCGATTATAATAGTGTGGACCACGCGGTGCAAGGTCGTCGTAGTCCTCCTCAATTCGATGAGGATAACGGGGCTGGTGGTGGTTCGGGGGTGAGGATTAATTGGTAGTGGATTAGGAGGGGCTGGTGGAGCCGCTCTAGCAGTCGTAAGTTGAGCGATCATGTCCCTTAACTCATTCATGCGACGCTCTTGATTCACGATGTGCTCCTTAAACTCTTGTCGAAGAGCCTCGACGGGAGTCGTGTCTTGACCTCCATGCCGCTCGTCCTCCATATTGGAAGAAGAGGGGGCGTACTCGGTGCCGTGCCTTGTGCGCATGCATATTTTTTTTTGTTGCCACTAACTTAGTCCTAAACACCCTGACTGGCTAAAATTTTATGAGAAATAATTTTTTCCCTCCCAATCGATGGACTAAACTGAATTTTTTTTTAAAATTTAATTCTTCCTAAGGTGAAGAGAGTCTACCAGAAAATTTTTTTTGGATTTTGAAGAAAAATTCAGATTTTAACCCGCTGTTGGCACACCACAAATAGTGACTTTGCTGAAATGTGATTTTGCGAAAACTAAGCCTACCAAACAGAGAAGGATTGTGCCGATTTAGGAATCGGCACGAACCTCGCTTTGATACCAAATTGATGTAGGCTACCGGGGCGAAATGTCCGGCACGTTCTAGCGACTAAATCTACCCGCACACGATCTAATTTAGAAACACCACACGCAAGCGTAGCCACTTTTTAGATTAACGCTTATCGTCACACAACGACTTGAGGATCGCTAACCCCCTTAGGATCAAATAGTGACTAGAGGCCACTATCCTTTCCTGTGAAATGAACCCACACAGTTCGGTCGAGTGAAGTCGTACCAAGGAGATCCACCAAAGAAAAGATTCGGAAAGTGGTTGATCTCCCCCGACTAAGAAAAACCAAAGGTTACCACCCTTCTTCGAATGCGAGAAACTCGTAGAATCAAATACGAAAATCAAATGGAAATACTTAGATGATTAAGATTTCAGATTTCACACCAAAATTTCGCACAAGAAATATGCGTGGGAGGTAGAAGAAAAACACAAGATAGAGAAGAGGAATGATTATCGCAACTCGTAGATAGTTGCACGTGGAGAATCGCTCTACCACGGTTCCGCTGGAGTCACACCGGAAGAAGCTTTACACGTCCACCTTCAACGGAGTCACATCGCGAAGCTCCCACGCTGGAAGAAGCAGGCCTTCACTTGGCCGAACCCTTCAAGGAGGCGGAAGATCGGGGGGGGGGGGGGGGGGGGGGGCGACGACAATGAGAAAGCAGCTCTCAAAAGCTGAAAGATAAGATTTTGGTCTAATTTTTCTCTACCTAAAACCAAGGGAGTGGATGCCTTATATATGGCCCACTCTAAATAAAAGTTTATACATAAAATATTCAGAATTTAAGGGCATTTGGAGGCTAAATGCAGGCCACCAATTAAACAAAATAAGCATACAAATTGTTATCCGCAGCCCGGCAGTTTTTATGACAACAACGTCACTTGATGGCGTTATCTCGCGAACGAAGATGGTAGCGGGAAGAGGTGCGGCGCCGTGCTGCCACGTCTTTATTTCGCCGTAGATCTTTGCTTTGTAGTGGTGGCGTGTCATCCGTTAGCGCTTCAACATCAACGGCTATGCTTTGTAGTGGTGGCCTGTCATCCGTTAGCGCTTCAACATCAACGGCCGCGGGTTGGAGAGGGTCGGCTCCGTCAGGCCATTCCTTCCACGTCCGGGAGATAGTAACCTCCTGTTCCAAGGACTTCCTTCACTATGTAAGGTCATTCCCAGTTCGGGTTGAGCTTGCCCACAGGAGCCGACCTTCCTGCCGCGTCGACCTTTCTCAGCACTAGATCTCCTTCGGTAAACTGCTTGACTCTGACATGCTTATCGAAATACTTGGCCATCTGCCGCTTGATCTCTTCTTGCCTGATGGCCGCCACATCCCGTAGCTCTTCCGACATGTCTAGAGAGAGGTGTAACCCCTCCTCATTCTGCAACCTCCAAGTCTCATCTCCTTCGCCCACGGCTGTGACCCGCGGGGACCGAACCTCGAACTCCACTGGTAGGACCGCCTCACACCCGTGAGAAAGCTTGAAGGGGGTCTCACCGGTGGCCGTGTTCGGGGTCATTCGCAAGGCCCACAGGACCGAGGGGAGCTGCACCACCCAATTTCCCTTTGAGTTTTCCACCTTATTCTTGAGCAAGTTCACAATAATCTTGTTTGCCGCTTCCACCTGTCCGTTGCTCCGGGGGTGGTGGACAGAGGTAAATCTGAGGTCTATCCCCAGTTGGGCGTAGAAGCTGATGAACTCTTCACTGGCAAATTGGGGATGGTTATCTGTTACTATCGCTTGAGGCAGCCCGTTTTTGCATATGATCTTCCCCAGATGAAGTTTCTTATGACTTGTGAGGTGACCTTAGCCAAGGCTTTAACCTCCAGCCACTTTGAAAAGTAATCGACCATGACCAAGAGGAACCTCATCTGCCCACTAGCCGGAGGAAAATGCCCAACTAAATCCATTCCCAAGATAGCGAACGACCACAGTGATGTTATGCTTCTAAGTCTTTGAGCTGCCAAAAGCTGGAGGGGGGCGCAGAGCTGTCACTTTTGACACCTTCTTGCAAACTCTGTGGTATCCTTCCTAAGGGTGGGCCAGAAGTACCCCTTCCTGACCACCCTTGCCTCCAACATCCTACCTCCAGAATGACTGCCGCACTCGCCCGAGTGCACCTCTCCCAAGATCCTTGGGACCTCTTCCTAGGTTACACATCTTGCCTGGAGCCCTGACAACGTCTTACGATGCAACCCCCCCCCCCCCTCTATCATCAGGTAATGAGCTACTTTGTGCCTGAAGCTCTTTGCATCCTTAACCTCCTCTGTCAGCTTGCCTGTGGTCAGGAAGGTTACCAACGGGTCCACCCACGAGGGTTGCCGACCTACCTCCATCAACTCCCCTTCCTTAATTGCTGGCCGAAAAAGTTCAGTAAGGGTTCCTCCTCCCCGAGGTCCAAACTTCGCCAATCGATCGACGGCTGTGCTCTCCTCCCTGGGGACATGCTGGATTGAGAATGAACGGAACCCACCCATGATCGCCCTTACCTTGGAGAGGTATTTTATGAGGGTAGGTTCCCGAGCCTCGAACTCTCCTCGAATCTGCGACGTTACCACCATTGATTCAGTGAAGGCCTCCACATCCTGGATCTCAAGCTCCTTTGCCAAGCGAAGGCCGGTGATCACGGCCTCATACTCTGCTTGGTTGTTGGTCACCGGAAAATGGTAAGCCACTGCCTGCTCTATCATGACTCCCTAGGGGCTTATCAGCACTACTCCTCCCCCGAGGGAATGTTTTCCCGAGGACCCATCAACCATCATCTTCCACGCCTCCTGTGGCTGCTGCTCTCCCTCCTCGACTTCAACAACATAGTCCGCCAGAAAGTCTGCCACTGCTTGCGCCTTGATGGAGAGTCTCGGAACAAAAGAGATGTCGAACTCGCTTAGTTCAATGGACCACTTGGCAAGTCTGCCCGAGTGCTCTACTCCTTCAAAGATCTTGCGAAGAGGATGGTCGGTCACCACCCTAATCGAGTGTGCTTGAAAATACGGCCGGAGTTTCCTTGTAGAGATGACTAAAGGGCAAGCCAGCTTTCAAGGATGGGGTAGCGGAGCTCTGCCTTCTTCAAGATCCGGCTGACGTAGTAGATGGGCAGTTGCCTCATTCCTTCTTCCCTTACTAGGACAGAGCTCACCGCCTCCGCTCCTACTCCAACGTACAAGGTCAGGTCCTCCCCTTCTTTTGGGCTCTGAAGTAGAGGAGCTTGAGAGAGTTGTCTCTTCAGCCCTTGGAAGGTTTCTTCGCTCTCGGCGGTCCACTCAAACCTTTGATTCCCTCGCAGCACCTTGAAGAATGAAGAACACTTGTCTCCTGCCCTGGAGAGGAACCTGCTCAGCCCAGCCAGTTTGCCTGTCAAGCGTTGGACCTCCTTGGCATCGCGAGGTGATTCCAAATCCAGGATGGCCTTCACCTTCTCCGGGTTAGGATCCACTCCTGCCGGAGTCGAGAGATGCCCAAGGAACTTCCCGCGGCTAGCCCTAAAGAAACACTTCAAGGGGTTCAGCCTCATCTTGAATCTCCGTAGGGTGGCGAACGTCTCTTCTAGATCTTTCAAGTGAGAATCCACGCACTTGCTCTTAATCATCAGGTCGTCGACATAGACCTCCAAGTTTCTTCCCCTTTGATCTCGGAAGACCCGATCCATCATGCGTTGGTATGTAGCCCCTGCATTCTACAACCCAAAGGGCATAATTTTATAACTGAAGCATCCATCCCTCGTGATGAAGGAAACATCCTTGACATCGGGAGGGTGCATCCGGATCTGGTTATAACCTAAAAAGCATCCAAAAAGCTCATAATAGAAAAACCAACTGCTGAATCAACTAGCTCGTCGATCCGAGGCAGGGGTAGCAATCCTTAGGGCATGATTTATTTAACAAAGAGAAATCAATACACATTCGCCATTTACAACCCCCTTTTTTAAATATTACCACATTGGAGATCCATCCTGGATACTGGATCTCTGAGATGAAGCCGGCCTCCTGGAGCTTCCTGACCTCTTCGCGGATGGGTTCCTCCAGCTTGGTGGCGATGGCTCTCATCTTTTGGCATATGGGTCGAGTGCGGGGGTCCCGGTTCAGGCGGTGGCAGGCCACGTCCGCATCGATGCCCGACATGTTTGGCGCGCTCCAAGCGAAGATGTCGATGTTGCTTTGAATGCAGGCCCGCACTCGCTCTCGGGCCTCGGGACTCAAGCCCCCGCTGAACCGCACCCTCTGCACCTGCCCTGCGCTGGTAAAGACCTCCATCTCCACTACTTCCTCGTGCAGATCCAGCCGCGACTGCTCCCAGTCGACCCTTGCTTCTTCCTCCAGCTCCAACTCCTCCCTTCCTACCTCCTCCTCGATCTCCATCGCCTCCTCCGACCCTCCTGCTGCTGCTCGACTTCCACGCCCCTCTGGGCCTCTCTCTCAGCTCCTCCCTCTTCTTGCTCTTCTACCTCCATCGCCCCCTCCGGGTTCTCCTGCTGCTGCTCAGCCTCCACGCCCCTCTGGTCCTCTCTCTCAACTCCTCCCCTTCTTGCTCTTCTACCTCCATCGCCCCTCCGGATTCTCCTGCTGCTGCACAGCTCCACGCCCCTCTGGGCCTCTCTCTCAGCTTTCTCCTGCTCCTCCGCAGTCTCCTTCCTCGCCTCCTTTAGGCTCATCCCCTCTTATTCGACGTCCTCCTCCTGATCCACCATCTCCCTCTCTAGCTCTTCTGCCTCGGCCATCCAGGACATGGCGTTGACTGTCGTCACATAACATTGGCTTGCCACCTTCGGATCCCCCCTGACCTAACCTGCACCCCTCCTTTATTGAACTTAAGATATTGGTGGAAAGAGGAGGGGATGCAGTGAAAGGCGCTGATGAGAGGACGCCCGAAGATGGCGTTGTAACAGCTCGGAGCGTCCACTATCACGAACCTGCAGTTCCGTGATACGCCTCCCAACTTCACATGCAGCCCTACTCCTCCTTCTACTTCTTTCCTCTCTCTCTAGAGAATCCGAACAGCGGTCCATCCGAAAACCACGATCCTCTTCCCCTCACCCTCATCTCATCGAAGGCCTTCTTGAATATAACATTTATTGAGCTCCTGTTGTCTACCAGTATCCTTGAGACTGTGAAATTCTCCACCGCCGTATGGATCACCAGGGCATCACAGAACGGATCTTGATAGTCCGGCATGTCCGCTGATGAGAAGGTCATCTTTTCTTTAGGTGGGGGAGCCTGGGAGGTAGAGGTGACCCCCCTTCGGTACATGGTTTTAAGGCTCCCCTTGTGTGTTGCCTCGATCCCCAACTCCTCCGTGGATGACCCGATTCCCCCCCCCCCCCCCCCCCCACCCCCCCCCCCCCCCGGGTTCCCACGTCTACCCGGTCTTCACATCTATCCTCCATCTCCCCCTGCTTTACTTCCACGATCTTAACCTGCGGATCCTGCCTCCCTGCTCCTCTTGCCTCTCTCATCTCTAAGAACTCAGGGCAGGTGGCCGTTGCGTGACCCTCCTCCTGGTGGAAGTCACAAAAGAGTAACGTCGCCCTACCCCTTCTTCCTTCTCCTCCTTTTCTCCCAGCTCCTCGAACTCTTCTCCTCGCTCCGCTTCCTCTGCCCATCTCCATGGCCTCTTGCGGTGGTGGTACATGACCCCTTGGCTCCTGACTCCACGCTGGTTGGTCGAACCTCCTGGGTTCCCATAAGTTATCTCTCCCCTGGTAGCCTCCTCCTTGGCCCTGGGGGAGACCCTCCTGGGGCCTCGAACCCAACCGGTTGCTCGGCTCTGGGGCCCCCCATCCCTGCTGCTGCCCGTGTCTTTGGGGCTCTTCTCTCCTTCTTTCCTCTCTGCTCCCTCTGCTCCCTCGGCTCCTTCTGCCTTCCTGCTGCAGGTTCCTTCACATCATCTTCCACCAGCCTGGCCAACTTCCTGGAGAATGCTAGATTTGCTCTCTCGAAGTCTATCTCCTTTGCTGCCCACCCCATGAATTCCTCAAAGGAGAGGGGGCGCTCTCTTCAACTCCATGCTGAAGAATCCCGGCCTCAGCCCCAGGGTAAAGGCGAGCATCAGCGCGTACCCTGGGACCTTTTGGACCAGGATGATCTCTTGCTGAAACCGGTCGACATAATGACCCAACGTCTCATCCTGCTTCTGCCTTACTGCAAACAGGCACTCCGCCTCCTTCTTCTGTTTCTTTAATGTTGAGAACCTCAACAGGAAACCTCTTCGTAGGCCTTCAAAATAGTAGATCGACCTTGCTGGCAACTGGTGGAACTAGTCCCGAGCCTTCTCCTTCAACGTGATGGCAAATAGCCGACACTTGAAAGCATCCGTCATCTGCCTTATCGAAATGACATCTTCAAACCACTGCACGTGATGTACAGGGTCATCCTTTCCTGAGTAGTAGGACATATCAGGCTCGCAGAACCCCTCTGGTACCGGTGCTGAGATGATGAGCTCGCTGAAAGGGCTCTCGCCTCCTGCCATGCGAGATGGCACGTCCCGCGGCCTCGGCTCGCTGGCCCGATCCGTGAGACCGTGCCCAGGAAAGAGTTCACGCACTGCCGCCTCCCTCTCGCCCAAATATGTCTAAGTCTCCTTGCCCGGGCGCTGGCCTGGGAAGAGCTCCCATACGGCTACATCCCTCTCGCCAGCCTCCGCCGGGACCTCCTTCCCCGGGCGTTGTCCAGGGGAGTTCTCCCCTAAGAGCGGGACCTCCTCTATCGAAACCTGAGGTGTGGCAAACTAGCTTCGGGCCGAGAAGGCCAAGCTGATGGTCTGCAGGACATCTCGCCTGATGTCATCCAGAATCTTCCTCGTCGCTTCCTCTCCCCCGGTGGGGGAGCCTCCAGAACCAGACCCTTCACCATCACCTCCAGCTATGGGATAAAACTCAAGTCTTTCTTGTATCAGCTGCCTTCCACGCTCACTGCACCAGAACTATTGAAGAAAAAATGACCTCAATGGGAGTTCAAAATAGGGGTGATGCCAACATCTACTTCTCTCAAGCCTCAACCCTCGACTAGATTCAAAGGACCTAAGACTGACCCAAAGCCTCAGCAGGGAGGTCCCACCTCACATCCAGAAGATCTCCGAGAGCTTCCCCTCCAAAGCCAAAAGCTGGTCGCCCTAATGGGTCTATTTATAGCCTTTTGCTGACCTGAGATTACTGAAATACCCTTAGTTGATCTGCCAATAGACAAATCCCACTGTTTATCCTGAGGGTATAAGGGTAATTTTACCTGAGGGTAATTAGGTCATTTTACACTGGGCCATGGGCCCCACCCGGCGAGAACTCTGAGCTGAGAGCCTTCCTGCCCAGATCCCGGTGCAATCGATCTCGCCTGCTTATAGGCGAGAGCTCATCCAAGGCAGGAGCTTGGCACAAGCGCAAGCGTTCCCGCCCACATATGGGCGAGAACTTCTTTAGGACGGGAGCTCCTCTGGCTAGCCATTTGACTGATGGTGTTCCCCTGGTCTGACTCAGCGAATATGGGGCTGTACAAATTTTTCCCTAAGTGTTTTAATTTCTTTTTCAGAATTTATTTAGTCTATACAAATGGATTTAAATTCAGTTTTAAAACTATCAGAATTGTAATCAAAGGATGATAATACCTGATCAGCCTCTAAATCAGACTATTCATTGTCTGACTCTTCTATTTGTGCCTTAGCATCTGATGGGCTGCAAGAGGCATTGATAGCCATGAGGCACACTTCCCTTGCCTTTGCTTCTTCTTCATCTTCACTGGAGCTGGAAGATGATGTTTCCTCTTCAGTATCACTCCAGGTCTCAGCCACAAAGCCCTTTTCTTTTCTTTTATGCTTGTTGGATGAAGGCTTGCTGTAGTGGTGCTTCCTGGAGTCGTTTTCTCTCCTTTTCTCCTTCTTTTGATTTTCAGGACATTCAGAAATGAAGTGTCCCGGTTTCCTGCACCCAAAGCATACAATTTCCTTAGTGGGTGTTTTATCATAGCTGTGTTTGTCATCATGCCTGGATGACTTTCTCCTGAAGTTCTTTCTTGCCATTTTATAGAATCTCTTGGCTAAGATACTCACAAGTCTTCATTTGATATTGGAGCTTCAGTTTCTTCAGCAGCTTTAAAAGCTATGTTCTGCTCCTTCCTTGATGATGTAGGAGTCTTCTGTTCAGCAACTTCCCTGGACTTGATCAACTGCTCATAAGATTTGAGCTTTCCCAGGAGAGATTCTGTACAAATCTCATTCAAGCTTCTGGCCTCCTTGATTGGCCAAATCCTGGAATCCCAAATGCTGGGGAAGCACATTAGGATCTTGTCATTCACCTCAGTGAGAGAGATATCTTTATTCATGGTCTTCAACTCATTGATAATTGAACTTAATCTGTTGTACATGTCACTAACAGATTCAGACTCTTCCTTCTTGAAGTTCTCATACTGTGAGATAAGGTTTGATCTTCTATCCTTTCTCTCATCAGCTGAACCAACAACCATCTGATTTAGAGTCCCTGATTGCTTTTGTAAAGTGCATTCAGCCACTTTTTGAAATATGTCATCTGACATAGTTTGTGCCAAAATTTTCATGGCTTTAGCATCTGCAATCTTTGCCTTTTCTGTGCATCTATCCACTCAGGTGGTGGAACAACATGAGTGCTTGATGTTGATGTAGATGTAGCAGCTGTTGCTTGAGGAGGACCTGTCAAAATAGAATTATAGATGTCCTCATCAATAGAATTCATATACAACCTAATTCTTACCTTCAAGATTGCAAATTTATTCAAGTTGCAGACTGGAGGTCTGGTGCTTGCATAGTCTTTGTTCTGTGTCATGCTGTGAAACAATGTAAACTTAAGATCAGATCTAACAAATGATCTTTTGGTTCAAGGGTTAGCTTGTACAACCAAAGGAACGCCGCTCTGATACTAATTGAAAGATGGGGTTAGAACTGATTACTCTAGAGGGGGGGGGGTGAATAGAGTATATAAAAACTATTTGGCTATTTTTGAAACTATTAGAGTAAAAATGATACCATTAGAAGTAATAGATAAAAAGAAAATGATCTAAACTAAACTACCACAGTACAACTAGCCTATCACAGCCACAACAAGAATAATAAGGAAAAGAGCAACCAGACAACACAAGAAATTTTATAGTGGTTCCCCAATCTAGGTACAGCCACTCTTCTACCACCCTGGTAGGAATCCACTAGCATGTTTTGATCAGGTGACTGCCATCTTTGAGCTTTTGATCAGATGCCCAAAAACCAAAATAAACTTTTGAAGGGAGTTAATAAACCATTTATACAAGAGGGGGAAGAGAGATTGATGGTGTCTTCTCTTTCTCAAACAACTGAGAAGACAAGTGGATTGCTATTGTCAAGTCTTCGACAGAAATCCCTTGAAGCCTTGCATCGGGTGTAGGTCTTCTGCCTTGACATGAAAAGATCAAGGAATTTCTGAATGATAGAGATTTGTTGTCCTTGAAAGCTCCTGGAGTGGAAGTTGAAGAAGACTCTTGATAGTAATTGTTGTTGTTCTTCTTCTTCAGTAAGGTCAAGTAGAAAACACAGTGTTTTCTACACAGGAAAGTGTCTCAGACTGTTTCTGTATTTTTCTATTTTTTTCGGTGTGCAGTGTTCTCTGTGTTGATCTCGACTAAAGAGAGAAAAATCTCTTTTATATTCTCTATCCAAATTCTCCTTTGAATTTTGAATTCTCTGCATCAATTGTTGATGGCCTGGAGAATGAAAATCGGCTGGAGAATATTTACATTGATGAGTTTCCCCAACTGTCCCAATTAATTAAGCAAGTAATTATCCTAATGAAGACCATAATCAATGCTGCTAGTAACGGCTATATTCAGAGAATATAAGCATTAATTACTTCAGGAAATTAATGTTAAATAAGATGGAATAAAGACAGAAAATAAGGAAAACTCTAAGTCAGGATCTGCACAGAAATCGTCGACCATAGAAAAGATTTCGTCGACTTGAGATCCAAGTTTGTCGAGCTGAGAAATCTTGTTCGTCGACTGAGAAAACTTATTCGTCGACCTGAGAATCAAGTTCGTCGACCTGAGAACCAAGTTCGTCGACCTGAGCTCAGCTAACTGCATTCTATGAATAACATGCCAATTCTATGGTCCAAGTTTGTCGAGCACAGATTCTATCTTCGTCGAGCTGAGTTCAGAGAAGATATTCTGGAAAGAATGTGTTGAAGTTGTAATCTAGACTTTGTCGAGCTCAACTCAGAGAATTATCTCTGAGTTCATCGAGCGGAGCACGACTATCGTCGAGCTGAGGTCGACGAACATCGAACTCATTTTATCAACTTGATTTTCTTCTAAGTCTTGAGTATTCTACTGGCTGGTCCATGTATGGTTGAACCTAAAGCCTTAGCTTAGACTCTAGGACTCAAAACACAAGACCCTGGCTATACATTATGGGTCAAACATCCTAGTTAGTGAACCTAGCCCAAATCCAACTAGGGATCTAACAGCCGCTTCTACCTATCCATTGCTGTGAGGATGATGCACGGAGGCAATTTGAAGATCCTTCCCTAGCTACTTGCAGAAGTCATCTAACTCCAAGCTGGCGAACTGTGGACCATTGTATGTGACGTTGGCGAGAGGAATCCCGAACCTACACGCAATCTCTCCCCAGATGTAATTCTTTACAATCTGAGAAGTGGTCTTGGCCAGAGCTTTCGCCTTGATCCATTTGGAGAAGTAATCGATCATGACAAGGATGAACTTCCTTTACCCACTGGCCTGAGGGAAAGGGCCGATCAAGTTCATTCCCTAGATAGCAAAGGGCCATGGAGCAGTGATCAAGCGAAGGTGCTGAGCTGGTTGTAGTTAAAGGTGCGTGAAGAGATGACATTGAGGAAACTTCCTGGAGAAAGCTTCCGCATATTTTCGAATGGTGGGCTAGAAGTATCCGTGCCTTAGAATTCTCTGTTCCAGAGTACGAGTTCTCGAATGGCTGACACACTCTCCGGAATGAATCTCTTCCTGAACACGAGGGACTTCTGCCTCTGACAGGCACTAGGCAAGTGGGCCTGAGATAGTCCTACGTAGAGCTCTCATTCTTGTAGAAGGTAATATGCAGCATTGTAACAGAACTTCCTTTGATCTCCCTCACCAGCAGGGAGTCGACTTGTCTCCAAGAAATAAAAGAATGGATCCCTCCAAGAAGCCTTATGTTCGATCTCCATCATCTCCTCCTCTTCGAAGGACGGTCGAAATAGTTCGGTCAAGGTCCCCCCGTCCCGAGGACCGTATTTGGCGAGGTAATTAGCCTCTGAATTCTCCTCTCTGTGTACATGCTCGACGAAGAAGGATTGGAAATTCCCGATCAGACCTCTCACTTTGACTAAGTACTTCTGCAGGACTGGATCATTCACTTCAAACTCTCCTCTAATCTAGGATGCGACTACCATCGAGTCGGTGAAGCCCCTAATATCCCAAATTGCTAGCTCCTTGGCGAGACGTAAGTCAACCACCATGTCTTCGTACTCTGCCTGGTTATTTGTGATGGGGAAGAGGATTTTGATAGCTTGCTCGATCCTAGTTACCTGGGGGCTTACTAGCACGACTCCTGCTCCCATGGAACACCGGCCTGAAGCCCCATTCACAAACATCTTCCAAGATACTGGGCTGGAAGAGCCTTCGTCTCCTCCCACCTCGGCTGAGAAGTCAGCCAGGAAATCTGCTACTGCCTATGCCTTGATCGCTATCCTCAGAGAGTAAGAAATTTTGAATTTTCTAAGCTCTACCGCCCACTTTGCCAACCTTCCTAAATGCTCCACCCATCCAGGATACTACACAGAGGATGATCGGAGATGACCCTGATGGAGTGAGCTTGAAAGTAAGGACGGAGCCTACAAGCCAAGACCACCAGAGCGAACACTAACTAATCCAGGATAGGATATCTCATTTCCGCTTGTCGTAGCACTCTACTCACATTGTATTTGGGGAGCTGTTTTCTGCCTTCTTCTCTGACCAATACCGAGCTGACCGCCTCTACTCCTACTCCCAAATAGAGTAAGAGGTCTTCATCTCCCTGTGGGCCTTAGAGGAGAGGAGCTTGGGTTAGCTGTTGCTTGAGCTTTCCGAAGGCCTCCTGACACTCCGCGGTCAACTCAAACTTTTGATTTCCTCGAAGAGTTTTAAATAATGGAGTGCACCTCTCTCCCACCTTGGATAAAAAATGACTAAGGCCTGCCAGCCTGTCAACCTTTGGACTTCTTTGTGATCTCTCGAGACGCCATCTCCAGAATGGCCTTAACTATATCTGGGTTTGGTTCCACCCCCCTGGGAGTGAGGAGGTCACCTAAAAACGTCTCTCTTCCTGCACCGAAGATGCACTTAGCCGCGTTGAGTCGCATCTTATACTTTCGCAAGGTGGCGAAGGTCTCCACCAGATATGCTTTGTTCTCCGCGACGCTTTTGCTCTTGATAAGGAGATCATCTATGTAGACTTCCAGGTTCCGCACCTTTTGTTCTTTGAAGATTTGATCCATTATTCCTGGTAAGTTGCTCCCATATTCTTGAGTACAAAGGGCATCAACTTATAGCTATAGCAGTGATGAGTCCACTTTATATACCTATTTTCGGACTCATCTGGGCTAATTTTCACACGGTTGCACTTCACTTTTAGTTCTTTATCGTTCCTATTTCATCTAATCTTTTTTTACATAGGAAGTGCACATTTATGCCCGTGGCTGTGTATTTTGTTATTCTTATAGTCTATACTCCTTTTTGTTATTGTCTGGAATATCTGCACAGATTAGTGATTGGTTTTTCCTTTCGGTACAGGGGTCGTGTGCGTGTTCCGGATGGTTGTGAAACAGGAATACTGCGCACGATCATGGGATCTAATACGCACGACCACTGGTCGTGCGCCCCTAATCGTGCGCACTACTCTTCATTTTCCAGAATCAGCCTGGGGTACGCACACGACCACTGGACATATTGCGCACGACCACTGGTCGTGCGCCACTGATCGTGTGCATTGATTCCTCTTTTCTGGAGTCCTATCTGGGTAATTGCACGATCATTGGACTTAGTGCGCACGACCACTGGTCGTGCGCCACTACTCGTGCGTATTATCCCAGTTCTTCTTCCTGATATTCCATGCCAGTGCGCATGAGCATAGGACATAGTGCGCACGACCACTGGTCGTGCGCCTGTGATCGTGCACATTGTTCATTTCTGCTTTTGTATAAATAGTGCAGGTCTCGCCCTAATCCAGAGATCCGCAGATCGGCCATTTCCTCCGCCAATTTTGCCATCCTCCTTCATCTTCCACCCTAGGGAGGTGCTCCTGGCAAGCTTTCACCGCCAAATCCAAGTCGGAGCTTCCTCTCGGCCTCCTCCTTCATCTTTGAGCTTCAAGAAGAGCTTGAGCTAGCTTTCTTCACCAAGATAGGAGAAGTTGTGCCATCCTCCACCGGATCCTGACACGAAGAAGACGGTCCATTGGAAGGTGGTGACAGCCCTTCTCTACCCCGGACGCAGTTGAGGACCGAGCTTGGACGCGGAATGACAACCCGACGATTCCAACCGTGAATCCTCAGCAAGACTTCGGATTCGGTCGATCTCTTGTCTTGTTCTTGATTTATTGTTGAATATTGGTGTTTAACTTTATTTATATTGATGAAGAATGCTTAGTTTGTAAAACGTTTATATTCAATCATGTCTATGTGATTTTGTGTATTTTCGTTATTTACTTGAGGTGTGCCATAGTCCATCCACCACCATCCACCCTTGCCGCACTAGCAATTACTAGTGGCATGCATTGCGAAGAGGTGCTTACGACCCTCATTCCGCCATTCTAACCACCTCATCCGCTAGCCTTCTCTTCCATCTGCCTAGCGATTCGGTGCATAGCAGCCCGACTAGTCTTCCATCCCGCCTGGCGAAGCATCGCATAGCGGCGTTGCATAGGAGTAGTTGATAGCTTTTTATTTTCTGTTTCCGCAATATCAAAACCCCCCCTTAGTTAGCTCCGACCTGAGGACTTCAATCTCAAGTCCTCCTCGAAATTAACTCCACCTTACTGTGTTCCTTGTGAGATCGATACTTGGGAAAACCCCCATTTTATATTACTTGTGCGACCGGTTCACTGCCGTGATCTTACGCATCAAGTTTTTGGCGCCGTTGCCGGGGAACACAGTCGTGTGAGTTTTTGGAGAGGGAGACGTGAGATTGCTTTCCTTTTCCTTTGTAAATCGCTTTTGTTTTGTTCTATTTCTATTTTGCCTGCCTTTTCCTTGTTTGTTTAGGCAATTGTAGCAATATATTGTTGGATTTAGTAATTTGCACAAATTATTTTGAATTTGCTGTTTCGACACCATGTGGGGATATTCGAATGCCCAATGTAGTTGGTGTGGGAAGCCTTCCCACGCTAGTCATGAATGCCCTACGAGAGATATTGAGCATAAGCCTCAGCGCACAATGCATGACATGTTGTATTCGTACAGCCTTTCGAACACTGTGCCCCGAGCTTATGGTCAATCGTCCTCGCCACATACACCGTTCTCCTATTCCTCTCCGGCCCCATAAGGACCGTCGCATAATGGGAGAAAGTGTTTGTATTATCGTAAAACAGATCATGTCCTGAAGGATTGTGCCGAGTACCTCTGTGTTATGGAAGAGGATGATGAGCCGGACATCCGGATCATCCCGACTCCTACCCTTGGTGGCACACCTTCATCCTCTGGTTATGTATCCCTGTCACCTTCATTTGTTGAAGGGCATGATATGGACACAACCACCAGATGTGTGACTGATCTCGGCTTCGACGTGGCTGAGCCTATCTCTCATGTGCATTCATCTCCAAGCGTGGAGCCGATTCTTTGTGAGGAACCTGCGCTTGACTTTTATTCAAGCAAATTTATTCCGCCTTTTGTGCATTCTACTTCAGTCGCCTCTGGCGACATTTTCGACGATGCAACACAAGTTGAGGCTTGTGATACATGGGTGTTTCCACTCCCATGGAGGAGGACAACCTTCTTGGTGTCGAGGATTCTCCCTTGATACCAAAGGAGGAAGTCCAAGTCTTGGTGGACGCCTCTATGGATCCAGCCGAGCCTTGTAGCATTGTCGAGATTACAGACGATATTTTTCTACCTCAGCCTTTGGGAGTGAAACCGGGATCACTCCCCCGATATTTCTTATGTTCTTCGTCGCTTTTATTTCTTGACCCACCTTCCTTTCTGAGCCTGTGCAGGTTGAATCTCCACGGGTAAGTTGGGTTGACGTTGAGCCTTGCGCTCAGGTTGTCGACGAGTGCATCCTCTTGTGTGAAGGAGGTTCCTCCTACCTCCTTCACAGTGGAAGCCCCTGCCGTCACCTTTGCCCGCAGCAAACTTGTGGTGGACGAAACCTTGCTAGGCAAGGATTTATTTTGTGATACGATGAGGGAGGACCAGCCTCATCCTCATCCTATTTCCTATTTCCTCTACCTGTGTTGGGCAAGGTATGATTATTTAGGTAGACGGGTAACTGCTCTATCACCGTATTGGTACCCGTTACGAAACGGATATTGGAACAGTTACCTGTGCATTTTTCTTTTCATAGGCCTATAAGCTAGAACTGTTTAGAATTTAATAAGTCGTGCTGGGATGACAATAACCCCAGTACTTATCTTTTTTTTTCCTGCATTTTTATTTTCCTGCCTATTTTATTTTAGCATTTCTTTTTGTATATTTTTGTTTTGTTTTTGCGGAGCTCACCCCTACAGGTATTCTTGGCAAATTGCATTGGCAGGGTTCTGATTCTTCATATGGCGGGCCTGCTTCATGTTTTCACGCGTCTTCTGGTATGCTCACTAGCTGAGCATTGGGTAACCTCTCCCCATGTTTGTATCTGATTTTCATTTCTATATCATATACTGTATTGCTTAGTTTAAGTCTGGGGAGAGCCAGTTTTGTTGCCTTTTGCATGTGCACATCTCTTATGCATACTAGAAGCTTTTATAGTTTTATTTTGATTAGTTCATTGCATTACACACCACTGCACCCACATGAGCGCGGTGCTAAGCTGTTTGTGTGCCGCGATTAAACTCATTTCTTCGTTAGATTTGGGAAAATTTTGGTGCTGGCTTAGGATTGTGAGACGGAGTAAAATGTTGGCCTTGTTGTGTTCCTAGTCAACTGCTCTCGTCTCGTGTAGAAATTCGAGTAGATTTAATTTTTCTGTATGCTTTTAGTTTTATAATTTTCTAATTGCGTAAATACTTTTTATTCTACTCAAAGTTGGTGAATCCGGTGTGAATCCGACGGTAGCTTAGGGATGTGTGTAGACGGCCATTAGGTGCATATTGCTTGAGTAGGAGGATGGATAGTCTTTCTCGTTGGCTAAGAATTGCCCCTAGCTACTCTCGAAGCATGGGTACATGTTAGTCAAGTGCGTGCGTGATGTGGGCCATCACTTTGTCTCGTTTGAGCCTTGTACCATTCCCGACATCTAACCGTTGCTATCCCCGTTGAGCCTGTCCCTTCCTTTGAAATCCCTTCACCTCGCTACCATAGCCATATAGCCTTCCTACTCGTACATCTGAATGTGATCGCTCGGTTAGTTTGTTTTGTTGTAGTTTATATCCGTTTTGTGTGGGCAGTTTTGTTGGTGTTTGTGCAGCTTGTGGTGTTGTCGTGTTTTTCCTATTTTGTTTTGGCTATTTGGATAAAAGAAAAAAATAAAAAAGGAAAAAAAAATATGATAGTAAATAAAAGAAATTCCCAATGGGGAATACAAAAAAAAAGAAATGTATTTGTATATCTATTATTGCTGAGTTTTGCAATGTGATTGAGTTGTGTTCATTTGGGCTTGCGCGGACCGTCAAAAATCCAGGTCTGGTGATGCGTCGCACGTGTTTGTCCATTGAGTTTAGCTGTGTACGTTTTCGGGCGATCTTATTTTGGGTGTGTGAGTCCGTCTTGTTTACCTTTATATACCCCGCCTTCACCTAAGCCTATATTATACTCAAGTCCTACGGATTCGTGCTTGAGTCTACCTAGTGCCGTGGAGGAGAGTGTGAAAGGGCAAGCATATGGTCACCGACATTGGTGGAATCCTTTGGAGGTTATCCGAGAGCCCCGATCTTTGGCAATGCTCGCCTAGCGATTAGTCTACTTTCTCCCTATGCATGACCGAATGATTCACCGTGATTCTATTTTTGAGTAATAATAAAATTTTGATACGCATTGTGAAAAGTGTAAACTATTTTGTATACTTAGAATTTCTTCTTTATATTTTTACGTGCGCGAGCATGCGACTTCGCATGGTACTTCGTATCACAATTTCTTTGTTAACTAGTATTTTTCCCTATCTGCTTAGATTTTGTTTGCTCGGGACGCGCAACCAGTTAAGTCTGGGGGTGTGATGAGTCCACTTTATATACCTATTTTCGGACTCATCTGGGCTTATTTTCACACGGTTGCAATTCACTTTTAGTTCTTTATCATTCCTATTTCATCTAATCTTTATTTCCATAGGAATTGCACATTTATGCCCGTGGCTGTGTATTTTGTTATTCTTATAGTCTGTACTCCTTTTTGTTATTGTCTGGAATATCTTCACAGATTAGTGATTGTTTTTTCCTTTCGGTACAGGGGTCGTGTGCGTGTTCCGGGATGGTTGTGAAATAGGAATACTGCGCACGATCATGGGATCTATTGCGCACGACCACTGTTCGTGTGCCCCTGATCGTGCGCACTACTCTTCATTTTCCAGAATCACCTGGGGTACACGCACGACCACTGGACATATTGCGCACGACCACCGGTCGTGCGCCACTGATCGTGTAACGCCCCGAATTTTGTTTGCGAGTCGGTCGCGGAAAAAAGAGTTTTTTGGTGCCTGTAGGGGTACACGGCCTAGGACACGGCGTGTCCAAGGCCGTGTCTGGCTGGTGATTTTTTGGCCGTTTTCAACCCGAGAAGGACACACGCCAGAAACACGGCCGGATGACACGGGCGTGTCATCCGACACGGGCTGTGCCAACCCGTGTCCAGACCCGTGTCCTGAGGGGGTCGTGTCCGTTGCCGTGGCGGTTATGCGTGACACGCCCTCGAACACGGGCGTGTCGAGGAACCCCGACACGGCGTGTCAGGTCAGACACGGGCGTGTCTTGGCCGTGTGCGTTTCTCAGTTCGATGATCGTGCCTGGATCGAGGCACACGGCCTTGGACACGGCCGTGTGCCAAGCCGTGTGCGGCCCAGGTCAGGGGAATTTTGTGCAGATCCGAGCCATTTGTTTCCTTTAATTTAGATCCGACGGCCCAGATTAAATTATGCTCTGTTAAGGCCGGGAATAGGGAGTTATTCCCTCATTTTCTCTCAAAGTTCTCCCCCTTCCAAAGTGAGAGAGAAGAGGAAGAAGAAGGAGGTTTCCGGCCGCCGGCGAGCATCGGAGCACCGTTTCGAAATCGGAGAGCGGATCCGTGGAGGGAAGGTCATTGCGAGAGTTCTAACCGCGTAGTTTTTCCATGGCGCCAAACGGACTACAAGGGAACGATTCTCAACTCGAGCGCTTGAATCTCTTTCTTTCTGCATAGGGAATCCCGCTCCCGCGAGTATGCGGTGAGTGCGTGGTGTTCCTTGGGGTTGACGGGAATAGTCCCCCTTGTGTTGCATGTAGAGCCCGGAATCGTAAGTACGGGCATAGGCATTGTGTGTGAAGCCTACCCGGACGTGTTTTGTCTGGATCGGTGATGTTGCATTTGATATGGTTTTGCCGGAGAAGACTCCGTGCTTTGGATTTTTTGGTTTCCATGCGGTAGATTGCAGCAGGGATCCTTGAAAGTTAACTTCAAGGCGCACCCGGAAAATGAGCGGAAACGTGTTCTGCTAACTTGGCGGTCTGGGAACCGGCTTGATCATAATTGGGTTATGAGACTGTTTTGGAAAATTTGGGATCCGAGAGAAGCTTGGGCCCGCGCAAAGTTCCTTAAATGGACATGCGGCGTGAGCAACGGGCAAGTGGAATTGGACCTAGGCTATGTGGTTCGGTGCGAGAGACCCGAAGACGGGGACTGGCCGTTGGCATAGTCGGAGCCTTAGACGGTGGTCAGAAAGGCTAAATGCTCACATGTTGTTGCCATCCTGGGGATGGTGGTGAATGCACTGATTTGTCAGGGTTCACCATGAATGTGCCCTGAGTGCACGAGGTGTTTGGCCGTGCGAGCCTACGCCTGTGGCGAATTATAATTGCGATATATATATTGTTGGGCTAATGTTTTGCAGGGAAAGAGCACCGCCGTCCCGAGTAAGGGGCGTGGTCGTTATAATTTGGTCGGCTTTTAGCTGACCGTTGCTTTATTTGCACCGTGCGGTGGTATGTGCTTGCAGGTGCTGCGGAGCCGAGCGCCAAAAAGCGGGCTGGAGCCCATGTTGCTGTGCTGCCCTAAAAGGCCGTAGAATAGTTTTTATATTTATATATTCATGTGTAGCCGGCCTGCGAGCCGATGTATGTAAAACACTATTCATGAAGTGAACATTTGTAAGGCCTTAAGGCCATGTACCTGTTTCTGTGTATTTGGGGTTTCATTCCTGTTGTTGTAGCTGTGGACATCATATTGATGGAATTAATTTTGGGTTCTTTCAACTTTAAAATCTTCCGCTAGAATGCTCGGTGATTAGGACGAGTAGTCTTAATTGGTTGGTTTGATTTATTCATTTAGTAACCCTTCCGACTGTCTGTGGTATATGGCGTCGGGTTCCAGCTGGACCTTCTGTTATATGCCATGCGACGGATGGGGGTGTTACAATTTGGTATCAGACTTCTGGTTACGGTCATGCTTAAATGAATTCGTGGCGAATTCTTTTAAGGGTGGTGAGCACATGTGTGCGTCATCGTTATAACATTAAAAAGAACCCATGAATGTCCACTTAGGAATGAAAATTACCTTGTTTTGTGGAACCTGAGTGTTCCCAATGATTGCTTTTAGCAATTTGTTTGTCGCCTAATCGTGTGTCTTTGCTTTTATAGGCAGCTAGGAGCGGTGCTGGTCAGTCAGAGCGTCCGCAATCAGCGGAAAGTAGTGCACCAAGGGACGTGCCTGCTACACCTCCTTCAGCGGAAACCATCAGGATGGTGGCTGAAGCCGTGTTCGCAATGATAAATGCCCACCTGCAGGGCAAATGCATCGCGCACCTCCTGCGGATGAGCAAGAACCGGTTAGGGCGGCAGAGCCGAGAGTGGTGGGAACGCACAGCAGTTGAGTTAGTAGAGCCGAGGAGAACTACGGAGCGGCAGCTAAAGCACGTGATGGGCTTTAATCCTCCGAGGTTTAATGGGGTTGGAACGCCAACTCAAGCTGAGGACTGGCTCTCTTCCATAAAGAGGGTGTTGACGGCCACAATGACTGAGGAGTGGCAGAAGACCACCATAGCGACTTTTCTTTTGGAAGGTGAGGCGAGGCTGTGGTGGGACGAGTTGGAGTTTCATCTTCTAGTGGGAAGGCAACTTGCGGATGTGCCGATAGAAGAATTTTCAAGATTGTTCCTAGCCAGATTTGTACCTTCTGCTCAGAGGTTGGAGATGGAGAATCAATTTCTTGGGTTGACTCAGGATCCAGAAGCGTGGACGAATATCTGCATGAGTTCACACGGTTGGGTCGTTATGCTGGTGCTATGTTTTCAGAAGAAGAGAGGAAGACCAACCGATTCTATGAGGGTCTTCGTGGCGATTTACAGTTACTCCTTACTGGGCCTAAGGCGCAGGGCTTCCTAGCCTTGGTCAATTCGGCCCGATCGTTGGAAAAGGTTGCGAAGAAAGTTCAAGAGAAGAGGGACCCAGGAGAAAGGAAGACCGAGTTCAAGGTGCCAAGTCACAAGACAGGTTTCCGCAGATGGAACAAGAAGCGGAGGACTTCAAACTCAGCCCCTTCGGCTGATGCATCGGGGGCAACTACAAGTCGAGTCCCCGGAGCTTGCTACAACTGCGGGAAGACGGGGCATTTTGCTCGGAGTGTTGGAGCGGACGTCCAAAGTCCGAGAGGAGACCTGGAGCGACTTATGAGGAGAAAGGGAAGGAGGCGGTGGAGTCAACCGCATCCCATCATGCTCCAGCCCAGCCTAGAGTCTACAACCTTGGTCTACAGGAGGCCATAAAGCAAGCAGACGTGGTGACAGGTATGAGTTAAATATAGTGGTTTAACTTTTATAGTTGTTACTTTTGTACTTGTTAGCTTACGTTTGTTAGTGCTAGGCTTTGTGTTGATCTTTGGGTTTCCGGCGAGAGCCCTTTTTGATACGGGAGCATCACATTCCTTCTTGTCTGAAAAGTTTATATCGCGCATCGGAGTTCCGTTCTCGATGGCAGAAAACAAGTTGGATGTGTTGTTGCCTAATGGGTGCTCAATGCGTGCGGATAGGATCTGTGTTGTAAAGATTCGGATTGGAGACCGGGAGTTTGATTTGCGGGCGTTGGTTCTACCATTAGTGGAGTTCGATGTAATCTTCGGTATGGATTGGCTCTCGGAGCAGAGTGCATGCATTGATTGCAACCGTAAAGAAGTCAAGTTGGGTCTGGACACTGATCGGGAGACTACTTTTGCGGGCATGAAGGGGTCAGGGAAAGTTCTGATGTCGGCCCTTCAGATGTTCAAGGCAGTTCGGTCTGGGGCAGAACTATATGTCACTCTAGTGCATACTTCGACGCCTAAACCTAGTTTGGGCAACATCCCAGTTGTGTCCGAGTATCCTGATGTGTTTTCCAGATGATCTCCCAGGAGCCCCTCCTCAGCGGGATATAGACTTTACTATAGAGCTGGTACCGAGTGCCAAACCGGTGTCACGCTCCCCCTATCGGATTGCCCCGAGAGAAATGGCAGAGTTGAAGGTGCAACTGCAGGAGTTGCTAGAGCAAGGTTATGTGCGTCCAAGTTCGTCGCCTTGGAGCGCACCAGTTCTCTTTGTTAAGAAGAAAGATGGGAGCTTGCGGCTTTGTATCGATTATCGGGAATTGAACAAACTTACGGAGAAGAACAAATATCCAATCCCGAGGATTGACGATCTATTTGATCAGTTGGTTGGGTCAACTGTATATTCGAAGTTAGATTTGAAGTCTGGTTACTATCAGTTGAGGATAAGGGAGAGCGACATTCCAAAGACAGCATTCAGTACGCGGTTTGGGCATTACGAGTTCACGGTTATGCCGTTTGGGTTGACAAATGCGCCATCCGTATTTATGGATCTGATGAATAGGACGTTCAGAGAATATTTGGATCAGTTTGTGATAGTATTTCATCGATGATATTCTAGTGTATTCGCGGTGCGAGGAGGATCATTACAAGCATTTACACATGGTGTTGGAGACTTTGAGGAAAAGTCAGTTGTATGCAAAGTTCTCCAAGTGTGAGTTCTGGTTATCCTCGATAGCGTTCCTTGGTCATGTTGTCAGTGGAGAAGGAATAGCTGTGGATCCGGCGAAGATAGTGGCGATACGGGAGTGGCCTACTTTGACTACGGTGGCAGAGGTCCGGAGTTTTCTGGGACTTGCTGGCTACTACAGGCGCTTCGTAGAGAACTTCTCGCGGATAGCACTACCACTCACTACGACGTTGACAAGAAAATCGATCAGAAGTTTGTGTGGTCTTCGGAGTGCGAACAGGCGTTTGTAGAGTTGAAGAGGCGGTTAACCACGGCGCCTATTTTATGTTCGCCAAGTGGAACCGAAGGGTTCGAGATTTATAGTGATGCTTCAGGCAGTGGTTTGGGCTGTGTTCTGCTACAGCATGGGAGAGTGATAGCTTATGGTTCACGACAATTGAAGGTTCACGAGAGGAAATTATCCGGTCCACGACTTAGAGTTAGCGGCCGTGATTTTTGCTCTAAAGCTTTGGAGGCACTATCTGTACGGTGTGAAGGTAGATATTTACACCGATCATAAGAGTTTGAAGTACCTATTGGACCAAAAAGATCTGAACATGAGGCAGAGGAGTGGATGGAGTTCTTAGGGGACTACACCTTCAAGATACACTATGTGCCTGGAAGGGAAATGCAGTGGCGGATGCATTGAGTCGTAAGATTCCCGCACAAGCCAATTGGTTATCAGTACATGATGAAAGATTGGTCCAAGAGTTGGAGGCATTGGAGATATCTTGCGTTGACAAGCAGTCTAGTGCCGAGGCGAAACTGTTTTGGACAGAGGTGCAGTGTGACCTAGCGGATAGAGTTCGGCGGGCTTTGGTTCAGGATAGCAGCATGAAGCAAATCCTAGATGGATCTTTGGATGGGTCAAATTCCCAGTTTGTGGTTGAAGATGGGTTGCTAAGGAAGGACGGTCGTCTATGCGTTCCTAGTGCGGATAATATTCGGGAGGAGTTGATGTATGAGGCTCATCATACCAAATACTCAATCCACCCGGGAAGCACGAAGATGTATAGAGACATGAAGAAATTATTCTGGTGGCCGGGTTTGAAGAAGGATGTGGCACTTTATGTGGCCAAGTGTCGTACTTGTGCATTAGTGAAGGCGGAATGCCAGAAGCCCGGAGGTTTCTTGAAATCACTTCCTATCCCAGAATGGAAGTTTGACGACATATCTATGGATTTTGTGCACGGTTTGCCGAAGTCGCAGAAAGGAAATGACGCCATTTGGGTGGTCGTTGATAGATTGACAAAGGTGTCGCACTTTATCCCAGTGAGAAAGGAGGATCCAGTGGAAAAGTTAGCCAAACTCTACGTGGATAATATTGTACGACTGCATGGTGTGCCTCGCAGTATTGTTAGTGATCGTGATGGACGCTTCACGTCAAATGACTGGAGGTTGGTGCATGGTCTGTTGGGTACTAAGCTAAAGTTCAGCACAGCCTTTCACCCACAGACAGATGGCCAAACCGAGAGAGTCAACAAACTATGGAGGACATGCTTCGCATGTGCGTCCTAGATTTCGGGAAGCATTGGGAGGATCACCTGTACATGGTGGAGTTTGCTTACAACAACAGCTTTCAGGCAAGCATTGGAATGGCGCCTTTTGAAGCTTTGTATGGGAGGAAGTGCCGTACGCCGTTGTCTTGGTTGGAGGCAGGCGAATCAAAGTTGTATAAACGTCAGGCGGTGGAAGATGCCACTTCAATGATATGGACAATTCAGTAAAGGCTGAAGATTGCTCAGGATAGACAGTCAAAGTACTACAATGCCAAACATAGAAATGTGGAGTTCAACGTTGGCGACATGGTATATTTAAAAATCAAGCCGTTCAAGGGTGTATCGCGGGTTCGACGCTTGAAGAAGCTGAGTCCGAGATACCTTGGACCATTTGAAATCCTGGAGCGTGTTGGCGAGGCGGCCTATAGATTAAAGCTGTCGACGGAGTTGAGTGGGCTGCATGATGTATTCCACGTATCAGTGTTGCGTAAGGCAGTTCAAGAGGCTTCGCAGATCATTGCAGACGATCAGGTACCGGTTGATTATGAGTTAACAACAAGGGTCAGACCAGTACGAATTGAAGATGTTGCAGTCAAACGACTCCGCAACAAGGAGGTCAGAATGGTTAAAGTCCGTTGGGATAATTGCGGACGTGAGGAGATTTCTTGGGAGCGAGAGCAAGCTATGTTGGAGGAATACCCCGAGTTATTCCACTCAGGTATCATTTAACTTTTGTGTACCTTTGTTTAATTTCAGGACGAAATTCCTTAAGTGGGGGAGATTTGTAACGCCCCGAATTTTGTGTGCGAGTCGGTCGCGGAAAAAGAGTTTTTGGTGCCTGTAGGGGTACACGGCCTAGGACACGGGCGTGTCCAAGGCCGTGTCTGGCTGGTGATTTTTGGCCGTTTTCAACCCGAGAAGGACACGGCCAGAAACACGGCCGGATGACACGGGCGTGTCATCCGACCGGGCGTGTGCCAACCCGTGTCCAGACCCGTGTCCTGAGGGGCCGTGTCCGTTGCCGTGGCGGTTATGCGTGACACGCCCTCGAACACGGGCGTGTCGAGGAACCCGACACGGGCATGTCAGGTCAGACACGGGCGTGTCTTGGCCCGTGTGCGTTTCTCAGTTCGACGATCGTGCCTGGATCGAGGCACACGGCCTTGGACACGGCCGTGTGCCAAGCCGTGTGCGGCCCAGGTCAGGGGAATTTTGTGCAGATCCGAGCCATTCGTTTCCTTTAATTTAGATCCGACGGCCCAGATTAAATTATGCTCTGTTAAGGCCGGGAATAGGGAGTTATTCCCTCATTTTCTCTCCAAAGTTCTCCCCTTCCAAAGTGAGAGAGAAGAGGAAGAAGAAGGAGGTTTCCGGCCGCCGGCGGAGCATCGGAGCACCGTTTCGAAATCGGAGAGCGGATCCGTGGAGGGAAGGTCATTGCGAAGAGTTCTAACCGCGTAGTTTTTTCCATGGCGCCAAAACGGACTACAAGGGTAACGATTCTCAACTCGAGCGCTTGAATCTCTTTCTTTCTGCATAGGGAATCCGCGCTCCCGCGAGTATGCGGTGAGTGCGTGGTGTTCCTTGGGGTTTGACGGGAATAGTCCCCCTTGTGTTGCATGTAGAGCCCGGAATCGTAAGTACGGGCATAGGCATTGTGTGTGAAGCCTACCCGGACGTGTTTTGTCTGGATCGGTGATGTTGCATTTGATATGGTTTTGCCGGAGAAGACTCCGTGCTTTGGATTTTTGGGTTTCCATGCGGTAGATTGCAGCAGGGATCCTTGAAGGTTAGCTTCAAGGCACACCCGGAAAATTGAGCGGAAACGTGTTCTGCTAACTTGGCGGTCTGGGAACCGGCCTTGATCATAACTGGGTTATGAGACTGTTTTGGAAAATTTGGGATCCGAGAGAAGCTTGGCCCGCGCAAAGTTCCTTAAATTGGACATGCGGCGTGAGCAACGGGCAAGTGGAATTGGACCTAGGCTATGTGGTTCGGTGCGAGAGACCCGAAGACGGGGACTGGCCGTTGGCATAGTCGGAGCCTTAGGACGGTGGTCAGAAAGGCTAAATGCTCACATGTTGTTGCCATCCTGGGGATGGTGGTGAATGCACTGATTTGTCAGGGTTCACCATGAATGTGCCCTGAGTGCACGGGGTGTTTGGCCGTGCGAGCCTACGCCTGTGGCGAATTATAATTGCGATATATATATTGTTGGGCTAATGTTTTGCAGGGAAAGAGCACCGCCGTCCCGAGTAAGGGGCGGGGTCGTTATAATTTGGTCGGCTTTTAGCTGACCGTTGCTTTATTTGCCACCGTGCGGTGGTATGTGCTTGCAGGTGCTGCGGAGCCGAGCGCCAAATAGCGGGCTGGAGCCCATATTGCTGTGCTGGCCCTAAAAGGCCGTAGAATAGTTTTATTTATATATTTCATGTGTGGCCGGCCTGCGAGCCGATGTATGTAAAACACTATTCATGAAGTGAACATTTGTAAGGCCTTAAGGCCATGTACCTGTTTCTGTGTATTTGGGGTTTCATTCCTGTTGTTGTAGCTGTGGACATTCATATTGATGGAATTAATTTTGGGTTCTTTCAACTTTAAAATCTTCCGCTAGAATGCTCTGTGATTAGGACGAGTAGTCTTAATTGGTTGGTTTGATTTATTCATTTAGTAACCCTTCCGACTGTCTGTGGTATATGGCGTCGGGTTCCAGCTGGACCTTCTGTTATATGCCATGCGACGGATGGGGGTGTTACAGATCGTGTGCATTGATTCCTCTTTTCTGCAGTCCTGTCTGGGTAATCGCACGATCATTGGACTTAGTGCGCACGACCACTGGTCGTGCGCCACTACTCGTGCGCATTATCCCAGTTCTTCTTCCTGATATTCCATGCCAGTGCGCACGAGCATAGGACATAGTGCGCACGACCACTGGTCGTGCGCCTGTGATCGTGCGCATTGTTCATTTCTGCTTTTGTATAAATAGTGTAGGTCTCGCCCTAATCCAGAGATCCGCAGATCGGCCATTTCCTCCGCCGTTTTTGACGTCCTCCTTCATCTTCCACCCTAGGGAGGTGCTCCGGGCAAGCTTTCACCGCCAAATCCAAGCCGGAGCTTCCTCTCGGCCTCCTCCTTCATCTTTGAGCTTCAAGAAGAGCTTGACCTAGCTTTCTTCACCAAGCTAGTATAAGTTGTGCCATCCTCCACCAGATCGTGACACGAAGAAGACGGGCCATTGGAATGTGGTGACAGCCCTTCTCTACCCCGGATGCAGTTGAGGACCGAGCTTGGACGCGGAATGACAACCCGACGATTCCAACCGTGAATCCTCAGCAAGACTTCAGATTCGGTCGATCTCTTGTCTTGTTCTTGCTTTATTGTTGAATATTGGTGTTTAAATTTATTTATATTGATGAAGAATGCTTAGTTTGTAAAACGTTTATATTCAATCATGTCTATGTGATTTTGTGTATTTTCGTTATTTACTTGAGGTGTGCCATAGTCCATCCACCACCATCCACCCTTGCCGCACTAGCAATTGCTAGTGGCATGCGTTGCGAAGAGGTTATTACGACCCTCATTCCGCCATTCTAACCACCTCATCCGCTAGCCTTCTCTTCCATCCGCCTAGCGATTCGGTGCATAGCAGCCCGACTAGTCTTCCATCCCGCCTAGCGAAGCATCGCATAGCGGCGTTGCATAGGAGTAGTTGATAGCTTTTTATTTTCTGTTTCCGCAATATCAAACCCCCCCCCCCTTAGTTAGCTCCGACCTGAGGACTTCAATCTCAAGTCCTCCTCGAAATTAACTCCACCTTACTGTGTTCCTTGTGAGATCGATACTTGGGAAAACCCCATTTTATATTACTTGTGCGACCGGTTCACTACCGTGATCTTACGCATCAAGTTTTTGGCGTCGTTGTCGGGGAACACAGTCGTGTGAGTTTTTGGAGAGGGAGACGTGAGATTGCTTTCCTTTTCCTTTGTAAATCGCTTTTGTTTTGTTCTATTTCTGTTTTGCCTGCCTTTTCCTTGTTTGTTTAGGCAATTGTAGCAATATATTGTTGGATTTAGTAATTTACACAATTTATTTTGAATTTGCTGTTTCGACACCATGTGGGGATATTCGTATGCCCAATGTCGTTGGTGTGGGAAGCCTTCCCACGCTAGTCATGAATGCCCTACAAGAGATATTGAGCATAAGCCTCAGCGCACAATGCATGAGATGTTGTATTCGTACAGCCTTTCGAACACTGTGCCCCGAGCTTATGGTCAATCGTCCTCGCCACATACACCGTTCTCCTATTCCTCTCCGGCCCCACAAGGACCGCAGCGTAATGGGAGAAAGTGTTTGTATTGTCGTAAAACAGATCATGTCCTGAAGGATTGTGCCGAGTACCTCCTTGTTATGGAAGAGGATGATGAGCCGGACATCCGGATCATCCCGACTCCTACCCTTGGTGGCACACCTTCATCCTCTGGTTATGTATCCCTGTCACCTTCATTTGTTGAAGGGCATGATATGGACACAACCACCAGATGTGTGACTGATCTCGGCTTCGACGTGGCTGAGCCTATCTCTCATGTGCATACATCTCCAAGAGTGGAGCCGATTCATTGTGAGGAACCTGCGCTTGACTTTTATTCAAGCAAAGTTCTTCCGCCTTTTGTGCATTCTACTTCAGTCGCCTCTGGCGACATTTTCGACGATGCAACACAAGTTGAGGCTTGTGATACATGGGTTGTTTCCACTCCCATGGAGGAGGACAACCTTCTTGGTGTCGAGGATTCTCCCTTGATACCAAAGGAGGAAGTCCAAGTCTTGGTGGACGCCTCTATGGATCCAGCCGAGCCTTGTAGCATTGTCGAGATTACAGACGATATTATTCTACCTCAGCCTTTGGGGAGTGAAACCGGGATCACTCCCCCGATTATTTCTTTATGTTCTTCATCTCTTTTATTTCTTGACCCACCTTCCTTTTCTGAGCCTGTGCAGGTTGAATCTCCACGGGTAAGTTGGGTTGACGTTGAGCCTTGCGCTCAGGCTGTCGATGAGTGCATCCTCTTGTGTGAGGAGGTTCCTACCTCCTTCACAGTGGAAGCCCCTGCCGTCACCTTTGCCCCCAGCAAACTTGTGGTGGACGAAACCTTGCTAGGCAAGGATTTATTTTGTGATACGATGAGGGAGGACCAGGCCTCATCCTCATCCTATTTCCTATTTCCTCTACCTGTGTTGGGCAGGTATGATTATTTAGGTAGAGGGATAACTGCTTTATCACCGTATCGGTACCCGTTACCGAAACGTATATTGGAACAGTTACCTGTGCATTTTTCTTTTCATAGGCCTATAAGCTAGAACTGTTTAGAATTTAATAAGTCATGCTGGGATGACAATAACCCCAGTACTTATCTTTTATTTCCTGCATTTTTATTTTCCTGTCTATTTTATTTTAGCATTTCTTTTTGTATATTTTTGTTTTGTTTTTGCGGAGCTCACCCCTGCAGGTATTCTTGGCAAATTGTATTGGCAGGGTTCTGATTCTTCGTATGGCGGGCCTGCTTCAGGTTTTCACGCGTCTTCTGGTATGCTCACTAGCTGAGCATTGGGTAACCTCTCCCCTTGTTTGTATCTGATTTTCATTTCTATATCATATACTGTATTGCTTAGTTTAAGTCTGGGGGAGAGCCAGTTTTGTTGCCTTTTGCATGTGCACATCTCTTATGCATACTAGAAGCTTTTATAGTTTTATTTTGATTAGTTCATTGCATCACACACCACTGCACCCACATGAGCGCGTGCTTAGCTGTTTGTGTGCCGCGAGTTAAACTCATTTCTTCGTTAGATTTGGGAAAATTATGGTGCTGGCTTAGGATTATGAGACAGAGTAAAATGTTGGCCTTGTTGTGTTCCTAGTCAACTGCTCTCGTATCGTGTAGAAATTCGAGTAGATTTAATTTTTCTGTATGCTTTTAGTTTTATAATTTTCTAATTGCGTAAATACTTTTTATTCTACTCAAAAGTTGGTGAATCTGGTGTGAATCCGACGGTAGCTTAGGGATGTGTGTAGACGGCCATTAGGTTCATATTGCTTGAGTAGGGAGGATGGATAGCCTTTCTCGTTGGCTAAGAACTTGTCCCTAGCTACTCTCGAAGCATGGGTACATGGTTAGTCAAGTGCGTGCGTGATGTGGGCCATCACTTTGTCTCGTTTGAGCCTTGTACCATTCCCGACATCTAACCGTTGCTATCCCCGTTGAGCCTGTCCCTTCCTTTGAAATCCCTTCACCTCGCTACCATAGCCATATAGCCTTTCCTACTCGCACATCTGAATGTGATCGCTTGGTTAGTTTGTTTTGTTGTAGTTTATATCCGTTTTGTGTGGGAAGTTTTGTTGGTGTTTGTGCAGCTTGTGGTGTTGCCGTGTTTTCCTATTTTGTTTTGGCTATTTGGATAAAAGAAAAAAATAAAAAAGGAAAAAAATATGATAGTAAATAAAAAGAAAATTCCCAATGGGGAATACAAAAAAAAAGAAATGTATTTGTATATCTATTATTGCTGAGTTTTGCAATGTGGTTGAGTTGTGTTCATTTTGGGCTTGCGCTCACCGTCAAAAGTCCAGGTCTGGTGATGCGTCGCACGTGTTTGTCCATTGAGTTTAGCTGTGTACGTTTTCGGGCGATCTTATTTTGGGTGTGCGTGTCCGTCTTGTTTACCTTTATATACCCCGCCTTCACCTAAGCCTATATTATACTCCAAGTCCTACGGATTCGTGCTTGAGTCTACCTAGTGCCGTGGAGAGAGTGTGAAAGGGCAAGCATATGGTCACCGACATTGGTGGATTCCTTTGGTGGTTATCCCGAGCCTCGATCTTTGGCAATGCTCGCCTAGCGATTAGTCTACTTTCTCCCTACGCATGACCGAATGATTCACCGTGATTCTATTTTTGAGTAATAATAAAATTTTGATACGCATTGTGAAAAGTATAAACTATTTTGTATACTTAGAAATTTCTTCTATTATATTTTTACGTGCGCGAGCATGCGACTTCGCATGGTACATCGTATCGCAATTTCTTTGTTAACTAGTATTTTTCCCTATCTGCTTAGATTTTATTTGTTCGGGACGCGCAACCAGTTAAGTCTGGGGGTGTGAAGATTCCACTTTATATACCTATTTTCGCACTCATCTGGGCTAATTTTCACACGGTTGCAATTCACTTTTAGTTCTTTATCGTTCCTATTTCATCTAATCTTTATTTCCATAGGAATTGCACATTTATGCCCGTGGCTGTGTATTTTGTTATTCTTATAGTATATACTCCTTTTTGTTATTGTCTGGAATATCTGCACAGATTAGTGATTGGTTTTTCCTTTCGGTACAGGGGTCGTGTGCGTGTTCCGGGATGGTTGTGAAACAGGAATACTGCGCACGATCATGGGATCTAATGAGCACGACCACTGGTCGTGCGCCCCTGATCGTGCGCACTACTCTTAATTTTCCAGAATTAGCCTGGGGTACGCGCACGACCACTGGACATATTGCGCATGACCACCGGTCGTGCGCCACTGATCGTGTGCATTGATTCCTCTTTTTTGGAGTCCTGTCTGGGTAATCACACGATCATTGGACTTAGTGCGCACGACCACTGGTCGTGCACCACTACTCGTGCGCATTATCCCAGTTCTTCTTCTTGATATTCCATGCCAGTGCGCACGAGCATAGGACATAGTGCGCACGACCACTGGTCGTGCGCCTGTGATCGTGCGCATTGTTCATTTCTGCTTTTGTATAAATAGTGCAGGTCTCGCCCTAATCCAGAGATCCGCAGATCGGCCATTTCCTCCGCCATTTTCACCGTCCTCCTTCATCTTCCACCCTAGGGAGGTGCTCCGGGCAAGCTTTCACCGCCAAATCCAAGCCGGAGCTTCCTCTCGGCCTCCTCCTTCATCTTTGAGCTTCAAGAAGAGCTTGACCTAGCTTTCTTCACCAAGCTAGGAGAAGTTGTGCCATCCTCCACCGGATCGTGACACGAAGAAGACGGGCCATTGGAAGGTGGTGACAGCCCTTCTCTACCCCGGATGAAGTTGAGGACCGAGCTTGGACCCGGAATGACAACCCGACGATTCCAACCGTGAATCCTCAGCAAGACTTCGGATTCGGTCGATCTCTTGTCTTGTTCTTGCTTTATTGTTGAATATTGGTGTTTAACTTTATTTATATTGATGAAGAATGCTTAGTTTGTAAAACGTTTATATTCAATCATGTCTATGTGATTTTGTGTATTTTCGTTATTTACTTGAGGTGTGCCATAGTCCATCCACCACCATCCACCCTTGCCGCACTAGCAATTGCTAGTGGTGTGCGTTGCGAAGAGGTGCTTACGACCCTCATTCCGCCATTCTAACCACCTCATCCGCTAGCCTTCTCTTCCATCCGCCTAGCGATTCGGTGCATAGCAGCCCGACCAGTCTTCCATCCCGCCTGGCGAAGCATCGCATAGCGGCGTTGCATAGGAGTAGTCGATAGCTTTTTATTTTCTATTTCCGCAATATCAAAACCCCCCCTTAGTTAGCTCCGACCTGAGGACTTCAATCTCAAGTCCTCCTCGAAATTAACTCCACCTTACTGTGTTCCTTGTGAGATCGATACTTGGGAAAACCCCCATTTTATATTACTTGTGCGACCGGTTCACTGTCGTGATCTTACGCATCAAGCAACCATCACTGGTTATGAAGGAGATGTCACGACAGTCGGGGGGATGTATCCAGATCTGGTGATACCCTGAAAAAGCATCAAGAAAACTCATCACAGGAATCCCGATAGCAGAATCAACCAGCACGTCGATTTGATGAAAGAGGTAGCAATCCTTCGGGCAAGCTTTATTCAATATAGAAAAGTCTATACATAGACGTCAGCCCCCTCCGGGCTTCTTCACCATTACAATGTTCGAGTCCCAGCCTGGATACTGGATCTCCGAAACAAAACCTACCTTCAACAGCTTCTCCACTTCTTCCCTTATCGGACCAGCCAGCACAACAATGCTTTTCCTTTGCTTTTAATGAACGACAGCCATTGCTTGATCCAGGTTGAGGCGATGGCAGGAAACATCGATGTCAACCCCTGGCATCTCAGCGGCACTCCAGGCAAATACATCGACGTTCTCTAGTAGGCAAGCGACCATCTCAATCTTTCCATCCAGTGGCAAGGATCCTCCGACCTTCAGCAGACCAGGCTCTCCTCCTCGGGAGATCACTTCTACCTCTTCTATCTCCTCAGCAGCACGCAATCCTTCCTCCCTTTCCAGCAACTCCTCCAACTTCTCTGTGTCCCCCATCCAGCTGATGTTACTCACGGAATTTAGGTATCACTCTCTAGAGGCTTTCGAATCCCCCCAGATCCTGACTTGGACATCCCCTCAGCAGTACTTCAAGCATTGATGATAAGACGATAGGATGGCCTTGAAATTATTGATGAGGGGCCGCCCGAAGATGGCGTTGTACCCACTCGGCGCATCGACGATGACAAAGCGCCATCAGATCAAAGTCCCTCCAAGAGTAACCAGAAGCTCCACATCCCCTTACACTACTTTCTTCTCTCCAAAGAAGCTAAAGAGGGGTCCATCTGCAACCTGGACTTGAGATGCTTCCACCTGAAGCCCGACGAATATTATCTTGAAGATGACGTTCACCGAGCTCCCGTTATCTGTGAGAATTCGGTCGGCGGTGAATTCTTCTATGACAGCTTGAATAACCAGGGTGTCATGGAAGGGGTTCTCATTCCCTAGCATATCCTCCTCTGAGATAGTGATTTATTCTAACGGCGTCAGGTTCTGCGACGTCGAGGCGGCGATCTTCTTGTATATTTGATAGAGACTTCCCTTACGGGAAGCTCCGAGCCCTGCTCCTCCATTTATTACCCTGACATGCCCACCTTCTGGGCCATGGACCACCTCTCCGCGACCTCCCAGGTTAACACGATCCTCATTCCTCCTCCTCAGCGGAGCTTGGAATGTCACTTGTCCCACCTAAGATTCCTGCCTCTATTGCTCCATCTCCACAACTCTTGCTTCCAACCTCCTCCTCACTTCCCAAAACTCCAGTCAAGCTATCATACCATGCTCCTTTACTTGATGGATGTCGTAGTAAAGGGGGATCTCTGCTTCTTGATGCATCCCCAGTTGCACCCTTCGGCGATGATTGTTCCCCTGACGGGTGATGGCCATTGCTTCCCTCCTTCCTCATCCTCGACCTTCCTCTTGCTGGTAGTCATTCCTCCTATCCTGTTGCAAATAAGGTCTCGCTGGTGGCCTCCATTGGGGGAGATTTTCGGGGTACTGGAGTCTCCTATCTTCCCTCTCCTCTTCTGGGCCTCTTCGGGCCTTCTCTCCTCTTGCCTTCGAGGGCTCTCCTGCCTCCTCTCTTCCATCCTCCTGGGTTCTTCTCTCTTCCTCTTCTCCTCTCTTCTCCTCGACTCCTCCTTCCTCCTTTCGAACTGTCTCTCTAGAGATCTTCCGGCCCTCGTTACTGAATGTCCTACTTTCCCCCTTTCCAACGGTGCATCCTCATCTAGCTGCGCTAAGAAATCATTGTTCTTCTCCTCTCCTCGGACAAAAGTATTCACCCTCTCTATCATCTCCTCAAAGGACCTCGGGGGGTTGGACCGCATCTCCATGCTGAAAATACCATGTTTCAACCCGAACTTCAGGACCACCATCAAGGTGAAGCTATCCACCTCCTCCACCTCCAAGGTCTCCTCCTAGAAACGATCTATGTAATGGCTGAGACTTTCGTGCTGCCCTTGGTTGATTTTAAAGAGGGCGGTTGCTTCCTTCTTCCTCTTATTGGATGTCGCGAACCACTCCATGAGGCCTGCACACAGATCGAAGAAACAGTAGACGGAACTTGTTGGCAGCTGCTGGAACCAGTCCCTCGCATTGCCTTTGAGGGTAATGGAGACGAACTGGCATTTGAAAGCGTCAGACATGTTGTGGATGGAGACGACATCTTCAAACTACTGAAGATGCCTGACAGGGTCATCCCTACCAGAGTAGTAGGTGAGAACAGGCTCTCTGAACCCTTCGGGGATGGGGGAGGCAAGGATCTCATCACAGTAGGGGGTACTCCATCCCTGGCGATGACGAGTTTCATCCTCACTAGAAACATCATACTCGATCCACTGGCGAGTATCACGGTATCCCACCTGTGACATTGGATCTCGGAAACGGACGCCTTGGCTGCCTGCTGGATGATGACGCGACTGCATCGATCGCTCTTCTCTTGCCCAAGCGGTCTCCTTCCCAGCTCGCCTCGGCGGCACTTCCTCATCAAGTAATGCCATGTGACGGGGGTAGGTTGCAGTGTCATCGGGGCGATGAGAAAACCCGGCTAGGATAGTCTTTTCAATTCTCTTCGTGAAATTCTTGAACGCAGCAATGGTCACAAACTGGCCACCGAGTTACCGACCAACTCTCCATGCTCTCTATCATTGGCCATCTTTCTAAACCACCAAACTTTCCTCCTTGGCTGCGATCCACGGTCACCACACCAAGTGTTGAATCCAGGAAAAATTCCGACCTCAGAATTCGTATCATAGCCGCCTAAGTTTACAGGTTCGGGGGTAAGATGATCCGGCTAGGATAACTAGTATGAAGAACAAATGCAAACAGGACCCCAGATGTTGCGGTAGGAAGGACCCACCACGTACCCGGATGCTCGAAAGGAGCAGCCCCTTCTCAACCAAAAGTGGTCGAACTAGGTACGAGGGAGACTAGCTGATGACTAAGTTGCAAAGTCGTGACCTGGTCTCTTAGGAAAAGGAATCCTAAGGATTAGCTAGTATCTGGAAAGGAGAGCTCGCGAGTATCCTGCAGAGGATTTTCCGTCTCTCACCTCGTACCCCTGGGGTCTTATTTATAGGGAAATCCAAGAGCGGGGGTCATATTTATATCCCACCCCCTGGCGACTAGGTGACTTCCTCGGTGAACTCGTACAGGTTGGACGAGTATCTTGCCTAGTCTCCTACCTAGCGAGTATGCGAGGGGAGCTCGTCATACTCGCCCAGGCCATTTGCGGTCTTGCGCGCTAACTCTGACTTCTGTCTTGATTGGTTGACCATGACTTCTGTTGACCTGGCCGTAGTAGGACCCATCGTCGATGAATATGGTTTGTACACTCAACACCAATGAGTTGGTCTGAAACTACCGGCGCAAGAGAGCATCATCCAAAAGAGCCACCTCTGATTCAAGAAGCCAAGAGTCATTAGAGGACGGATGATCACACCATCGAGTCAAGTAGCAACAAACATCAACACTTAGAGAGGAGAGCACTACATCTTGGAGTATCCTGTCATGCAAAAAGGTGGTCCTGGGGAACCTTGGAAAAGCATTAGGAAATAAAGGAGAATAAGTTTCTTCATCAACAATCAATGTACATGCATTGGAGACCGATGGAGAGAGCGGTCCAGAAACAAGCTCAGCCCCCGACACATTAGAAAATGCAGTAGAACTAAGCGGACAAGCAGATAAATCAAGTGGTTGAGAAACATATGTCGTTAAATCAGAAACATTAAAAACAGGGGAAATACCACAATCAGTGGGTAAATTCAAAAGATATGAGTTTTCTCCTAATTTCTTTAATATCCGAAAAGGTCCAGCTCGCCGATTCGCCAACTTTTCTATAGTGCCCGAAGGAATCCGTTCAGGGACGAGACACAACAAAACTGAATTGTCAACCTTAAAGTGAGACGCTCTTTTATGTAAGTTAGCATGAAATTGATAAGATGTATATTATGTGGTTTGTGCTTCACAAATATGCTTATATAAATTATGAGCATGAGAGGCAAAATTTTGTGCCAATGGCAGTAATGAAATCAAGTCAAATGGCACTGGTCTGGGTATACGAAGGTTCGGCAAAATCAAACCTGGGATAAAATCTGAATCAGTATTGATTTCACCCAATGGTGACAACATCAAAAAACTCTCGTCTGGGTATACGACAACAGAATCGTCCAAAATTACAACATCCTCGCTTGGATTTCTTCAAACACACTAGAGACATCATCCGAATCAGAGTCAGTAAAAGTCTTAGAAATTGGAAAAATCGAACATGTCAGAATTTCTAATTCAATTTGAGCTTTAGGAAATGGTGATAACGTCAAAGAAATAGTTTTCGGGTTCTCAGAACTAAAATCATCCAAAAATATCTGTCCCTCATAAGGTAATTTATTTACAATAACACTTGGGACTTCCTCACTCTCAGGCGACTCAGATAACTCAGATATAATCTCAGTGGGTGTGATTGTAGACTATAACACGATGGAGATCGTATCCTAGAGAGGGCACTCAATACTAGGTTGGGCAGACACAACACTTGCAGTGCAGTAATAGGTAACGGAATACTCTCACAGATCGAAATGTAATCATCTCATATATCGTCTTCTAAATCACTAGGGATTCCCTCACTTTCAGAGTCATTAGACTCGTCAGGCTCTATCGTACGTGAAGGAATACTCTCACCTAGTGGGTCATCTTCAGAATCCAAAGATACTATATCCACATTAGAATCCTTAGAGGTATCCGTCACTATCTCAAGGGGCTTAGATGTCGAGGCTAAAGGAGATGGAGCTCTAGTGGTAACATCTTTCTATCCCAAGACATATGATCTATTAGGAATGGTTTCCCTAAAGGTGGGAGTGGGCACACTACAGGCAGGCCGACCTTTTGGGGGAAATAATCTAGCGTTAGGTATATAATCATTCCTATAGGCAGGTATGGGACGAGTGCCATAACTATACTCACTCACAGGCTTGGTGTTAGTAGTACAGAGATAGGCAGGATCAAATTGATCCGAGAGTAGGATACCCATTGCCCACCATGTATGTTTATAACTACTAACACGACGCTCTTCGTTTAACCAAACTAAATGGCCTTGACCTATTAACCGCTCCCGAGCGATGTTGACCTTTTGGTCGTCATCCCATTCATGACAATTGTTAACCCCTAAATCGATGATCCTTCCCAAGGCAGCCAGCTCGCCAGTCGTGGCCTGCTCCTGTTTCCTCCTGGAGGTCGTGACGCCTTCGTTTGGGCGGACATGCCTTTCTGTCCGCTCAGGCCTCACGGCTTGGGCGGTCTCAGCGGTCTCACTGCCCATGCCGTGCCTTATTCCCTTGGTCGGTAGGGGACGCAGACTGCTTCTTCAGTCCGCCCCTGCAGGCCACCTGCCTTGTCAGCTTAATCGCAGCTTGTCTCAACAGGAGCCCCCTTCGCCGGATTTAGTTGCCTATCCGCCCAGGCCACTCAAACCGCCAAACAAAGGTGGTGACCTGCCCCCAGGCCACCAACTAGCTACCTCAGCTTCCACCTCACCAACACGCTCGGCCTGCCTCGTCAGTCCGGCAGGTCGCTCAGCCCTTGTCACCCAGCAGCGTGGGCAGCCAGCTTCATCAATCCTCCTAAGGAGCATGGATATTCAAGCTCTCTAGCTATCCGCAAAGGTAAGTGAATACCCAGTTTACCAAGATCTGGGCGGACTCGAAGTGCAGTCAAACCTTCCAGTCCGCCTATATTGATGAACCACAACTCTAGCTCCACAGCAGGCATCTTCGGCAGAGGGGGACTCAGCTCGACAGCAGAGGCGGACTCCGCGGACTCAGTGGATTCGCTATGCAGCCCGCCTTTCCTCCAGCCTCCTACATCTCTCCAGCAGCAAGGTCAACCTCCCTCAGCCCGTAGTTTTGGCGCGGGCTCGATCCGTAGGAGCGGACTCAGTCCGCCATGCAGCAGAACTTCCTCAATGCAGTCCAAGATCGCCCAGCATCGTGCGAACTCTGCGGTCTCGTAGATATCGTTCAGCTCGTACCCTTAGCTTGTGCCCAGTTCAGCAGCGGCGGACTCCGTGGATTCCCCTTACAGTCCACCACGTAGCCTCCAGCATCTGCATCCCCAGCAGCAGGAGGACAATCTCAACTTAGCAACGGCAGACTCCACTGAATCTCCTCGCAGTCCGCCACTCAGTCTCCCAGTTCTCCATCAGCAGTACCAGCCCCAAAAGCAAGCCCCGGTCCGCATGTCATGTTGCGGACTCGGTAGACTCCTTCCTCTTCTCCCTCAAATTACCGTCTCACCGGGGGTAACGTCACCGGAAGTCATTACCTCCTCGGGCCTATAAATAGACCCCAATGCCTCTCATTTCGGGGAGGTCTCAACATTGCCAAAGTGCTCACAATCGAAGACAGCCCACATCAAGCTCTAGTGATCACCCCCTGCGGACTTCTTTTCCCAGTCCATCGTCCCTCTTTTTGTAGCCGCGCGCGGCTTGCCGGCTTCAGTTGCCAGACAGTGCGGTCTCTCCTCTTCCCTTAGCCGTGCGGTCTACCGGCCTCCAAGCTTAGTCCGCACGGCCTCTTTGGGCACTCCTTCCTTAGCTGCCAGCTTCCCCTTTGTACCCCTTTATTTGCTTTCTTGTAAAGGTGTATTAGCAAGCTGTAATAACTATTATTTAAAGGAAAGCCAGTCGCAAGAGTGGCATTTAAGCCACGGCGGGCGAATTCTGCTGTTGTCGCTGCTAGCGGCCCCTCTCTTTATCTCAGCTCAACCCTCTCGGTGTCAACCTGCAAGCATAATCGTCATAGTAACCGTCTGCTCGACAACTCCTGATCAACCTTCTCCGCTGATCATCAGCCTTCCCAGCTGCTCTCAGCAAACCTCTCCTTTATCCCCGCATCCGTCGAACAAGCGTTTGCTCCACTCTCGAGCACTCAGAATCTTCCTCCACTCCTCTATCCCCGCAACCCTTGAATAAACGTTTGCTCCACTCTCGAGCACTCAAAAACTTCCTCCTCTCCTCTATCCCCGCAACCCTCGAATAAGCGTTTGCTCCACTCTCGAGCACTCAGAAGCTTCCTCCTCTCCTCTATCCCTGCAGCCCTCAAACAAGCGTTTGCTCCACTCGCGAGCACTCAGAAGCTTCCTCCTCTCCTCTATCCCCGCAACCCTCGAACAAGCATTTGCTCCACTCTCGAGCACTTAGAAGCTTCCTCTTCTCCTCTTACCTCTCAACCTTCATCCTCTTCTTCACCTTGCCCGTGAGATCAAACACTCCTCCGTATTAACTAGGCGGTGTCATTTTCGCGCATCAACAGTTAACACGTGACCTTCAAATCCGAACAGACGGTGAACAACGACAGTTAGCCATGTCAGATCGTCATTCAGTCGAGAACCTTGCTCAATCAAGTCCCAGAGATGATCCTCTCTGGGAGTCCTTTGAGCAATCACACCGTGATAATGGCCAGCAATTCCTAGCAATCAACCAAATTCTTGCTACAATCACCCACCAGTTGCAGATACAACCTGCAGCAGCTCCAGCTGCTCCAGCTGCTCTGATCAATCGAGCGTCAACATTGGAGCATCAATAAGCTTATCCTCCAGCTTATCCACCGGTCTATCCTCCTTACACAGCAACCTTCCCGCAAGGGTTTGCAGCCCCTTTGCAACCTCAAGATGAAGGGTTTGCAGCTCGTCAAAACTTCTTCCGGGAAGCAGCCCTTGGAAGTCCTGCTAGATTTCTTAACTTTCAGGGAATTCATCCTTACCCTTCAACTCCAAACTTTGCTCCTCCTGCAGCAACTTTTCCTTTCTATCCTCCTTCTTTTGCAGCTACAGCTTATGCACCTTTTTATCCTTATGTTGTAGGAGAGCAGGAAGAGTCGTCACCCTTTACAAAGAACGTTCGTCATGAACCTACTCCAGCAAACTTCAGAGAGCCCCGGTTACCGATCTACACTGGAGAAACTGATCCAGTGAAGCATCTTCAAGCCTTCAAATCAGCCGTTGCTCTCAAAACTCTTTCAGATGCAACTAAGTGCAAGCTCCTTGTCACAACCTTTAATGGGAAAATGAGGGACTGGTTCTATGGTCTTCGTCCTCACTTCATTACTTGCTTTGCTGATCTGCGACGGGAGTCCCTACTCAGATTCTCTACCTCAACCAAGAGAAAGGGCGGTCCAGAAGACCTCTTTGAGATCGAGCGGCGTGGGAATGAAACTTGTTCTCAGTTCGTTGATCGATTCCAGGAGAGAAATCTTGGACATCGAGATTGCGACCAAGAAATGTACCGAGTGGCTCTTATCCACGTTCTTCGTGAAGGGCCGCTCAAGTTTTAAGCCAATGTCCAAGCGCCAAGAACATACCAAGAGTTGATTGCTCTAGCCAACTCATACATCTGAGGCGAAAAGTGCAACCCAGGCTTCGTCTCCAGGCTTCTTTCAGAGAAAGACTCTCCTTCTCACAAGCAGGCTCCGAGATCTCCTCAGAAAGATTTCCCAACTCACTCAAGAAGGGAAATAAGATTTCAATGCCATCGATATCCTTTCCCGAGCCGTGATCGTGCTCAAGATCAACTGCTACTACCACGAGCACCATCTTCGCAAACAGCTGTAGTTTATCAACAGCAAGGAAATGACTTGCATGAGTACAAACTAGATGAAGTCATGCTGCAAGTAAGCCAAGTCATGAAGGATAGGGCTAACTACAAGAAGCCTTACCGACCAGCTGATCAAAGATCAAAAGACTCTGAACCATACTGCGAATTCCACAAAGAGTCAGGCCACTTGACTTAAAACTGCCGAGCACTCTGCCAGCTAGTGCAAAGGATGCTCCGACAGGGTAAGATAAGTGACCTGTTTCCCAAAGAAGACCGCCCTGATCCAGCAACCTCAGAAGGCAAAGAAGTTGCAGACATTCCTTGCAACTCAAGAGGAGTAAGCCTAGTTGAAGATAATCCTCTCCTCGTTGTCAACAATCCAGTTGAATGCTTCGATGTTGATGATGAGGGAGTGCTTGGAAGCCTATTCTAAGCCGGCAAAGGACTTCATAGTTCTTCAGATTTTTTCACAACCATTATCGGTTACTCTTACTCTTACTATTTCAAACAATTTCTTTACAAAACACTTTTAAGTGTTCATTCTTGCTTTTCAATAAAGTTTACCTCAGGGATCTCATACTGACACAGTTCCCTTCTTGTAATGCTTCTTCCTCCATTTTTCTCTTTGTCAAAGAGATCGCTGAACCAATGAGATATTGCCAAGTCTTGATTGCTCCCTCCATAGATTGTTCTCTGGCACAACCGCTATGACCACATACAGTGAGGAGTATTCACGTATGTGCAGTGGGAGCCGTTCAATCTACGATGTTGTGAATCAGACTTCGGATCCTATCGGGCATCTAACACAGAGTGTGCGCTAGGGGAGCCCCATGTGTTAGCCCTGCTATGCTTCGTAAAGGATACATCACAGTTAGGATGATCTTTTCTTGGCAAGCAATGGCGATCAAGCATAGCCTTGCCTCTTCGATCATCTCACAATTATGACTGCCGAACACTCTATGGTACTCTCAATACATGCCTTTGCGGGATCCATAATACCACTGATCTTTCCACAGACAAGCAATGCTTTAGGCCACTTGGCGCAACTACTCTCATGGATCAGTGATGATTGTACCCAAGGCAAGAGAGCAGTGCATCTGCCGCTTCCTTCTTAGGATTTTGTGCATGGCTCCCTTTTGTGCTCTATCAAGGGAGTATAGCTAGTCCGCCCTGAGTATGGACCTCTTTGTTATCAATTGCCTTTTTCACAGGTGAACATGTTAAATCTGACCTACCAAAAGGATTAGCAAACATTCATTTTACTTATGCTCATCTTATAGGCATTGCTTGCTCAAAGCTCTATCAGATGATCACTTATAAGCTCTTCACTACTCTTATCAAATGATAATGACATCAATCATTGATCAAAGAATCTAACTCTCCTTGATCATCAAGCCATGCTTTTGAAATCTAGTACAGATTGGCAGAATTCTTCAAGTTTCTTTTCTGCTAATCTGATCATATCCATCCTATCATATCAACAGTCAACGTTCGACTTATTGATCTGGACTTCATGTTGAAGACATCTCTAATACAACAAGAAGATCACTTCTCTAGTTTGATCTCGACTCAATTATCAGCAGAGTTCATCAGGTATTTCCTCTGCAATTTGATCATATCCATCTTATCTCATCAACAGTTAACATTTGCAAGTTCCATCCAGGTACTTGCAGCTTAGCTCATTACTTTATGTCTGTTGCTCACTCTTCTCTTTGTAGTGATTAGCAGGCACCTGCAAGTCTTATCCAGGTACTTGCACCTTGATCTTTTCATCATATCTTCTTCTAACCCTCATTTTGCAGAGATCGGCAAAAACTTGCAAGTTTCCTCACAGGTACTTGCAAGCTACTTTCATATTCCATATTTGCTTCTAACATCTCTTTTGCAGAGAACAGCAAACACTTGCAAATTTCCTCACAGGTACTTGCAAGCTACTTTCATATGCCATATTTGCTTCTAACATCTCATTTGCAGAGGACAACAAACACTTGCATGTTTTTTCACAGGTACTTGCAAGCTACTTTCATATTCGATATATGCTTCTAAATTCTCTTTTGCAGAAACCAGCAAACACTTGCAAGTTCCCTTGAGGTACTTGTAGCTTGTTTTTCCTTTCATGCATATCGCTTGCTCTTCTTTTTGTAGAGGATAACAGGTACTTGCAAGCCTTCTTCAGGTACTTGGAAGTTATTATGCTCCTATGTTTTCCTCTCACCTTCATTTTGCAGAACTCAGTAGAAGACACATCTTCTTTGTTTTGCAAAGGCAAACCCAGGTACGCGCAAGATGTACCTCCCATACATGCCTATAGTAACTTTTTCTTTATAGGGAAAAGACAGGCATTAGCAAACTCCTACAAAGATACATCAGATTCTATCTCTCCTTGCCCCCTTCTTTTCCTTTGGGGTGGATCACGATTTTCGTGGGTCTACTACTTTTTCAAAGTTCTATTCAGAACTTAAAAAAGTGCAGGGATTATGTTAACCCCAAAATCGGCGATCCTTCCCAAGGCAGCCAGCTCGCCACTCGCGACCTGCTCCAGTTCACCTCGAGGTCGCGACGCCTTCGTTTGGGTGGACAGGCCTTTCTATCCGCTCAGGCCGCACGGCTTGGGCGGTCTCAGCGGTCTTACCGCCTAGTCCACGCCTTGTTCCCTTGGACGGCAGGGGTCGGAGACTACTTCTTCAGTCCGCCCCTACAGTTCGCCTGACTTGTCAGCTTAAACGCAGCTTGTCTCAACAGGAGCCCCCTTTGCCGGATTCAGATGCCTATCCACGCAGGCCACTCAAACCACCAAACAAAGATGGCGACTATCCCCAAGGCCGCCAGCCAGCAACCTCAGCTTCCATCTCGCAAATATGCGCGGCCTGCCTCATCTGTCCGGCAGGTCGCTCAGCCCTTGTCACCCAGCATGGTGGGCAGCCAGCTTCATCAGTCTGCCTAAGGAGCACGGACATTCAAGCTCTTCGGCTACCCGCAAAGGTGCTGGGTACATTGGAAAATGTGTACCAGATTTGAAGAAGCCTCACCTTACGCAATGATATGCATCAAGGTGTATTTGATGTTGTTTTTACTTTATATGTGCAGTTTAAGAAAAATGCAAGAATGTAGGAAAAAGTTTCTAAGTCCATGAGTCGACACCAGAAGAAGCTGTGTCGACACTTATGAAGGCTTGTGTCGACACTGGAGAAAAGCTGTGTCGACACTTGGAGTTAATTGTGTCGATACTTGGAAAGGCTGTGTCGACACTAGAAGAAACTGTGTCGACATATAGAGGCAGTGTCGACTCACAAAGAAAGCTTAGTCGACATCAACTATGTCGACACACAGAGGCAGTGTCGACACACAGAAGACTTTGTCGACATCAACTGTGTCGACACAGAGGACTTGTGTCGACACATGGCAGAATTTCAACAAAATCAATTCGTGTGAAGAAAAGAAGTGACTACGTCGACACCACAGAACTAGTGTCGACACAATCTACAGAAGCTGTGTCGAGAAGTAGTGTCAACACCAAAGGAGCTGTGTCGACACCACCAAGGCTTATGTCAACACTTAGTCTACTTGTGTCGACACATGATGAAGTTCAGTCTCGACACTTTGCTGACAGAGATAGAGTTTCAAGAAGTGACTGTATGACTTGACAGCTGCCATTACCAACCAGTCAACTGCAACTGTCAGAGCTGTCAGAAGTTTGTTAGAAACCGGATCAGCCGGTTACCATGTAGAAAGTCTATATAAAGGCATTCTCCTTCAACAGAAAATTACATAGAAGATAGAAATACTAATAGAGAAAAAAGTATTCTGATACAGAATACATAAAAACAAAAGAAGATTTTCGTCAGAAGATCAAAGAAGACGTTGGAGAGAGAGAGCTCCATCTATTGAAGTGAAGAAAGCGACTTATGTCAACATGTCCCTCAAGTGCAGATTCTGAACCAGTCTGCCAAGAAAGATTCAGATTGAGATCTGAATTTCAAGAAAGAAGCTAATTGAAGATCAACTTCAAAGGTGATCAACCATACTGTGTTCAGATTCAAGAAGCTTTGAAGAAAGCTAAGAGTGGTTGTTCTCTACCATCAGATTCTTCCAAGAACTGATCAAGAAGCCATCCATCCTTTCTCTCTCTACCAGGGTGGTGGTAAAATACATTGTTAAATCTATTTTCTGTAGGATATTTTTAAGATCTGAGCAATAAGCCTGATTTATAAAGGCTGAGTTGTAGGAGATTTAGATCTCTGAGTGGTAGGCCTTGTTGAAGGCTGAGGTAGGGCTGTGAGCCTGAGTTGTGGGAGATTGTTATCTCTGAGTTATCGGCCTTGTTGAAGGCTGAGGTAGGGCAGATTTCCTGAGCTGTAGGAGTGAGGACTTACTCTGAGTTGTAGGAGCCTTGTTTGGGTTCTGAGCTGCTGTAAGATCTGAGGATCTGAGGTGGAGGAAAGAAGTTAGGCCGAATCTAGCATATTGCTAGATAGGAGAAGGGGGAAAGTGGATGTACCTAGACCTTGGGGAACCACTATAAAAACTGTGTGCAATTTGTGATTGTGTGATTCTGTGAATTCTGTATTGTGTTAGCTGTTAAATTAGATATTTCTGATTAATTAACTCAATAGATATTTTGCCTTAGAAGAAAAAGGAATTACACCTATTCAGCCCCCCACCCTCTAGGTGTTTAGGAACTAATTCTTTCAAGGGGTATCAGAGCCAGGTTCCTCAAAGTTAGACTTAACAGTCTGAGTGAGATCTGTGAGGCAGAATTAAGATCAAGAAGATGGGTTCAGAAGAAAACCACAAAGAACTTAGTTTAATGAAATTGACCATCCGCAGGAAAGAAATATTTGGAATATGGAAAGAAAGAGTCAGATTATTCATGGAGGCATCTGATCCTAGAATTTACATAACAGTTAAGGAAGGACCATATGTTCCAATGAAGATTTCTGTTCTTGATGCCAATCAAAGAATTCCAAAGGATTTTTCAGAGATGACTAAGGATGAGATCATCTTAGCTACAATGAATAAAAGAGCCCAGAATATTATAGTAAGTGTCATTGATGATTCAACATTCCAGAATCTAATTCACTGCAAAACCTCCAAGGAGATGCGGGACACATTGATTGTCTACATGGAGGGTTCTGAAGAGGTTAGGCAAGATAGAAAGTCTATGCTTAATCAAGAATATGAGAGTTTCAGACAAGCTAAGTCTGAAAGTATAACTGAATGTTATAAGAAGTTCTATAGGATTGTCAATGAACTAATGTCTTTGGAAGAATATTCAGTACTTATGAACTAAATGACAAATTCATTAGGTCTTTGACTAAGGATTGAGATACAAAGATCTGTGCCATAAGGGAAGTGGCCAGACTAGCAGAGATTTCACCTCCAACACTGTTTGGAAAATTTCTGTCTTATGAAATGCAAGTGTTAGCCAGAAAGGAGGAAGAGAAAAATACAAAGGGTGACTACAGAGAAATGTCAGTGGCCTTCAAGGTAGAAGCCACAAGGAAGAATAGGAGAATGTCTCTATCATCTCAGAAAGATGCAGAAGTGATTTCATAAAATTCCGATAATCACAGTACATATAGCAGTAATTCTGATGAAGACTTTGCAGCATTCACAAGGCAGTTCCAGAGGTTCTTAAAGAAGAAGCAGTGGAAATCAAAGCCATCTACATCTCAATCCAAGGATGACTATTATCAGAAGAGGAAATCATCCAGGAAGGACAGGAATGGGACAAAGCCTAGCAACTCAACTACATCTAAGATTATATGTTATTACTGTAACAAAGCTGGAAAGTTGTGGCTGACTGTCCAGACAAAAGGAAGGAGTCTGCTAATAAAAGAAGTCTCAGCACAAGAGCAAGAAGGAGAAATCCTTGGTTGCTGAGAAAGAGAAAAGTTTGACAGATCAATCAACTTCAGACTCTGATTCTGAGGCTGAGGCATATATTAGTTTGTTTGCAGAAGAAGAGGATGAGTTCATGCAATTACTGAACTCTATCTATGAGCAAGAGGACCATCAGTGCAAAGGACTGATGGCTGTGTCTGAAGAAGACCAGTGTCAGAATCAGCCTGGCCCCAGTAAGGTAAAAAGTGTATCTGTAGTTTCTGATTACTTCATCAAGAGATGAAGATGGGACTGAATCTGAAGGAGATATTCATCAGCTGATAGATGAATATGGGGATTTATTACATGCACTTAAGAGAAGTAAAAACCTGGCCAAAAATCAGGCTAAGGTAATTGCAGCTCTTAGGTTGGCTGCATCTGATTCAGAGAAGCTGCTGGATCAAAAGATGAATGAGACTGCCAAATTGAAGAACATGACCGTTATTCAAATGTGAATAATCACATTCAAAAATGGTCAGATTAAAAATCTGGAAAATAGACTTCAGAAAGAGAAGGAGATTGTGGCTAGTTTCTCTAAGCCAAAATCTATCCTACCCTTAATAGATGACTTTGTGTCACAAAAGGGTAAGACAGGAATAGGCTTTAAGAGAACTGTATGGGCTGCACAGTCCAATAAGAAAGGCAAAGCCCCATCACAAAAAAAGACCTGCTGCAAACAATACAACTAAGATTATACCTAAAAAGAGGAATAATAAGTTTGACTGCTGGTGCTGTGGCAAGATAGGCCATTATGCCTCAGACTGTTGACACAATGCCAGTGTCAAGAAGAATAGCAGTCTGCCTGTTAGAAGAGCTGCAGACAGATTTGTTATGTTTCAGACTAACTTGAACCAAGGACCCAAAAGTTTTTTGGGTTCTAAGGTTAAGTAATCTTTGTTGCAGGTGAGTCCAAGTTGCCATGCCCCTATATGGTACTTGGACAGTGGATGTTCCAGGCACATGACTGGAACAAGGGGATTGCTGAAGGACTACTCACCAATGCTGAATGGGCCTAATGTAATCTTTTATGGTTCTGAAAAAGGAGTCATCAAAGGTTTTGGTAACATTTCTAACAACTTAATTACAATCACTCAAGTGACCTATGTAAAGGGTTTGAAACATAACCTAATAAGCATAAGCCAGCTGAGTGATCTAGGATATGACATTTCATTTGTCAATAATGAGTGTCTTATCAAGAGGTCAAGTGATCAAAAAGTCATATTGACTGGCTATAGAAAAAGAAATGTGTATTGCCTAGATTTTGTGTGTGAGAATAAGAATTCTCCTATCTGTCTTGTGGCTGATGAGAAAGCCTCTCATTGTGTCAAATGGCACAAGAGGCTAGCCCATCTTAACTACAAGACAATTGGCCAACTCTTTAGTAAAGAGTTAGTGAGGAATGGTCCTCAAGTTAAGTGTTATAATGATGGAATATGTTCAGATTGTCAAAAAGGCAAGCAGACTAGATCCTCCTTTCATAGCCATGAAACTAAAGACTCAGTGAGGTGCTTATACCTCTTGCATATGGACTTATTTGGTCCTATGCTAGTTCATAATCTATGTAGGAAGGTCTACACTGTTGTGGTTGTAGATGACTATTCTAGATTATCATGGGTATTCTTTCTGAGACAGAAATCTGAAACCCCAAAGGTCTTCTACAATTTTGTCAAACAAATTCAGAATGAATTAAATAGTTCAGTGGTCAAAATCAGAAGTGACCATGGAACTGAATTACAATCTGAAAGTATGACAAGACTGTGTGAAGAATTTGGGATTCTTCAGGAATTCTCCTCACCTAGAACACCACAACAAAATGACATTGCTGAGAGAAAGAATAGGACATTGATTGAGGCTGGAAGAACACTATTGAGTGATACTTCTCTTCCAGAATATTTCTGGGCTGAGGAAGTAAACACTGCATGCCATGTGCTCAATAGGGCTTCTATCACCAAAAGCCACAAAAAGACACCCTATGAGGTTATGAAGGGCAGAAAACCAAACTTATCCTATTTTAGGATCTTTGGTTGTAAATGCTATGTGCTTAACAATGACAAATCTCACCTAACTAAGTTTGCTGCCAAATCCCAAGATGGGATATTTGTTGGGTACAGCTATAATAGTAAGGCTTATAGGGTCTACAATTTGGCTACTCAAGTTGTAGAAGAGTCAGTTCATGTCATCTTTGATGAAACTAGACTTATTAACAGTGAGTTGCCAAGTAGTTCTTGTAGCTCTCTAGCTATACAGCAGAAGATGGACCAGCTTACTATCAGAGAAATTCCAACTGCAAAGAAGGATGAGGAAAATGGTAGTTACTGTCCAGGGGGAGTACAAGACACTCAAGAGGAAAATGAAGAAAATGAGGTGCAGCATAATGAAGAGATTGGAGAAGGTCAAACTGCTGATAGATTACCTCCAGCAGTTAGACAGTTGAAGGATCATCCTGCACACCAGATCATTGGTTATCCAAGATAAGGAGTACAAACAAGGAGCAGGAACTTGAACACAATTCTTTGCTCTAGCTTCTTATCTCAAGGGGAACCCAAGAGATTTGAAGAATCTATTCTAGACCGTCACTGGATTGAAGCTATGCAAGAGGAGTTAAATTAATTCAGAAGGTGCAAGGTCTGAGATTTGGTTCCAAAACCAAAGGGCCACAATATCATAGGGACAAAGTGGATTTATAGAAACAAGCTTGATGAGAGTGGGATCATAGTGAAGAACAAGGCAAGACTAGTTGCCAAAGGATACAGACAGGAGGAGGGCATAAACTATAATCAGACTTTTGCCCCAGTGGCAAGGCTGGAAGCTATCAGGCTATTTCTAGCATATGCAGCATATCAAGGCTTCTAAGTGTTCCAGATGGATGTTAAGTCTGCATTCTTAAATGGAGACTTAAAAGAGGAGGTCTATGTAGAACATCCCTCAGGTTTTGTTGATCCACTCAATCCTACTTTTGTTTATAGACTTAGGAAAGCTTTGTATGGGTTGAAACAAGCCCCAAGGGCTTGGTATGATACCCTGTCTAATTTTCTCATTGAGAATAACTTCTCAAGGGGGAAAATAGACAAGACTCTATTCCTTAGGGAATCCAAAGGAAAGATTATCCTAGTCCAAATATATGTTGATGACATAATATTTGGTTCTACTGAGAATAACCTTTGTAGAAAGTTTGCAAAACTTATGCAAGGGAAATTTGAAATGAGCAGTATGGGGGAACTTAAGTTCTTCTTGGGTCTCCAAGTAAGACAAACTGATGATTGCCTATCCATATCTCAGTCTAAGTTTACCCTAGAGTTAATTATGAAGTATGGTATGGAGTCTTCCACTATCATGAGAACTCCAATGGGGACAAGTGTATCTCTTAGCATAGATGATGTAGGGAAACCTGTAGATGAAACTTTGTATAGAGGAATAGTTGGCTCCCTCCTATATCTGATTGATAGTTGACCAGATATCATGCATGCTACATGTATCTGTGCTAGGTACCAATCCTGCCCTAAAGAATCTCATCTTACTGTTGTCAAAAGGATTTTGAGATATCTTAAGGGCACCCCTAATCTAGCCCTTTGGTATCCTAGGAATAGAGATTTTCTACTAAGTGGCTATTCAGATGCAGACTTTGCAGGTTGCAAAGTAGATAGGAAAAGCACAACATGCACCTGTCAATTTCTAGGAGAAAGATTGGTGTCTTGGAGCTGTAAGAAGCAGACCAGTGTGGCAATTTCCACATCTGAGTCTGAGTATGTTGCTGCTGGAAGTTGCTTTGCACAACTATTATGGATACAACATCATTTAGAAGATTATGGTATTCAGGTATGTAGAACTCCATTATTATGTGATTCTACTAGTGCTATTTCTATTGCTCATAATCCTGTTTCTCATAGTAGAAAAAAGCATATAGAAATAAGATACCATTTTTTTAGAGATCATGTAGAGAAAGAAGATATCTCTTTAGAATTTGTTAGTACTGATTTACAACTAGCTGACATGTTTACTAAGCCTTTAGATGAAACTAAATTCAACAATTTCAAAATTGAAATAAGTATGTTGAAAATAAATTAGTTTAACAAATTTGGCTAAGTAAAATTGTGTCGACATCAGAAGTTATCTGTGTCGACACATAGTAGTTGGTGTCGACATTCCAGGAAAGTGGTGTCGACACATCTAGAAAATTGGTGTCGACATTCCAGGAAAGTGGTGTCGAACACATCTAGAGAATCGGTGTCGACACTTCAGAGAAGTGGTGTCGACACATCCAGAAGTGGTGTCGACACTTAGAGTAAACACACAGATTTCGTGGAGCGCAGAATCGACACATATCATCGAGCGCAGATTCGTCGACCTCAGATCGTCGGACTCGACAAAGACATATAGAATTGATGTCGAGACATTAGAAGTCCGTGTCGACACATTTCAACTGTGTTGACACATTTAGAGAATTTTGACGCGACTTTTGACCTTCAATCTTTAGAAGGGTATAAATATGTCAACAAGAAATCCTGTCGACACACTCTCCATATTTTCGAGACAAAAACCCTGTGTCGACAACTTCTCTCTTCTCAATCCAAGCTTTCACTCAACCCCAATTGCGCCAAAGCTAGAAGATAGTGTCAACGAAGGTTATGAGCTGGTACGCAACGCTTTTGATAATGCGGAACCCGAAATTAAAGCAGTAGTAACCCTAATTGCTGAAAATGGGTTGGAATTTCTGGTATTTGAACCAACAAAGATATGGAAGAAAGAAATACTAGAATTCTATGGCGCTGCTACTTTAGATTCTTCTGGAATTAAGATCAAGTCTACAGTTCAGGGATCTAAGGTTAAACTTACCTTGAAGAGCTTGAGGAAAACTCTTCAACTTCCAAGAAATCAAGAAGAAGTAGAAGTACCCTCATCAAAGACTAGGAAAGCACTTCAATGGTGTGGATTGGATCCCACCTTGAAGATTGGATCAGCAATGAATAGAAAAGGGATGAATCTACAAGGCAAATTTCTTTCAGAAGTGGTTGACAAAGTGATTCTCTGCAAGCCAGGGGGACATGATAGGGTTTCTGCCTATATGTTCAGCCTAATGACCAGGATTATCTACAGACTAAACACAGATTGGTCAGCAGTAATTTTTGAAATGATTAAGGAAAGTATTAAGAAGCCAAATCTGGGAAGAATTATGAGTCTGTACTTGGCTAGAACAATTCCTGAAGTAATGGAACAAACTACTGGTTCATAGATCAACCATATGAGGAGAATGAACATAAAGATTATCTCCAAATGAGATAGAGTCCTAACAAAGGACATGCCAGATGAAGAGAGGCCAGAGATTCCTGAAAAATCTCTTGCACAAGATATTGCATATAGTGCTCAGGTGCAGGGGGAGCCTCATCTTGAGGAAGTGCCAACCCACTTGTAAAGTGAAATGGCTACACAGACTATTCTTGAGGTAATTCAAGAAGTAAATCAATTAATTTTCAATAATGAGGATGAAATACTAACTGAGTCCTTGATTGATGTTGACCAGACCACTCAACTTAACAGCCAAGCCCAAGATGTTATCATGGAGGATACATCTGCTGTTGCTAATGCTCCTGAGTTGGTGGTGCCTCAAGTCCCTACTCAACAAGAGTTTACCCTTGAGGAGTTGTTTGCAGATATAGTACAAGCAAGAACTGAGGGGGAGCAAACTGAATTTGATGGGGAGAAAGCATACTATGAGGGGGGCAAGTTAACATTGAGGAGGAGCAAGTAAGTACTGTGGGGGAGGAGCAAGGGACTCAGGGGGAGCTACCTAGGACTGAACAGGAATTGCCTCCTAGTCCTAAGGAAAGAGTTGATATAGCCAGTATCTTAGATTCAGAAGATGAAGCAGAAGTTCAAGCCAAAAAGAGGAAGCTGATGGTTTTCAAAAGGAGAAGCCAAAATTATAAAAGGGCTTTACAAACTGCTCCTCAACCTGCCCCAGTAACTGATTATAGTTCTTTGTTGATATCTTTACAAGTAAAGTTGGATGAACAAAGGATAGCCATGGTGAAATATATGGATGAGACCCATAAAGATCTGCAATTCTCCTTGGCTCAAGATATTAAATCTATAAGATTTGAAGTAAATCAAAATAAGAAGGAAATGACTGATTGTTTCCACAAAGGTGGCAATGCTGTGGTTTTCCTAGCAACACATCAAGAAAAAATCAAGACTCAAGTTGATGATATAGCTATTAAGCAAGGCTATGTCCTAGAGAATCAACTTAGAATGAATGATAATCTGACTAAATCACATAATGTGATTGTTACAGAGATGAAGAATATTGTTTCTGCCCAGACTGAGGCATGGGCTAAAGCCAAGGCAGAGTTTGACAAGCAATTACAGGAAGGCCTAGCTACTGGAAAAATAGTTATTGGGTAATCTCAAAAGATTATTTCTGCACAGCTACTGAAGTTAAGGTAATTTCTATAAAGATGGTGTTAATTATCTTGATGAACAAATCAGATTTTAGAAAGATGACCTCAGGGATCATATTGTAAGAGAAGTCATAAAGGGGGAGAGAGTGTTAGTCAAAGCAGGCTCAGATCATGCTAAATGGATATCTAATAGCATCAGAGCCACCCTTGGATATCCACCCCTCTGTGATGATGATAATATAGCTGAGTCAGGTATACACCCTGCTTATTTTGGAGGTGATCAACCTGAAGTTGCTCATGTCATTTACCCTCCAGCAGACTTTGATATGATTCACCAAGAAGTACAGTCAATGTACAACCCTCCAGAGGGTAATAAAAATGTTATCATTGAGAAAGTTGACATGTCAGAGGCAAATGTGACTAAGGAGCAAGAAGCACAACTGTCAAAGAAGAGATTCAAAGAACATGCTGAGTTAAAGCCTGATTTTGAGCAGTGCAGTCCAACTTCCAGGAATATCATATTGACTGCCTGGAGAGCTGTAAAAGACAAGACCCATGACAGGGGCAAATGGTACACAGAGAAAGAGTGGCAAAAGCATGAAACTAGACAGGAAGCTATTCTGCAATATAGAAGAAAGGCAAAGGCTGGGAAGCTACCTCCTAATGCTCAGGAGCCTAGCAAGTATTTCCCAAAGCCTTTTCACTATTTTGAAAGCAAAGAATAAGAGCTGAAGAACAAAAGAAGAAGGATCTGAAGCGCAAGAAGCCAGCTGAAGATACTGATGCTCCAGTTCAAGCCAAGATCCAATCAGGCAAAGGAATAGTTATCAAGGAGCCAGAGCAGCCTTAGATTAGATTCACTAGATTTTATAACATTGTAAACATTAGTGTTAAAAATCTATGTAAACTATTATTAAAGAAACTTTTGAAAGTTGAAACAAAACAATGTTTAATGCTCATTGTGTTAGCATTATTATTCTGTGATGATATCTTATATATGTTTTGTTTATAAGTTACCCTGTCATATAATGTTTTGTACATCATAATATGTGTTTGTTATGAATGGTGTATATCATTGACTAAGAGTTATGACTTCTCCAAATAGGGGGAGATTGTTGGGTACATTGGAAAATGTGTACTAGATTTGAAGAAGCCTCACTTTACTCAATGATATGCATCAAGCTTGTATTTGATGTTGATTTGAGTTTATATGTGCAGGTTAAGAGAATGCAAGAATGCAGGAAAAAGTTTCTAAGTCCATGAGTCGACACCAGAAGAAGTTGTGTCGACACTTATGAAGGCTTGTGTCGACACTAGAGAAAAGCTGTGTCGACACATGGAGTTAATTGTGTCGACTCTTGGAAAGGCTGTGTCGACACCAGAAGAAACTGTGTCGACACACAGAGGCAGTGTCGACTCACAGAGAAATCTAAGTCGGCATCAACTGTGTCGACACACAGAGGCAGTGTCGACACACAGAAGACTTTGTCGACATCAACTGTGTCGACACATGGCAGAATTTAAACAAAATCAATTTGTGTGAAGAAAAGAAGTGACTGTGTCGACACCACAGAACTAATGTCGACACAATCTACAGAAGCTGTGTCGAGAAGTAGTGTCAACACCAAAGGAGCTGTGTCGACACCACCAAGGCTTGTGTCGACACTTAGTCTACTTGTGTCGACACATGATGAAGTTCAATCTCGACACTTTGCTGACAGAGACAGAGTTTCAAGAAGTGACTGGATGACTTGACAGCTGCCATTACCAACCGGTCAACTACAACTGTCAGAGCTGTCAGAAGTTTGTTAGAAACCGGATCAGCCGGTTACCATGGAGAAAGTCTATATAAAGGCATTCTCCTTCAACAGAAAATATACATAAAAGATAGAAATACTAATAGAGAAAAGAGTATTCTGATACAAAATACATAAAAACAAAAGAAGATTTTCGTCAGAAGATCAAAGAAGAAGTTGGAGAGAGAGAGAGAGCTCCATCTATTGAAGTGAAGAAAGGGACTTATATCAACAAGTCCCTCAAGTGCAGATTCTGAACCAGTCTGCCAAGAAGGATTCAGATTGAGATTTGAATTTCAAGAAAGAAGCTGATTGAAGATCAACTTCAAAGGAGATCAACCATACTGAGTTCAGATTCAAGAAGCTTTGAAGAAAGCTAAGAGTGGTTGTTCTCTACCATCAGATTCTTCCAAGAACTGAACAAGAAGCCATCCATCCTTTCTCTCTCTACCAGGGTGGTGGTAAAATACATTGTTAAATCTATTTTTTGTAGGATCTTTTTAAGATCTGAGCTGTAAGCCTGATTTATAAAGGCTGAGTTGTAGGAGATTTAGATCTCTGAGTGGTAGTGCTTATTGAACGCTGAGGTAGGGCTGTGATCCTGAGTTGTAGGAGATTGTTATCTCTGAGTTGTAGGCCTTGTTGAAGGCTGAGGTAGGGCAGATTGCCTGAGCTGTAGGAGTGAGGACTTACTCTGAGTTGTAGGAGCCTTGTTTGGGTTCTGAGCTGCTGTAAGATCTGAGGATCTGAGGTGAAGGAAAGAAGTTAGGCCGAATCTAGCACATTGCTAGATAGGCGAAGGGGGAAAGTGGATGTACCCAGAGCTTGGGGAACCACTATAAAAATTGTGTGCAATCTGTGATTGTGTGATTCTGTGAATTCTGTGTTGTGTTAGCTGTTAAATTAGCTATTTCTGATTAATTAACTGAATAGATATTTTACCTTAGAAGAAAAAGGAATTACTCCTATTCACCACCCCCCCCCCCCTCTAGGTGTTTAGGAACTAATTCTTTCAAAAGGTCAACGCACACCCAGTTCACCGCGATCTTGGCAGACTCGAAGTTCAATAAAGCCTTCCAGTCCGCCTATGTTGATGAACCCCCGCTCCAGCTCCATAGTAGGCATCTTCAGTATAGGCGGACTCAGCTCGACAGCAAAGGCGGACTCCGCGGACTCAGCTTATTTGCTATGCAGCCTGCATTTTCTCCAACCTCCTGCTTCTCTCCAGCAGCAAGGTCAACCTACATGAGCCCGCAGTTTTATCGCTGGCTCAATCCGTAGGAGCGGACTCAGTCCACCAGGCAGCAGAACCTCCTCAAGGCAGTCCCAGACCGACCAACATCGTGCGAACTTTGCGGCCTCGGCGGATATCTTTCAGCTCACACCCTTAGTGCGTGCCTAGTTCAGCAGCGGCGGACTCTGCGGATTCCCCTCGCAATCTGCCACTTAGCCTCCAGCATTCGCCTCCCCAGCAGCAGGCGGACAATCTCAGCTCAGCAGCGGCGGACTCTGCAGACTCTCCTCGCAGGCCGCCACTCAGTCTCCCAGTTCGCCATCAGCAGCACCAACCCCAGAAGCAAGCCCCAGTCCTCACGGCCTGTTGAGGACTCGGCGGACTCCTTCCTCTTCTCGCTCAAGTTACCATCTCAATGAGGGTAACGTCACTGGAAGCCGTTACCTCCTCAGGCATATAAATAGACCCCCATGCCTATCATTTCGGGGATGTCTCAACATCGCCAAGGTGCTCATACTTGAAGACAGCCCATAGCAAGCCCAAGTGATCACCCCCTGCGGACTTCTTTTCCCAGTCCGTCGTCCCTCTTTTTGTAGCCGTGTGCGGCCAACCAGCTTCAGTTGTCAGACCGCGCAGTCTCTCCTCTTCCTTTAGCCATGCGGTCTATCGGCATCCAAGCTCAGTATGTGCGACCTCTTCTAACACTCCTTCCTTAGGTGCAAGGTTCCCCTTTGTACCCCTTTATTTTCTTTCTTGTAAAGGTGTATTAGCAAGCTGTAATAACTGTTAATCAAAGTAAAGCCCGTCTCAAGAGTGGCATTTAAGCCGCGGCGGGTGAAGTCTGTTGTTGCAGCTGCTAGCGGCCCCCTCTCTTTTGCTCAGCTCAACCCTCTCAGCATCAACCTGCAAGCACAACCGTCATAGTAACCGTCTGCTCTACATCTCCTGATCAACCTCCTCCGCTGATCATCAGCCTTCCCAGCTGCTCTCAGCAAACCTCTCCTCTATCCCTACATCCCTCGAACAAGTGTTTGCTCCACTCTCGAGCACTCAGAAGCTTCCTCCTCTCATCTATCCCTGCAACCCTCGAACAAGATTTTGCTCCACTTTCGAGCACTCAGAATCTTCCTCCTCTCCTCTATCCCCACAACCCTCGAACAAGAGTTTGGTCCACTCTCGATCACTTAGAAGCTTCCTCCTCTCCTCTATGCCCGCAACCCTCGAACAAGTATTTGATCCACTCTCGAGCACTTAGAAGCTTCCTCCTCTCCTCTATCCCCGCAACCCTCGAACAAGTGTTTGCTCCACTCTCGAGCACTCAGAAGCTTCCTCTTCTCCTCTTACCCAGCAACCTTCATCCTCTTCTTCACCTTGCCCGTGAGATCGAACACTCCTCCGTGTTAACTAGGCGGTGCCATTTTCGTGCATCAACAACAATCAGAATAAAGTTCTACCCACTTAAGCTAGTCCCTAAAATTTTGAGAATTCCCATAACCATCAAACGTGGGTATCTCACTCCTAATGCGAGGAATAGTGTGGGGATGATTGGAATTCCTAGGGTTGTGGAACCCCACCTGTGTTTAGGATTTAGGCTAAGGTTCACTAATAGGGTTGCATAAATTGACCATCCTTGTATAGTCTAGGATCAAAGGTCTTCATTAGATTTTAGGGTAGGTCAACAAGTCATATTTATCAGACCAAGACCTCAGAAGACTTAGAAGATTGCAGAAACTAGAACAAGGCGGAAATTTCATGTTGAAGAAGTCATTCGACGAACTCTGATCTTCTATCAGACTTTGAGTTCGACGATCTTCTATCTCTGTTCGACGAACTCTGATCTTCTGTCAGACTTGAGTTCGATGATCTTTTATCTCTGTTCGACGAACTCTGATCTTCTATCAGACTTTGATTTCGACTATCTTCTATCTCTGTTTGACGATCTTGGTGCCCAGTATGGAAAGCTGTATTTCAGTTCAAAGATCTCATGGCTCAGCTCGACGAAAGAGAGGTTGAGTTCGACGAATCAGGATCTTAGATCGACGAAAATTGCCAGTACAACATTTCTATTCTCTGCAGTTATTTCAATTGATTATGCTTATTTTATTGCTTATATTGCTCTGAGAATTAATGCTTACATTTTCAAAATATAGTCGGTCATATGGCAACATTAATTACTGGTTTTTACAGAGTCATTATACAGCTAATTCTTGGGACAGTAAAGGAATTGCTTGATTGCTCTTCTAGCCGTTGTCCAAGTTCCAAAAATTTCAGCAGTCAATCAAGACAATCGAATTAAATTCAAATACCTAATTTGTTGCAGACAAAATAGTCAAGTTGTTAGAAAAAACACATGATACAAGAAATTATTCAAGGGAAAAATAGTTCTGCACTGTCTTCATCAAGTGTTCTTCTTCCAACAAGCTTTCAAGATACAATCAACTTCATTTGTCTATAGCTTTCTAGAGAACTTTTTCAAGAATATCTATACACCCTGCAAAGCTCTCAATCTTCTTGAACAAAACTTCATCTCAGGGGGGAGCTTTGACACCATCAAGGATCCACAAGTCTTCTCAGTTGTTTTGAGAAAAGAGAGGATAACATATAGTTTTCATTTCTTTCACACCACTATACACAGGGTTCTAAATCCCTTCAAAAGTTAAACACTTGGTTGCAAGTCTCCTGATCAAAAGACTGGATTTGGTTTTGGGCACCTGATCAAAATCCTGAAGGATTTCTTGATCTACCTGAATCAGATCTTGTGGTGACAAGGCACCTGATCAAAAACCTGAGTGGATTCCTACAATGGTAGTAGAAGAGTGGATGTACCCAAGCTTAGTGGAACCACTATAAAATTCTTGTGTCGTCTGTGATGCTCTCTTATCTTCATTGTGTGCTGCTTGCTGAAGAGTTTAGTTTTATTTCTGCACTAACTAATTACACATATAAGTATTACTATTTTAATTCTGCAATAAATATCTAATAAGATTTTAAAATACTCTATTCACCCCCCTGTAGAGTTAAACAAATCTAACCTCTCAGGTGGTATCTTTCATACCATCCTTCAATTGGTATCAATACGAGGTTCTCTATGGTTTCACAGATTCACATCTGAACTAAGATCCTTGTTAGATTATTTTTCTCTTCTTTAGTTTTTCTTTTGTTACAGTAATGACACAGAATAAAGATTATGCTAGCACCGGACCTCCAGTCTGCAACTTGAACAAATTTTCTCTCTGGAAGGCAAAAATCAAGCTTTACATGAATTCTATTGATGAGGATATTTTCAATTCATTTTTGACAGGACCCCCTCAACCTACAGCAGTGAATGCATCCACATCAACTTCAAGCACTCATGTAGTTCCACCACTTGAGTGGACTGATGCTCAGAAGAAAGCCAAAATAGCTGATGTAAAAGCTATGAATATACTGGCCCAAACTATGTCAGGTGACATATTTCAAAAGGTGGCTGAATGCACTTCTACCAAAGAAATCTGGGACTCTCTAAATCAGATGGTAGCAGGCTCAGCAGATGAGATAAAGGATAGAAAATCTCTCCTAATATCTCAATATGAGAACTTCAAGAAGGAGGAATCTGAAACAATGGCTAAGATGTATAATAGGCTTAATGTTATAATCAATGAACCAAAGACCTTGGATAAAGATATCCCCTTAACTGAGATCAATGACAAGATCCTATTGTGTTTCCCCGGCACTTGGGATTCCAGGATTTGGCCAATCAAGGAAGCCAGAAGTTTGAATGAGATATCCACTGAATCTCTCCTTGGAAAGCTAAAATCCTATGAGCATTTTATTAAGACCAGAGATGTTGCTGAACTGAAAGCCTCAACCTCTTCAAGGAAGGATCACAATATTGCTTTCAAAGCAACAGAAGATTTAGAAACCCATCTTGCCAATGAACAGTTGATGAGTTTGCTGGCCAAAAAGTTCGACAAAATGGCCAAGAAAGACTTCAGGAGAAGGCCATCCAAGAGTGATGATAAACCTAAGTATGACCGAAGTCCTACCAAGGAGATTATCTGCTTTGGATGCAGAATGCCTGGGCACATTCTTCCTGAATGCACAGAAGCTCAGAAAAGAGATAGAAGAAAAGAGAAAGAAAACAAAAATAACTCAAGCAGGCACTCAAGCAAACAATCCTCCAGCAAACATAAAAGAAAGTAGAAAGGCTTTATTGCAGAAACTTGGAGTGATACTGATGAAGAGACCTCATATTCCAGCTCTAGTGAAGATGAAGAAGAAGGTAAGGCAAGAGAAGTCTGCCTCATGGCAATCAATGCATCTTGCACCAGTCCTGATGCTGAAGAACAAGCAGAAACTCATTCTGAAGAATCAATAGAGGAATCAGAGACAGAAGAGGATCAGGTAATCTCTTCTTTTAATTTCAATTCTATTGATTTTAAAAATGAATTCAAAGCATTATGTAATGACCTAATAAAATCTGAAAAAGAAATCAAAATGCTGAGAGATAGGCAAGATGAACTTTATAATCTATTTGCTGAAAACACTAAGCTTAAGGATGATTTAGTTTTAGCAAATAAACAAATCATTTCTCTGAAAACAGAATTATGTGAGGCTAGGAAACTTAAGGAATCTCTCAATGGGATATGTGACATCCCCCAAACAACTAGACCCCTAGGGTTTTGTTTTATAATGACTAGGTCATGACAAAACAATCAAAAGCTAAGTAACCAAGTGAATAAGGGCCAAGGTAAAAATCACCTTGGTCTGCCTATAGCTCAGCCTCAACATTTAAACCTAAGGTCTGACCTTAGGGTACACCCTGATCCCAGGACCCTACCATAACACCCCAAACACCTTGGGAAGTCCATAGGGTCACTAAGGACTCACTATGGGCAGTCAAAGTGGTTAAGTTGACCTAAGTCAATCCTAACCCTAAATGGGTCAAACTAGCCTACTTAGGGTCAATTGACCTTCCCCTAGCCAAGTGGACCTCAACCATGCCCTCCTAACCCTAAAGTGAGGTCAATGGGTCACCGAGGACCCATTGGGGGCAACTCAAGAGTCTATGTTGACCAAAGTCAACTCTAGCCCCAAATTTGGTCAAAGTACCCTTCCTAAGGGTAAGTGACCTCCAAAAGTGCAAGGTAACCCTACATAACTCTTCCTAGACCTTAGGGGAAGCCATGAGGTCACCAAGGACCCCTTGGTGTCAACCCAAATGGCCAAGTTGACCTAAGTCGACTCTAACCTTAATTTGGGAAAAGTACCCTTCCTAACGGTAGGTGGCAACCAAAGTGTCAAGTAAACCCTACACATCCCTACCAAGACCCTATGGGAACCCAATAGGTCACTAAAGACCCAATGATGGTAACAGAGAAGGTCAAAAAGACCAAGGTCAACCCAAGCCTATTTTTGGTCAACCTAGCCCAAATAGGCTAACCCAAGCTCAAGCCTCCTCATGTGGTTTCTTTAGGGAATAATGTGCATGGGTGGCCTACAAAGAGTTCTTCAGACTGACCAAGTTAATTTGGTGACTAGGAGAGAGGGTGAGCTCCATTTCAATGATAATGGAGGAGAGAGAAATAAGGAAGAAGAGGGAAGGAAGAGGTTCGGCCAAGGGGAGGCCAAAGGCCACCTTTAATGGCTGAATTCATCTCCCCCAGGGAAGGGGAGAAGTTTCCAGCCATTTCGCTGGCCATCAATACCTGGTTCAGCCCCCCTCCTCCATGGCCGAGCCTATCCATTAAAGGCTTTGAAGGATATTGATGATGCTGCCCCTCCACTCCCCATCTGAGGCTTTAAACACCATCAATGGGTTGAGAGGAGCCTTCCCAAATCCTTACCTGAAGAAATCGATCCTCCCCACTCTGCAGTCACAGAAACCGAGCGCCTCCACTTTTAGGAATGGCTTCCCGTCGATCTTCCCGACTTCAGGCCGCCGGCAAGGTCCTCCTCCTCTCCTTATCTCATGGATAGATCATATTAGCGTTTAGGTTCCAGGTTCTGGCTCAATTGAGCCCGAACCAATTCCTTTTTTTCCTAGTTTTCGGCCCAAAATTTTCTTGCTAAAACCGCCGGATTCTGCATCTCCGGCGGCTGTGCCGCCGCCTGGCGACAGCCACCACCTCAACGGAGGTGGTGGTGGCGGTGGCCGGTCGGGGAAGTGGTCGGATCGCCGACGGCAACGCTTGGAAGCGGCTCCAGGATCGGGCTATCTCAGCCGTCGGCTGGAGGTAGATGATGACCTCAGGGCGTTGGATCTGCGCCAAGATTCGTGTGCCAGTCTGATTAAATCATTATAATTCCATTTTATTTCTCTTTTTTTGTCACAGTATTTATAGTAAATGTTGTTAATTTTTAAAAATACCTAGGCTCCTCTACTGAAAAAGTAACCAACATGAAATTTGTAGTCCTAGTTGTCTACTATATTTCAAAATTGATTTGGACCAATTTGGGCCTTGGTTGGACTAGGGCATCCATTTTGGTGGGACCTATACTTAGGGCTATCCTGAGATTAAAATGGGCGCCCACTCTTCATCCCTTGTCCAAATGAGCTGAAATTTGGGCAGGTGGTCACTCTTATCTAGTCCTAGGATCTGTCTAAAAATGGAAATTTTTGGAAATATTGTTCCTATAGTTTTCTCTATTATTTAATAATAATATGGTAAATTAATTAGGTGGCCAAATGACTTCCAAACCCTCCCTAATTTTGGTGAGGGGTCCATGGCCTCATGATATGTATTTGTGTAAATTTTCACCTCATTTGGAGGTGTTATCGATGGGGACTGACCTAAACCTAACATACCTTAATGGGGCGTTTTTAAGTAAAAAAGTTCACCTTGAGGATGAGTGGTCAAATCACCTCATCAGAGGTGGAGATTTTGGCCACTGACTTGTCATGACCATTTACACCCTCATGGGTATTAAGGAGTGGCCTAGGGTAGTTTTGGCATAGGGTCCAAACTCAAATCCTAAAGAGGGGCTATTGGGTGTTGTGAAGGGCATGGGGTCAAATGCCCTTGTGTGGGCTTGCAACTTGATAGAATTGATGTTAGGGAATCCGAACTCCACTGTCCTGAATCTTAGAGGATTAGGAGATGGATAGAACTCTCAAATCCCTAACCCTAGTTTGGGGCATAACCACTCCTTGTGTAGAATAGGTCACCAAAACTCACAAAAAGGGTATGAAACTTAGGTAGCATGAATACTAGGTTAAATAGGATCCCTGGTGAATTTATTGGAATTTTATGGGTTGTATTACTAGCACCCCCTTGTTATACATGATGTGGCCCTAAATGGTATTTTATTTATTTTGAATCTCTCAGTACATTGTAAACTCATGAAATTTAGAAGGAGAAGTTTTATGTCAATATAAGTATTTCTGAATTTTGTCATAAATTCTAGTTTAAGAATCTTAGTACTTCCTTCACAAATAATAAAAAGGCATATTTATGGTCAATAAATTATATAGAGCAATTTACTTGTTGAAAAATTGTGAAATTGGGTCTCTAATTGTTTTAGGTCAGTAACTACTTGGAGGAATTAAATCATGATTTTTTTGATGATTATTTGCAGTATTTCCTTTACAAATTCATAATTTTGGGAATTTGGTATTTAGTTTATTCAGAGCTTACTTCTTGCTGGAAAAAAATTGTGAGACCCTGAATTTTATTTTAATTAGTAATAGTGATTTTATCATAAATTTGTAGTGCAATTACTTGTCAAAAAGGGTACTTCATGATCAAACGTGGAATTCTGGATTACTAGAATAAATATATAAATTAACAGATAAAATAGGAAAATTATGAAATTCTGGGTTTAGGCTAAAAATGTCATTATAGCTTTCCAATAATTATTTTAGGGGTATTGGGTGATTATTTTGTGTACCTCCCATTATACACTTCATGTAGCTTAGGTTGGTCTGCATATAGTAAAAACTGTAGAACCTACGTTGGATGTATAATTTAAGCACATGAGTTGGGATTAGTGGTGGGCTGGTTTGGATAGGTTAAAAAAAGTTCACCATTGGAAGATAGGATGAGTAGGATGTTGGGTTAGCTATTGTTAAGTGGTGCTCGGGATTAACGAAAGATCGTCTTTTCCCGTGGGAAGGAAGTGTCAAAATCATTAGGGATAGATCCAACAACAAGTAAGTGTTTGGAAAATCTAATAGCAACTGATAACAGTAAGTGCCTTGCGAAAGTGAGCTTTGGGCATAATCCCATCATAGTTCCTAGTGCCTTCGAGACCACTTCACGGGGAATACCTTGGGCAGTCCTAGGCTAACATAAACATTAAGAATAAAATATTACAAGAGCAACTAGTATAACTAGGGTTGCACATTCACACACCCCGGTAGCTCGGGAGGTTGATTAGGTTGTTTTATTGCCATCCGGACGGTTCGTTTGGAAGGTCGATGTACGGACGGATAGTCCGGGGAGCCAGTGGCTCAAAAGGTTTTGGATACAAATAAGGTGGTGGGTCTTCGGTATCGGAAGGTCGTTCACACCGACGTCGATACGTTGAATCGGCGGTGTGGGACACTTAGCCAAAGAAAGTTTGGTGGATATGGCCAACATTAGTACGTGGATACTCTAGGTTGTGTTTTTTCTAGGGGCGTAAGGGAGGGCTAGGCCTGGTAGTGTGGATACCCGCCTTAGAGTGGGGGGGGGGGTGACCCACTATCTCTAGCTATTTGCCACTACGGATGTTCCTGAGAGTGAAGCTAGCTGCCCAAATTGGGGGAACCAAAGGTCTGTGAGCATAAAGTCGTGTGCGTGGGTTGCACTTGCATGAATCATGACATAGCATACTTGCATACAACTGACACCCCAACGTATAAATTGGTATGAGACTTTTTATATTGTGGGAGCCTTGCAGAAGACCCTTTAACTTATATGTTTATATGGGCATTCATATAAGTTAAGGTTACTTATTTCTTACTTTGACTTCCTTACATATGCTGCTTATTTTACTTGTTTACTTTACTGCTTACTATTGTAGAACTGCTAGTTTGTACTTTTCTTTCTTAGCTATTTATACAAAATAAATAACTACTAGACTAGTTTCACTGTCACCTGCTTGGCTTACTCTCCACCTTTGTAGCTTCCCTTTCTTCCTCCCCACTCGGTGCCTAGGAGCCATGGGGGGAGGGGTAGGAGGATGATAGGGCTTAGTCTTTATGACTAATGGTTTTCGGACCACGACATTACAGGGGCTCCGAATGGGATACAGGGACCAGCAGCTCAGGGACCAGCACCAGCAGAGTACGATGTGCTTGGAGGTGGGCCAGTCTAGTACCGGGGCACCAGCGACCAGCTCCGTGAGTGATAGTCTTTATATAGCTTCCGCGAGAGATTGTAGCGAGGATCTGTTGTACCGGGCTTAAGCTCGTTTATATTTCCTTGTACTATTACTTTTCAGTACTCTCTATTATATATGGACTGGTTGTGATTTCTCTTATTACTTATGACATTTGTGGACTCAGCTATTTCATTTCTGAATACTGTTCTCTTTGTGTTGATCGAAAAGGCTGGCAGAATCGGCGTTTTGTAGTGGATGCTTTCCCGAGAGTCGGGGCCACCACAAAACGGCGGTTCTTGGCATAAGACCCCGGGGTTTAAAAAGAAAAAAAGGGGTCTTACAGGAGAAGCCTTAAGCTGATGGACATCACAAGCACAGTCAATGCCAGACTCAATGGCAAGCTGGGCTTAGGTGCTTCATCAAGCTTACCTCCCATACTTAAGAAAAACATATTAACTACTCCAATAAATTTGTCTCTGAAAAAGGAAAGGAAAAGATAAACAACAATAAAAATGCTAAACAACCTGAATTAAAACTTAAGAATAAGAATAGAAATAAGAAAAATCTAAATAAAAACAATGTTCAACAGATTTCGTCGAACTCAGATTGACGAAATGTGGCTAGTTCATCGAACTCCGATCGACGATCTATAAACGCCAACATTAGCCATAATAATTCATCTTACTGTGATCGATGAATCTTGTATGATTCTTCGAGCAAAGATCGACGAACTTGGGGCACAAAAAATGAATGTATTCATTCTCTGTGCAGAGATCAACGATCTCATCCCATCTCATCGAACTCTGATCGACGAACTTACAACACTTCATCGAACCCAGTCAGACATAATAAAAATCATAACTTTTACAGAAATTTTAATCAAACTAGAAAACCTGTTAATCCATTTGTTAATTGGGAAATTCCACCTAGGAGATACCATCCCTTAGGATATAAATCTCAACCTGAATTTTCTATTATATCAAGTTTTTCATATCTGGAAAATAAAGGGCCCAAGTTAATCTGGGTCAAGAACCGCTAATTTTTTACTTTGAAGGTAAAGAGCTGTCCAGCTTTTAATCAACAATGGTATCTGGACAGTGGATGCTCCAAGCATATTACTGGCAGCAAGGATAACCTAAATAATTATAAGTCCAAGCTGGGTCCAAAGGTGATCTTTGGTGACTCAAATTGTGGTCAGACTGAAGGCTTTGGAGAAGTTCAGATTGGAGCAGTTACTTTCAAAAAGGTTGCATATGTAAGTGGACTGAAACATAACCTCATCTTCATAAGTTAACTATGTGATGAAGGTTATTAGGTATCTTTTAACTTAAGATCTTGTATTATTTCTACTAAAGAAAACCAAACAGTTTTAATTTAAAATAGACAAGACAACATATATGTAGTTAATTTTCAATCTACAACATCAGATATTTGTTTATTCAATCTTGTTAGCAATCAGAATGATTTATGGCATAAAAGATTAAGTCATGATAATCTGAAAAACATTGCTAGGTTATCTAAAGACAACCTTGTTAGAGGATTGCCTTCTGGTCCCTACAAGAAGGAAGGCCTCTACAGGGCTTATTAATTAGGCAAGCAAACTAAATATAGCTTTAAATCAGTTAATAAGAGTGATTCACCTAAGATCTTATACTTGCTACACATGGACCTTTTTGGCCTTATTGCTGTACAAAGCCTAGGAGAGAAATCTTATACTCTAGTTATTGTAGATGACTTCTCAAGATTCACTTGGGTATTCTTTCTAAGATCTAAGTTAGATACATTCAAGGTTCTTACAGATTTTCTCAAGACCATACAGATTGAGTACTCTACTCAAGTTTCATTGATCAGAAGTGATCATGGTACTGAGTTTCAGTCTCTTCTTATGCAAGAGTTCTGTGAGAATGAAGGTATCAGACATTGCTTCTCAGCTCCTAGAACTCCTCAACAAAATGGGGTAGAGGAAAGGAAAAATAGAACCCTAATTGATGCTTAAAGTGAAGAAACCTAAAATCCTTTTGGTTTTAGGTTAAGAATAAGACTTGTAGATGCTTACATGCCCCTATCCTTTTGGGCAGAGGCTGTGAGCACAGCAAACTATGTACTGAACAGAAGGCTTAATACATAAGCTTAAGAATAAGACCCACTATGAATTGCTTAAAGGGAAGAAACCTAAAATCACCTATTTTAAAATATTTGGTTGCATATGCTATATTCATAACAATGACAAGAAATATATTAGAAAGTTTGAAGCTAAGGCTGCAAAGGGAATTTTTCTAGGATATTCCCAAGTCAGCAAAGCTTATAGGGTGTTTAATAAATCTACTTTATAAATTGAGGAATCTGTTCATGTAACTTTTGATGAAGCTAACTTTTCTTATAAGGACAAAGAAATTTCTACCAACAGCACATTACAGGTACCTCACTTGTGTGAGAGATTGGATGATCTAAGCCTCACACAAGAGGTTCCAATACATCCCTCTCCACAAGTTGAAGAAGAAAGTGAAGAAGAAAGTTTAGAAGTGGCTGAACCCTATCCAACAGCTAATGAAATTTCATAAGAGGAATTTATTTCTCAAGCTATTGCCCAACCAGATCCTCCCATTGATTTTGTCACACTTAGAGATCATCCTAGATCTCAAGTGATTGGAGACATTTCAGCTGGTGTGCAAACAAGGCATCAACACAACCCTGACTTGATGTTTGCTTGTTTACTCTATCAACTTAAGCCCCAATCCATTAAAGATGCTGAGCAAGATCCCCACTAGATCATTGCAATGCAAGAGAAGTTCAATCAATTTGAGAGATGTAGAGTTTGAGATTTGGTTCCTAGAACAAAGGACTACCAAGTCATTCAAACCAAATGGGTGTTTAGAAATAAGTTGGATGCAGAAGGCAACATTATGAAGAACAAGGCTAGGCTAGTAGCCCAAGGCTATAGGCAATAGCAAGGCATTAACTATGAACAGACAATTTCTCCCGTTACAAGGCTTAAGGCTATAAGAATCTTCCTTGCATATGCTGCATTCAAAAAGTTCAAAGTCTACCAAATGGACGTCAAAAGTGCTTTTATGAATGGAGAACTCAAAAAAGAAATATATGTGGAGCAACCACCAGGTTTTATCTCTCCAACATATCCCTCTCATGTCTTTAGATTGCATAAAGCTCTCTATGGTTTAAAACAAGCTCCAAGATCTTGGTATGAGACCTTAGCTAGCTTCTTGTTAGAGCATAAATTTTTTAGAGGCAGTGTAGATAGGACTCTTTTTATTAAGAATCATAAAGATAAAATCTTATTAGTACAAATTTATGTATATGATATTATCTTTGGCTCAACGGATCCTAAACTATGCAAAAGGTTTTCTGACCTTATGCATTCAAAGTTTGAGATGAGTAGCATGAGTGAACTTTCATATTTCCTTGGTCTCCAAGTGAAGCAATCATCTGATGGTATCTTCATATCCCAATCTAAATATGCTAAGGAGCTTATTAAAAGATTTGGGATGTGTGATGCCTCAGCAATGAAGACGCCCATTGCTGCAAATGCTGTGATAGATTCTGATGAGCTTGGAAAATCTGTTGATCAGAAGTTGTATAGGGCTATTATTAGGTCCATATTATATCTGACAGCAAGTAGGCCAAACATCATGTTTGCTACATACATTTGTGCTAGGTTCCAAGTGAACCCTAAAGAATCTCACTATATTTTACTAAAAAGGATTTTGACATATGCAAAGGGTTATCCAAATCTAGGACTTCTATATCCATCAGAATCAGAATTTGATTTAACTGGATTTTCAGATGCTGACAATGTTGGATGTAGAGTGGACAGAAAAAGCGCAACAGGAACATGTCATTTCCTTTGTAATAGGCTAGTGTCCTGGTTTTGTAAAAAGCAAACCTCTGTGTCCACATCAAATGCAGAAGCAGAATACATAGCTGCTAGCAGATGTTGCTCACAGGTTTTGTGGATACAAAACCAACTACCGGATTATGGATACATCTTAAATAATTCAACTATATATTGTGATAGTATCAGTGCTATATCCATAGCACAAAATCCAGTGCATCATAGTAGGACCAAACATATAGAAATAAGACATCATTTCATTAGAGATTGTGTAGACAAAAAGAAAATTAATCCTGTCTTTATTTCCACTTATTTACAAAGAGCAGACATCTACACCAAGCCATTGGATGAGAAGAAACATATGTTTTTCTTAAATCAGTTAGGAATGATCAATGGAGATGTGTTAATTTAAATTTTGTCTGTGGTCGACGATTTGTTGACAGTTCGTCAAACGGAGATCGACGATCTGTGAACTCCTCGTGAAGAGTTCGTCGAACAGAGTTCGACGATCACTTCTTAGTGAAACAGTTTTCGTCGTACGGAGATCGACGATCCCTGCTTTAGTGAATTTATCGACGAACGAAGATCGATGATTTATTCGTTTTCTTCAGACTGAGATCGACGAACCCATTTTCTATTAAAATACTTCTTCGAACTCAGATCGAAGATCTTTTCTTTTTCGTTGGACGGAGATCATCTTTTCGTCTTTTATAGACCTTATAATCTAAGTTTTATACGAAATCCCTCCCGCGCTTTCAATTTCCTTTGCACTTGATCTCTTGTTTTTCCTTGCAGGAACTCTCATGGCGATTTCGGCGGCGCACCTCTCCGGGATGAAGTTCGACGTTGGGTTTGATATAGGCGTGAACTCCTTCAAGCATACAGACCAAATCTTCCAAGATATTTTGAAGTTGTTCGATGATCCGCAACTTCTCAAAGTTATGACTACCAGGATGAAGTGCCTGTGGCAGAGGTAAAAGAATGGGTTTTCTCATCGTCTTCTCTAGACGGACAAACCCTAGTCGGCACCATTATGGGACTGGAGGTGATTCTAACTCCTGATATTCTTTCTGAGATATTTGTTTTTATTAATGGAAATAATGATATAGAACTGGATAGTGATGAGTTTGGTGAAATGCTTACACGGATGGGTCACTCCGAGGGAAACCCTAGTAAGTTGCTGAAGAAGAACTTGTCTGTTGAGTACAAGTTTTTGGCCGACATAGTAGGTAAGGTCCTGCCTAGGAAGCACACCGCCCATGACTATATTACTAGGCACCAATTCCTTCTGATGAGTGCCCTGGTAAATAAGAAATCAGTGAATTGGGGTAACATTCTGTTTTATTTGATTAAACAGAAAGATAATAAAAGAGAAGTCTGCTTTGGGATGATTCTAGGCATTTTTTTCCAGGAGAAATGTCCTCAACTATTGGTCTCTCCAACATTTTTCATCAACGCTTCCAACAGACTGACCTCAACTCTCTTTGAAAAATGGGAAAGGACCATCTCAAAGCCCTCCAGGGCCTCTTCTTCCTTAAGGACTTCAAAGGACACAAGGACTTTAGTAGTCACTCCTCAACCTATTGAACTGTCACCAAAGAATGCTACTCCTCCTTCTCTATCTCATACCTCAATACCTCAATCTCCTGTACCTCACAACCCTCAGGAGATTTTATTCACCACTTATGTATCCACACAAATGTCTCCCACGTTCAATCTCCTCACAACACCAACACCATCCCCATCACACATACAATAACCAATACAATCACCAATACATACTTCTCCACAATCTCTACTTGCTGATAACACTCGTATGGATAGCACATCTGACATCCCTCCACTCATTACTCCAATCATCCCCTCCACATCCACCATCATCCCTCCAATTATACCTCCTCCTCCATCCACTTCCTTAAATGTCTGTACTGCTTGTGGTATCACCACTTCTTCTCTCCCATCTTCCTCATATGATCCATCTACCATCATCTCTCTTCTCATTACAACCATAAAACCTCTCATAGAGGATATCATTGCACCTCCAATTCTTTCCATCAATTCCTTATCTACTCAGATTGCATCTTTCTCTGGCCCTTCTTCACTTAGGGGCCTGGAATTAGATCTTCCTGATACCAGGCAGGGGGAGATGTTCTATGAAGAAGTTCCTCCTCCTCTAGCAGTAGCAGCAGCAGTAGAAGCAGCAGTTCTTGTAGATACAGTTATTTTAGATACTGAGATACCAGATATAGAAGAAACAAAGCTAGCAGAAATTTTGGCTACAGATTCAGAGACAGATGATTCAATTTATTCTTTGGATGTTCTTTCTGTTGGAGAAGTTACCATCTCTCCTTCAGTTGAGCTGACTACTATTCTAGATTCTTTTGATTTGACTCACAACTACATTATTTCATTTGTTTCTAATCAGTTCTGCACAGATATTGTCTGTTATACTTCTCCAGTGTGCACATAAATTTTACAGCTTATTCAGAGCAGCTTTACAGCTCTAGAGCCTGAGCTTGTTCCAACTCCAGAGGCTGAGTCTGTTAACATTGCTAAGGATGAGTCTTCTGATCCAAAGGCTCTCTCCTCAAACCTCTATCCTCTCCTCTTCTCTACTACCTAACATGAATAAAATTCAAGATGAAGAAATGGCTGAAGATAAGCAGAATGTTGAAGAAAAGCAATCTCTAGAGGAAACTCCAGCTCCAGCAACAGAGCCACCAGTTGTACCATCCCCTTCCAAGGATAGTTCTTCTCCAGGAGCTATTTCAACTCCAACATACAAAATGGATGACAGTCCTCTTCTTGTTCTTGATGCAATCATTATGGCAGAAATAAAAGAAGAAAATAAGTTACTGGCTGAAAAAGTTGTTGAAATAGTTGCTCCAGAATTTGATCTTCCAGAACCTTCAATGGCTCCTCCAGCAGAAAAGCAAATTTTAAAAGATCTTCTACAATCTCTTGATGAGTTATACAATGTCCCTTCCAGTGATTCCAGTGATGATGATGAGGATTCTGAGGATGATACTAACTCTGACTATTTCAAGAGCTCTAAATCAAAGAAGAGGAAGGCTCCAAGAAAGGCTGCTCCCAAGCCCAATCCAAACAATGATATTCCTTATTACATCTTATATAACATTCATTTGTCTCCAACAACTCCTCATTGGATGAATTTGTCAAGGAACCAGGAGAAATCGCAGAAGAAGAAGAAGAGGTCTGGATCTTCTCCAGTGAAGAGATTCAGGAAATATCCACCTCCTCCTCCTCCTCCTGCTGTAGGTGCCTCAAGAAACATTACTTCCAAGTCTACCTCCTCCCAGCAACCTAAGCCTTATGCCCATCACAGTCAAGGAAGTTCTTCTAGATGTTATTCCAAAGGTGGCTACTCTGGTTGAAAGGAAGACAGCACCAAGACAGATTTGCTTGAAAACACAGTGAATGCAAACCTCCAAGTTTTTATTATGTTGGAAAATCTGAAGAAAATTATCCTTCAACAAACTTTCAGCAACAGTCTATTTTTTTCAGGAAGCCACAAAGGACTACTCAGGATGTTTCAACTGATACAGGGAGACCTCCATCTCCAGGTTATGAACCTGCATTAGATCCCAACTTCAAAATGGCTAGATTTCCAGAATTGGTTGGCTTGTCTCAGATAAATAAAGGTAAAGCAGAATGATCAGATCCATCACAATTCACCACCATGTCTACCTACAGAAAAAAAGAACTTGACAAATTTGAGGTAGATAAACATCTCTTTGATCCGAATGCTTATGTTGATGCGCGAAAACGACACCGCCTAGTTAACACGGAGGAGTGTTCGGTCTCACGGGAAAGGTGAAGAAGAGGGTTGAAGGATGCGGGGTTGAGGATGAGAAGAGGAAGCTTCATAGTGCTCGAGAGTGGAGCAAACACTTGTTCAAGGGTTGCGGGGATAGAGGAGAAGCCTGCTGAGAGCAGCCGGGAGGGCTGACGATCAGCAGAGAAGGTTGATGATCAGTGGAGGTGGTTGATCAGGAGCTGTCGAGCAGACGGTTACTTTGACGGTTTTGCTTGCAGGTTGATGCCGAGAGAGTTGAGCTGAGCTGACAGGAAGAGAGAGGTGGCCGCTAGCAGCAGCAACAGCAGACTTTGCCCGCCACGGCTTAAATGCCACTCTTACGACGGGATTTCCTTGGATTAATATTGAGTCATTACAACTGTCTAATATACCTTTACAAGAAAGCAAATAAAGGGGTACAAAGGGGAAGCTGGCGGCTGAGGAAGGAGTGCCAAAGGAAGCTGCGCGAACTGAGTTTGGAGGCCGGCCGACCGCGTGGTTAAGGGAAGAACAAAGGCCACACGGACTGGGAACTGAGGTCGGTAGGCTGCTCACGGCTAAGAGAAGAGAAGGTGCGGACTGAGAGGAGGAGTCTGCAGGGGCAGACTGCTTGAGCTTGCAGTAGGCTGTCTTCAAGCGTGAGCACCTTGGCGATGTTGTATCCCCCCCCATAAATGAGAGGCATGGGGGTCTATTTATAGGCCCGAGGAGGTAACGGCTTCCGGTGACTCTACTCCCAGTGAGACGGTAACTTGAGCGAGAAGAGGATGTAGTCCGTCGAATCCGCAACAGGCCGCGCGGCTGGGGCTTGCTTTGAGGAGGTTCTGCTGCCTGGCGAGCCAGGAGGAGTCCTCCACTACTGACTGAGCCCATGCCAAGACTGTGCGGGCTGAGGTAGGTTGACCCTGCTGCTGGAGAAGCGGGTGGAGGCTGAGGAACAGCGGGCTACATAGCAAATCCGCTGACTCCGCGGAGTCCGCGCCCGCTGTTATGCTGAGTCTGACCATACTAGAACGAAGAGGCCTGCTGCTGAGGAGCTGAGGTTCATCAACATAGGCAGACTGGAAGGTTTGATTGCACTTCGTGTCCGCCCAACTCGTGATGAACTGGATGTTGCTAGTCATTGTGGGTAGCCGGGGAGCTGGAGCATCCGCGCTCCATAGGCGGACTAATGAAGCTGGCTGCCCATGCAGCTAGAGTCCGCCACTGTTGAATGGAACTTGTCGCACCTGCTGGGTGATAAGGGATTCGTGACCTACCGGACTAACGAGGCAGGCCGCTCATGTTGGTGAGGTGGAAACCGAGGTAGCTGGCTAGCGGCCTGGAGGCAGGCCGCCACTTTTGCTTGGCAGTGTGAGTGGTCTGGGCTGATAAACATTCTAGTCCGTCATCAGTGGACATCACCTGTCAGGAGCAGGCTAAGTAGCGACTTGTTGCCGGCCTGGGCAGATAGGATTCCGAGTCCAGCAAAAGGGGCACCTATGGTTAAGCTGACAAAGGGCGTGGCCTGTAGGGGCAGACTGAAGAGGCAGTCTGCAGCCCCTATAGACCAAGGGAACAATGCACGGCCTGGGCAGTCAGACTGCTGAGACCGCCCAAGCCGTGCGGCCTGAGTGGACAGAGAAGCCTGTTCGCCCAACCTAAGATGTCGCGACCTCCAGAAGGAACACCGGAGCATACCGCGACTAGCTAGCTGGCTATATTGGGAAGGATCACCGATTTTGGGGTTAACATAATCCCCGTACTTTGTTGGAACACCCTCTTACTAATTTGGGTCAGGATCACTATGTCTCTAGGAAACCAATATTTGACCTCCTGTATAGCTCAAAAGGACAATTAGAATTGAGTCTAAGGGTTAGAAGTCTAAGTTTGGAAGCTACCCTCAAGACCAAGACTTTTTCAGTTTGAGACTAAGTCATATCGTCGAGCTCAGCACGACGATTCGTCGAACTCCGATCGACGATCATCTAGCTCAACTTCGACAGATCGTTGAACTCCATTCGACGATCGCTGAGCTCAACTTCATCAAATCGTCGAACTCCATTCGACGATCGGTGAGCTCAGTTCGACGATCTTGACTCAGCTTTGGATCTCTATCTCTGAGCTCAGTTCGACGATCTTTGAGCTCAGATCGACGATATTTTGTTGCAGTATAAGTCCATATCGCTGAGCTCAGTTCGATGATAGCAGAGCTCAGTTCGACGTTTTCAGATAACTTCATGGATGTTTCTAGATTCAAATTCAAATCAGTTAAGGAGTTATTCTGCAATTAATTCAGAAGATTTTCTAGTCGTTTTCATTTATTTCTGGACCACGTTTCAAGGGATTTTCAAGGAATATTTCTATGGACTTTCCTCCAGAAGACATTTTGCAATTAAGGATGCAATTAATGCAGGCCAACGACTATTCTTGACAGAGGATGTTTTTCCATTCAGTACCAGAGAATAAAAGACAAGAATTTTTGAATCTCTCACATAGATACACAGACACACAGACAGACAGAAAGACAAACATCAGTAATCTTCAGAACAAGAACAAAAAAATTATTCTCTGTCTCAAAGAATTCTCAAGAACACACATCCAAGGAGATCAAATTTTTCTGAAATCTTCAGATCTCACTTGTCTCAAGTGTTCAAGGCCAACATATTTCAAGACTCCAGACATCCAACATTTCAGCTGTTGCTGAAATCATCTTTTGCTGGAGCTCAACTTCTGAAGGCCTATCACCCTACAGCAAAGCTACTTTTCCTGAAGATCTCAAGGACTCAGGGGGAGCTTTGAAACCATCAATCCACGTAGTCTTCTCAGCTGTTTGAGAAAGAGAAGACTTTCATCACTCTCTCACCCCCATCTCTGTAAAGGGTTTCTCAAACTCCCTTCAAAAGTTTGAGTTTGGTTTTTGATCACCTTGTCAAAATCTCATTGGTGGCAAGACACCTGATCAAAAAATCTGGTTTGGTTTTTGAGCACCTTATCAAAAGCTCATTGGTGCCCAAGACACCTGATCAACTCATCCTGCAGTGGATTCCTACCTAGGGTGGTAGAAGAGTGGATGTACCCAAGTTTAGGGGAACCACTATATTTCCTTGTGTCATCTGGTTTTGCTTGTCTTTATTTTTGTTTCTGGCTGTGATTGTTCTGTGATTAGCTTTTGAATAGTTTAGTTTTGTGATTAGATTTATTGACTGCTTCCCTGCTCACTCAGATTACAACAATTGTTGTAAAAAGTTTTCAAGCACCATATACTCTATTCACCCCCCTCTAGAGTATATCAGATCTAACTGCACTTTCAATTGGTATCAAAGCGAGGTTGGTTAAACATACCACACTTTGGTAGTTGCACAGGCTAACACCTGAACCCAAAGATTCCTAGTTAGATCTGTTTTCTTTTGAACCTAGTATTAGAGTTTGTTTTCACAAATCATGGCCCAAAACAAAGATTATGCTAGCACCAGACCTCTAGTGTGCAATCTATCAAAGTTTGCACTTTGGAAAGCAAGGATCAGACTATACATGAATTCTATTGACGAGGATATTTTTAACTCTGTTTTGACAGTGTGTCCAAGACCTCCAGAGAACTCAAGTACAACTGCTGTTTCACCTCTATCAGGAACAGATGCTGCCATCAAGAAATGGAAGGTAGCTGATGTCAAGGCTATGAACATCTTAGCCCAGACAATGTCTGATGACATATTTCAAAAGGTGGCTGAATGTAATTCAGCAAAGGAAATTTTGGACAAACTCTCTGAAATAGTCTCAGACTCAGTTGATGAGAGAAAGGATAGGAGATCCCACCTCATATCTCAATATGAGAATTTCAAGAAGGGAGAAACTGAGTCAGTGGGAGATATGTACAACAGGCTCAGTCTAATATTCAATGAACTCAGGACATTGGATACAGAGATCTCACTAACTGAACTCAACGACAAAATTCTAATGTACTTCCTTAGCACTTGGGATTCAAGAATCTGGCCAATCAAGGATACCAGAAGTCTGAATGAGATCACCACTGAAGCTCTATTGTGTAAGCTCAAATCTTATGAGCTACGCATCAAGAATAGAGAAGAAGAACAGAAGGATGCCTCACCAGCCACAAGAAAAGAGAAGACCATAGCCTTCAAGGCAACTGAAGATCAGCCTGAAGACAAAGTCACATGCAATGATGAACTGCTCAGTCTGTTGGCCAAAAGATTTTACAAGATGGCCAGAAAGGACTTCAGAAGGAGATCATACAAGGAGCATGATAAGCCTAGGTATGACAAGTCAATTAATAATAAAGAAATTGTTTGCTTTGGTTGCAGGAAACCAGGGCACATAGTTCCTGACTGTCCAGAAAACCAAAACAAGGACAGAAGGGACAAGAAAGAAAGAAGAAAGGAGAAAGACTTCAAAAGGAATGGCAATGGCAAACCCTCATCAAGCAAAAACAAACATACAAGAAAGGGGTTTGTTGCTGAATCCTGGAGTGAGACTGAAGAAGAGTCAGAAGCCTCATCCAGCTCCAGTGATGATGAAGATGATACAGAAGAAAAAGAGTTCTGCATGATGGCAATCAATGCCTCACAACATAACTCAGAAGAAGAGGAGTCAGAGTCAGACTCAGAGACTCAACCTGAAGAAGATCAGGTAATTAGTTCATTTGATTTTAATTCAGAGGACTTTAAATCTGAATTTAAAGCATTATGTTTAGATATGCTAAAATCTGAGAAAGAAATTATCTCTCTCAGAAATCATTTATCTGAACATAATACTTTAAAGTCAGAAAACCTCAAACTCTCTCAGGAGTTGGAGTGTTGTAGGGAGCAGATAGCTTCACTGAAAAGTGAGCTGTCTGAGGCCAAGAAGCTTGAATAATCCCTTAATGGGAGAAGCATCAAGCTGATCGACATCACAAGCACAGTGAACTCCAGATTTAATAGTATACTGGGCTTGGGTGCTTCATCCAGCCAACCCATAGTTCTAACAACTCCAATCAAATTCATTTCTGACAAAGGAAAGGGAGTTGTAGAGGTAGCTAGGAAAAAATTCTTATCTGCCCAAGAAAACTAAGTTCAAGCAGAAATCGTCGAACGGAGATCGACGATCGCCGAATGCAGATCGACGACCGTCGAACGCAGATCGACGATCTCAGGCAAAATCATCGAACTCAGGTCGACGATCTCAAGTTCCTGAACTCTGCTATAGTCGACCGTCGAACGTAGCTCGACGATCTGACCCAAGATCGTCGAACGCAGCTCCAAGATCGTCGAACAGAGGTCAGAGCTCTGGAAATTTTTTCAAGGTCAAATCAAAATCCAATCCTAAGGGTCATTTATCCCACATCTTTAACCCTTATACTGAATGGTTTATACCTCCAAGGAGATATCATCCTGAAGGATATAAGAGTCAACCTGGAATGTCTTTTATTTCAGAGTTTAAAGGTTATCAAGTAGGCCCAAGGTAAACTGGGTCAAAAACAAATGAATTATTTTATGTGCAGGTGAAGACCTATCCAACATCTAACCAGCAATGGTACTTAGATAGTGGGTGCTCTAAGCACATGACAGGGAACAAGGACAACCTCACTTCCTTTAGAGCCAAGCTTGGACCCAAAGTTATCTTTGGTGATTCAAACTTTGGACAGACTAAAGAATATGGTGCAGTCTAGATTGGATCAGTAACTTTCATGAAGGTAGCTTATGTGGAAGGACTGAAGCACAACTTAATAAGCATCAGTCAGCTGTGTGATGAAGGCTACCATGTGACCTTCCGCAAAGCATTATGCAAAATCAAGTCAGAGGGCAACACAACTGTGTTGACAGGTAAAAGGAAAGGTAACATCTATCTTGTAGATTTTCTTTCAACAGATGTAGATATTTGCCTGTTCAATTTTGTGTGTAGACCAAACAATTTATGGCATAAGAGACTAGGACACCTAAACCTTAGAACTATTGCTAGGCTATCCAAGGATAACCTTGTTAGAGGACTACCTTCTGGCCCCTACAAGAAGGAAGGACTCTGCAGGGCTTGTCAATTAGGCAAGCAAACTAAAAACACCTTTAAGTCACTTAATAAGAGTGATTCACCTAGGATATTGTATCTATTACACATGTATCTTTTTGGACCCATCACAGTACAAAGCCTAGGAGGGAAATCTTACACTTTAGTATTTGTATATGACTTCTCTAGATTCACTTGTGTGTTCTTTCTAAGGAAGAAGTCTGATAACTTTAAGTGTCTGACAGAGTTTCTCAAATGTATACAGATTAAGTTCAATACTCACATTGCCCTGATCAGAAATGATCATGGGACAGAGTTTGATTCTCTTCTTATGCAAGAATTCTGTCAGAGTGAAGGGATCAGGCATACTTTCTCAGCTCCTAGAACTCCTCAACAAAATGGGGTAGCTGAAAGGAAAAATAGAACCCTTATTGAATCTGCCACTACATTGTTATCAGATGCTCACCTTCCTCTATCCTTTTGGGCAGAGGCAGTGAACACCTCCAACTATGTGCTGAATTGAAGTTTGATACATAAACTAAAGGGAAAGACTCCCTATGAATTACTCAAAGGGAAGAAACCTAAAGTTGATTATTTTAGAGTTTTTGGTTGTATCTGCTATATATATAATAATGACAAGAAATATTTAGCAAAATTTCAAGCTAAAGCTGATGAAGGAGTGTTTTTGGGATACTCCATGATCAGCAAGGCTTATAGGGTTTATAATAAATCATCTCTAAAAATTGAGGAATCAGTTCATATATCATTTGATGAATCTAACATGTCTTTCAAGGAGAAGATCGCTTCTACCATAGAACCTTTGCAGGAACATTCTCTTGTTGAAGACTTGAACAAGTTACAGGTTACCCAAAGGGATGAAAGCAGTGAAGATGAAGAAAGTGTTCAACATATTGCAGAACAACTTGAAGAGCCAGTTGTTGTACCAAAAGAGGAAACAACAACACAGGTTGGTGAACAATCAACACCCCCTGTTGATTTAGTAACATCAAGAGACCATCCAATTTCCCAAATAATTGGAGACATCTCAGCTGGTGTGCAAACCAGAAATCAGGTCAACCAAAACCTATTGCACACCTGCTTCTTATCTCAATTTGAACCTCAGTCCATTCAAGATGCAGAGCAAGATCTACACTGGATCATTGCAATGCAAGAGGAGTTGCATCAATTTGAAAGGAACAAAGTATGGGAACTAGTGCCAAAGCCTAAGGATCACTCCATTGTTGGAACAAAGTGGGTATTCAGAAACAAACTGGATGATCAAGGAGTAATTGTAAGGAACAAGGCAAGGCTAGTTGCTCAGGGATATTCTCAAGAAGAAGGAATAGACTACGACCAGACTTTTGCACCAGTTGCAAGATTGGAAGCCATCAGAATATTTTTAGCTTATGCAGCACATAAAGGCTTCAAGGTATATCAGATGGATGTCAAAAGTGCATTTCTAAATGGAGACATCAAAGAGGAAGTATATGTCAGACAACCTCCAGGTTTTATCTCTCCAACTTATCCTGATTATGTTTTTAAATTGAACAAAGCATTATATGGTCTCAAGCAAGCTCCTAGAGCATGGTATGAGACCCTAGCATGCTTTCTGTTGGAAAATGGATTTATAAGGGGTAGAGTAGACCAAACTCTTTTCATTAGAACCCATAAGTCCCATACCCTACTAGTACAGATTTATGTAGACGATATTATTTTTGGTTCTACTGACTCAAAATTGTGCAGAAGGTTTTCCAACCTAATGCATTCTAAATTTGAAATGAGTAGCATAGGTGAGCTATCCTTCTTCCTAGGATTGCAAGTCAAACAACATACTGAAGGCATCTTTATTTCTCAAACCAAGTATGCAAATGAATTGGTTAAGAAATTTGGCATGTCTGAAGCATCTTGTATGAAAACACCCATGCCTACTAATGCTGTATTGGATGCTGATGAACATGGGAAACCTGTTGATCAGACAACATATAGAGCAATGATTGGCTCTTTACTGTACCTTACAGCTAGTAGACCAGATATAATGTTTGCTACATGTATATGTGCTAGGTTCCAAGTAAGCCCTAGAGAGTCACACCTAACACTAGTAAAGAGGATTCTCAGGTATGTTAAAAGTTGTCCAAATCTAGGTCTCTGGTATCCAAAAGACTCAGCATTTGATTTAACTAGATTTTCTGATGCTGATTATGCTGGATGCAGTATTGACAGGAAAAGCACCAGTGGAACTTGTCAGTTTCTTGGTGAAAGACTTGTCTCCTGGTTTTGCAAGAAACAAACCTCTGTGTCAACTTCAACTGCTGAAGCTGAATATATGGCTGCAGGCAGTTGTTGTTCACAAATTTTGTGGATTCAAAACCAACTCCTAGACTATGGCCACAACTTAGAGAAGTCTAAAATCTTTTGTGATAACACCAGTGTTATTTCTATAGCTCAAAATCCAGTCCTCCATAGTAGGACAAAATACATAGAGATTAGGCATCATTTCTTAAGGCATAATGTTGAAAAGAATAAAATTGAACTACAATATATCTCAACTTATTTACAAAGGGGAGATATTTTCACAAAGCCCTTGGATGAAAAGAAACACACCTTCTTCCTAAATCAGTTAGGAATGTTAGATGGAGGAAGTCTTAAAAAATATCCAAGATTTTAAAAGCTTAAAAATTGATCAAGACTAGGCAAACATCTTGATTTTTCTTAGTGTCTAGAGTTTTTTTTTTTGATCTCTGAACTGCGCTCGACGATTTTCCCCCCAGATCGACGAACGGAGATCGACGATTTCTGAAATCGTCGACCTGAGTTCAGCGTTTCTCAGATAGTATGAACTATCTCTTCCGGTCAACGATCGTCGAACGGCGCTCGACAATGTTGTTCTCTGAATGATCGTCGAACAGAGCTCGACGCTCTCCAATATCGTCGAACGGAGATCGACGATGTTGAAGACTCTTCAGATTCCTTTAGAAGCCTCGATCGTCGAACTGAGTTCAACGATCTTTCCTTTTCTGCGTCGAACCCTATTATAAAATTCATTTTTCGCCGTCATTCTCCTTTGCGCTTTCGATTTCTCTGCAAGAACTTTCTTTCCCTCCAAACATTTCTGCACTTGGTCGTTTTGTTTGTTGAATTTTTGCAGGTACCTATGGCTGTGTCTGTTGCTGTTCTCGCCACCATGAAATTTGATGTTGGCTTCGACATCGACATGGAATCCTTCAGCACAACAGACCATGTTTTTCAGGACATCTTGGGGTTATTCAAAGAGCAGAACCTTACTGCAATCATGACTACAAGGATTAAGCTTACTTCTGATGAGATTAAGGAATGGGTCTACACTGCACACAATCAGGACAACAACACCATTATTGGATCAATCTCTGGCACTCAGGTACCCTTGACCCCAGCAATTTTAACAGAGGTTTTTGAGTTGAGAACTGGTGGAGATTCTACTAATTTGTCTGGAGAAGAAATTGCTGACTTGCTTGCCAGAATGGGTCATTCTGAGGCTAACCCTAGCAAGCTATTGAAAAAGAATCTTTCTGTGGAATACAGATTCCTGGCTGATATAGTTGGGAAAGTCCTACTGGCTAAGCACTCTGCTCATGATACAATCTCCAGGTATCAGCTCTGCCTAATGGGAGCCCTAGTAGACAGGAAGAATCTGAATTGGGGAGAGGTATTCTTTGACCTCATTAAGAAGAAGATCAACAAAAGTTTTGTAAACTTTGGAAGAATTCTCGGGGTGTTTCTGCAGAATAGGTGCCCTGCATTGCTGGTCTCCTCTGGAATCCACATTAATGCATCCAAGAGACTGTCTTGTGCCCTCTTTGGTAAATGGGATAGACAGATCATCAAGCCCAGCAGGCCCTCCTCCAGCACTCCTTCATGCTCCAGGACTCTCAGAGTCACTTCCCCACAGGTCTCTGCCCCTGCAGATGACCTGCCTGCTGATACCTCTCCTCCTCCTCCTCCTCCAATTCCATCTCTTCCCATTCCATCTACCATTCAAACTCCATCCACCATCATCATCTCCAGCCCCTCTCCAACATCTACACCATCTCCAGTCCCTACTCTTCCAATCCCAGAAGACCAATTCCATCCCTTATTCTCCTACCCTCAACCAGATATCACTTCATCACCCTCTAATCCATCCTTCAACCTCCTTGAAGATTCCTTTATGGATGACTCACCATCCTCTCCTCCTGAGCTACCCTCATCCTCAACATCCTATCAAGATCTTCTGCAACAAATCATTGACCAACCCACCTTCACCCCATCTATCTCCATCCCACTATCCTCCATATCTACGTTACCCACACCTCAGCCATCTCTTCCCCCACTCACCAGCTCTCCACTACCATCCTCCACAGCTACTCCTCCATCCTCTACCTCTGCTCCAGTCACTACTGAGCAAGTAGACATTCCAGCCCTTGCTGACAGGCTGTATGAATTGCTAGCCCCCAGGCTATCTCTTCTTTTGGAGACCTCCTTGGCTCCATTACTCCTGTCAGTGGCAGCCCTTTCTGCCAGGCTCTCCTCTCTATTCCCTCAGGCAGCCCCTTCAGCAGTGTGCCGTGATCCAGCCATGTCTGAATCTAGGCAGGGGGAGATGCCCTATGAAGTGAGTCTGCCTGCTGCTGCTGCTCTTGCTGTTTCAGTGAGCCTGCCTGCTGCTATTTCTTCAGTTCTTGAATCTGCTACTGCTGCTGCTGATGTGTTTCAAGCTTCAGTTCAACCTCCTGCTGCAGTCTTTGCAATAGACCTCAGGTCTTTGCTCTCAGAATTTGACTCTATATATTTCAGATATCTGCCAGAGACAGTTGCTTTCCAGCCCCCAGAGGATCTGTCCAAGGCCCTTGTGCCATTCTCTTGCTGTGACCCCAGCATCATCACTTCATTTGTCCACTCAGTATATGCTGCTGCTACTCCTGCTGAAAGCATTGCTGTTGTTTCTGATGTTGCTGCCCCTCCTGCTGCTGAAAGCATTGTTGTTGTTTCTGATGTTGCTGCCCCTCCTGCTGCTGAAAGTTTTGATACTGCTGCTGATGCTTCTGTTACTGCTGATGAGACAATTTCTAAGGAGATCCTTATGACAGAGGCACATAAGTTTGAGCCTTCTGAATTTTCTACTGATATTTCTGCTACTGAAATTGCTGTTAGTGAAACTGTTGCTACTGCTGTTGTTACTTTTACAGAACCTGTAGTATCTGCTGCTGTTGTTACTGTTTCTATTTCAACTGCCACACCTTCACTATCTGCTGCAACAACTTCTGTATCTGCTGTTGTCACTACTGTTACTGCTTCAACCTCTGCTACTACACCCTCTGCTGCCTCATCTGCTTCTATAAAGCTCAAGAAAGATTTGATGAAGAAGATTGATGCCCTGTATGATGATCAGAGTTCTGAAAGTGATGAGTTCAGAATAGACTCTGATGATTCTTCTGCTACCATTGCCAAGAAAAGAAAGGAAGGGAACAAAACCATGAAGAGAGTACCTCCTACCAAGGTCAAAGATAACAATGATATACCATACTATATTCTTCATGATTTCCCCATCACTGAGCACTGGATGCAGTACTCAAAGAATCAACTCAAAGCAATAAAAAAGAAAAGAAAATATGAAAATGGCTCTTCTCAATTCCAACATTCTCATCCTACTCCTCCACCTCCTCCTGATGCAGGTGCAGGTGGAAGTTCTGCTGCTCAACCCCTACTAGAAGTCAAACCCCCTATCAGCCACATGCTAGATCCTACCATAGGGGAAGCCAGTCCAGGTGTTCTCAATCCAGGAGAGGAGGATATAGAGGCAATCAAAGAGAAGTCCAGGTCTACTCCAAAGGATACTTAAGGCAACATCCATACTCCAGGGAAGGACAAATATCATCTGACACCACCTCTGATCCTTTTCCCTATAAACTGAAGGAAACTGTTTCATCCAGGCCTCCTCAAGATAATCCTTCTAATAGATATGAGCCACCGGTACCTTTTGAAGACCCTGAGAACAATCCAGCTGCTTGGACTGCAAGGATGAAAGAACTTGCTGCACTGGATCAGATCAAGAAAGCTAAAGAGCAAGGAAGAGACTCCTCCAACATCTCTACAATGTATGAACAAAGAAAGAAAGAGTTGGAAAGATATGCATCAAGCAAATTTTTTGATTCTGACAGGTACATGGAACTGCATCCTGAAGATGTAGTTCCCAGGCCCAAACAGCAAACCACTTTAGGTGCAGCAGATGATACTAGATCAAAGAAGGAAGCCCTCAACCCCAACAGAGAAATCAAACTTGTTAAGGGCAAGGAAAAGAAATGATTATGTAAGGTGACAATCATCTTAACTTCTGGTTATTATCTGGGATGATATATATATATATATATATCTGTGGTTCTGCATGTCCAGCTTTTCTTTTTGCTTTTCTGTATTGCTGCTTGTATGTTATTTTATTTTTTTCCAAACCTTGTAAATAGTAATCCTAACCCAAATAGGGGGAGATTGTTGGAACACCCTATTACTAATTTGGGTCAGGATCACTATGTCTCTAGGAAACCAATGTTTGACCTCCTGTATAGCTCAAAAGGTCAATTAGAATTTAGTCTAAGGGTTAGAAGTCTATGTTTGGAAGCTGCCCTCAAGACCAAGACTTTTTCAGTTTGAGACTAAGTCATATCGTCGAGCTCAGCACGACGATTCGTCGAACTTCGATCGACGATCGTCTAGCTCAACTTCGACAGATCGTCGAACTCCATTCGACGATCGCTGAGCTCAACTTCATAAAATCGTCGAACTCCATTCGACGATCGGTGAGCTAAGTTCGACGATCTTGACTCAGCTTTGGATCTCTATCTCTGAGCTCAGTTCGACGATCTTTGAGCTCAGATCGATGATATTTTGTTGAAGTATAAGTCCATATCGCTGAGCTCAGTTCGACGATAGCAGAGCTCAGTTCGACGTTTTCAGATAACTTCAAGGATGTTTCTAGATTCAAATTCAAATCAGTTAAAGAGTTATTCTACAATTAATTCAGAAGATTTTCTAGCCGTTTTCCTTTATTTCTGTACCAAGTTTCAAGGGATTTTCAAGGAATATTTCTATGGACTTTCCTCCAGAAGACATTTTGCAATTAAGGATGCAATTAATGCAGGCCAACGGCTATTCTTGACAGAGGATGTTTTTCCATTCAGTACCAGAGAATAAAAGACAAGAATTTTTGAATCTCTCACATAGATACACAGACACACAGACAGACAGAAAGACAGACATCAGTAATCTTCAGAACAAGAACAAAATAATTATTCTCTATCTCAAAGAATTCTCAAAAACACACATCCAAGGAGATCAAATTTTTCTGAAATCTTCAGATTTCTCTTGTCTCAAGTGTTCAAAGACAACATATTTCAAGACTCCAGACATCCAACATTTCAGCTGTTGCTGAAATCATCTTTTGCTGGAGCTCAACTTCTGAAGGCCTATCACCCTACAGCAAAGCTTCTTTTCCTGAAGATCTCAAGAACTCAGGGGGAGCTTTGACACCATCAATCCACATAGTCTTCTCAGCTGTTTGAGAAAGAGAAGACTTCCATCACTGTCTCACCCCCATCTTTGTAAAGGGTTTCTCAAACTCCCTTCAAAAGTTTGAGTTTGGTTTTTGAGCACCTTGTCAAAAGCTCATTGGTGGAAAGACACCTGATCAAAAAATCTGGTTTGGTTTTTGAGCACCTTATCAAAAGCTCATTGGTGCCCAGGACACCTGATCAACTCATCCTGCAGTGGATTCCTACCTAGGGTGGTAGAAGAGTGGATGTACCCAAGTTTAGGGAAACCACTATATTTCCTTGTGTCATCTGGTTTTGCTTGTCTTTATTTTTGTTTCTGGCTGTGATTGTTCTGTGATTAGATTTTGATTAGTTTAGTTTTGTGATTAGATTTATTGACTTCTTCCCTGCTCACTCAGATTACAACAATTGTTGTAAAAAGTTTTCAAGCACCATATACTCTATTCACCCCCTCTAGAGTATATCAGATCTAGCTGCACTTTCAATTGGTATCAAAGCGAGGTTGGTTAAACATACCACACCTTGGTGGTTGCACAGGCTAACACCTGAACCCAAAGATTCCTAGTTAGATCTGTTTTCTTTTGAATTTAGTATTAGAGTTTGTTTTCACAAATCATGGCCCAAAACAAAGATTATGCTAGTAGCAGACCTCCAGTGTGCAATCTATCCAAGTTTGCACTTTGGAAAGCAAGGATCAGACTATACATGAATTCTATTGACGAGGATATTTTTAACACTGTTTTGACAGTGTGTCCAAGACCTCCAGAGAACTCAAGTACAAATGTTGTTTCACCTCCATCAGGAACAGATGCTGACATCAAGAAATGAAAGGTAGCTGATGCCAAGGCTATGAACATCTTAGCCCAGACAATCTCTGATGACATATTTCAAAAGGTGGCTGAATGCAATTCAGCAAAGAAAATTTGGGACAAACTCTCTGAAATAGTCTCAGGCTTAGTTGATGAGAGAAAGGATAGGAGATCCCACCTCATATCTCAATATGAGAATTTCAAGAAGGGAGAAACTGAGTCAGTGGGAGATATGTACAACAGGCTCAGTCTAATAGTCAGTGAACTCAGGACATTGGATAAAGAGATCTCACTAACTGAACTCAACGACAAAATTCTAATGTGCTTCCCTAGCACTTGGGATTCAAGAATCTGGCCAATCAAGGATGCCAGAAGTCTGAATGAGATCACCAGTGAAGCTCTATTGGGTAAGCTCAAATCTTATGAGCTACTCATCAAGAATAGAGAAGAAGAACAGAAGGCTGCCTCACCAGCCACAAGAAAAGAGAAGACCATAGCCTTCAAGGCAACTGAAGATCAGCCTGAAGACAAAGTCACAGACAATGATGAACTGCTCAGTGTGTTGGCCAAAAGATTTTACAAGATGGCCAGAAAGGACTTCAGAAGGAGATCATACAAGGAGCATGATAAGCCAAGGTATGACAAGTCAATTAATAATATAGAAATTGTTTGCTTTGGTTGCAGGAAACCAGGGCACATAGTTCCTGACTGTCCAGAAAACAAAAACAAGGATAGAAGGGACAAGAAAGAAAGAAGAAAGGAGAAAGACTCCAGAAGGAATGGCAATGGCAAACCCTCATCAAGCAAAAACAAACATACAAGAAATGGGTTTGTTGCTGAATCCTGGAGTGAGACTGAAGAGGAGTCAAAATCCTCATCCAGCTCCAGTGATGATGAAGATGATGCAGAAGAAAAAGAGTTCTGCATGATGGCAATCAATGCCTCACAACATAACTCAGAAGAAGAGGAGTCAGAGTCAGACTCAGAGACTCAACCTGAAGAAGATCAAGTAGTCAGCTCTTTTGATTTCAATTCAGAGGACTTTAAATCTGAGTTTAAAGCATTATGTTTAGACCTGCTAAAATCTGAGAAAGAAATTATCTCTCTCAGAAATCTTTTATCTGAACATAATACCTTAAAGTCAGAAAACCTCAAACTCTCTCAGGAGTTGGAGTGCTGTAGGGAGCAGATAGCTTCACTGAAAAGTGAGCTATCTGAGGCCAAGAAGCTTGAAGAATCCCTTAATGGGAGAAGCATCAAGCTGATGGACATCACAAGCACAGTGAACTCCAGATTTAATAGTACACTGGGCTTGGGTGCTTCATCCAGCCAACCCATAGTTCTAACAACTCCAATCAAATTCATTTCTGATAAAGGAAAGGGAGTTGTAGAGGTAGCTAGGAAAAATTCTGATCTGCCAAAGAAAACTAAGACCCAGCAGAAATCGTCGAACGGAGATCGACGATCGCTGAACGCAGATCGACGATCTCAGGCAAAATCGTCGAACTCAGGTCGACGATCTCAAGTTCCTGAACTCTGCCATAGTCGACCGTCGAACGGAGCTCGACGATCTGACCCAAGATCGTCGAACGTAGCTCCACGATCGTCGAACAGAGGTCAGAACTCTGGAAATCCTTTCAAGGGCAAATCAAAATTCAATCCTAAGGGTTCTTCATCCCAAATCTTTAACCCTTATACTGAATGGATTATACCTCCAAGGAGATATCATCCTGAAGGTTATAAGAGTCAACCTGTGATGTCTTTTATTTCAAAATTTAAAGGTTATGAACCTAGGCCCAAGGTAAACTGGGTCAAAAACAAATGAATTGTCTTATGTGCAGGTGAAGACCAATCCAACATCTAACCAGCAATGGTACTTGGATAGTGGGTACTCTAAGCACATGACAGGAAACAAGAACAACCTCACATCTTTTAGAGCCAAGCTTGGAGCCAAAGTTATCTTTGGTGATTCAAAATTAGGACAGACTAAAGGATATGGTGCAGTCCAGATTGGATCAGTAACATTCAAGAAGGTAGCTTATGTGGAAGGACTGAAGCACAACTTAATAAGCATCAGTCAGTTGTGTGATGAAGGCTACCAGGTGACCTTCAGCAAAGCATTATGCAAAATCAAGTCAGAGGACAACACAACTGTGTTAACAGGTAAAAGGAAAGGTAACATCTATCTAGTAGATTTTCTTTCAACAGATGTAGATATTTGCATGTTCAATTCTGTTTGTAGACCAAATATTTTATGGCATAGGAGACTAGGACACCTAAACTTTTGGGTACATTGGTCAAATGTACCTAATTTGAAGAAGCCTCACCTAACTCTATGATATACATCATAATGTGTTTGATGTTTGTTTGAGTTACTTGTGCAGGTTAGGTACTCACTGGACTGAAGCTAAAAGTTTCTAAGTCCATGTGTCGACACCCAGAGGGAAAGTGTCGACACTTGAGAAAGCTTGTGTCGACACCCAGACAAGCAGTGTCGATACTTGGAGTCATTGTGTCGACACCTGGGATGAAGAGTCGACACCAGACAGAAAGTGTCGACACTTGGAGCTGTGTCGACACTCAGTGAAGAAGAATGCAGAAAAGCTGTGTTGACACTTAGCAGAAGTGTCGACACCTAGAAGAGCTGAGTCTACATCAGAAAGTGTCGACACTTGGTGTTGTGTCGACACTCAGCAAAATTCTGTAGAGACTAAGGACAAGTGTCGACACTCAACACAATGTGTCGACACTCAATCAGCAGAGTCAACATATGAAGAATGTGTCGACACTCAGCACTATGTGTCGACACACAACCAGAAGAGTCAACACTTGAAGAAAGTGTCGACACCCAGCACAATGTGTCGACACTTAGTTGAAGACTCTACACTTGAAGAAAGTGTCGACACAAGGAGCTGTGTCGACACTTAGCAAAGAACAGAAAAGTTTAAAAAATATTCTAAGTACAAGTGTCGACACTAAGGGAATGTGTCGACACTCAGCTGAAGAAATAAAATTGAGGACTTGTGTCGACACCAAGAAGCAGTGTCGACACTTGACAGTTTCAACACATGAAGATGTGTCGACACAAAGGAGATGTGTCGACACTTAGAAGAATTCAACAAGTTACAGAAGATCAAGTACTTGTGTCGACACTTAATTTCAGTGTCGACACTTGAAGAAGAATCTGTGTCGAGACATACAAGGAGTTGTGTCGACACCTTGTAGACTTGTGTCGACACTTACACAACATGTGTCGACACTTGGTCTATAAGTGTCGACACTTAAGAACAGAAAGTCTCGACACTATCTGACAGTTAGAGAATTTCAAGAAGTGACTGATTGATATGACAGCTGCCGATCTAGCCGGTCTACAGCAACTGTCAGGGAAGTCAGAAGTCTGTTATGAACCGGATCAGCCGGTTACCATGAAGAAGGCCTATAAATAGGCACAGACTGTTTACAGAAAGAGTTGTTAATGCAGAAGTTGTTGAAAGGATTAATCTAAGAGAATTGTTCAAGTGGTTGCTGATCAAGCTATCCAAGTGATACAAATCAAGAAGATCTTGCTGTCCAACAGCAGATCTAAGAAGTTGGAGAAAGAGAGCTCCAATCAAGAATTCAGTCTTTGGAACTAAGGCTGAGAAGAAGGATTCAGAATCATCTGGATCTCAAGAAGCAGAGGTCAAGGATCAACTGCAGAGGATTCAGACTAATTCAGTTCTAACTCAAGAAGCTTTGAAGGAAGCTAAGTCAGTTTGGATCTAGCTGAGTTCTTCCAAGAACTCTTCAAGAAACTCTCAACTCCTCTCTTATTTTCTGAGTTGTAGAGTTAGTTATTGTAATTCAATCTTAACTTGTAGGATCCATTGGATCTGAGAGAATTGTAAGCCTATATTATAAAGGCTGAGGGTAGGGCTTGGTTGCCTGAGTGTAGGAGTTGAAGAACTCTGAGTGTAGGCCTTAATTGGCTGAGTGTAGGCCTGGGTGGCTGAGTGTAGGCCTTTGTGGCTGAGTGTAAGGCTTTGGGACTGAGGTGTAGGAACCTAGTTGGGTTCTGAGATAGTGGAGAAGTTTGGCCGAATCTAGTACACTGCTAGATAGGCGAAGGGGGAAAGTGGATGTACCCAAAGATTGGGGAACCACTATAAATCTGTGTGTCTGCTGTGCTGTGTTGTGCTGTGCATTAACTGTTTATATTCTGTTATTGCTGTTAGCTGTAGAAATCTGTGAGATAACTGTTTTGCTGCCAACAAAGTTTTAAAAAAAAAGTTTAGGTCACCTATTCACCCCCCCCCCCCCTCTAGGTGTTTAGGTACCATAACTTTCAAGTGGTATCAGAGGGAGGTTCCTCAAAACAAGGACTAACAGTGTAAGGAGATCCTGTTTGGCAGAAACAGTCTAAGTCAGAAAACAAATTCAAGAAATTCAAGAACTTCAAGAAACATGAGTTCTTATGAGAATCACAAAGAGTTGGGTTCCATGAAGTTAACCATATGCAGGAAGGAGATTTTTGGAATCTGGAAAGAAAGGGTTAGGCTATTTATGGAGGCCTCAGACCCAAGAATCTACATCACAGTTAAGGAAGGGCCATATGTGCCCATGAAGATCTCAGTATTGGATGCAAATCAGAGGACTCCAAAGGATTTCTCTGAGATGACCAAGGATGAAATTGTCCTAGCCACTATGGACAAAAGGGCACAAAACATTATAGTAAGTGCCATTGATGATGCCACCTTCCAGAACTTAATTCACTGTAAGACAGCAAAAGAGATGTGGGACACTCTTATAGTGTATATGGAAGGATCTGAAGAAGTTAGGCAAGATAGGAAGTCCTTGCTTAATCAAGAGTATGAGAGCTTTAGGCAAGGAAGAGGAGATAGCATCACTGAATGCTACAAGAAGTTCTATAGAATTGTTAATGAACTCATGTCCTATGGAAGAGAGTTCACTAACTATGAATTGAATGATAAGTTCTTAAGGTCCCTAACCAAAGATTGGGACACCAATATCTGTGCCATCAGAGAAATGGCAAAGTTGGGAGAAATTCCTCCTCCAACACTGTTTGGCAAGTTGTTGTCTTATGAGATGCAGCTGTCTGTGAGAAAAGAGGAGGAAAAATCAACAAGGACTGAGCACACAGGGAAAGGACTGTTGCCTTCAAGTCAGAAGTACCTAGAAAGGGCAGGACTAAGTCATCAACTCCTCCTCCAGAGGTAGTTGAATCAGAATCTGATGAGTCTGTTAGCACAAAGTCTACAAGCAGTGAAAGTGATGAAGACTTTGCTGCATTCACCAGACATTTTCAGAAATTCCTGAAGAAGAAACAGTGGAGGTCCAGACCTTCATTTTCCAAACGGAAAGAAGTTCAGTATCAGGAGAAGAAGCCTTCAAAGAAGGACAAGAAAAAGACAAAGACTAGCAAGGCAACTGGGTCTAGGATAGTGTGTTACTGCTGCAATAGACAGGGTCATGTTATTGCAGATTGTCCTGAGAGAAGGAAAGAATCCAGTGACAAAAAGAAGACTCACTTCAAAGGAAAGAAGGAGAAGTCCTTTGTTGCAAAGAATGAGAAGACTCTTTCAGACATTTCTTCTTCAGACACTGAGACAGATGCTGAAGCCTACATAGGGCTATTTGCTGAAGAAGAAGAGGAGTTTATGCAGATCATGGAATCAATCTATGAACAAGAAGAGTGTCAGTGCCAAGGACTGATGGCATTGACTGAAAGTGCCAAAATCCTGGAGCAGCCAGGACCTAGTCAGGTACAAAGTCCAACTCAAAGTTCAGATTTCAGTTCTAGTTCAGGGTCAGATTCATCTTCATCAAGTGATGGAAGTGTTTCTGAATCTGAGGGAGATATTCATCAGCTCTTAGATGAATATAAAGTACTGTTGCAAGCCTATAAGAAAAGCAAGTCCCTTGCCAAAAGTCAGGCAAAGGAAATTGCTGATCTAAAGGCAGCTGCAACAGACTTTGAGAAGGAATTTGATCAAAAGCTCAATGAGGTAGCCAGGCTGAAACATATTACTGTGATTCAGATGGGAACTATCACTTATAAAAATGATCAAATTAAGTTACTGGAGATCAATCTCCAGAAGGAAAGAGAGCTAGTTGCTAGGTTTTCAAAACCTAAATCAGTGCTACCCTTGATTGATGAATTTGTTCATCATAAAGGAAAGGCTGGATTGGGTTTTATTAAACCAGCTAGGACTGTTAAGGATCAGTCTAAGTCCAAGGGCAAAGCCCCAACATTCAATAAGCCTGATGTAGTCAAGACAGCCAAGTCTGTACCTAAGCAAAGGTACAACAAGTTTGAATGCTGGTGTTGTGGCAAGGTTGGCCACTTTGCCTTGGATTGTTGGCACAATGCCAGTGTCAAGTTGAGTAGCAAGTTACCTGGTGGAAAGCCAGCAGGCAGCTATGTCAAGTTGCAAACTAACAATCACCAAGGACCCAAGTTTACTTTGGGTTCTAAGGTTCATTAATTTGTTTTGCAGGAGAATCCAAGTGGTCATACCCCAACATGGTACTTGTATAGTGGATGTTCCAGACATATGACTGGAACAAGGGGACTGCTGAAGGACTACATTCCAATCAAAAATGGTCCTAAAGTGACCTTTGGTGGTTCTGAAAAAGGAATCATCAAAGGGTTTGGTAACATCTCTTCAAACCTTGTTACCATTACTCAAGTGGCTTATGTTAAAGGGTTGAAACACAACCTCATTAGTATAAGTCAGTTAAGTGATGTAGGGTATGACATCTCATTTGTTAAAAATGGTTGTCATATCAAGAGGTCAAGTGATCAAGAGATCATTTTGACAGGATATAGAAAGAGGAATGTCTACTGTTTAGACATTATGATTGAGAACAATGGTTCTCCTGTCTGTCTTGTAGCTGATGAGACAATCTCTCATTGTGTCAAGTGGCACAAGAGGCTAGCTCATCTTAACTACAAGACTATTAGCAAACTCTTTAGCAAAGAGTTAGTGAGGAATGGTCCTTAAGTTAAGTGTGTCAAAGATGGCATTTGCTCAGCTTGTCAAAAGGGCAAGCAGACCAAATCCACCTTTAGAAGCTTAGACAACAAAGATGCTGTGAGGTGTTTATACCTCTTGCATATGGATCTATTTGGTCCAATGCCAGTTCACAGCTTAGGTAGAAAGGTCTATACCTTTGTAGTTGTTGATGACTACTCAAGGTTTTCCTGGGTGTTCTTCTTAAGGCAGAAATCTGAAACACCTAGTGTCTTCTATAGCTTTGTTAAGCAAATTCAGAATGAATTGAACTGTACAGTGGTCAGAATTAGAAGTGACCATTGTACTGAGTTTCAATCTGAAAGCATGACAAAACTGTGTGAAGACTTTGGGATATTTCAAGAATTCTCTTCACCTAGAACACCTCAGCAAAATGGCATTGCTGAGAGGAAGAATAGAACTTTGATAGAGGCTGGTAGAACCCTACTTAGTGATACATCACTGCCTGAGTATTTCTGGGCTGAAGCAGTTAACACTGCATGCCATGTGATAAATAGGGCTACCATCACTAAAAGGTTAAACAAGACCCCCTATGAAGTTGTGAAAGGCAGGAAACCAAATCTATCCTATTTCAGGATTTTTGGTTGCAAATGCTTCATACTTAACAATGGAAAGTCTTACCTAACTAATTTTGCTGCCAAGTCCCAAGAGGGAGTGTTTGTTGGGTACAGTAATAATAGTAAGGCTTATAGAGTCTACAACTTGACTACACAAGTTGTAGAGGAGTCTGTGCATGTAGTTTTTGATGAGACACAACTAATTAACAATGAGTTGTCTAGCAATGTATGCAGCCCCACAGGTCTTACTAAGAAGATGGACAAGCTAACCATAGAAGATGTACCTGCTGCAAGACAGCAAGTAGAAGGAGATGGCTTATGTCCAGGGGGAGAACTACATGTACCAGGAGCTGAAGAAGTACAAGGAACTCAGCATGATGAAGATGCTGTAGAAGTACAACCAGAAGTAAGGATGCCTCCAGCCAACAGGCATCTAAGAGATCATCCAGTAGAGCTGATAATTGGAGATCCAAGACAAGGTGTTCAGACAAGGAGCAGAAATCAGAATGCTGTAGTATATTCAAGTTTTCTGTCTCAAATAGAACCAAAGAAATTTGAAGAAGCTATACAAGATCCACAGTGGACTGAAGCTATGCAAGAAGAACTTAATCAGTTCAAAAGGTGCAAAGTTTGGGAGCTGGTTCCAAAGCCTAAAGACCACAATGTTATAGGAACTAAGTGGATCTACAGAAATAAGTTAGATGAACAAGGGGTCATCATAAAGAATAAAGCAAGACTGGTTGCAAAAGGATATAGGCAAGAAGAAGGTATTGATTTTGATCAAACCTTTGCCCCAGTAGCCAGACTGGAGGCCATAAGGATGTTCTTGGCCTATGCAACCTATCAAGGATTCAAGGTATACCAAATGGATGTCAAGTCAGCATTCCTAAATGGTAATCTAAAGGAAGAAGTATATGTGGAGCAGCCTTCAGGTTTTGTTGATCCTACTCTTCCATATTATGTCTATAGACTTAGGAAAGCATTGTATGGGTTAAAACAAGCACCTAGGGCTTGGTATGAAACCCTATCTAGTTTCCTCATTGAGAACAAGTTCTCAAGGGGGAAAATAAATAAGACTCTATTCCTTAGGGAATCAAGAGGCAAAGTCATACTTGTCCAAATATATGTAGATGACATTATATTTGGGTCTACTGAAAGTAGCCTTTGCAAAAAGTTTGCAAAGCTTATGCAAAGTCAATTTGAGATGAGTAGTATGGGAGAACTGAAGTTTTTCTTGGGTCTCCAAGTTAAACAGACTGGAAGTGGTCTATCCATATGTCAGTCTAAGTTCACCCTAGAACTCATAAGGAAGTATGGTATGGATTCATCCAGTACCATGAAGACTCCTATGGGGTCAAGTATGTCTCTAAGCAAGGATGATGCAGGGAAACCTGTAGATGAGACCTTGTATAGAGGGATAGTTGGCTCCCTACTATACTTGACTGCAAGTAGGCCTGACATTATGTATGCTACATGTGTTTGCGCCAGGTATCAAGCTTGCCCTAAAGAGTCTCACTTGACTGCAGTCAAGAGAATTTTGAGATATCTAAAGGGCACTCCTTATCTAGGCCTCTGGTACCCTAGGAATGGAGATTTTGATCTAACAGGCTATTCAGATGCAGACTTTGCAGGATGCAAAGAAGATAGAAAGAGCACTACTGGATCCTGTCAATTCCTAGGTGGAAGAATAATTTCATGGAGCAGCAAAAAGCAGACTAGTGTGGCTATCTCCACAGCTGAGTCAGAATATGTAGCTGCAGGAAGTTGTTGTGCTCAACTTCTATGGATTCAACATCAGCTAGAAGACTATGGATTTCAGGTAAGTAGAACTCCACTTTACTGTGATTCTACAAGTGCTATTTCAATAGCTAATAACCCTGTATCTCATAGTAGAACAAAACATATTGAGATTAAATATCACTTTCTTAGGGAGCATGTAGAAAGAAATGATATTGCACTTGAATATGTTAAAACTGATAATCAGATAGCTGATATGTTTACTAAGCCCTTAGAAGAAGCTAAGTTCAATAGGTTCAAAATTGAACTAGGTATGATAAACTTAGACTAAGTTTACAGAACTAAAAATTGGCTAAGTAAAAAGGTGTCGACACATAGACAAGTCTATGTCGACACAGAATAGTAAGTGTCGACACTTCAGGAAAATGGTGTCGACACATCTAGGAAGTTGGTGTCGACACTTCAGAATGTTAGTGTCGACACATGACAAGTAGGTGTCGACACATCCCAAGTGGTGTCGACACTTAGTATTTACTCAGAATTTTTCTAAGTAAAGTCTCGACGATGTGTCGAGTTATGTTGTGTCGACACATAACCAAGTGTCGACACATAATGTCTGTTGACTAAACTTGTGTCGACACATGAGTGTCGAGACATTATAAGTCAGTGTCGACACTTATTGCCAGTGTCGACACATCTTTAGTAATCCATCCCGCCTGTTCGTCTTCAAACCAGAAAGGTATAAATAGGATTCTGTCTTTGTTTGTCGACACGCTTTCAGAGTTTCGAGACCAAAACTGCTGTGTCGACATTTCTCTTTTCTCTAGACTAAATCTCTAAACCCTAATGGCTCCCAAGCTCGAGGAGAATGTTAACGAAGGCTATGAGCTCGTGCGAGGTGCTTTTGACAATGGCGATCAAGAAATCAAATCGGTGGTAACCCTAGTCACCGATTCAAGATTGGAGTACTTGGTTTCAGAACCAACTAAAATATGGAAGAAGGAAGTTCTCGAATTCCTTACTGGAGCTTCAGTAGATGACTCAGGTTACAAAATCAAATCAAAAGTGCATGGCACCAGGGTCAAGATTTCACCCAAATCTCTGAGAAAGGTACTTCAGCTACCTAAAATTCAAGAAGAAGAGGAAGTGACTACATCTAAGACCAAAGAAGCACTTACCTGGTGTGGTCTAGATCCTAAGCTGAAGATTGGATCTGTATTCAACAGGAGAGGTATGAATACTCAAGGAAAATTCCTGTCAGAAATTGTGGGTAAAGTAATACTCAGTAAGACTGGAGGACATGACAGGGTGTCAGCCTCCATGTTCAGTGTTATGACCAGAATCATCTTCAACCTAAAAACAGACTGGTCAATGGTTGTGTTTGACAAAATTAAGGAGAGTCTGAAGAAGCCCAATCTGGGCAGAATACTAAGTCTCTACCTGGCTGGTACAATACCAGAGGTAATGAGTAATGCTGCTGCTACTAAAATCAATCACATGAGAAGGATGGACCAAAGGATATTTTCCAGGTGGGAAAGAGTACTATCTCAGGAAGTTCCTACCCCAGAGAAGCAAATTTCTAAGAAAGATTTCCCTCCAAAGAAGAAGAGGAAGATAGCTCCTGTGACTCAGGAGTCCTCCAGCAGTTCAGGTAGTGAAGAACATGTTGTTTTCACTCCTGATAGTCATGAGAATGTGGCTGCAGAGAAGTCACCTGCTCCTCAAGAGCCAGCTGAAATCCAGGGGGAGCTGCCTACAGCTAGCCCCATGAATAAGGATCCAAGACAGGGGGAGCCTCCAGCTGTAGAACAACCCTCTACACTGGAGAGTGAGCAAGCTACTCTCATTATCCAAGAGGTACTTTCTGACCTCAATACTTTAGATTTTTCTATAATAGATTCTGATTTGTCTGATGTCCATCAGCAAACTCAGCAAGCAAATCAAGTACCAGATGTTGTTCTCCAAGACACATCAGTAGTACATGACGTTGTTCCTGATAAAGTAGTTGATGAACCCAGTACTTCTCCTGCACAGTCTCCAGCTGAATACACAATGGAAGATCTATTTCTTAATTTAGATCAAGAGGATTTTGACATGGACAAGCATGGTGCTGCTGAAGAGAAGGGTGCTGCTGTTGAGGGGGAGACACTGCAAGTTCAAGAAGAGCCTATAAGGCAGGAAAGTGAGAAAGCACATGATGTGCAAGCTGACAAACCATCAAGCCCTAAGGATAGGGTGAATATAGCCAGTACTTCAGAGTCTGAGGAAGATGAGGCTGAACAAGCTAAGAAGAAGCAATTCTTTGTATTTAAAAGAAGGAGTCAGAGCTACAAGAAGGCTCTACAAACTGTTGCTCAACACTCCCTAGTCCAACAAGCTCCATCCACTGATTACAGTGGATTAATGGTAGCAATGCAAGTTAAGCTAGATGAGCACAGGAGGGCTATAGAGAAATATAATGATGAAGGCCACAAGTCTTTACAGTTTGATTTAGCTCAAGATATCAAGTCAATCAGGTTTGAGATGAACCAGAACAAGAAAGAAATGACTGAATGTTTCTACAAGGGTGGCAATGCTGTAGTATTTTTGGCAACTCATCAGGAAAAGATCAAAACTCAAGTAGATGATATAGCATTGAAGCAGGGCTATGTACTGGAAAATCAATTAAGAATGAATGATAATTTGACTGCCTCCCACAATGCTATAGTCACTGAACTAAAGAACAAGTCTGCTGAACCTTCAACATCATCTGCTGCTGCAAAGGCTGAATTTGATAAAGCTTTTCAAGATGAAATGGCTGCTGTCAAGACTGCAATCAAAGATTCACAAAAGGTCATTTCTGAACAACTTACCAAGCTTAGACCTTACTTTAAGGATGGCATAAGATACTTGGACAGCCAAATCAGGTTCCAGAAGGATGATGTAAGAGACCATGTAGCCCAAGAAGTCATAAAGGGGGAGAGAGTGTTAGTCAAGGCCAGTTCTGAGCATGCAAAATGGATTTCAAATTCAATCAGGGCTACACTTGGATATCCTCCCCTGTGTGATGACAATGAAGTTGCTGAATTTGGACTGAACCCTGCCTATTTTGGAGGTGAGCCACAAGAAGTAGCTCAAGTCATTTATCCACCTCCAGATTTTGAAATGATTCATGCAGAGGTGAGCACTATGTATAGCCCATCTGGGGGCAAGGACAATGTCCATTTAGAAAAGGTTACTCAACCTATAACAGTAGCTATGCAAGAGGCTTTGGACAAAGAAGAAGAGACAAGGCTGTCAAAGAAGAGGTTTAGGGAACTAGCAGAACAAAAGCCAGATTTTGAACAGTGGAGCCCTACCTCTAGAAATATCATTCTCACTGCCTGGAAAGCTGCTAAAGACAATACTACTGATAGAAACAAGTGGTTCTCAGAAGCTGAATGGAGGAAGCATGAGATCAGGCAGGAAGCAATTGTCCAGTATAGAAGGAAGGCTAAGTTAGGAAAGCTACCTCCTACAGCTGTTGAGCCTAGCAAGTACTTTCCTAAGCCCTATCATTACTTTGAGAGGCAGAAAATCAAGACTGAAGAACAAAAGAAGAAAGACTCAAAAGGCAAGAAGCCTGCTGATGCTGAGCCTGCTGCTACTGCTGCTGTCAAAGCTCAAGTTAAAGCTGGAAAAGGAATTGTTATCAAAGAACCTGATCAGAAATAGATTAGGAATTAAACTTGAAGCTTGTTGTAATCTTTTAAATGAAAAACATTTTTGTACAACATTGAAAATGTATAAGGAACAATATTAGAACAATATGTGATAAATATAGTATGATTGTTCTGAAATGTGTTTGTTTCTTATTTGTTCTGGAATGTTGAATGTGTATATGTGTGAAGTTTTACATGTTCATGTTAACCCTGTTGATTATAATATGCTTTTCATCATTTTGTAATTTTTTAATTATGAATGGTGTATATCATTGACTAAGGGTTATGACTTCTCCAAATAGGGGGAGATTGTTGGGTACATTGGTCAAATGTACCTGATTTGAAGAAGCCTCACCTAACTCAATGATATACATCATAATGTGTTTGATGTTTGTTTGAGTTACTTGTGCAGGTTAGGTACTCACTGGACTGAAGCTAAAAGTTTCTAAGTCCATGTGTCGACACCCAGAGGGAAAGTGTCGACACTTGAGAAAGCTTGTGTCGACACCCAGACAAGCAGTGTCGACACTTGGAGTCATTGTGTCGACACCTGGGATGAAGAGTCGACACCAGACAGAAAGTTTCAACACTTGGAGCTGTGTCGACACTCAGTGAAGAAGAATGCAGAAAAGCTGTGTTGACACTTAGCAGAAGTGTCGACACCTAGAAGAGCTGAGTCTACATCAGAAAGTGTCGACACTTGGTGTTGTGTCGACACTCAGCAAAATTCTGCAGAGACTAAGGACAAGTGTCGACACTCAACACAATGTGTCGACACTCAATCAGCAGAGTCAACATATGAAGAATGTGTCGACACTCAGCACTATGTGTCGACACACAACCAGAAGAGTCAACACTTGAAGAAAGTGTCGACACCCAGCATAATGTGTCGACACTTAGTTGAAGACTCTACACTTGAAGAAAGTGTCGACACAAGGAGCTGTGTCGACACTTAGCAATGAACAGAAAAGTTTAAAAAATATTCTAAGTACAAGTGTCGACACTAAGGGAATGTGTCGACACTCAGCTGAAGAAATAAAATTGAGGACTTGTGTCGACACCAAGAAGCAGTGACGACACTTGACAGTTTCAACACATGAAGATGTGTCGACACAAAGGAGATGTGTCGACACTTAGAAAAATTCAACAAGTTACAGAAGATCAAGTACTTGTGTCGACACTTAATTTCAGTGTCGACACTTGAAGAAGAATCTGTGTCGAGACATACAAGGAGTTGTGTCGACACCTTGTAGACTTGTGTCGACACTTACACAACATGTGTCGACACTTGGTCTATAAGTGTCGACACTTAAGAACAGAAAGTCTCGACACTATCTGACAGTTAGAGAATTTCAAGAAGTGACTGATTGATATGACAGCTGCCGATCCAGCCGGTCTACAGCAACTGTCAGGGAAGTCAGAAGTCTGTTATGAACCGGATCAGCCGGTTACCATGAAGAAGGCCTATAAATAGGCACAGACTGTTTACAGAAAGAGTTGTTAATGCAGAAGTTGTTGAAAGGATTAATCTAAGAGAATTGTTCAAGTGGTTGCTGATCAAGCTATCCAAGTGATACAAATCAAGAAGATCTTGCTGTCCAACAGCAGATCTAAGAAGTTGGAGAAAGAGAGCTCCAATCAAGAATTCAGTCTTTGGAACTAAGGCTGAGAAGAAGGATTCAGAATCATCTGGATCTCAAGAAGCAGAGGTCAAGGATCAACTGCAGAGGATTCAGACTAATTCAGTTCTAACTCAAGAAGCTTTGAAGGAAGCTAAGTCAGTTTGGATCTAGCTGAGTTCTTCCAAGAACTCTTCAAGAAACTCTCAACTCCTCTCTTATTTTCTGAGTTGTAGAGTTAGTTATTGTAATTCAATCTTAACTTGTAGGATCCATTGGATCTGAGAGAATTGTAAGCCTATATTATAAAGGCTGAGGGTAGGGCTTGGTTCCCTGAGTGTAGGAGTTGAAGAACTCTGAGTGTAGGCCTTAATTGGCTGAGTGTAGGCCTGGGTGGCTGAGTGTAGGCCTTTGTGGCTGAGTGTAAGGCTTTGGGCCTGAGGTGTAGGAACCTAGTTGGGTTCTGAGATAGTGGAGAAGTTTGGCCGAATCTAGTACACTGCTAGATAGGCGAAGGGGGAAAGTGGATGTACCCAAAGATTGGGGAACCACTATAAATCTGTGTGTCTGCTGTGCTGTGCTGTGTTGTGCATTAACTGTTTATATTCTGTTATTGCTGTTAGCTGTAGAAATCTGTGAGATAACTGTTTTGCTGCCAACAAAGTTTAAAAAAAAAGTTTAGGTCACCTATTCACCCCCCCCCCCTCTAGGTGTTTAGGTACCATAACTTTCATAAACCTTAGAACTATTGCTAGGCTATCCAAGGACAACCTTGTTAGAGGACTTCCTTCTGTCCCCTACAAGAAGGAAGGACTCTGCAGGGCTTGTCAATTAGGCAAGCAAACTAAAAACAGTTTTAAGTCACTTAATAAGTGTGATTCACCTAGGATATTGTATCTGTTACACATGGATCTTTTTGGACCCATCACAGTACAAAGCCTAGGAGGGAAATCCTACACTTTGGTAGTTGTAGATGACTTCTCTAGATTCACTTGGGTGTTCTTTCTAAGGAAGAAGTCTGATAACTTTAAGTGTCTGACAGAGTTTCTCAAATATATACAGATTGAGTTCAATACTCACATTGCCCTGATCAGAAGTGATCATGGGACAGAGTTTGATTCTCTTCTTATGTAAGAGTTCTGTCAGAGTGAAGGGATCAGGCATACTTTCTCAGCTCCTAGAACTCCTCAACAAAATGGGGTAGCTGAAAGGAAAAATAGAACCCTTATTGAATCTGCCACTACATTATTGTCAGATGCTCACCTTCCTCTATCCTTTTGGGCAGAGGCAGTGAACACCTCCAACTATGTGCTGAATAGAAGTTTGATACATAAACTAAAGGGAAAGACTCCCTATGAATTACTCAAAGGGAAGAAACCTAAAGTTGATTATTTTAGAGTTTTTGGTTGTATTTGCTACATACATAATAATGACAAGAAATATTTAGCAAAATTTCAAGCTAAAGCTGATGAAGGAGTGTTTCTGGGATACTCCATGATCAGCAAGGCTTATAGGGTTTATAATAAATCTTCTCTAAAAATTGAGGAATCTGTTCATATATCATTTGATGAATCTAACATGTCTTTCAAGGAGAAGATCCCTTCTACCATAGAACCTTTGCAGGAACATTCTCTTGTTGAAGACTTGAACAAGTTACAGGTTACTCAAAGGGATGAAAGCAGTGAAGATGAAGAAAGTATTCAACATATTGAAGAACAACTTGAAGAGCCAGTTGTTGTACCACTAGAGGAAACAACAACACAGGTTGGTGAACAATCAACACCCCCTGTTGATTTAGTAACACCAAGAGACCATCCAATTTCCCAAATAATTGAAGACATCTCAGCTGGTGTGCAAACCATAAATCAGGTCAACCAAAACATGTTGCACACCTGCTTCCTATCTCAAATTGAACCTCAGTCCATTCAAGATGCAGAGCAAGATCCACACTAGATCATTGCAATACAAGAAGTGTTGCATCAATTTGAAAGGAACAAAGTATGCGAACTAGAGCCAAAGCCTAAGGATCACTCCATTGTTGGAACAAAGTGGGTGTTCAGAAACAAACTGGATGATCAAGGACTAATTGTAAGGAACAAGGCAAGGCTAGTTGCTCAGGGATATTCTCAAGAAGAAGGAATAGACTATGACCAGACTTTTGCACCAGTTGCAAGATTGGAAGCCATCAGAATCTTTTTAGCTTATGCAGCACATAAAGGATTCAAGATATATCAGATGGATGTCAAAAGTGCATTTCTAAATGGAGACATCAAAGAAGAAGTATATGTCAGACAACCTCCAGGTTTTATCTCTCCAACTTATCCTGATTATGTTTTTAGATTGAACAAAGCATTATATGGTCTCAAGCAAGCTCCTAGAGCATGGTATGAGACCCTAGCATGCTTCCTTTTGGAAAATGGATTTATAAGGGGTAGAGTAGACCAAACTCTTTTCATTAAAACCCATAAGTCCCATACCCTACTAGTACAGATTTATGTAGATGATATTATTTTTGGTTCTACTGACTCAAAATTGTGCAGAAGGTTTTCCAACCTAATGCATTCTAAATTTGAAATGAGTAGCATGGGTGAGCTATCCTTCTTCCTAGGATTACAAGTCAAACAACATACTGAAGGCATATTTATTTCTCAAACCAAGTATGCAAATGAATTGGTTAAGAAATTTGGTATGTCTGAAGCATCTTGTATGAAAACACCTATGCCTACTAATGCTGTATTGGACACTGATGAACATGGGAAACCTGTTGATCAGACAACATATAGAGCAATGATTGGCTCTTTACTGTACCTTACAGCTAGTAGACCAGATATAATGTTTGCTACATGTATATGTGCTAGGTTCCAAGTAAGCCCTAGAGAGTCACACCTAACACTAGTAAAGAGGATTCTCAGGTTTGTTAAACGTTGTTCAAATCTAGGTCTCTGGTATCCAAAAGATTCAGCATTTGATTTAACTGGATTTTCTGATGCTGATTATGCTGGATGCAGAATTGATAGGAAAAGCACCAGTGGAACTTATCAGTTCCTTGGTGACAGACTTGTCTCTTGGTTTTGTAAGAAACAAACTTCTGTGTCAACTTCAACTGCTGAAGCTGAATATATGGCTGCAGGCAGTTGTTGTTCACAAATCTTGTGGATTCAAAACCAACTCCTAGACTATGGCTACAACTTAGAGAAGTCTAAAATCTTTTGTGATAACACCAGTGCTATTTCTATAGCTCAAAATCTAGTCCTCCATAGTAGGACAAAACACATAGAGATTAGGCATCACTTCTTAAGGGATAATGTTGAAAAGAATAAAATTGAACTGCAATATATCCCAACTGATTTACAAAGGGGAGATATTTTCACCAAGCCCTTGGATGAAAAGAAACACACCTTCTTCCTAAATCAGTTAGAAATGTTAGATGGAGGAAGTCTTAAATAATATCCAAGATTTTAAAAGTTTAAAAATTGACCAAGACTAGGCAAACATCTTGATTTTTCTTAGTGTCTAGAGTTTTTCTGGTCTCTGAACTGCGCTCGACGATTTTCCCCCAGATCGTCGAACGGAGATCGACGATCGTCGATCTGAGTTTAGCGTTTCTCAGATAGTATGAACTATCTCTTCCGGTCAACGATCGTCGAACGGCGCTCGACGATTTTGTTCTCTGAACGATCGTCGAATAGAGCTCGACGCTCTCCAATATCGTCGAACAGAGATCGACGATGTTGAAGACTCTTCAGATTCCTTTAGAAGCCCCGATCGTCGAACTAAGTTCAACGATCTTTCCATTTCTGCGTCGAACCCTAATATAAAATTCATTTTTCGCCGTCATTCTCCTTTGCGCTTTCGATTTCTCTGCAAAAACTTTCTTTCCCTCCAAACATTTCTGCACTTGGTCGTTTTGTTTGTTGAATCTTTGCAGGTAACTATGACTGTTTCTGTTGCTGTTCTCGCCGCCATGAAATTTGATGTCGGCTTTGACATAGACATGGAGTCCTTCAGCACGACAGATCGGGTTTTCCAGGACATCTTGGAGCTATTCAAAGAGCATAAACTTACTGCAATCATGACTACAAGGATTAAGCTTGCTTCTGATGAAATTAAAGAATGGGTCTACACTGCCCAAAATCAGGATCAAAACACCATTGTTGGATCAATCTCTGGCACACAGGTACCGTTGACCCCAGCAATTCTGACAGAGGTTTTTTAGTTAAGTACTACTGGAGATTCTGCTGACTTATCTAGAGAAGAATATGCTGACTTGCTTGCAAGAATGGGTCATTCTGAGGCCAACCCTAGCAAGCTGTTGAAAAAGAATCTGTCTGTGGAATATATATTCCTGGCTGATGTAGTTGGGAAGGTCCTATTGGCTAAGCACTCTGCCCATGATACTATTTCCAGGTATCAGCTCTGTTTAATGGGAGCCATAGTGGACATGAAGAACTTGAACTGGGGAGAGGTCTTCTTTGACCTCATTAAGAAGAAAATTAACAAGAGTTTTGTAAATTTTGGAAGGATCTTAGGCATTTTTCTGCAGAATAGGTGCCCTGCATTGCTAGTATCCTCTGGGATACACATAAATGCATCCAAGAGACTGTCATGTGCCATATTTGGTAAATGGGACAGGCAGATCATCAAGCCTAGCAGGCCCTCTTCCAGCACACCTTCAGGCACCAGGACTGTCAGAGTCACTTCCCCTCAGGTCTCTGCCCCTGCAGATAACCTGCCTGCTGATGCCTCTCCTCCTCCTCCTCCAATTCCATCTCTTCCAATTCTATCCACCATTCAAACTCCATCCACCATCATCATCTCCAGCCCCTCTCCAACCTCTACACCATCTCCAATTCCAACTGTCACAGAAGAACAATTCCATCCATTATACTCCTACCCTCCAACAGACATTGCCACTTCTTCACCCTCCATTCCATCCTTCAACCTCATTGATGATTCCTTCATGGATGACTCACCCTCCTCTCCTCCTGAGCTACCCTCATCCTCAACCTCTTATCAAGACCTGCTGCAAGAAATCATTGATCAACCCACCTTCACACCATCTATCTCCATCCCACTATCCTCCATCACCACCTTACCCACACCTCAACCATCTCTTCCCCAATACACTAGCTCTCCCCTACCATCATCAACAGCTACACTTCCATCCTCTACCTCTGCTCCAGTCACTACTGAGCAAGTAGATCTTCCAGCCCTTGCTGACAGGATTTATGAATTGCTAGCCCCCAGGCTATCTCTTCTTTTGGAGACCTCCTTGGCTCCATTACTCCAGTCAGTGGTAGCTCTTTCTGTCAGGCACTCCTCTTTATTCCCTCAGGCAGCCCCTTCAGCAGTGTGCCTTGATCCAGCCTTGTCTGAATCTAGGCAGGGGGAGATGCCCTATGAAGTGAGCCTGTCTGCTGTATCTGCTGTTTCTTTAGCTTTTGTTGCTGCTACTGCTGCTGTTCTTCCAGATCCAGTTCCACCTCCTGTTGCAGTCTTTTCAATAGACCTCAGGTCTCTACTGTCAGCATTTGATTCAACCTACCTTAGTTGTCTTCCAGAGACAGTTGCACTCCAGCCCCCAAAGGATTTGCCCAAGGCCCTTGTGCCCTTCTCTTGTTGTGACTCCAACATCATAACTTCCTTTGTTAACTCAGTTTATGCTACTGCTACTCCTGTTGATAGCATTGCTGATGTCTCTGATGCTGCTGCCCCTCCTATTGCTGAAAGTTTTAATGATATTTCTGTTACTGCTACACATGATGCTGTTTCTACTTATATCCTTATGACAGAGGCACATGATGTTGAGCCCTCTGTGTTTTCTGAGGATATTTCTGCTGCTGATATTGCTGTTTCTGAAAGTGAAACTGTTGCTGCACCAATTGCTGTCATTACTGCTCTAGAACCTTCTGTATATGTTGTTGTTACTGCTGCTTCAACCTCTACTTTTGCTTCAAATTCAACTGCCACACCTTCAGTATCTGCTGCTGTTGCTGCTGCTTCAACTCCTGTTACCAGTTCTGTATCTACTTCTGCTTCAACCCAGGTCAAGAAAGATTTGATGAAAAGGATTGATGCTCTTTATGATGAGCAAAGCTCTGAAAGTGATGAGTTTAAGAAAGATTCTGATGATTCTTCTGCTACCATTTCCAGAAAGAGAAAGACAAGGAGCAAAGCCATGAAGAGAGTACCTCCAGCCAAGGTCAAGGACAACAATGACATACTATATTATATTCTTCATGATTGCCCCATAACTGAGCACTGGATGCAATACTCAAAGAATCAACTTAAAGCAATGAAGAAGAAAAGGAAATATGAAAAAGGCTCTTCTCAATTCCAACATCCTCATCCTCCTCCACCACCACCTCCTGATGCAGGTGCAGGTGGAAGTTCAGCTGCTCAGCCCTCTGCAAGAAGCCAATCCCCCTATCAGCCACATGCCAGATCTTATCATAGGGGAAGCCAGTCCAGGTGCTCTCAATCCAGAAGAGGAGGCTATAGAGTCAATCAAGGAGAATTCTAGGTTTATTCTAAAGGATACTCAAGGCAACATCCCTACTCCAGGGAAGGACAAATCTCATCTGACACAACCTCTGGTCCTTTTCCCTATAAATTGAAGGAAACAGTTTCATCCTGGCCTCCTCAGGACAATCCATCTAATAGATATGAGCCACTAGTGCCATTTGAAGACCCTGAGAACAATCCAGCTGCTTGGACTGCAAGGATGAAAGAGCTTGCTGCACTGGACCAGATTAAGAAAGCTAGATACAAAGGCAAAGACTCTTCCAACATCACTACAATGTCTGAAAAGAGAAAGAAATAGTTGGAAAGATATGGGTCAAGCAAATTCTTTGATTCTGATAGATACATGGAGCTGCATCCTGAAGTTGTAGTTCCCAGGCCCAAACAGCAAACCTCTTTAGGTGCAGCAGATGATACAAGATCAAAGAAGGAAGCTCTCAACCCCAATAGAGAAATCAAACTCATTAACAGCGAGGAGAAGAAATAACAATATAAGGTGACAATCATCTTGACTTCTAATTATTATCTGGGATGATATATATATCTGTGCTTCTGCTATGTCCAGCTTTTTGCTTTTCTGTATTATTGCTTGTATGTTGTTATTTTATTTTTTCCAAATTCTATAAGTAGTAATCCTAACCCAAATAGGGGGAGATTGTTGGAACACCCTATTACTAATTTGGGTCAGGATCACTATGTCTCTAGGGAACCAGTTTTTGACCTCCTGTATAGCTCAAAAGTTCAATTAGAATTGAGTCTAAGGGTTAGAAGTCTAAGTTTGGAAGCTGCCCTCAAGACCAAGACTTTTTCAGTTTGAGACTAAGTCATATCATCGAGCTCAGCATGACGATTCCTCGAACTCCGATCGACGATCGTCTAGCTTAACTTCGACAGATCGTCGAACTCCATTCGACGATCGCTGAGCTCAACTTCCACAAATCGTCGAACTCCATTTGACGATCTGCGAGCTCAGTTCAACGATCTTGACTCAGCATTGGATCTCTATCTCTGAGCTCAGTTCGACGATCTTTGAGCTCAGATCGACGATATTGTGTTGCTGTATAAGTCCAAATCGCTGAGCTCAGTTCGACGATAGCAGAGCTCAGTTCGACATCTTCTGATGACTTCAAGAATTTTCAACATTCAAATTCAGATCAGTTAAGGAGTTATTCTGCAATTAATTCAGAAGATTTTCTAGCCGTTTTCATTTATTTCTGGACCAAGTTTCAAGAGATTTTCAATGAATGTTTCTTTGGACATTCCTCCAAAAGACATTTTGCAATTAAGGATGCAATTAATGCAGGCCAACGACTATTCTTGACAGAGGATGTTTCTTCTATTCAGTACCAGAGAATAAAAGACAAGATTTTTGAATCTCTCTCAGACATCAATAGTCCTCAGAACACAGACAAGAAAAAGAACAAGTACAATATATTCTCTGTCTCAAAGAATTCTCTGAAGAACACACATCCAAGGAGATCAAACTTTCCGAAATATTCTAATCTCTCTTGCCTCAAGTGTTCAAGGCCAACATCTTTCAAGACTCCAGACACCTAACATTTCAGCTGTTGCTGAAATCATCTTTTGCTGGAGATCAACTTTTGAAGGCCTATCACCCTACAGCAAAGCTTCTTTTCCTGAACATCTCAAGGACTCAGGGAGAGCTTTGACACAATCAAATCCACATAGTCTTCTCAGCTGCTTTGAGAAAGAGAAGACTTACATAAATCTCTCATCCCCATCTCTATAAAGGGTTTCTCAAACTCCCTTCAAAAGTTTGAGCTTGGTTTTTGAGCACCTTGTCAAAAGCTCATTGGTGGCAAGACACCTGATCAAAAAATCTGATTTGGTTTTTGAGCACCTTATCAAAAGCTCATTGGTGCCCAGGACACCTGATCAACTCATCCTGCAGTTGATTCCTACCTAGGGTGGTAGAAGAGTGGATGTACCCAAGTTTAGGGGAACCACTATAGTTCCTTGTGTCTTCTGGCTTACTTGTTTTTATTTTTGTTTCTGGCTGTGATTGTTCTGTGAGTATTTTGTGATTAGTTTAGTTCTGTGATTAGATTTTATAATTGTTTCCCTGCTCACTCAGATTACAACAATTGTTGTAAAAAGTTTTCAAGCACCATATACTCATTCACCCCCCTCTAGAGTATATCAGATCTAGCTGCACTTTCAACAAATCTACCCCACTTAAAGAATTTCATCCCAAAATTATGTAAATGTACACAAAACTTTAAATGGTACCTGAGTGGAATAACTCGGGATATTCTTCCATCTTAGTCTGCTCTTGCTCCCAAGAAAGCTCCTCACATCCGCAGTTATCCCAACGGACTTTAACCATTCAGATTTCCTTATTGTGGAGTCGTTTGACCTCGATGTCTTCAATTCATACTGGCTTGAACTTTGCCGTCAACCCATATTCAACCGGTGCTTGATTGACCTCAACGACCTGCGAAGGCTCTTGCACCACCTTCCGCAACACCGATATGTGGAACACATCATGTAGCCCACTCAACTCCACTGATAGCCTTAATGGATACGCTGCTTCGCCAACACTCTCCAAGATTTCAAATGGTCCAAGGTATCTCGGACTCAACTTCTTCAACCGTCGAACACTCAAGACACCCTTGAACGGCTTGATTTTCAAATACACCAAGTCGCCAACACCGAACTCCATGTTCCTATGCTTGACGTTATAGTATTTTTCCTTCCTGTCCTGAGCGATCTTCAACCTTTCCTGAATTGTACGTATAATTGATGTGGCATCTTCTACCGCTTGATGTTTGTATAACTTCGACTCGCCTGTCTCCAACCAAGACAACGACGTGCGACACTTTCTCCCATATAAGGCCCCGAAGGGCGCCATACCAATACTCGCTTGAAAGCTGTTGTTATATGCAAACTCCACCATGTATAGGTGATCTTCCCACGCTTTCCGAAATCCAGGACACACATGCGAAGCATGTCCTCCATCATCTTGTTGACCCTCTCGGTCTGACCATCCGTCTGTGGGTGAAAGGTTATGCTGAAACTCAGCTTAGTTCCCAACAGACTATGCACAAGCCTACAGTCCTTCGACATGAAGCATCCATCCCGGTCACTAACAATACTGCGGGGAACACCATGCAATCGAGCAATATTATAAACATAGAGTTTGGCTAACATTTCCACCGAATCTTCCTTCCTGTTCGGAATGAAATGCGACACCATTGTCAATCTATCCACGACCACCCAGATGGAGTCGTTTCCCCTCTAGGACTTTGGCAAACCATGCATAAAATCCATAGAAATGTCGTCGAATTTCCACTCCGGGATAGACAAGGATTTCAAGAAACCTCCGGGCTTCTAGCACTCCGCCTTCACCAAGGCACAAGTTTGTCACTTGGCCACATAAAGTGCTACATCCTTCTTTAATCCTGGCCACCAGACCAACTTCTTCATGTCCTTATACATCTTCGTGCTCCCCAGGTGGATTGAGTACTTGATATGATGAGCCTCGTACATCAACTCCTCCCGAAGATTATCCGCACTAGGAACACATAGGCAACTGTCCCTCTTTAGAAGTCCATTCTCGACATAAAACTGTGAATTTGACCCATCGAAAGATTCATCTAAAATCTGCTTCATGCTGCTATCCTGAACCAAAGCCCGTTTAACTGTATCAGCTAGGTCATACTGCACCTCTGACCAAAACAATTTCGCCTCGACACTAGACTGCTTGTCGACGCAAGTTATCTCTAATGCCTCCTAATCACGGACCAAACTCTCGTCATGTACCGACAACCATCTGGCTAGCGCAGGAACCCTGCGACTCAACGCATCTGCCACTGCATTTCCTTTCCCCGGCACATAATGTATCTCGAAGGTCTAGTTCCCCAGGAACTCCATCCACCTCTGCTGCCTCATGTTCAGGTCCTTCTGATCTAACAGGTACTTCAGGATCTTATGATCGGTGTAGATATCGACCTTCACACCGTACAGATAGTGCCTCCACCGCTTTAGAGCAAATATCATGGCTGCTAACTCTAAGTCATGGACCGGATAATTCCGCTCATGAACCCTCAATTTTCGTGAACCATAGGCTATCACACTCCCATGATGTAGCAGAACATAGCCCAAATCACTGCCCGAAGCATCACTATAGATTTCAAACCCTTCAGTCTCACTCAGCGAACATAAAATATGTGGCATGGTCAACCGACTCTTCAATTCCTCAAAAGCCTGCTCGCACTCCAGCAACCACACAAACCTTTAATCCTTCCTTGTCAATGTCGTGAGTGGTAGCGCTATCCGCGACAAGTTCTCTACAAAGTGCCTGTAGTAGCCGACAAGCCCCAGAAAGCTACAGACTTCTGCCACTGAAGTCAATACAGGCCACTCCCGGATCGCCACTATCTTCGCCAGATCCACCGCTATCCCTTCTCCACTAACCACATGACCAAGGAACGCTACAGTGGATAACTAGAACTCACACTTGGAGAACTTAGCATTCAACTGATTTCTTCTCAATGTCTCCAACACCATATACAGATGCTTGTAGTGATCCTCCTTACATTATGAGTACACCAAGATATCGTCGATACACACTATCACGAAACAGTCCAGGTACTCTCTGAACATCCTGTTCATAAGATCCATAAACACGGATGGCGCATTGGTCAACCCAAATGGCATGACCGTGAACTCGTAATGCCCAAACCGCGTGCTGAACGCTGTCTTTGGGATGTCGCTTTCCCTTATCGTTAATTGGTAGTAACCAGATTTCAGATCTAACTTCGAATATACTATAGACCCAACCAACTGATCAAATAGATCGTCAATCTTTGGGATCGGATACTTATTCTTTTTCGTAAGCTTGTTCAACTCCCGATAGTTAATACAGAGTCGCAAGCTCCCATCCTTCTTCTTAACGAAAACGATCGGTGCGCTCCAAGGCGACGAACATGGACGCACATACCCTTGCTCTAACAACTCTTGCAGTTGCACCTTCAGCTCCGCCATCTCTCTTGGAGATATCCGATACGAAGAGCATGACACCGGTTTGGCACCCGGCACTAGATCAATAGTAAAATCAATCTCCCACTGAGGAGGGGCTCCAGGGAGATCATCTGGAAACACATCTGGATACTCGGACACAACTGGAATACTACCCAGACTTGGCTTAAGCGTTGTAGCCTGCACTAATGTGACAAACTGCTCTGCCCCAGACCGAACTGCCCAGATCACCTGAAGGGCAGACATCAAAATTTTACCCGACCCCTTCATGCCCGCAAATGTAGTCTCCCGATCAGTGTTCAGTCCCAACTTAACCACCTTTCGGTTGCAATCAATGCATGCTCGCTGCTTCGAGAGCTAGTCGATACCAAATATTACGTCGAACTCCGGTAATGGCAGTACCGACTCTTGCTATACAAACTCCTGATCCCCAATCCAAATCTTAACCACACAGACTCTTTCCGCGTGTATTGAGCACCCATTGGGCAACAACACATCCAACTTGTCTTTAGCCATTGAGGAAGGGACTCTGATGCACAATACGAATTGTTCGGACAAGAAGGAATTTGAAGCTCACGTAACAAATAGGGCTCTCGCCGGACAATCAAAAATCAACACGAAGCATAGCACAAACAAATATAAGCTAACATATAAAAAGGTAACAACTATATAAAGTTAAACTGCTATAATTTAACTCATCCCTGTCACCACGTCAGCTTGTTTTATGGCCTCTTGCAGACCAAGGTTATAAACTCTAGGCTGGGCTGGAGCATGGTGGGACACGGTTCACTCCACCGCCTTCCCTTTTTCTTCATATGTTGCTCCAGGCTTCCTCTCGGACTTTGCACGTCCGCTCCAACACTCACGAGCAAAATGCCCCACCTTTCCACAATTGTAGCAAGCTCCTGGGACTTGACTTCGCCGCACTAGACGAAGGGGCTGAGCTCGAAGTCTTCAGCTTCTTGTTCCATTTGCAGAAGCCCGACTGTGAATTTGGCACTTTGAACACAGATTTCTTTTCCCCTGGGTCCTTCTTCTCTTGCACTTTCTTCACGACCTTTACCAATGATCGGGCCGAACTGACCAAGGCTAGGAAGCCCTGCGCCTTAGGCCCAGCAAGGAGTAGCTGTAGGTCACCATGTAGACCCTAATAAAATCAGTTGGTCTTCCGCTCCTCTTCAGTAAACATAGCACCAGCATAACGACCCAACCACGTAAACTCGTAGAGATACTCATCCACGCTTTTGCCTCCCTAAGTCTGACCAAGGTACTGATTCTCCATCTCTAGCTTCTGAGCAGAGGGTAGATATCTAGCCAAGAACAACCTTGAGAATTCCTCCATAGGCACATCAACAAGTTTCCTTCCCACTAAGTGGTAAACTCCTACTCGTCCCACCACAACCTCACCTCACCAGCCAAAAGGAAGTCGCTATGGTGGTCTTCTGCCACTCCTCCGTTAACGTGGCCGTCAAGACCCTCTTTATCATTGAGAGCCAATCCTCAGCTTGAGTTGGCATTCCATTCTCGTCGAACGTCGGAGGATTAAAGCCTATTACATGCTTGAGCTGCCTTTCCGTAGCTCTCCTTGGTGCTACTTGATCAACTGCCGCGCGTTCTACCACACCCGGCTCTGCCTCCCTAATCAGTTCTTGCTCATTAACAGGTGGTGTGTGGTGCTCTTGCCCTGCAGGTTGGGCATTTAACATAGAAAAGACTGCTTCAACCACCAATCTGATGGTTTCTGCTGAAGGAGGTGTTGTAGGCACGTCCTTTGGTGCAGTACTTTCCGCCAATTGCGGACGTTCTGATTGCCCAGCACTACTCCTAGCTGCCTATAATAGAAAAGACCCTTGATTAGATGACAAACAGATTGCTAAAAGCAATCATTGGAACACTCAGATTCGTCAAAACAAGTGTATTTATCATTCCTAGGTGGACATTCATGGGTTCTTTTTGATGTTTTAATGATGACGCACACATGTGCTCACCACCCCTTAAATATAATTCGTCCACGCATTCATTTAAGTTGACCGAAACCAGAAGTCTGATAACAAATTGTAACACCCCCATCCGTCGTATGGCATATAAAAGAAGGTCCAGCTGGAACCCGACGCCATATACTAGGGACAGTCGGAAGGGTTACATAAGAATATCAAAACATTCCAACTACGACTACTCGCCCTAACACAGAACATTCTAGCGGAAGCTTTTAAATAGTTATCAAGAACTCATAATTGAATACCAACTATCATGAATGTCCACAAACTACTATAGGAATGAAACAACGAATACACTGAAAGTACTTGGCCTTATGACCTTACAAGAGTTTCACTTAACAAAGTAATATTTTACGTACATCAGCTCGCAGGCAGGCCACACATGACAAATGTAAAACAACAATTCGCTTTGGCCTTCGAGGGCCAGCTCAGCAACATGGGCTTCAGCCCACTATTTGGTACTTGGTTCCGCAGCACCTACAAGCAACATTCCACCGCACGGTGGCAAACAAAGTAACGGTCAGCCAAAACTGACAAAATTATAATGACCCCGCCCCTTACTCGGGACGGCGGTGCTCCTTCCCTACATTTCATTAGCCTAGCTAAACAATAGAGTACAAACATACTTCGCCACAGGTGTAGGTTCGCATGGCCAAACACCCCGTGCACTCAGGGCACATTATCGGTGAATCCTAACAATTCAGTGGCTTCACCACCATCCCCGGGATGGCAACACCGTGAGCATTTTAGCCTTTCTAACCACCATTTAAGGCTCCCGACTATGCCAATGGCCACTCCCTCTTTTGGGTCTCTCGCACCGAACCGCATAGCCCATGTCCGATTCCACTTGCTCGTTGCTCACTACGCCTAGTCACTTTAAGACGTACGCGTGGGCTTAGCTTCTCTCGAATCCCAAACATTCCAAACAACACATAACCCAATTATGTTCAAGGTTGGCTCCCCGGCCGCCAAGTTAGCAGAATTACATTTCCGCTCAGTTTTTCGGGTGCGCCTTGGAGTTAAGCCCCAAGGATGCCTGCTGCAATCAACCGCGTAGAAACCCGAAAACACAAAACACAGAGTCTTCTCCGGCAAACCATAAAAAATGCAACATCACTGATCCAAACCAACACTATCGGGTAGGCTTCACACACAATGCCAATGTCCGTACTTCGATTCCGGACTCTATATGCAACACAAGGGGGACTATTCCCTTCAACCCCAAGGAACACCGCACACTCACCGCATACTCGCGGGAGAGGATTTTCTTATGCAAAAGAAGGAGTGCTTCACATGCTCAAAGAGAGATCGTTACTCTTATAGTACGCTTTTGCGCCATGAAAATTTATATGGATAAAAGGCTTCGAAATGTAATTTCGTCCGCGGATCCGGTCTCGGTTCTCAAATCGGTGCTCTGATGCTCCACTGGCATCCAGAATCCCCCTCTTTCTTCCTCCTTGTTCTCTCCTCTAACTAACTCCTTAGGAAGAGAAAGGTTAAGAGAGAATGAGGAATTAAACCTTCATTCCCGACCTTAACAAAGCAGCGACACATCTGGGCCATCAGATCTTAATTAAAGAAAACGAATGGCTCTGATCTGCCCAAAAATCCTCAAACCTGGGCCGAACACGGCCTTGCACACGGCCGTGTCCCAGGCCATGTGCCTCGATCCAGACATAATCGTCGAGCACAAAAGAGGTCACGGGCCAAGACACGCCTGTGTCTCAACCTGACATGCCTGTGTCGGGTCCTGATATGCCCGCGACCTAAGGGCGTATTACCAATAACCTCCACGCCAACCATCACGAACCTTAGTGAACACGGGTAGGGACACGGGTACGCACACGTCCGTGTCACCCCTGACACACCAGTGTCACCACAGCTCAAAGTCGTGTTCCCTGTCGTGTCATTTTCTGGACACAGCTGGCCAACACAGAGAACGACACGGCCTTGGACACGGCCTTGGACACGCTCAAAGTCGTAACACTGAGTAAGTACTCGAAATTGTTAGAGGCTTTTATAGAATGCTTTTAAGTAATATATTCATGCAACTTTCCTTGATTTAATAATTTTTCCACGAGCCTATGGAGAGCACGACATTTTTTTGTGTCATGACCCACACACATGTGGTATTGGCAAAATAAATCCTTATGACATCTTCGACCAGGTCGTACATGGAGAGGCCATTCAAAACCTGGCCCCTTTTTGATGATACGAAGAGCTTCCTCCATAGAGATAGTTTAGTTTGTATACTTTCTCTTTGATCCAGCTTGCTTGTATTGACGAGAAGCATGAGGCTCATTGTTATAAGTCTGAGTTGATATATCAGTGGTATCAAGATTTGATTCTGAATGCTTTGATTGAGGTGCATATGATTTCCCATGATCATTATACGTTTCATGCTGAAATAGCGGAAGACTAGGATCCTGATCGTTTTGTAAAAAGTTATTGTTACGATCAAGAGATAGATAGTCTTGAGATCTATCAAACTGATGGCATGAAACCTTTTCTTGTTCTTGAGCTTTCTGATTTAGATGAGCTATATAATTGGGGTTCATTGCCTCACCTTCAACAAACTGATTTGCATAAACAATAAGATCCCCATAGGTTTCAAACTCCTTTACAATAACTTCAAATTTTAGAGGGCCTTCCCGAAGTCCTTTCATGAAAGCAACTTTATAGAAGTCTTGACCAACATCAGCAATGTCAATAGTTTCCTTTTGGAATCGGTCGATGAAATGAGCATTAGACTTGTCATCTCCTTGCTTGATCTGAAAAAGAGCTCCTATGTCTTTCTTTCTCTTCCTAAATTTTCCGAACCTTGAGAGAAATTGTGTTCAAAAATCGTTAAAGCAAGTTATTGATAGAGGTGGTAAATGATAGAACCAGTCCAGCACATGAGCACCAAAAGAGATAATAAAGAGCTTTCATTTGATACCGTCTGATGGAGCTTTTAATGAAACAATTGATTCAAAAATTTGTAAGTGGGAAACTGGATCACTCGTTCCCGAGTACACTGGAAGACGAGGTTCTTTGAAATCATATGGAACAACTTCCCTTCGAATATGAGGTGTGAAAGAAGAACAAACTTGCTCTTCTTCTGCAAAAGATGTTAGCACATCAGGTATATGAGCATGAGTATTCATGTTCACCTTATGAAGCTTTGAATTCCAGGACTTGGACACCCAGATCAAAAGTTATCGTTGTTGAAATTAAGGTGTATTCTGAGCTCAATCCTTCTTCACTGCGACTACAAGGTAATTTCCTGATATGTCAGCAAGAGGGCATCCGGTATGAGTCCTTACCTGTAATTAGAGAAAAGTTCTCGGATGATTGATGATCTGACATGGCTAACTGTTGGTTTTCACCGACTATTCGGATCTGAAGTCCGCGTGTTAACTGTTGATGCGTGAAAATGGCACCGCCTAGTTAACATAGAGGAGTATTCGGTCTCACGGGCAAGGTGAAGAAGAGGGTTGAAGGTTGTGGGGTTGAGGATGAGAAGAGGAAGCTTCTGAGTGCTCGAGAGTGGAGCAAACGGTTGTTCGAGGGTTGCGGGGATATATGAGAAACCTGCTGAGAGCAGCCGGGATGGCTGACGATCAGCAGAGAAGGTTGATGATCAGCGGAGGAGGTTGATCAGGAACTGTCGAGCCGACGGTTACTTTGATGGTTGTGTTTGCAGGTTGATGCCGAGAGAGTTAAGCTGAGCTTAGAGGAAGAGAGAGAGAGGGCCTCTAGCAGCGGCAATAGCAAACTTCGCCCGCCGTGGATTAAAATCCACTCTTGCAACGGGCTTTTCTTTGATTAATATTGAGTCCTTACAGCTTGCTAATATACCTTTACAAGAAAACAAATAAAGGGGTACAAAGGGGAAGCTGGCGGCTAAGGAAGGAGTGCCAGAGGAAGCCGCGTGGACTGAGTTTGGAGGCCGGCAGACCGCGCGGTTAAGGGAATAACAGAGACCGCGCAGATTGGGAATTGAGGCTGGCAAGCTGCGCACGGCTAAGAGAAGAGAAGGTGTAGATTGAGAGGAGGAGTGCGCTGGGGTAGACTCTTTGAGCTTATTGTGGGTTGTCTTTGAGCGTGAGCACCTTGGCGATGTTGTGCCCCCCCCCCCCCAAAAAAAAATGAGAGGCACAAGGGTCTATATATAGGCCCGAGGAGGTAACGGCTTTCAGTAACGCTACCCCCGGTAAGACGGTAACTTGAGCGAGAAGAGTATGGAGTCCGCCGAGTCCGCAACAGGCCATGCGGACTGGGGCTTGCTTTGAGGAGGTTCTGCTGCCTGGCGGGCTGGGAGGAGTCCCCACTACTAACCGAGCCCGCTCCAAGACTTTGCGGGCTGAGGGAGGTTGGCCGTGCTGCTAGAGAAGAGGGTGGAGGCTGAGGAACAGCGGGCTGCATAGCGAATCTGCTGAGTCCGCGGAGTTCGCGCTAGCGGCTAAGCAGAGTCCACCCATGCCGGAATGAAGAGGCCTGCTGCTGAGGAGCCGAGGATCATTAACGTAGGCAGACTGGAAGGTTTGATTGCACTTCGAGTCCGCCCAGCTCGTGATGAACAGGATGTGCTAGTCTTTGCGGGTAGCCAGGGAACTGGAGCGTCCGCGCACCTTAGGCGGACTGAAGAAGCTGGCTGCCCATGCTACTAGAGTCCGCCACTATTGAATGAAACTTGTCGCTCCGACTGGGTGACTAGGATTTGTGACCTGCCAGACTGATGAGGTAGGACGCGCATGTTGGCAAGGTGGAAACCGAGGTAGCTGGTTGGCGGCTGGAGGCAGGTCGCCACTTTTGCTTGGCGGTATGAGCGGTCTAGGCTGATAGAAATTCGAGTCTGTCATCATTGGATGTCACCTGCTAGGAGTAGGCTAAGTAGCGACTTGTTTCCAGCTTGGGAGGATCGGGATCCGAGTCTGGCAAAAGGGGCCCCAATTGAGACAGTTGCGGTTAAGTTGACAAAGGGCGCGACCTGCAGGGGCAGACTGAAGAGACAGTCTGCAGCCCCTGCCGACCAAGGGAACAACGCGCGGCCTGGGCGTACAGACCACTGAGACCGCACAAGCTGTGCGACCTGAGCGGACAGACAAGCCTATCTGCCCAACCTAAGACATCGCGACCTCTAGAAGGAACCTGGAGCAGGTCGCGACTAGCGAGCTTGCTGCCTTGGGAAGGATCGCTGATTTCGGGGTTAACAGCTTACATGGCGGAACACCCAGAAGATGTTGTTCCAAGAGTCTCTACTGTAAAAAATTATGGGAGTTCAAGACCTGAAGATGTCCAAGAGAGAAGCAGAAGATCCTCTTAGGGATATTGTATTTACTAAACCTTCTTCTTCTGCTCCTCCATCAGACATGCCCTAAAACAATATTATTCTCTGTGTATATTTTTATCTGCTGAATTGTTTCTCATTCTATCAGATATTTACTTTCATGTTGAATGATTGTATTTTCGTTACTTATGCATTGTATATAATGACCTCACCTAAATAGGGGGATATTATTGGAACTCCACCTATGTTTAGGATTTGGGCTAAGGTTAACTATTAGGGTTGCATAGATTGACCCTCCTTTTATTGTCTAGGGTCATATGTCTTCATTAGATTTTAGGGTAGGTCAACAAGTCATATTTATCAGACCAAGCCCTAAGAAGACTTGGAAGATTGCAGAAACCAGAACAAGGCAAAAATTTCATGTTGAAGAAGTCATTCAATGAACTCTGATCTTATATCAATCATTGAGTTGGACGATCTTCTATCTCTATTCGACGAACTCTGATCTTCTATCAGACTTTGAGTTCGACGATCTTCTATCTCTATTCTACGAACTCTGATCTTCTATTAGACTTTGAGTTTGACAATCTTCTATCTCTGTTCGACGATCTTGGAGCCCAGTATGGAAAGCTGTATTTCAGTTCAAAGATCTCAGGGTTCAGCTCGACGAAAGAGAGGTTGAGTTCGACGAATCAGGATCTTAGATCGACGAAAATTGCCAGTTCAACATTTCTATTCTCTGCAATTATTTCAATTGATTAGGCTTATTTTATTGGTTATATTGCTCTGAGTAATTAATGCTTAGATTTTCAAAACATAGTCGTTCATATGGCAGCATTAATTACTGGCTTTCACAGAGTTATTATACAGTTAATTCTTGGGACATTAAAGGAATTATTTGATTGCTCTTCTAGCCATTGTCCAAGTTCCAAAAATTTCAGTAGTCAATCAAGGCAATCGAATTAAATTCAAAGACCTAATTTGTTGCAGACAAAATAGTCAAGTTGTTAGAGAAAAACACAGGATACAAGAAATTATTCAAGGGGAAAAGAGTTCTGCACTGTCTTCATCAAGTGTTCTTCTTCCAGCAAGCTTTTAAGAGACAATCAACTTCATCTGTCTACAGCTTTCTGGAGAACTTTTTCAAGAAGACCTATACACCCTACAAAGCTCTCAATCCTCCTGAACAGAACTTCATCTCGGGGGAGCTTTGACACCATCAAGGATCCACAAGTCTTCTCAGTTGTTTGGAGAAAACATAGTACAACATATAGTTTTCATTTCTTTCACCCCACTGTACACAGGGTTCTAACTCTCTTCAAAAGTTAAACACTTGATTACAAGTCTCCTGATCAAAAGACTTGATTTGGTTTTTGAGCACCTGATCAAAAGCCTCAAGGGTTTCCTGATATACCTGAATTAGATCTTGTGGTGATAAGGAACCTGATCAAAAACCTGAGTGGATTCCTACCATGGTGGTAGAAGAGTGGATGTACCCAAGTTTAGGAGAACCACTATAAAATTCTTGTGTTATCTGTGATGCTCTCTTATCTTCATTGTGTGTTGCTTGCTGAATAGTTTAGTTTTATTTATGCACTAACTGATTACACATATAAGTATTACTATTTTAATTCCATAATAAAAATCTAATAAGATTTTAAAATACTCTATTCACCCCCCTCTAGAGTTAAACAGATCTAACCCCTCAGATGGAATCTTTCATACCATCCTTCATAGGGTATGATGGAAAGGCTGGGGTAGGTGTTAGTTGCCTAATCAAGTCCAAAATCTCATCCACTACGGGTGAATAAACTAGTTTCCTAACGTTTGACATGGAATCAGAAGATTTTAATCGGGAAACATTAACGTCATAGGCCATATCAGTGAGAACTGGTGGGAAATCTACCCGGATTTTGTGCACAAACAATGAAAAATGAACCTGACCCACTAAACTCTCGGAAAGAAGGAATTGTTCCCGCTTAAAAACTAGGGTAATAAAAAAAATGATTTTGATTTTCTTGCTGAAAATAATATGAATATTATTAAATAATTTTTTTTTGATTTTTTTCTAGAAAAATAAAAATATAGGCCGCAATTGGCAAAATAGAAAAACAATTTGTAATTTTTGACAAGAAAAAGTGCAAGACAAGTGTGTGTCGACGTACTAGGAAAGAAGGGGAGGGTGCCAATTAGGAAATATATGTGAACCTTCATCTGATACCATATTGATGCAGGCTCACACGTTGACACCGTAAAGACGACGAACTAAACATGATTGCCTCTCAACGATCAAATTCTACACTAGTGCAAAGTTTCAATGCAGCACATACGCTATGCAATTATATCGAATAATAGTCTATAGGCCAATATTCTTTCCGCCTAAAAAGGACCTACCCGGTCAGATCGAGCGAAGGTTGTACCAAAAGAGATCTACCAAAATTTGTGATTCTGAAACGGTAGATCTCTCCCAACGAAAAGAAAATGTGGCTTGCCAAACCCCTTGAACTTAAATGAAAATTAAGATGAACAACAAACCAATCGAAGAAAACCACGATCAATCCAACGTTTCAAAGATCACGCCAAAATAAATCCACCACAATGAAAAATCTTGAGAGAAAATCACACACAAGTAGAAAGTTTTGTTACCCAATCAGAATGGATGATTCTGATTCACTAATCCGAATCGCTCTTCAAGGGCTCTGTCGAAGTCACACTGGATGGAGAGGGAACTCGTCCGCCTTCCTCGCTTCACTCCGGTATGGAGTCCACAAGGCCTTGTTGAAAACACCTTGTCCGAGACACAAAAGAAAGGGGTGCTCGGTTTACTCTTGGAGAGGGGGTGGACGACTTCTTTAGTTGTATTGGGTGGTCGGTTTTTTTTGATGAGGCGGAGGCTAAATGGTGGGGGAGGAGAGGCCGAGAAAGAGAGGAAATGGAGCGAGGTTGGAGGCTAGAAGAGTGGAAGAAAATCCTTGGCCAAATTTTTGAGAAGGAGGGGGAAAAAGATCTCAAGGAAGATTTAGGGACTCAAATTCTTATCATTCATTCTCTATCAAATCCTTCACAACCATGGCTATATATAACCTACACCACTCCATCTCCTCTATTCAAAATTCAAAATGAAACTATGATGGTTATATGCACTCATCATGAAATAAAAACAATACAATAATTAAATGCATGAAATTAAACACTCTTGATGGTTATAGGCACCCATTATACATGAAATGAAAAAAAAACTTAAAATTAAAATTGATAAAATAATAATATATAGAATATAAAATATATAATTATTTAATATATAATTATTTAATTTATAATTATATATTCTATTTAATGGTGGCGGCATTGACGAAGAAACATCGTGGTAGAATTTCATCTTCGAACTTGCAGCAACGATCGTCCCAATCCATGAACTCTCTATGACGGGGATCAACAGCCGCATCAGCATCATTGCTATCATCCTCATTAGAAAGTGGCAATAAATGAGGAGATGAAAACTTTAATTGAACGAGGTACTTGGACTCTTGTACCCATTCCTCCAGGAGCTGATGTGGTTGGATATCGCTGGGTTTTTGTAATCATATTTCATCCTGACGGCACCATTGATTGTTACAAGGATCGGCTTGTTGTCAATGGCTTTACCTAGACCTATGGTGTGGATTTATTTGACAAATTTTCTCCGATTGCTCGAATTACTACAATTTGCATTTTCTTTTCTGTGGTTATCAACAGAGACTGGGAGATGTCACAATTGGATATCAAGAATGCATTTCTTTATGGTGATTTACAGGAGACCATCTATATGGAGCAACGTCCCGGGTATGTTGCTCAGTGGGAGTCTTAGGAATATTAATTGCGGAAGGCAATCTATGGCCTTAAGCAAATCTGTGAGCCGAGTTTGAGAAGTTTATTGAAGTTATTTCTGTTATTTGGTTTGCTTGAAGCGCTATAGATCACTCTCTATTCGTTCGCAAAACCTCGGATGGACTAGTTGTTCTTGCAGTTTATGTGGATGATATTCTTCTTAGTGGGGATTATAAGAAGGGAGTTGACTTGACAAAGAAGAGTCTTCTCCAGTATTTTGTTACAAAAGATATGGGGTCTCCCAAGTATTTTTTGTGGATTGAGATCTCTTGAAGACCCAATTTTATGGTTCTCTCACAACGGATGTATGTCTTGGATCTTTCTAAATAGATTGGTCTTCTTAGGGTTAAACCTGCTCGGTCTCAAATGGAGGTTTGTGATGACAAATTCTGGAATGAAGATTCGCCTCTTCTTGAAGATGTCACGAGATACATACAGCTTGTGGGAAAACTCATTTATTTGACAGTCACAAGTCTGGATATCTATTATGTTGTAGGATGGGTGAGCCAGTTAATATAAGCTCCTAAGGAGTGTCATTTATAGTCGGCTCTTAGAATCTTAGAATGTACGAAAGGTTATCCGGGTGAAGGACTTCTGTTTCATAAGAGGGATCATTTAAAGATTGAGGCCTACTCTGATGCTAGTTATGTTGATGATAAGAAAGATAGAAAATCTATGTCTGGTTTTTATACCTTTGTAGGAGGGAATCTGGTCATCTCGAAGAGCAATAACTAGCCTGTAGTTTCCAAGTTAAGTACAGAAGCTGAGTACAAAAGCATGGTTTTGACTACCTGTAAGCTGAAGTGGTTGCGGAAAATGGGAAAATGGGAGAATTTTCCCATTTATAAGAATTTTAAGATCATCCTTTTATAAAAATTTGAGTGTCGTGGAAAATGGGAAACCAGACGCAGGAACACTCAAAAAAACGAAGCCAAATAAATCAGATCCACTAGAAGAGTAAGAAAACCTTGCACTATCAACAATCATTATAAGGCAATGTATACATGGCAAGACATGATTCATCGATGTACCCGATGGAAGCAAAATAAGAAATATAAAACTAGCCACGCGGTCTCAATAAGGAACTGTCGACTCTGCTGAGATGTCTATGGAGTCCGTTGAACCTGCCAAGTTGCCAGACCGGAACCTTGCCACGCTGACAACCCATTATTCCAATGCTGAGAAATATGTCTACTGATTTGCAAACCGCCTAGGGTCACTTAGCCGCCGGATCTCTGTGAACTATTGCTGCCGAACTGAACAATCCGCCAGAAGCGTACATCATATTGAACTAGGAAAAGGTTATCGAAGAAAAATACCGTCTGGCCGCAAGCCGCGACCTGCTGCTAACCGCCAATCACTAACCACAGAGTCCGCACAGATCCCTGACTGAAGTAATAACCAAGTCCCTAGTTTCTCAGCACTGTCCGCACAACCTGCATCGGAAATACCCATCAATCCTTCAAACTGCTTGAACACAAAATCCTGTCTACATTAACCACCCGAGCTCACTTACTGTTCATTCAGATGTAATTTTGATGTGTCAGGGTGTCCTATTTATATCCGCAGAGAGGAGTGTGAACATCGCCCTAGCCGATAGGATCACCACCCTATCTTACGGCGAGCACTGAGTGTATCCCCAAAAATGCAGACACAAAGCCAGTTTTACTTGTCATCGCGACTAGCTAGACAGCCAGTTCGCCAAGGTTGCACCACCAAGGCCGGATAGAAATCCTATCTGCATTGTCGCCAAAAAGCCAAGCCAGGACTTGTAGGCCACACTAGTAGACCCTGCAGACAGACCATCAATCCGCGCACTAGAAAAACTACTCCAGTCCACACACACATGCGGACACTACTCCACTCCTCACACTCCGAGCCCGCACCCAAAGCACAGAAGGATGACAACTGCCAAACTCGGTGGACAAAGAAAGCAGTATGCACTAACTGCGCAATCTCCTAGACTGAGCACACCTGGACTTGGTAAAAAACCATACCAAGTCCACACCACCAGCCATCCCTGGTGCGAACATAGCACAAGCAGATACAAAGACCAGACCGCACAAAACCAGCAGACTCCAGAACCAGTTCCCACAAACCGGTGAACTGCGTGGATAACCATCCTATCCGCCCGACTACCTCTAGGTAACATACTGACTGCAACACTCTTGCTGACATGACTGTAACATCCCATTTCATGCTAGGCCCCTCACATGCATTTTGAGTCAAGAGAGCTAACCCAGGCTCGGGAAGCATTAGGTGAGTCGAGTGAACTCGACGCCATGTGATGAATTTAACTTAGAAAATACTCTGGAAACTGTAAGAGTCGAGCGGTCTCGACACCATTCAATGAAGAGTTGAGTGCTTTAAGTACACTCGACGCCACTCGATGAATTTAACTTGGAAAATATTCTAGATACTGTTGGCATTGAGTGGACTCAACGCAGTGTTGAGTTGTCTCAACGCCACTCAATGATTTTGACTTAGAAACTATGTAATATTGTTGGCGTTGAGTGGTGTCAATATGACATTGAGTGGACTCAATGCCACTCAACGCTTTTGACTTAGAAACTACGGAATGTTGTTGGCAATGAGTGTGTCAATGTGGCGCTGAGTGGTGTCAATGCAGTGCTGAGTGATCTCAATGCCACTCCACACTTTTGACTTAGAAACTATGGAATATTGTTGGCATTGAGTGGTGTCAATGTGGCATTGAGTGGTCTCAACGGCACTCAATGCTTTTGACTTAGAAACTGTGGAATGATGTTTGTGTTCAGTGGTGTAAATGCTGTGTTGAGTGGTCTAAACACCACTTAATGCTTTTGACTTAGAAACTGTGGAATGCTATTGCATTGAGTGGTGTCAATGCGACGTTGAGTGGTCTCAACGCCACACAACGGTTTTGATAGAAACTGAGGAATGATGATGGCATTGAGTGGAGTTAACACGATGTTGAGTGGTCTCGACACCACTCAATGCTTTTGGACTAAGAATATTTTTTGGTCTAAAAATTATGCTTACAGGTTCATATCTGTGGACTAAACCGGGTTTTCAGAATGAGCGCTAATTGACTAATTGGAGCCGGTCCTTTCAATCAAGACCTAATTAAAGTAATAATTGGACTGTCCAATATTATGGTGACACTTGGCGGCAAGGAGGAACCATGCACAAGTAGGACCAACCATGCTCCGCCACTCCCAAACACTCCCAGCCACCCCCATTCAAAGTCCTTAAACCAACCACTCCCAACGTCACCTCCATTCCAACACACCATCACCTTCAGTGAGCCATGACAAGTAAAAACTGACAGCTGGAGATAAGAGTTTGTCGGAGCAATCATCGGCCATGGCTCACCACCACTGTACTCTCTGCAAAGTGCGACAACAGGTCCGTTTCTCCTCCCCTCCCTCGGTGCTAGCCGTCTAGCGCTTTTAGGAAAGATATCGGGCTCAATTGAGCCTAATACCATGTGAGTAAGATGAGATTTTATTTCCGAGCATTTCTTCTTGCTCGGATTCACTGGAGGACCCACCTCTGGTGGCCATATTGCCGGGAAATGCTAGTCACCACCTCAACAGAGGTGGTGGCAACAATTGCCGGAGGTGGCAGTGGTCGAATGGCTGGGAAAGTGGAGATTAAAGAGCTAAAGCTCTGGATGATATAGACCATAAACTCAATGGGGAAGATGGGCCGATGTCGTTCATTTAAATGCAATATAAACTATAGTATTAACTACCAACTTGTATTTTCCTGTCACATACATTGCATTGACATGTATGTTCAATTTAGGCCTCTTAGATGCATTTCCAGAAATACTCAGCAACATGAAAAATGTAGATCTAGATCTCACCTTCAATGGACACCCTAAAGCTGTAATTTGAAGCTTTATAGCTCCCTGTAGGACAGTTCTTCTAAGACTGCTCGTAGGCTAGGGCAGAATTTTAAATGGATGTGTTGGGTACATTGGTCAAATGTACCTGATTTGAAGAAGCCTCACCCAACTCAATGATATACATCATAATGTATTTGATGTATGTTTGAGTTACTTGTGCAGGTTAAGAAAGTACTGGACTGAAGCAAAAAGTTTCTAAGTCCATGTGTCGACACCCAGAGGGAAAGTGTCGACACTTAAGAAGACTTGTGTCGACACCCAGACAAGCAGTGTCGACACTTGGAGTCATTGTGTCGACACCTGGGATGCAGAGTCGACACCAGACAGAAAGTGTCGACACTTGGAGCTGTGTCGACACTCAGTGAAGTAAAGTGCAGACAGAATGTGTCGACACAAGGAGCTGTGTCGACACCCAGTGAAGCTGAGTCTACACCAGAAAGTGTCGACACTTGGAGTTGTGTCGACACTCACCAGCAAAGTTTGCAGAGACTAAGTACAAGTGTCGATACTCAACACAATGTGTCGACACTAAGCAGAAGAGTCAGCACTTGAAGTAAGTGTCGACACTCAACACAATGTGTCGACACTCAACAGAAGAGTCAACATTTGTAGTATGTGTCGACACTCAGAACAATGTGTCGACACACAGCTGAAGACTCAACACTGGAAGAAAGTGTCGACACAAGAAGCAGAGGTCAAGGAACAACTGCAGAGGATTCAGCCTTATTCAGTTCTACTCAAGAAGCTTTGAAGAAAGCTAAGTCAGGGTGAATCCAGCTGAGTTCTTCCAAGAACTCATCAAGAATCTCTCGACTCCCCTCCTTTAATTCTGAGTTGTAGAGTTATTACTTGTATTACATTTTTAACTTGTAGGATCCATTGAATCTGAGTGATTGTAAGCCTATATTTATAAAGGCTGAGGGTAGGGCTTGTTAGCCTGAGTGTAGGAGATTGTGATCTCTGAGTGTAGGCCTTGTTGGCTTAGTGTAGGCCTTGGATTGGCTGAGTGTAGGCCTTGATTGGCTGAGTGTAGGCTTTGGGATAAAGCTGAGTTGTAAGGCTTTGGGCCTGAGGTAGGAACCAATTTGGGTTCTGAGACAGTGCAGGAGTTTGGCCGAATCTAGTACACTGCTAGATAGGCGAAGGGGGAAAGTGGATGTACCCATATCTTGGGGAACCACTATAAAACACTGTGTGCTGTGCTGTGATTGTGCTGTGTATGTTTTGTTATTGCTGTTTGCTGTGCAAAAGTAGTTAGAACTCTGTGATTTAACTAAGTAGCTTCCAACAAAGTTAGAAAAAGATTAGGTCACCTATTCACCCCCACCTCTAGGTATTTAGGTACCATATCTTTCAAGTGGTATCAGAGCCAGGTTCCTCAAAACAAGGACTAACAGTCTGAGGAGATCCTGTTTGGCAGATTCAGTGTAAGGCAATTCACAGATTCAAGAAATTCAAGAACATCAAGAAACATGGGTTCTTATGAGAATCACAAGGAATTGGGTTCCATGAAATTACCCATATGCAGGAAAGAGATCTTTGGGATCTGGAAAGAGAGGGTAAGGCTATTTATTGAAGACTCTGACCCTAGAATCTACATTACAGTTAAGGAAGGGCCTTATGTGCCAATGAAGATTTCAGTACTGGATGCAAATCAGAGGACTCCAAAGGATTTCTCTGAGATGACTAAGGATGAAATTGTCCTAGCCACCATGGACAAGAGGGCACAGAACATAATAGTGAGTGCCATTAATGATGCCACTTTTCAGAACTTAATTCACTATAAAACAGCAAAAGAAATGTGGGATACCCTCATTGTCTATATGGAAGGTTCTGAAGAAGTTAGGCAAGATAGGAAGTCCTTGCTAAATCAGGAGTATGAAAGCTTTAGGCAAGGAAAGGGTGATAGCATCACTGAGTGCTATAAGAAATTTTACAGAATAGTTAATGAACTTATGTCTTACGGAAGAGAGTTCAGTAACTATGAACTAAATGACAACTCCCTAAGGTCCCTAACCAAAGATTGGGACACCAAGATCTGTGCCATAAGAGAAATGGCTAAGTTGGGGGAAATTCCTCCCCCTACACTGTTTGGCAAGTTATTGTCATATGAGATGCAGTTAACAGTGAGAAAAGAGGAGGAGAAATCAACAAGGACTGAGCACAAAGAGAGAACTATTGCTTTCAAGACAGAAGTTCCCAAAAAGTGCAGGAATAAGTCATCAACTCCACCTCCAGAGGTAGTTGATTCAGAGTCTGATGAGTCAGTCAGCACAAAGAGTGAGAGCAGTGAAAGTGATGAAGACTTTGCTGCCTTCACTAGACACTTTCAGAAGTTTTTGAAGAAGAAACAGTGGAGGTCAAGACCTTCTTCTTCAAAGGGAAAGGAAGTCTTTCATCAGGAGAAAAAGGCCTCAAAGAAAGACAGGAAGAGGATAAAGTCAAGCAAGGCAACTGGATCTAAGATAGTCTGCTATTGCTGCAATAGACAGGGACATGTTGTTGCAGATTGTTCAGAGAAGAGAAAGGAATCCAGTGACAGGAAAAAGACTCACTTCAAAGGCAAGAAGGAAAAGTCCTTTGTAGCCAAGAAAGAGAAGACTCTATCAGACATTTCTTCTTCAGAATCTGAGTCTGATGCTGAAGCCTACATAGGGCTGTTTGCTGAAGAAGAAGAGGAAGAATTCATGCAGATCTTGGAGTTAATTTATGAACAAGAAGACAGTCATTGCCAAGGGCTAATGGCTTTGATAGATAGTGCCAAAATCCTGGAGCAGCCAGGACCCAGTCAGGTACAAGGTTCATGTTCAAGTTCAGTTTCTTGTTCTAGTTCAGATTCAGATTCTTCTTCATCAAGTGATGAGAATGTATCTGAGTCTGAGGATGATATTCATCAGCTTATAGATGAATATAAGGTACTGTTGCAAGCCTACAAGAAAAGCAAGACCCTAGCCAAAAGTCAGGCAAAGGAAATTGCTGATCTTAAAGCTGCTGCAACAGATTTTGAGAAGCAATTTGATCAAAAACTGAATGAGGTAGCCAGGCTGAAACACATTACTGTGATTCAGATGGGAACTATCACCTATAAGAATGATCAAATTAAGAGACTGGAGATCAATCTTCAGAAAGAGAGAGAGCTTGTTGCTAGGTTTTCAAAACCTAAATCAGTGCTACCTTTAATTGATGAATTTGTTCATCATAAAGGCAAGGCTGGACTGGGTTTTGTTAGACCTGCAGGGACTGAGCAGTCCAAGTATAAGTCCAAGGGCAAAGCCCCAACATTCAACAAGCCTGCTGTAGTCAAGACAGCCAAGGCAGTACCTAAGCAAAGGTACAATAAATTTGAATGTTGGTGCTGTGGCAAAGTTGGCCATTTTGCAGTAGACTGTTGGCACAATGTGAGTGCCAAAGTGAGTTCCAAACTACCTGTTGGAAAGCCAGTAGGTAGGTTTGTCAAATTGCAAACTAACAATCACCAAGGACCCAAGAATACTTTGGGTTCTAAGGTCCATTAATTTGTTTTGCAGGTGAATCCAAGTGGCCATACCCCTACATGGTACTTGGACAGTGGATGTTCCAGACATATGACTGGAACTAGGGGACTACTGAAGGACTACATTCCAATCAAAAATGGTCCTAAAGTGACCTTTGGTGGTTCTGAAAAAGGAATCATCAAAGGGTTTGGTAACATTTCTTCAAACTTAGTTACCATTACTCAAGTGGCTTATGTTAAAGGGTTGAAACACAACCTAATAAGTATAAGTCAATTAAGTGATGTATGGTATGACATCTCATTTGCTAAAAATGGTTGTCATATCAAGAGGTCAAGTGATCAAGAGATCATTTTGACAGGATATAGGAAGAGGAATGTCTACTGCCTAGACATTATGATTGAGAACAATGGTTCTCCAGTTTGTCTTGTAGCTGATGAGACAGTCTCTCATTGTGTCAAATGGCACAAGAGTCTAGCCCATATTAACTACAAGATAATTAGCAAACTCTTTAGTAAAGAGTTAGTGAGGAATGGTCCTCAAGTTAAGTGTGTCAAAGATGGCATTTGCTCAGCTTATCAAAAGGGCAAGCAGACTAAATCCACCTTTAAAAGCATAGACAACAAAGATGCTGTGAGGTGTTTATACCTCTTGCATTTGGATCTCTTTGGTCCAATGCCAGTTCACAGCTTAGGTAGGAAGGTCTATACCCTTGTAGTTGTAGATGACTACTCAAGGTATTCCCGGGTGTTCTTCTTAAGATAGAAATCAGAAATACCTAGTGTCTTCTACAGCTTTGTCAAGCAAATTCAGAATGAACTAAATAGTACTGTGGTCAAAATTAGAAGTGATCATGGTACTGAGTTTCAGTCTGAAAGCATGACAAAACTATGTGAAGACTTTGGGATATTTCAAGAATTCTCTTCACCTAAAACACCTCAGCAAAATGGCATTGCTGAAAGGAAGAATAGGACCTTGATAGAGGCTGGTAGGACCCTATTAAGTGACACTTCACTACCAGAGTATTTCTGGGCTGAAGCAGTTAACACTGCATGTCATGTTATAAATAGGGCTACCATCACTAAAGGGCTAAACAAGACCCCCAATGAAGTTGTGAAAGGCAGGAAACCAAACCTATCCTATTTCAGGATCTTTGGTTGCAAATGCTTCATACTTAACAATGGGAAGTCTTACATAACTAAGTTTGCTGCCAAGTCCCAAGAGGGAATTTTTGTTGGGTACAGCAACAATAGTAAGGCTTATAGAGTCTACAACTTGACTACACAAGTTGTAGAAGAATCAGTGCATGTAGTTTTTGATGAGACTAAACTTATTAATAATGAGTTGTCTAGCAATGTATGCAGCCCCACAGGTTTGACAAAGAAAATGGACAAGCTTACTATAGAAGAAGTGCCTGCTGCAAGACAGCAAGGAGTGGAGAGTAGCTGTTGTCCAGGGGGAGAACTACATGTGCCAGTTGCTGAAGAAATCCAAGGTATACAGCATGATGCAGATGCTGAAGTGGTTCAACCTGAAGTGAGGATGCCTCCAGCCCACAGGCATCTTAGAGATCATCCAGTAGAGCTGATTATTGGAGATCCAAGACAAGGAGTACAAACCAGGAGTAAAAACATGAATGCTGCAATCTATTCCAGCTTTTGTCTCAAGTTGAACCTAAAAGATTTGAAGAAGCAATACAAGATCCACAATGGACTGAAGCTATGCAAGAAGAGCTAAATCAGTTCAAGAGATGCAAGGTCTGGGAATTGGTTCATAAACCTAAAGACCACAATGTAATAGGAGTTAAGTGGATCTATAGGAATAAGATGGATGAATAAGGGGTCATCATTAAGAATAAAGCTAGACTGGTTGCTAAAGGATATAGGCAAGAAGAAGGTATTGATTTTGATCAAACCTTTGCTCCAGTAGCCAGACTGGAAGCCATAAGAATGTTCTTGGCCTATGCAACCTATCAAGGATTCAAGGTATACCAAATGGATGTCAAGTCAGCATTCCTAAATGGTAATTTGAAAGAAGAAGTCTATGTGGAGTAGTCTTTAGGTTTTGTTGATCCAACTCTACCTCATTATGTCTATAGACTTAGGAAAGCTTTATATGGGTTAAAGCAAGCCCCTAGGGCTTGGTATGAAACCCTATCTAGTTTCCTCATTGAGAACAAGTTCTCAAGGGGGAAAATAGATAAGACTCTATTCCTTAGGGAATCTAGAGGCAAAGTCATACTAGTCCAAATATATGTAGATGACATTATATTTGGGTCTACTGAAAGCAGCCTTTGCAAAAAGTTTGCAAAACTTATGCAAGGTCAGTTTGAAATGAGTAGTATGGGAGAGCTGAAGTTTTTCTTGGGTCTCCAAGTTAAACAGACTAAAAATGGTTTATCCATTTGTCAGTCAAAGTTCACCCTAGAACTCATAAGGAAGTATGGTATGGATTCATCCAGTACCATGAAGACTCCTATGGGGTCAAGTATGTCTCTTAGCAAGGATGATGCAGGGAAACCTGTAGATGAAACCTTGTATAGAGGGATAGTTGGCTCCCTATTATACTTGACTGCTAGTAGACCAGACATCATGTATGCTACATGTGTTTGTGCAAGGTATCAAGCCTGCCCTAAAGAGTCTCACTTGACTGCTGTCAAGAGAATTTTGAGATATCTAAAGGGCACTCCCTATCTAGGCCTCTGGTACCCTAGGAATGGAGACTTTGATCTAACATGTTATTCAGATGCAGACTTTGCAGGATGCAAAGAGGATAGAAAGAGCACTACTGGAACCTGTCAATTCCTAGGTGGAAGACTAATTTCATGGAGCAGCAAAAAGCAGACTAGTCTGGCTATCTCCACAGCTGAGTCAGAGTATGTGGCTGCAGGAAGTTGTTGTGCTCAACTTCTGTGGATTCAACATCAGCTAGAGGACTGTGGATTTCAGGTAAGTAGAACTCCACTTTACTGTGATTCTACAAGTGCTATTTCAATAGCTAATAACCCTGTATCTCATAGTAGAACAAAACATATTGAGATTAAATATCACTTTCTTAGAGAACATGTAGAAAGAGAAGATATTTCACTTGAATATGTTAAAACTGATAATCAGATAGCTGACATGTTTACTAAGCCACTAGAAGAAGCTAAGTTCAATAGATTCAAAATTGAACTAGGAATGATAAACTTAGACTAAGTTTACAGAATAAAAAATTGACTAAGTAAAAAGGTGTCGACACATAGACAAGTCTTTGTCGACACAGAATAGTGGTGTCGACACTTCAAGAAAAAGGTGTCGACACATCTAGGATGTTGGTGTCGACACTTCAGAATGTTAGTGTCGACACATGTCAAGTAGGTGTCGACACATCCAATATGGTGTCGACACTTAAGTTTTACTCAGAATTTTCTAAGTAAAGTCTCGACTATGTGTCGAGATATGTTGTGTCGACACATAACCAAGTGTCGACACATAATATCTGTTGACTAAACTTGTGTCGACACATATGTGTCGAGACATTATAAGTCAGTGTCGACACTTATTGCCAGTGTCGACACATGTTAAGCTAGCTGTCCCGTCCTGTTCATCTTCAAAATCAGAAAGGTATAAATAGGGTTCTGTCTTTGTTTGTCGACACGCTTTCAAAGTTTCGAGACCAAAACTACAGTGTCGACACCTCTCTTTTCTAAAGACAAATTCTCCAAACCCTAATGGCTCCTAAGCTTGAGGAGAACGTTAACGAGGGCTATGAGCTGGTGCGCGGCGCATTCGACGACGCAGATCAAGAAATCCAGTCGGTGGTAACCCTAGTCGCCAATTCTGGACTAGAATACTTGGTTTCAGAACCAACAAAGATTTGGAAAAAGGAAGTTCTTGAATTCCTTAATGGCGCTGCTATAGATGAATCTGGATTCAGAATCAAATCCAGAGTTCATGGATCTAAGGTCAAGATTTCACCAAAAAATCTGAGAAAGGTACTCCAGCTACCTAAAACTCAAGATGAGGAAGAAGTAACTGCATCCAAGACCAGGGAAGCTCTTACCTGGTGTGGTCTTGATCCAAAGATGAAAATAGGATCAGTCTTTAACAGAAAAGGGATGAACAGTCAAGGAAAATTCATGTCTGAAATTGTGGGCAAGGTTATTCTCAGTAAGACTGGAGGGCATGACAGGGTGTCTGCCTCTATGTTTGAAATTATGACAAGAATAATCTTTACTCTAAGAACAGACTGGTCTCAAGTGGTGTATGAGAAAATCAAGGAGAGTCTGAAGAAGCCCAATCTGGGCAGAATTATAAGTCTCTACCTAGCTGGTTCAATACCAGAGGTAATGAGCACTGCTGCTGGAAGTAAGATTAATCACATGAGGAAAATGGATCAAAGGATATTTTCCAGATGGGACAGGGTGTTGTCAAAGGACATGCCAACCCCAAAAAAGACAGTTGCTGAGAAGGAGATTCCTCCAAAGAAGAAAAGGAAGACTGCTGCTGTGACACAAGAGTCCTCCAGCAGTTCTGGAAGTGAAGAACAGGTTGTTTTCACACCTGATGACCATGAGGAAGTGGCTGCAGAGAAGACTCCTACTGCTCAAGATGTAGCTGAGATACAGGGGGAGCTGCCTCAAGCTAGCCCCATCCACAGGGATCACAGCCAGGGGGAGCTTCCAGTAGTAGAAGAACCATCTACTCTGGACAGTGAGCAAGCCACAATCATTATCCAAGAGGTACTCACTGACCTAAAAACTTTAGACTATATTATAGAAGATGCTAATTTGTCTGATGTCCATCAGCAAACTTAGCTAGACAGTCAAGTTCCAGATGTTGTTTTAGAAGACAAATCTGCTGAACAAGAAGTGGTACCTGAGTTAGTGGTTGAAGAGCAAAGACTGTCTCCAGCTCCATCTCCACCTGAATATACAATGGAGGATTTATTCCTAAATCTAGATCAAGAAGATTTTGATATGGACAAGGATGCTGCTGCTGAAGATAAGAGTGCTGCTGCTGAGGGGGAGCAACAGACAGTTCTGGAAGAGACTATTAGGCTAGAAACTGAGCAAGCACCTAATGTGCAACCTGAGAAGCCTCAAAGCCCTAAGGACAGGGTTGATATTGCCAGCACTTCTGCCTCTGAAGATGAGGAGAGTGCTAGGGCCAAGAAGAAGAAACTCTATGTCTTCAAAAGGAGAAGCCAGAGTTATAAAAAGGCCTTGCAATCCATTGCCCCACAGCCTATAGTTCAACAAGCTCCAACAGTTGATTATAGTGCTTTGATGATTGCCATGCAGATCAAGTTGGATGAGAAAAGGAAAGCAATAGAGGCTTATGTGGATGAAGGGCACAAGTCCCTACAGTTTGATCTTGCACAAGATATAAAATCTATAAGGTTTGAAATGAACCTGAACAAGAAGGAGATGACTGACTGCTTCCACAAGGGTGGGAATGCAGTAGTCTATTTGGCAACTCACCAGGAGAAGATCAAGGCTCAGGTAGATGATATAGCATTAAAGCAAGGATATGTGCTGGAGAATCAGTTAAGAATGAATGATAATTTGACTGCCTCCCATAATGTTATAGTCACTGAGTTGAAGAATAAGACTGCTGAACCTTCAACATCTACTGCTGCTGCTAAGGCTGACTTTGATAAGGTATTTCAAGCTGAGATTACTGCTGTCAAGACTGCAATTCAAGATTCCCAGAAGGCCATCTCTGAACAGCTCACTAAGCTCAGACCTTACTTTAAAGAGGGAATCAGGTACTTGGATAGTCAGATTAGGTTTCAAAAGGATGATGTCAGAGACCATATGGCCAGAGAAGTCATAAAGGGGAGAGAGTATTAGTCAAAGCTAGCTCTGACCATGCCAAATGGATATCTAACTCCATCAGAGCTACACTGGTCTATCCTCCACTTTGTGATGATGATAATGTTGCTGAATCAGGGATTCAAAATGCCTATCTTGGAGGTGAGCAAGCAGAGGTAGCTCAAGTGATTTATCCACCTCCAGATTTTGACATGGTTCAAGCAGATGTCAGCACAATGTATAGCCCAACTGAGGGAAAGGCCAATGTTCATATTGAAAAGGTTGTTCAACCTATTTCTGAAGCTCTGCAAGAGGCTATGAACAAAGAAGAAGAGACAAGGCTGTATAAAAAGAGGTTTAGGGAACAAGCAGAACAAAAGCCAGATTTTGAACAATGGAGCCCTACCTCTAGGAATATAATTCTAACTACCTGGAAAGCTGCCAAAGACAACATGAATGACAGGAACAAATGGTTCTCTGAGGCAGAATGGAGAAAGCATGAGATCAGGCAGGAGGCAATAGTACAATTCAGAAGGAAGGCTAAGATGGGAAAGCTACCTCCTACTGCTGTGGAGCCTAGCAAGTACTTCCCCAAGCCATATCACTATTTTGAGAGACAGAAAATCAAAGCTGAAGAGCTGAAGAAGAAGGACTTAAAAGGCAAGAAGCCTACTGATGCTGCAACTGCTGAAGCCACTGTCAAAGCTCAAGTCCAAGCTGGAAAGGGAATTGTTATCAAGGAACCTGATCAGAAATAGATTAGGATTTTACTTGAAGATTATGTTGCAATCCTTTTTAATGTAAAACATTTTTGTAAAACATTGAAGATGTATAAGACAAATGTTAGAACAATATATGATAAATATATTTCATGATTGTTCTGTAAATGTGTCTATTTCTTGTTTGTTATGCAATGCTGAATGTGTATACATGTGTGTATTTCTACATGTTTTTGTTTACCCTGCTGAATATAATCTGCTGTACATCATTTTGTAATTTTAATTATGAATGGTGTATATCATTGACTAAGGGTTATGACTTCTCCAAATAGGGGGAGATTGTTGGGTACATTGGTCAAATGTACCTGATTTGAAGAAGCCTCACCCAACTCAATGATATACATCATAATGTATTTGATGTATGTTTGAGTTACTTGTGCAGGTTAAGAAAGTACTGGACTGAAGCAAAAAGTTTCTAAGTCCATGTGTCGACACCCAGAGGGAAAGTGTCGACACTTAAGAAGACTTGTGTCGACACCCAGACAAGCAGTGTCGACACTTGGAGTCATTGTGTCGACACCTGGGATGCAGAGTCGACACCAGACAGAAAGTGTCGACACTTGGAGCTGTGTCGACACTCAGTGAAGTAAAGTGCAGACAGAATGTGTCGACACAAGGAGCTGTGTCGACACCTAGTGAAGCTGAGTCTACACCAGAAAGTGTAGACACTTGGAGTTGTGTCGACACTCAGCAAAAGTTTGCAGAGACTAAGTACAAGTGTCGATACTCAACACAATGTGTCGACACTAAGCAGAAGAGTCAGCACTTGAAGTAAGTGTCGACACTCAACACAATGTGTCGACACTCAACAGAAGAGTCAACATTTGTAGTATGTGTCGACACCCAGAACAATGTGTCGACACACAGCTGAAGACTCAACACTGGAAGAAAGTGTCGACACATGGAGCTGTGTCGACACTTAGCAAAGAACAGAAAGAACAACAAATTATTCTAAGTACAAGTGTCGACACTAAGGGAATGTGTCGACACTCAGCTGAAGTCTCAACAACAAGAAGGTGTGGCGACACAAAGAGCTGTGTCGACACTCAGCAAGATTCAACATAGAAGACTATGTGTCGACACCAAGAAGCAGTGTCGACACTTGACAGATTCAACACAAGAAGATGTGTCGACACAAAGGAGATGTGTCGACACATAGAAGAATTCAGCAAAAGCTAGAAGGACAAGTACTTGTGTCGACACTCAATTTCAGTGTCGACACATGCAGAAGAATCTGTGTCGAGACATACAAGAAGTTGTGTCGACACCTTGTAGACTTGTGTCGACACTTACACAACATGTGTCGACACTTGGACTATAAGTGTCGACACTTAAAGAAAGAAAGTCTCGACACTTACAGACAGTTAGAGATTTTCAAGAAGTGACTGGATGATTTGACAGATGCCGTTCCAGCCAGTCTACAGCACCTGTTAGAGATATCAGAAGACAATTATGGACCGGACCAGTCGGTTACCATGAAGAAGGCCTATAAATAGGCACCTACAGTTTACAGAAACTATGTGGTTGAAAACTGTTGTTCAAAGTTGTTGAAAGTGGTAAAGAGTTGAAGTAATAGAAAGAGAATCAACACAAGAAGATCTAGCTGTTCAACTGCAGATCTAAGAAGTTGGAGAGAGAGGGCTCCATCCAATAAATCAGCCTTTGGAACTAGGCTGAGAAGAAGGATTCATATTCAGTCTGGATCTTAAGTGGCAGAGGTCAAGGAACAACTGCAGAGGATTCAGCCTTATTCAGTTCTACTCAAGAAGCTTTGAAGAAAGCTAAGTCAGGGTGAATCCAGCTGAGTTCTTCCAAGAACTCATCAAGAATCTCTCAACTCCCCTCCTTTAATTCTGAGTTGTAGAGTTATTACTTGTATTACATTTTTAACTTGTAGGATCCATTGGATCTGAGTGATTGTAAGCCTATATTTATAAAGGTTGAGGGTAGGGCTTGTTAGCCTGAGTGTAGGAGATTGTGATCTCTGAGTGTAGGCCTTGTTGGCTGAGTGTAGGCCTTGGATTGGCTGAGTGTAGGCCTTGATTGGTTGAGTGTAGGCTTTGGGATAAAGCTGAGTTGTAAGGCTTTGGGCCTGAGGTAGGAACCAATTTGGGTTCTGAGACAGTGCAGGAGTTTGGCCGAATCTAGTACACTGCTAGATAGGCGAAGGGGGAAAGTGGATGTATCCATATCTTGGGGAACCACTATAAAACACTGTGTGCTGTGATGTGATTGTGCTGTGTATGTTTTGTTATTGCTGTTTGCTGTGCAAAAGTAGTTAGAACTCTGTGATTTAACTAAGTAGCTGCCAACAAAGTTAGAAAAGGATTAGGTCACCTATTCACCCCCCCCCCCTCTCTAGGTGTTTAGGTACCATATCTTTCAGGATGCCTAGGTCAAACCCTAAGTCCACATGCAATGAAATTTAGGTCATGCACGTGTTAATGTTAGACTTAGGTACTGCCCAAGAATCAGAATTTTTGGGAGGTATTTTTCTATAGTTTTGTAGAAATATCAATTAATAACTAAATAGAATATAGCGAGATTCCCTTATCCAAATGCCCCCAAATTTGGTTGGCATGGCCATTGGGTCACTATATAACCATGGTAGAAATTTTAGACCATTTAGACCTCTGCATATTGGGGAATCCAACATGCATGGTGGAGGTAGATTTGTTAATGGTGTGCCAATAGTAAAAGATGGAAAGTGGGAAGTTCGCCATTTAGCCCAATGCATGACCATGAGATTTTGGACAAAGGCTTATGGGGATGAATTACACCTCCCAAAGTAAGATTGGGATTCTTGGGATCAAAAATTCCATTAATTTGAATTATTGGAAAATAGACTCATTTAGAAATAAAAATGATAAATAGGGCTACTGACTATAAAATTCTAAAATTTTTATGCAAGCCCTAATAGGACGTTTTACATCTCTGGAAAAAGTTTTGAGCTTGTTTGAGAATTATATCTGGTGTAATTAGTATATTTACATTTTTACACTCTCGGGATTTAAATTAAAAGTAGGAGTAATACTGTTTGGAAAATTTTGGAAAATGTATATAGTCTTGTTTCTGTGATATAAAATGTTGGATCCCTTGTTTGATTTGGGCTAGGTTCACTAAACTAGGATTTTTGACCCACCTTGTATAGCTAGGGTCTTGTATGTGTCCTAGAGTTTAGGTCATGTCCTTATAGTCAACATTGACTGGACCAGCCAACAACAGACTGCAGAAGACTCCAGACATAGAGAAATTTCAAAGATTCAGGAAAGTGTGTTCGACGTTCGTCGAACACAGCTCGACGAAAGTCATGCTCAGCTCGACGAACTCAGAGACAATTCTCTGAGTTGAGCTCGACGAAATTGGTTCTCATGTCGACGATTTCTGAATGCACAACTTCAACATTCCAAGTCCAGAATCATTTCTCTGAACTCCAGTCGACGAATCTATATTGTTAGCTCAACGACCTTAGAGCACTAAATTGGCAAGTTTCTTCAGAAAATACTTAGCAGTTCTCAGGTTGACGATCTTGGATCTCAGGTCGATGAACAATAATTATCTGGTCAACGAACATGATTTCTCAGCTCGACGAACTCTGGACTAAGGTCGATGAAATCTGTTCTTTGCCCGAAGATTTCTGTGCAGATCCAGACTTGGATTTTTCGTTCCCTCTGTCCTTATTTTATTGCAGTAATTCATGAATAATCAATATTTAATATTCTCTTAATATTACCATCAAAAGCAGCATTGATTATGGCATTCATAAGGATTATTACTTGCCATTTTTCAACGGGACAGTTGGGGAAATCCAATTAATGCAGACATTCTCTCCAGCCGTATTACATTCTCCAGGCTGACAGCAATCAATACAGAAAGGAATTCAAATTTCAAAGAAGCAATTCCATTGAGAATATAAAAGTGATTTTCTTCCTTCCTCTCACAGAGAAGATACAACAAGAGAATAATACAGTACTGACCAGAAAGAGAGTGCAAGGCACACAGAGAATATACACAGCAACCACATTCAAACTCTTCTCTGTGCAGAAAAATAATCTGGTCTTCACCTTGACATTGCTGAAGAAGAAGAAGAACATTCATCCAAATCAAGAGTCTTCTTCATTCTTCACTCCAGGATTCTTAAAGGACAACAAATCTTTATTAGTCAAGGAGTTCCTGGATCACTTCTGTTCAAGGCTAAAGATAGAAGACCTACTCACCCTGAAGCAAAGCTCCAATCTTCATGAAGAACTCAATAACTCAGCGTGAGCTTTGATAACATCAAAGATCCACTAGTCTTCTCAGTTGTATTTGAGATAGAGAAGACACCATAACTCTCTCACCCCCTCACTATACAAAGGGTTGTTTAACTCCCTTCAGAAGTTATTCCTTGGTTGCAAGTCACCTGATCAAAAGACTTGGGTTGGTTTTTGAGCACCTGATCAAAAGCTCATTGGTGTCAGTCACCTGATCAAAACCTGTGAGTGGATTCCTACATGGGTGGTAGAAGAGTGGATGTACCCAGTTGGGGAACCACTATAAAAATTCTTGTGTTATCTGATTTCCCTCTTTCTTTTTGTTCTTGTTGTGCCTGTGTTAGTTAGTTTAATTTTGCTATGCCTGTGATAGATTAGTTTATCTTAGGATTAATCTTTTACTTACAGAAAAATTGGTATCAAATAGATGCCCTACTCTATAGATTTTATTAACAGCAAAAAGAATTAAAAGATACTCTATTCACCCCCCCCCCCCTCTAGAGTATTTCAGGTCTAACCCTCTCTTTCAATTGGTATCAGAGCAGTGTCTCTTTGGTTGTACAAGTTAACCCTTGAACCAAAAGATCCTGTATTAGATCTGCCCTTTTATTTCTCTTAGGATTATATTCACAGCATTGCACAGAACAAGGATTATGCAAGCACCAGACCTCCAGTGTGCAACTTAAATAAGTTTGCCATCTAGAAGGCAAGAATAAAACTTTATATGAATTCTATTAATGAGGACATCGACAACTCTATCTTGACAGGTCCTCATCAACCATCTACATCTACTTCAACATCAAGCACACATGCTGTTCCACCACCTGAGTGGACAGATGAACAGAAAAAGGCCAAGATTGCTGATACAAAGGCCATGAATATTCTGGCTCAGACTATGTCTGATGACATTTTCCAGAAGGTGGTTGAATGCACATCAACCAAGGCTATTTGGGACTCTCTCAACCAAATGGTGTCTGGCTCTGCTGATGAGAGGAAAGACAGAAGATCAAATCTCATATCTCAGTATGAGAACTTCAAGTAGGATGAGTCAGAATCTATTGTTGACATGTAAAACAGACTGAGCTCAAAAATCAAGGAGCTGAAGACTTTGGATAAGGACATCAACCTTACTGAAGTAAATGATAAAATCCTTATTTGCTTCCCAAGCTCATGGGATTTCAGGATATGGCCAATCAAGGAGGCCAGGAGCTTAAATGAGATTTCCATAGAATCTCTATTGGGAAAGCTCAAGTCTTATGAGCAACTATTAAAGTCCATAGAAGCAGCTGAACAAAGGACTTCTCCACCAGCAAGAAAGGAGCACAACATAGAATTCGATGCTGCTGAAGAGACAGAAGCTTCAATAGTCAATGAGGAACTAATGAGTCTCTTTGCCAAGAGATTTTATAAAATGGCAAGAAAGGACTTCAGAAAAAAATCATCCAGGCAGGATGATAAGCCAAGGTATGATAAAACTCCTACTAAAGAAGTAGTATGTTTTGGCTGCAGGAAACCTGGACACTTTATCTCAGAGTGTCGAAACAATAAGAAGAAAGAAAGAAGAAGAGAGAAGGACTCCAAAAGACAACAAAGTAGCAGGCCTTCCTCCAGCAAATAAAAAAAGAAGAAGAAGGGATTTGTAGCTGATACCTGGAGTGATGCTAAAGATGAATCCACATCTTCCAGTTCCAGTGAAGAGGAAGAAGAGGCAAGGGCCAAGGAAGTCCGCCTTATGGTCATCAATGCCTCTAACAGCCAATCAGATGATGATGAAGAATCTGATAATGAAGGAGTTTTAGAATCTGAAGCTGATCAGGTAAAGACTTGTCCAGATGTTAATAAAAAATGGTATCTGGATAGTGTATGCTCCAAGTATATAACTGGCAGCAAGGACAACTTAAATAACTACAAGTCCAAGATGGGACCAAAGGTGATCTTTGGTGATTCAAATTGGGGATATTCTGAAGGGTTTGGAGAAGTAAAGATTGGAGCAGTCACTTTCAAGAAAGTGACATATGTAAGTGGACTCAAGCATAACCTCATCTCCATAAGTCAGCTATGTGATGAAGGTTATCAGGTACATTTTAACTCAAGTTCTTGTATTATTTCTAATAAAGAAAACCAAATTGTTTTAATTGGAAATTGACAAGGTAACATATATGTAGTTGATTTTCATTCTGCAACTTCAGATATCTGTTTACTTAATATTGTTTGCAATCCAAATGATCTATTACACAAAAGACTAGGACATGTTACTATGAAAAACATTGCTATGCTATCTAAAGATAACCTTGTGAGAGGTTTGCCTTCTGGTCCCTACAAGAAGGAAGGCCTCTGTAGGGCTTGTAACGCCCCCACCTGTCACATGACATATAACGGTGGGTCCGACCGGGGCCCACGCCATATATCACAGACAAGCGGAGGAATTACGTGTGGGAATCAAACTCGACGCGTATCCTTAACTCATTCCATTTTAGCGCAGCATATTTTTATGTTAGCATGAACTCAAACGAGAATGTCCACCAATATATAAAGATCACATTTATATATAACAACACCAGGAATGTATACAACCCACACACCCTGGCCTTATGGCCTTACAAGTTCCTCTTTAGACATCAATAATTTCGTACATCGGCACGCAGGCCGGCCACACATGAAATCCAAACACAACTCTTCGCATGGCCTTCAAGGGCCTATAGCAGCAAGCTAGCCATTCCGCTTATGCATTTCACGCCACAGCACCTGCAAGTAGACATCCAAACCAATACCAAAACCAAAGTAACGGTCAGCATTTAGCTGACCCATTATAATGACCCTACCCCCTACCCGGGGTAGTGGTTCCTTCCCTGTATACAGTGCTATCATCTATCATCAAGTATCATCAAGCATATATCATTCTCTTTATCCCGCTAGCAAACACATGACATCACAAACGCTGGAATCCACCAGACGTTCCGTGCACTCAGGGCACCTTCTTGGCGTACCGGAATCCACCAGTCATACACCGCCGATTCGAGGTTTTAACTTGATGGTTAACCGGCCCTAGTCCACCAGTCTCGCAAGCTGGCGACATCCCGCCCAAACCACTCAGAGGTACAACCTCACAACATCCAAAACAACCAGAGTAGATCGACCCACACCATGTGGTGTAGCACGCCGGGTTTATCGAAGCTCCCCAGGCTTGTCTACCCGTCGACCCCCCTCCTATTCCGATCGACCCACACCATGTGGTGCAGCAAGCCAGGTTTAACTCGGCTCCCCAAGCATTGCCACCAATCGATCCCTACCTAACTAGATCAACCCACCCTAGTGGTGTAACAGGCCGGGTTTATCTCGAGCTCCCCAGGCGTGCTACCAATTGATCATATCATAACCAGGAGCTTTGCCAAAGCCTCCTCACATTCAGCATCACATCCATACAATCATCACATTAGAAATCCATTTGCATCTCATCAAATCCACGGAGTCTCCTCCAGTTTACCCATGAACATCACCAATCCAGACTACCGGTCCAGATGGGCTTCACATAGCATGCCTATGCCGTACTCCATAATTCTAGCTCTAGATGCAGACTCAACGAAGGAGTCACTTCACGGATATCCACCTCTTGGTGGAGGATTCCAAGCACATGTATAAAAGAAGGACTTCGATGTCCAAGAAGGAGATCGTTACCCTTGAATACCGCTTCGGCGCCATGAAGTAGCCGGATGGAAATCACCGCCTCGGCTCTGCCTTCACGAATCCGCTCTCGGATCTTCGCTCCGCACGCCGCAGCTCCTCCAGCAGCTGGTAGTCTCCTCCCTTCCCTCTTGCCTTAGGCTTTTCTTCCTCCCTCTCTTGGAATAAAATGAAGAAGAAGAAGATGATGAAAAGAGGGATTAAATCCCCTTTTTCTCGGCCTTCACAATACCTGGACAGAGCCCAAACATTGGATCCAGGAAGAGGGAAACAAATGGCTCAGATTTGGCCAGAAAAGCTAAAACACGGCCTGACAAGCCTTGTGACACGCCCGTGTCACAGACCGTGTCCCTCTAAGCGGCAGCCAACCGACTCAAAACCAACAGTACACGGCCATGGGACACGCCCGTGTTTCATGTCGTGTCCCTGACACGCCCTCAGACACGCCTGTGTCTGAGGCCGTGTGCCTCAACGAAAATAATCCCAAAATAACCCGAGACTTCACACGGCCTGGCACACGCCCGTTTTCCTGGCCGTGTGCACCTGGACACACCCGTGTCCCTCAAACACACCCTAGCTTGAAACGTCGAGTTGAGTTCGACGGCTACTGACACGCCCTGTGACACGCCCGTGTCACAGGCCGTGTCCTCACTCGACACTCTACACTCGACGATCGTCGAGCAAAATTCGTCGACATCAAGACCGATCGTCGACACGGCCTCGACACGCCCTGCGACACGCCCGTGTCGTAGGCCGTGTCCGCTGTTCGACGACCGTCGACTCCAAATTTCGTCGACTCCATGACTCGACACAACCCAGCCCTGACACGCCCGGGGACACGCCCGTGTCCCAGGTCGTGTCACCCATGCCTGAACCCAAATTTGCTCACATTGATCTGATTGACATCGGGGTGTTACAATCCTCCCCCCTTCAAATAATTTCGTCCTCGAAATTTGACTCCAAATCAACCAATCAACCACAAAACAAGTTATTATGCACATTTGCATGCCGTACCTCAAGCCATCGCCCATACGAACAAACAGACAGCACATACAAACATTCCTAACGTCCACTTGTGCACATTTAGCCACACAAGACATCAAAACAAGAAATCATGATTGCAAGTGCACCAAATTTGGATAGATATGTACACCATCTTTTCTTCATCACAACTAGATATAAAAGCATAGTTGACATACACAGCACCTCCGGTCATAACATGGAAGTGATTCACATTACACTTCACTTCCGCTCAGCCTCCCGATTTTGAAATTCACGATTAAGAGACAAATTAAACACCCGAGGCTGAATTTCACCAACTGAGCTTTGCGGCTCTTGCACTTCCATCGCATGCAATCAAGGTTGCGTCCGGGGTGCAGATGACTTGGCCACTGCTTTACCCTTTTCTTCATATGACGCACCTGTCTTTTTCTCACTCCTTGGAGGGGCATTCCGACAGAATTTTGCTATATGTCCTTGCTGCCCACAATTATAGCAGATACGCGTATCAATCCGTCCTGGCCCATAAGTAGCCCCCGACGAAACAGTCGACGGCGTTGATTCCGTAGGCCTAAATCTTTTCTTCTCTCGTCGTCTGAACTCCGCTTGATCCGACTGCGGCACTTTAGATTCTGCCTTTTCCGCTGCCAGTCCCTTATTCTCGTATACTCGCTTCATATCCTTCTCCAAGGCACGAGCTGTATCAACCAATGCTTGAAAGCCTTGGCTCACTGAACTCGGGAGTGCCAACCTCAATTCATCCCGCAATCCTTCATAAAACCGATTTATCTTTCGTGCTTCCTCCGCGAAGGTAGATCCCGCATATCTTCCCAATCTCGTAAACTCATGCAGGTAGGTATCAATATCTCGCTCACCCTGCACCAAACGGAGAAACTCATTTTCCATCGCAATCCTCTACGACACCGGCACATACTTGGCTAAAAATATTTGGGAGAATTCATCCATAGAAACTTCAGTTACACCTCGACCTGCCAAGTGATGCACTTCCATTTCATCCCACCACAATCTCGCATCTCCTTCCAACAGAAAAGTGGCCAACGTCACTTTCTGCTCCTCGACCGTCCTGATTGCGGTTAGGATCCTTTTTACCCTTGCTAACCAATCTTCCGCCTGCGTTGGTGAAAGCGTTCCACCAAACGTCGGTGGATGAAAGTTCATAAAACGTGTCAATGACTCGTCACTTGCTTGCGCTTCCACCACCACTGCAGCATGCTCTTGCCTTCCACCAGGTCTTGCCTGTCCAGTATGTTGTGCTTGTAACACTGCAAGCACTGTCTCCGTCATCACCCGTATGGCCTCTGCCGAGGGAGGCATAGGCACTTCCACGGGTGCTGCACTCTCATCAGACCGCTGGGGCTCAGACGGCCCAGCTCCATCCCTCGCCACCTATCAATGTACAGAACACCATTAATACGTCAAATCATAACGGTACTGCTACATTGACTACACACTCACGCACATCATGTGCATGACATACATTCCTAGTGGACATTCATGAGTTCAATGATGTTCTCTCCTCCCAAACAATCTAAACCTGGGCTCTGATACCACTTTGTAACGCCCCCACCTGTCACATGACATATAACGGTGGGTCCGGCCGGGGCCCCACGCCATATATCACGGACAAGCGGAGGAATTACGTGTGGGAATCAAACTAGACGCATATCCTTAACTCATTCCATTCTAGCGCAGCATGTTTTTATGTTAGAATGAACTCAAACCAGAATGTCCACCAATATATAAAGATCACATTTATATATAACAACAACAGGAATGTATACAACCCACACACCCTGGCCTTATGGCCTTACATGTTCCTCTTTACACATCAATAATTTCGTACATTGGCACGCAGGCCGGCCACACATGAAATCCAAACACAACTCTTCGCATGGCCTTCAAGGGCCTATAGCAGCAAGCTAGCCATTCCGCTTATGCATTTCACGCCACAGCACCTGCAAGTAGACATCCAAACCAACACCAAAACCAAAGTAACGATCAGCATTTTGGCTGACCCATTATAACGACCCTACCCCCTACCCGGGGTAGTGGTTCCTTCCCTGTATACAGTGCTATCATCTATCATCAAGTATCATCAAGCATATATTATTCTCTTTATCCCGCTAGCAAACATATGACATCACAAACGCTGGAATCCATCAGATGTTCCGTGCACTCAGGGCACCTTCTTGGCATACCGGAATCCCCCAGTCATACACCGCCGATTCGAGGTTTTAACTTGATGGTTGACCGGCCCTAGTCCACCAGTCTCACAAGCTGGCGACATCCCGCCCAAATAACTCAGAGGTACAACCTCACAGCATCCAAAACAACCAGAGTAGATCGACCCACACCATGTGGTGTAGCACGCCGGGTTTATCCAAGCTCCCCAGGCATGTCTACCCATCGACCCCCCTCCTATTCCGATCGACCCACACCATGTGGTGCAGCAAGCCGGGTTTAACTCGGCTCCCCAAGCATTGCCACCAATCGATCCCTACCTAACTAGATCAACCCACCCTATTGGTGTAACAGGCCGGGTTTATCTCGAGCTCCCCAAGCGTGCTACCAATTGATCATATCATAACCAGGAGCTTTGCCAAAGCCTCCTCACATTCAGCATCACATCCATACAATCATCACATTAGAAATCCATTTGCATCTCATCAAATCCACGGAGTCTCCTCCGGTTTACCCATGAACATCACCAATCCAGACTACCGGTCCAGATGGGCTTCACGCAGCATGCCTATGCCGTACTCCATAATTCCGGCTCTAGATGCAGACTCAACGAAGGAATCACTTCACGGATATCCACCTCTTGGTGGAGGATTCCAAGCACATGTATAAAAGAAGGACTTCGATGTCCAAGAAGGAGATCGTTACACTTGAAGACCGCTTCGGCACCATGAAGTAGCCGGATGGAAATCACCGCCTCGACTCTGCCTTCACGAATCCGCTCTCGGATCTTCGCTCCGCACTCCGCAGCTCCTCCAGCAGCTGGTAGTCTCCTCCCTTCCCTCTTGCCTTAGGCTTTTCTTTCTCCCTCTCTTGGAATAAAATGAAGAAGAAGAAGAAGATGAAAAGAGGGATTAAATCCCCTTTTTCTCGGCCTTCACAATACCTGGACAGAGCCCAACCATTGGATCCAGGAAGAGGGAAACAAATGGCTCAGATTTGGCCAGAAAAGCTAATACACGGCCTGACACGCCCTGTGACACGCCCGTGTCACAGGCCGTGTCCCTCTAAGCGGCAGCCAACCGACTCAAAACCAACAGTACACGGCCATGGGACACACCCGTGTTTCATGCCGTGTCCCCGACACGCCCTCAGACACGCCCGTGTCTGAGGCCGTATGCCTCAACGAAAATAATCCCAAAACAACCTGAGACTTCACACGGCCTGGCACACGCCCGTATTCCTGGCCGTGTGCACCTGGACACACCCGTGTCCCGCAAATACGCCCTAGCTCGAAACGTCGAGTTGAGTTCGACGGCTACTGACACGCCCTGTGACACGCCCGTGTCACAGGTCGTGTCCTCACTCGACACTCGACACTCGACGATCGTCGAGCAAAATTCATCGACATCAAGACCGATCGTCGACATGGCCTCGACACGCCCTGCGACACACCCGTGTCGCAGGCCGTGTCCGCTGTTCGACGACCGTCGACTCCAAATTTCGTCGACTCCACGACTCGACACAACCCAGGCCTGACACGCCCTGGGACACGCCTGTGTCCCAGGCCGTGTCACCCATTCCTGAACCCAAATTTGCTCACATTGATCTGATTAACTTCGGGGTGTTACAGGGCTTGTTAACTAGGCATGCAAACTAAATCTAGTTTTAAATCAGTTAATAAGAGTGATTCTCCAAGGATCTTTTTCTTGCTACACATGAACCTGTTTGGACCTATTGCTGTACAAAGCCTAGGAGGGAAATCTTATACTCTAGTTGTTGTAGATGGCTTCTCAAGATTCACTTGGGTGTTGTTTTTGAGATCTAAGTCAGATACATTCAAGGTTCTTACAGATTTTCTCAGGACCATACAGATTGAGTACTCTACACCAGTTATATTGATCAGAAGTGATCATGGTACTGAGTTTGAGTCTCTTCTTATGCATGAGTTCTGTGAGAAGGAAGGTATCAGATATTGGTTCTCAGTACCTATAACTCCTCAACAAAATGGGGTAGCTGAAATGAAGAATAGAACCTTAATTGAAGCTGCAGGTACATTACTTGCAGATGCTTACATGCCCCTATCCTTTTGGGCAGTGGCTGTAAGCACAACAAACAATGTACTGAACAGGAGTTTAATACATAAACTTAAGAATAAGACTCCCTCTGAATTGCTTAAAGGTAAGAAACCTAAAATCACCTATTTTAAAGTATTTGGTTGCATACTTACTTTCATAATAATAATAAGAAATATATTAGAAAGTTTGAAGCTAAGGCTGAAGAGGGAATTTTTCTAGGATATTCGCAAGTCAGTAAAGCTTATATGGTATTAAATATATCTTTCTTAAAAATTGAGGAATCAATTCATGTGACTTTTGATGAGACTAACATGTCTTATAAGGAGAAAGAAATTTCTACCAATAGCACTTTGCAGGTACCTCACTTGTGTGAGAAATTGGAAGAATTAAACCCTACTCAAAAGGTCATATCTCATTCTCCTCCACAAGCTGATGAAGATAGTGAAGATGAATTTTTGGAAGTGGCTGAACCTACTATAACACCAGACATTATTCCATAAGAGGAATTAATTCCAAATGTTGTTGTTGAACCAACTCCACCCACTAACACTGTCACATTAAGTGATCACCCTAGATCTCAAGTGATTGGAGACATGTCAGTTGGTGTACAGACAAGACATCAACTCAACCAAGATGTGATGCATGTCTGTTTCCTCTCTCAAGCTGAGCCTCAATCCATAAAAGATGCTGAGCTAGATCCTCACTGGATCATTGCAATGCAAGAGGAACTAAATCAATTTGAGAGATGCAGAGTTTTGGATTTAGTTCAAAGATCCAAAGATAACCCAGTCATTGGAACTAAATGGGTATATAGAAACAAGCTAGATGCCCAAGTTATAATTGTGAGAAACAAGGCTAGGCTTGTTGCTTAAGGTTATAGGCAAGAATATGGAATGTACTTTGACCAAACTTTTGCACCAGTTGCAAGGTTAGAAGCAATCAGGATCTTCCTTGCTTATGCTGCATATAAGAAGTTCAAAGTCTATCAGATGGATTTCAAGAGTGTCTTTCTAAATAGAGTACTTAAAGAAGAGGTTTATGTTGAACAACCTCCAAGTTTTATCTCTCCAACTTATCCTTCATATGTCTTTGGATTGCATAAAGCTCTTTATGATTTAAAGCAAGCTCCAAGAGCTTGGTATGAGACCTTAGCTAGCTTCCTAATAGAGCATAAATTTACTAGAGGCATTGTAGATAGAACATTATTCACTAGGCACCATAAGGATCAAATATTGTTGGTACAAATTTATGTAAATGACATTATATTTGGATCTACAGATTCCAAACTATGCAAGAGCTTTCCTGACCTCATGCATTCAAAGTATGAAATGAGTAGCATGGGTGAGCTCTCCTACTTCCTTGGTTTCCAAGTGAAGCAGCTACCTGATGGCATCTTTATATCCCAGGCTAAGTATGCTAAAGAGCTAATTAAGAAGTTTTGGATGGCTGATGACTCAGCAAAGAAAACACCCATGACCACTAATGCTGTAATAGATTCTGAAGAACATGGGAAACTATTGATCAGAAATTATATAGGGGCATTGTTGGGTCCCTACTATACCATACAACTAGCAGGCCTGACATAATGTTTGCTACATATTTTTATGCTAGGTTCCAAGTGAACCCTAAAGAATCTCACCTAGTTGTCCTAAAAAGTATTTTGAGATATATAAAAAGTTGTCCTTATCTAGAACTATGGTATCCTACTGAGTCAGAATATGAGTTAACTGGATACTCAGATGGTGACTTTGTTGGATGCAGGGTAGACACAAAAAGTAACTCAGGGACATGCAAGTTCCTTGGTATTAGATTAGTGTCATGATTTAGCAAGAAACAGTCATCTGTGTCTACATCAACTGCTAATGCAGAATATATTACAGCTGGCAGTTGCTATTCCCAGATGCTGTGGATTCAAAACAAACTCCTGGACTATAGGTTCAACATAAATAATTCAACTCTCTTATGTGATAACACAAGTGCTATATCCATAGCACAAAATCCAGTCCATCACAGTAGGACCAAGCATATAGACATTAGACATCATTTCATTAGAGGGTGTGTAGACAAAAATAAAATTAATCTTGTCTATATCTACACTGATTTACAAAGAGCAGATATTTTCACCAAACCCTTGGATGAAAGAAATCAATTGTTCCTTATAAATCAGCTTGGTATGATAAATGGAGAAGACTTAAATTGATTTCTGTCTACAGTCGACGAATTTTTCAAATTTCGTCGAACGAAGATCGACGAACTGTGAAAGGTTCTACAGATATTCATCGAACGGAGTTCGACGAACTCTCTGTGAGTGAAGTTTCTTTCGTCGAGTGGAGTTCGATGAATCTGCTTCAGAAAACGTTCGTTGAACGGAGCTCGACGAAATGTTTTCACATCTTCTGACTGAGATCGACGCATTTTTTAACTATAAAATATTTCGTCGAACTCAGATTTAAGAATTTTCCAAGTTTTTGCTGAATGGAGTTTGTCGATTCATATTCTGAAAAATCCTATATCTAGTTTTTTCTTCGACCTCCGTCCCACGCTTTCAGTTCTCTTGCACTTGATCTCTTTTGTTTTTGTTGCAGGCGCACTCATGGCGATTTTCGGAGGCAGTCTTCGAGCAATGAAGTTTGATACAGGATTTGATATAGATTTTGAGTCGTTTCAACACTCTGATTCCATCTTCCTGGAGATTCTGCAACTGCTTGAAGATCAACAGTTGAAGAATTTTTTGACCACCTGAATAAAGCTAGCCGGTGCAGAGCTCAGAGAATGGATTTAAACTTCCTCCTCCCCAGATGAGAACACCATGACTGGAACAATATCGAGTAATGAAGTATCTCTTACCCCCGCAGTCTTAACAGATATTTTGGATTAGCAAATGGTGAAGAAGAACTGGAGATTGACAGTGGTGAATTTAATGAAATGCTGAATAAAATGGGTTATTCTGGAGCAACACCCAACAAACTGCTAATTAAACATTTATCTACTGAATATAAGTTTCTAGCAGATATTATGGGCAAAGTACTGCTGTGCAAACACACAGCCCATGACTACATCACTAGGCATCAATTCCTGGTGATGTGTGCTGTGGTGAATAAGAAGCCTATGAATTGGGCTAAGATTATGTTTGAGATGATCAAGTAAAAGAACACCAAGAAGGAGGTGTGTTTTGGCAGGATTCTGGGAATCTTCCTTCAGGAAAAGGCTGCTGAATCCCTGGTCACACCGACCATATTCATTAATGCCTCCAAGAGGCTCACTTGTGGCCTCTTTGGCAGGTGGGAGAGGAACATCACCAAGCCATCCAAGCCTTCTTCCTCTTCCTCCAGGCCTTCTGAGAGTACAAGGGCTGCTCTAGCCACTCCCCACCATGTTGAAGATGCTCCACCTCCACCTCCTCCAGCCTCCCCATTTCATCTTTCTTCCCCAGTCCATACCACAGTCCACAATCCTCCACCTCCATCCCCCCATGGTACACTAACTTCATCATAATATGGTACTTCACCTCATATTCACTCTCATACATCACCTCCACAAACTCATATTCACTCTCCTACACCAACTCCATCACCACCCTCATCCCCTCTACCACAATATCTGAACAACATCCCCCTTTCCAATATATCATCCCTACCATCCTTCAATCTGATTTCATCCCCCCATCATACTCCACCCCCTGCAGATGAGCAAATGCCAGATTCTCCACCTCCTCCTCCACCATCATCTTCCATCCACCCTTTTGTCTCTACTAAGACACCTCCTGAATTCATGCAGCTGGACCCCGCCCTCATTCCATCATTTCTAGCACTTCTCGCTCCTCTCCTCAAAAACCTCATAGTAGAGGCTATTTCCCCTCTTGCTACCTCCATCTCTTCTCTTGTTGCTTAAATCTTTGCTCTCTCTGTCCCACCTTCTTCAGTCAGGGGCCTGGCTCCAGTTTCCACTGAAACTAGGCAGGGGGAGATACTCTGTGAAGATGTAGCAGTAGCAGCAGCAGTAGTAGCAGAAGCAGCAACAAAAGTAGCGGTAGAAGCAGAAGCAGCAGCCAGAAGCAGAAGCAGCTGATGATTTGATTGATTTAATTAATTTTATTGAATATGATGTGGATTTGGATGAGACAGTCACAGAGGAAGTAAAAACTATTGGTGATTACATTATAAATCCCACAGTAGATATTTTGAATTTGTTGAATATTTTTGATACAATTCACTTAAACTCTCTTCCATAATACACCATAAAGCCATCCATGGCTATAGTTCACTATACCTCCCCAAAAAGCCCCAAAGTTGCAATGCAACTCAAGGCTAGTTTTGCTATTACATAGGCTCATGTTATTCCATCTCCACCAAGAGCTAATTCCCTCATTACTTCATCCCCTCCCAGAGTCATCTCTGCTCCAACCTTCATTATGGATGATAGCCCCATGCCTGATCTAGATGACTTGATCATGGCTGATATTGAAGAAGAGAATAAATCAGTTGCTGAAAGCAATTATGTATATAGTTCCCCAGCTCCAGCTCCAGCTCTTTCTCCAGCTCCTCCCAGGCAGAAAAACTGTTGATATCTGTAGAAGCATTGAAAGAAATTAACGCTTTATATGACAATCCACAAGACTGTTCAGATGATGATGATAAAGAGGATTCAGATGACAGTCCATCTGCTAAGAAAAAGAAAGTCACTAAGAAAAGGAAAGACCCTCCAGATCCTGCTCCAAAACCAAACCCAACACATGATGTAACGCCTCGAAAATCGGTATCAAGCTGGTCGCATCCCAGGAAATATTTTTGGTGCCCGTATAGCGGTACTCAGCCTAGGACACGGGCGTGTCCAAGGCTGTGTGCAGCCCTCTGTTGCCCGGCTGTGTCCAGAGAAGGACACAGTAGGAAACACGACAGAGTGACACGGGCGTGTCAACTGACACGGGCGTTTGCCTACCCGTGTCAGTACCTGTGTTCCAAAGAGTTGTGTCCGTTGGCATGGTGGTTATCTGTGACACGGTCCCAGGACATGGGCGTGTCAGAATTCCGACACGGGCGTGTCGATTGCGACACGGGCGTGTCTGAGCCCATGCGAGTCTCTGTGTTCGACGATCGTGCCTGGATCGAGGCAGAAGGCCTGGGACACGGCCGTGTGCCTAGCCGTGTTCGGCCTAGTTTTGGTGATTTTTGAGCGGATCTGAGCAGTTCGTTTTCTTTAATTAAGATATGACAATCCAGATGAGTTCTTGCTCTGTTAAGGTCAGAAATAGAGGATCAATTCCACATTTCTCTCATAAGCACTCTCTTTCAAGGAGTTAGAGAGAGGAGGAAGAAGGAGGAGGATTCCGGCCGCCGGTGGAGCATCGGAGCACCGTTTAGAGAATCGAGAGCGGATCCATGGAGGAAATCCCGTTGTGAAGACTTCTATCCGTGCAATTTTCCATGGCGCAAAAGCGTACTACAAGGGTAACGATTCTCTACTTGAGCATGTGAAGCTCTCTTCCTTTTTCATAGGTAAACCCACTCCCGCGAGTGTGCAGTGAGTGTGCGGTGTTCCTTGGGGTTGACGGGAATAGTCCTCCTTGTGTTGCATATAGAGTCCGGAATCGAAGTACGGACATAGGCATTGTGTGTGAAGCCTACCCGGACATGTTGGTCGAGATCGGTGATGTTGCATTTGTTATGGTTTGCCGGAGAAGAATCCGTGCTTTGGGTTTTGGGGTTTCTACGTGTTAGATTGCAGCAGGTATCCTTGTGGATTAACTCCAAGCCGCACCCAGAAAACTGAGCGGAATAGTTTTTCTGCTAACTTGGCGGTCAGGGAACCGACCTTGAACATAACTAGGTTATATGATTGTTTGGTAATGTTAGGATCCGAGAGATGCTTGGCCCGTGCGTAGGTCTTAAGGTGACTAGGCGGTGTGAGCAACGGGCAAGTGGATTCGGACCTGGGCTATGTGGTTCGGTGCGAGAGACCCATTGATGGGGATTGGCCGTTGACATAGTCGGGAGCCTTAGACAGTGGTCAGAAAGGCTAAAATTCTCATGTTATTGCCATATCGGGGATGGTGGTGAAGCAACGGAATTGACCGGATTCACCGTTAATGTGCCCTGAGTGCACGGGGTGTTTGGCCGTATGAGCCTACACCTGTGGCGAAGCATGCTTGTGCTATATTGTTTATTTGGGCTAATGAATTGCAGGGAAGGAGCACCGCCATCCCGAGTTAGGGGCGGGGTCGTTATAATTTGGTCGGCTTTGGCTGACCGTTGTTTTGTTTGCCACCGTGCGGTGGAATGCTGCTTGCAGGTGCTGCGGAGCCAGGTACCAAATAGCGGGCTGGAGCCCATGTTGCTGAGCTGGCCCTCGAAGGCCCAAGCGAATAGTTGTACTTTAGTTTGTCATGTGTGGCCGGCCTGCGAGCCGATATATGGAAAACATTATATTGTTGAGTGAACACTTTTAAGGCCATAAGGCCAGTTACCTTTCAGTGTATTTGTGTTTCATTACAGTTGTAGTGGTTGTGGAGATTCAAGATTATTGGATTACCATTATGGGTTCTTTCAACTATTTAAAAGCTTCCGCTAGAATGCTCTGTGATAGGACGAGTAGTCTTAATTGGATAGTTTGGTTATTCATACATAACCCTTCCGACTGTCCGTGGTATATGGCGTCAGGTTCCAGCTGGACCTTCTGTTATATGTCATATGACGGATGGGGGTGTTACAATTTGGTATCAGACTTCTGGTTATGGTCAGGCTTAAATGAATTCGTGGGCGAATTCTTTTAAGGGGTGGTGAGCACATGTGTACGTCATGTGTGCGTCATCGTTATAACATCAAAAAGAACCCATGAATGTCCACTTAGGAATGAAAAATACACTTGTTTTGTGGAACCTGAGTGTTCTAATGATTGCTTTTAGCAATTTGTGTGTCGTTTAATCTAGGTTCTTTGCTATTATAGGCAGCTTGGAGTGGTGCTGATCAATCAGAGCGTCCACAATCGCCGAAAAGTAGTGCACCGAGGGATGTGCCTGCAACACCTCCTTCAGCGAAAACCGATTAGGGCGGCAAAGCCGAGAGTGGTGGACCGCGCGGTAGTGGATCAGGTAGAGCCGAGGAGAGCTACGGAGAGATAGCTCAAGCATGTAATGGGCTTTAATCCTCCGATGTTTGATGGGATTGGAACTCCAGCTCAAGCTGAGGATTGGATTTCTATGGTAAAGAGGATCTTGACGACCACGTTAACTGAGGAGTGGCAGAAGACCACCATATCGACCTTCCTTTTGGCTGGTGAGGCGAGGCTGTGGTGGGACGAGCTGGAGTTTCATCTCCTAGTAGGAAGGAAACTTGTTGATGTGCCGATGGAGGAATTCTCAAGATTGTTCTTGGCCAGATATTTACCCTCTGCTCAGAAGCTTGAGATGGAAAATCAGTATCTTGGGTTGACTCAGGAAGCCAAAAGCGTGGACGTGTATCTCCACGAGTTTACACGGTTGGGTCGGTATGCTAGTGCTATGTTTACAGAAGAAGAGAGGAAGACCAATCGATCTTATGAGGGTCTACACGACGACCTACAGTTACTCCTTGCTGGGCCTAGTGCGCAGGGCTTCCTAGCCTTGGTCAATTCGGCCCGGTCATTGGAAAAGGTCGTAAAGAAAGTCCAAGAGAAGAAGTACCATGGGAAAAGAAGGCAGAGTTCAAAGTGCCAAGTTCAAAATCAGGATTCCGCAGATGGAACAAGAAGCAGAGAACTTCGAACTCAGTCCCTTCGTATGGTACATCGGGAGCTACCACAAGTCCAGTTCCAGGAGCTTGTTACAACTGTGGGAAGATGGGACACTTTGCTCGTTAGTGTTGGAGCGGACATGCAAAGTCCGATAGGAAGCCTGGAGCGACCTATAAAGAGAAAGGGAAGACGGTGGAGTCAACCGCATCCCATCATGCTCCAACCCAGCCAAGAGTTTATAATCTTGGTCTGCAAGAAGCCATGAAACAAGCTGACGTGTTGACATGTATGAGTTAAATTATAGCAGTTTAACTTTATGTAATTGTTACCTTTTTATATGTTAGCTTATATTTGTTGGTGCTAGGCTTCATGTTGATTTTTGATCGTCTGGCGAGAGCCCTGTTTGATACTGGATCATAACATTCCTTCTTATCTGAAAGGTTCATATCGCTCATCGGGGTCCCTTCCTCAATGATAAAAGACAAGTTGGATGTGTTGTTGCCCAATGGTTACTCAATGCGTGCGGATAAGTTCTGTGTGGTAAAGATTTGGATTGGGGACCAGGAGTTTGATTTGAGAGCGTTGGTTCTACCATTAGTGGAGTTCGACGTAATCTTTGGTATGGACTGGCTCTCGGAGCAGCGAGCTTTCATCGATTGCAACCGAAAGAAGGTTAGGTTGGGACTACGTAATGAACGGGAGACTACGTTTGCGGGCATGGAGGGGTTGGGTAAAGTTTTGATGTCGGCCCTTCAAGTAATTAAGGCTGTTCAGTCTGGTGCAAAGCTATTTATCACCTTAGTGCAGGTTTCAACGCCTAAGACAAGTCTGGACAGTATCCCAGTTGTGTCCAAGTATCCTGATGTGTTCCCAGATGATCTCACAGGCGCCGCACCTCTGCGGGAGATTGATTTTACCATTGAGTTGGTACTGGGTGCCAAACTGGAGTCACGCTCTCCGTATCAGATAACGTCGCGAGAGATGGTGGAGTTGACGGTGCAACTGCAGGAGTTGTTGGAGGAAGGGTATGTGCGTCCAAGTTCGTCGCCTTGGAGCGCACCGGTTCTTTTCGTTAAGAAGAAGGATGGGAGCTTGCGACTCTGTATTGACTATCGGGAGTTGAACAAGCTTACGGAGAAGAACAAATATCCGATCCCCAGGATTAGCGATCTATTTGATCAATTGGTTGGGTTAACAGTATATTTAAAGTTAGATCTGAAGTCCGGCTACTACTAATTGAGGATGAGGGAAAGCGATATCCCAAAGACAGCGTTCAGCACGCGGTTTGGGCATTACGAGTTCGCGGTCATGCCATTTGGGTTGACCAATGCTCCATCCGTGTTTATGGATCTGATGAACAGGACGTTCAGAGAATACCTGGATCATTTCGTGATAGTATTTATCGATGATATCTTGGTATACTCGCATTGTGAGGAGGACCATTACAAGCATCTACACATGGTGTTGGAGACGTTGAGGAGGAATCAGTTGTATGCTAAGTTTTCCAAGTGTGAGTTCTGGTTATCCTCAGTAGTGTTCCTTGGTCATGTTGTTAGTGGAGAAGGGATAGTGGTGGATCCGACAAAGATAGCAGCGATATGGGAGTGGCCTGTCTTGTCTACAGTGGCGGAAGTTCGGAGATTTCTGGGGCTTGCCAGCTACTACAGGCGCTTCATAGAGAACTTCTCGCGGATAGCATTACCACTCACGACGTTGACAAGGAAAGACCAAAAGTTTGTGTGGTCGCTGGAGTGTGAGCAGGCTTTTGAAGAGTTGAAGAGGCGGTTGACCACGACGCCTATTTTATGTTCGCCAAGTGGAACCGAAGAATTTGAAATTTGTAGTGATGCTTCAGGAAGTGGTTTGGGCTGTGTTCTGCTACAGCATTGGAGCGTGATAGCCTATGGTTCACGACAATTGAAGGTTCATGAGAGGAATTATTTGGTTCATGACCTCGAGTTAGCGGCCGTGATATTCGCTCTGAAGCTGTGGAGGCACTACCTGTACGGTGTGAAAGTTGATATCTACACCGATCATAAGAGCCTGAAGTACTTGTTAGATTAAAAGGATCTGAACATGAGGCAGCGGAGGTGGATGGAGTTCTTGGGGGACTACACCTTCGAGATACTTTATGTACCAGGGAAAGTAAATGCAGTGGCGGATGCATTGAGTCGCAGGGCTTCTGCGCAGGCCAGTTGGTTGCCGGTACATGATGAGAGATTGGTCCGTGATTTGGAGGCATTAGAGATTTCCTGCATCGATAAGCATTCTAGTGCCGAGGCGATATTGTGTTGGACATAGGTGCATTATGATCTGGCTGATTGTGTTCGACGGGCTTTGGTTCAGGATAGCAGCATGAAGCAGATCTTAGATGAATCTTTGGATGGGTCAAATTCCCAGTTTGCGGTGGTGGATGGAATGCTAAGGAAGGACGGTCGTCTATGCATCCCTAGTGTTGATAATGTTCGGGAGGAGTTGATGTACGAGGCTCATCATACCAAGTACTCAATCCACCCGGGAAGCACGAAGATGTATAGAGACATGAAGAAGTTATTCTGGTGGCCAGGATTAGAGAAGGATGTAGCACTTTATGTGGCCAAGTGCCAAACTTGTGCCTTGGTGGAAGTGGAGTGCCAGAAGCCCGGAGGCTTCCTAAAGTCCTTGCCTATCCCAGAATGGAAATTCGACGACATTTGCTATGGATTTTGTGCATGGTTTGCCAAAGTCTCAGAGGGGAAACGACACCATCTGGGTGGTCGTAGATAGGTTGACAAAAGTGTCGCACTTCATCCCAAATAGGAAGGAAGATCCGGTGGAAAGTTAACCAAACTCCATGTGGATAATATCGTACGGTTGCATGGTGTGTCGCGCAGTATTGTTAGTGACCAAGATGGACGCTTCACGTCGAAGGACTGGAGGCTGGTGCATAGTTTGTTGGGAACTAAGTTGAGTTTCAGCACAGCCCTCCACCCACAGACAAATGGTCAGACCGAGAGGGTCCACAGGACAATGGAGGACATGGTTCATATGTGCATCCTAGATTTCAGAAAGCATTGGGAGGATCACCTATACATGGTGGAGTTTGCGTATAACAACAACTTTCAAGCGAGTATTGGAATGGCACCTTTCGAGGCCTTATATGGGAGGAAGTGTCGTACGCCGTGGTCTTGGTTGGAGAAAGGCGAGTCGAAGTTGTATAAATGTCAAGCTGTGGAAGACGCCACTTCAATGGTACGTACAATTCTGGAAAGGTTGAAGATCGCTCAGGACAGGCAAGCAAAGTACTACAACGCCAAGCATAGGAACGTGAAGTTCGGTTTTGGATACTGCGTGTATTTAAAAATCAATCCGTTCAAGGGTGTTTCACGGGTTCAATGCTTGAAGAAGCTGAGTCTGAGATACCTTGGATCATTTGAAATCCTGGAGCGTGTTGGAGAAGCAACATATAGATTGAAGTTGTCGGTGGAGTTGAGTGGGCTGCACGATGTGTTCCACGTATCGGTGTTGTATAAGGAAGTGCAAGAGCCTTTGCAGATAGTTGCGGTCAATCAAGTGTCGGTTGACTACAAGTTGACGACAAAGGTCAAGCCTATATGTATAGAAGATGTTGAAGTCAAATGACTCTGCAACAAGGAAATCCGAATGGTTAAGGTCCGTTGGTATAACTGCGGACGTGAGAAGCTTTCTTGGGAGTGAGAGCAAACTATGTTGGAGGAATACCTCGAGTTATTCCACTCAGGTAACATTTAATTTTGTGTACCTTTACTTAATTTCGGGATGAAATTCTATAAGTGGGGAGATTTGTAACGCCTCGAAAATCGGTATCAAGCTGTTCGCGTCCCAGGAAATATTTTTGGTGCCTTTATAGGTGTACACAGCCTAGGACATGGGCGTGTCCAAGGCCATGTGGAGCCCTCTGTTGCCCGGCTGTGTTCAGAGAAAGACACGGCAGGAAACACGGCAGAGCGACACGGGCGTGTGCATACCCGTATTAGTACCCGTGTTCCCAAGAGTCGTGTTGGTTGTCGTGGCGGTTATCTGTGACACGGTCCCAAGACACGGGCGTGTCAGAATCCCGACACGGGCGTGTCGATTACGACACGGGCGTGTCTGAGCCCGTGTGAGTCTCTATGTTCGACGATTGTGCCTGGATCGAGGCACACGACCTGGGACACGGCCGTGTGCCTAGCCGTGTTCGGCCCAGTTTTGGGGATTTTTGAGCGGATCTGAGCCGTTCGTTTTCTTTAATTAAGATCCGACGGCCCAGATTAGTTCCTGCTCTGTTAAGGTCGGAAATAGAGGATCAATTCCTCATTTCTCTCTTAAGAACTCTCTTTCAAGGAGTTAGAGAGAGGAGGAAGATGGAGGAGGATTCCGGCCGCCAGCGGAGCATCAGAGCACCGTTTAGAGAACCGAGAGCGGATCCGTGGAGGAAATCTCGTTGCGAAGACTTCTATCCGGGTAATTTTCCATGGCGCAACAGCGTACTATAAGGGTAACGATTCTCTACTTGATAATGTGAAGCTCTCTTCATTTTTGCACAGGGAAACCCGCTCCCGCGAGTGTGCGGCAAGTGTGCGGTGTTCCTTGGGGTTGACGGGAATAGTCCCCCTTGTGTTGCATATAGAGTCCAGAATCGAAGTACGGACATATGCATTGTATGTGAAGCCTACCCGGACATGTTGGTCTGTATCGATGATGTTGCATTTGTTATGGTTTGCCGGAGAAGACTCCATGCTTTTGGTTTTCGGGTTTCTACACGGTAGATTGCAGCAGGGATCCTTGGGGATTAACTCCAAGGCGCACCCGGAAAACTGAGCGGAATCATTGTTTTGCTAACTTGGTAGTCAGGGAACCGGCCTTGAACATAACTGGGTTATGTGATTGTTTAGTAATGTTAGGATCCAAGAGAAGCTTGGCCCGCGTGTAGGTATTAAGGTGACTAGGTGGTGTGAGCAACGAACAAGTTTAATCAGACCTGGGCTATGTGGTTCGGTGCGAGAGACCCTTTGATGGAGACTGGCCGTTGGCATAGTCGGGAGCCTTAGATAGTGGTCAGAAAGGCTAAAATGCTCATGTGATTACCATCGCGGGGAAGGTTGTGAAGCCACGGAATTGACCGGATTCACCGTTAATGTGCCCTGAGAGCACGGGGCGTTTGGTCGTGCGAGCCTACACCTGTGGCGAATCATGTTTGTACTATATTGTTTATCTGGGCTAATGAATTGCAGGGTAGGAGCACCGCCGTCCCGAGTTAGGGGCGGGGTCGTTATAATTTGGTCGGCTTTGGCTGACCGTTGCTTTGTTTGCCACCGTGCGGTGGAATGTTGCTTGCAGGTGCTGCGGAGCCAGGTACCAAATTGCGGGCTGGAGCCCATGTTGCTGAGCTGGCCCTCGAAGGCCCAAGCAAATAGTTGTATGCTATAAAAATATTAAGCGGAGAAGTGGTTATACGTGAGGAAGACAAAGTTAAGGAAGGAGAAGGTGAATGTGTGATTGTGAGACGTTCTACGATTTTATATTCGATGAAGGCAACTTTACCTTATCATATATAGTATAGGATATTAAGTTCCATATCAAGGTCGTATTACCTGGGGCGATTTGAGTACTTCTACTTCAAGGAGTTACTATTATCTTATCAAATAAATGTTGTTTTGGGGTTGCTTACTAAATTAGAGAAGTGAGAATGTTTTACATGCAAATTAGAGAAAAGCTAAATGATAATTAAGCGATAGTACTCGATCAAGAATCACCTCGGCTTAAGTTGATCAAAATATGCAATATTAAACTTTTTAAATTAATAAGGCAAGAAACCTTGACCGCGGAGGTTCTTAAAGCAAGAACATGCTTCTCTCGAAGTCATGCTCATCTGAGTTTTGGAAGGTCTGACCGAACTCTCATCCGAATCGGAGGCCTAAAACCCGCTTTATGCGGTGAACCCCATTATTGGATTCTACTCCAATCCTGGAGATTTAACATCCACCTCTCTCGAGGGGTGCGTGCAACTCTCTTTACTCTTGAGTGCTTACTTCAAACCATCATCCTCTCGGCTAGTCAGGAATGAAAGCTAATGATGGAAAATATATATCGATGATATATCTCCAAGCAAAGGTAAATCAAGAGTAAATCAAGGTATAAGCCTTACAAAGAAAAAGAAAACTATAGCATCATAACTTAATCAACTCGAACCTCAGATCATCAAGATCGAGTACAAGGAGGATTAGTTAATCATGGTGAAATGGGGAAAGAGAGATGAATAGAAATGCGTTGAGAAAGCGAGGAAAACGACAAACTTTTTATTAACACTGAAAGAGAACTACAACTTGAAAATTAAAGATTTCAGATGCGGGAAATAAAAATCTATGCGAACATTGCCCTTAGCTACTGAGCAGTTACAACAACTAATATAAAATAAGAGTAACTAAGCTAGATTACAAAGCTCGAAATGAGGAAGGAGAGTGGAAACATGGAAAATTACAAGAAAAATTGATAATACGGTTTGCAGTCAATTTTATTAGGATATTTTCGTGGTTTTAAAGCAAATCATGTCTTGTAAAGCACTTATTTTGATTCCTCTTTGTATATATTTTTGTCGCTAATGCATTTTTTCTACTTTTTGCAGGTTTTCACGGCTTTCAGCCGAATTTTGCTGTGACACGCCCCAAGGTCACGCCCTACCCGGGAGTGTACCTAGGGCGTGTACCCAGAGGAATGAAGCAATTAGTCCGAAACTGCATTCCGTGGAAACTTTGTGTACACGCCCTCGGTCACGCCCATGTCACATCCGACACGGGCGTGTTCTAGAGGCGTGTCCCCAGGTTCCGAGGAATCGCCGCAGCGCGCGTGTTTTTCCCGCTCCACCGTCGCACCGAAGGTGTCACGCCCCAGGGTCACGCCTGACCCGGGCGTGACATATGGGCGTGTACTTCAGCAATTCCGCCCGTCACCTCCAGCATTCAATTTCAGCTCAACAAAGTCACGCCACAAAGAACACGCCCAGGTACACGCCCTACCAGGGCGTGACTTGTGGGCGTGTACCTCAACTACTTCGTCAGAATTCAATTCCTGCCCGAAAAAGTCGCGCCGAATGTGTCACGCCCCATGGTCACGCCTGACCAGGGCGTGACAGGGGGGCGTGACCCGACCCGAAAAATTCTATAAATAGAGCCTAACTCTAAGGGTTTAGGGACACTTTTTGCTTTGAGAGGGGAGGTTCTGTCCTTTGTATTTTTGAACTTTTTAAGCATGTCTTTTCATTTTTAGTTCGTAGCTCTAGCTTTATGCTTTCCCTGTATTAGTTCCTAGCTTCGTTCTGTAGTATAATGTTAATGATAGTGTAGTTTACCTTTCCATACACTTGTAATCTCTGGTTTTCAAGCTGTAAGATCTCTGTTTACATTAATAAAAAGTGTTGTTTTCTTTTTCGTTTCTGCTCTTCTTTCATTATTCTTCTTCTACTCATCCCCCCTCTTCCACCTCACCATGATTAACTAATCCTCCATGTACTCGATCTTAATGATCTGAGGTTCGAGTGATTAGGTTATGATGCTTTGAATCTTACCTTTTCTTTTTAGGGTTTAGCTTTGAATTACTCTTGATTTATCACGAGTTGGAGGTATATCATCGATATATACTCTCCACATTTGATTTCATGCTGGGCTAGCCGAGAGGCCGAAAGTTTGAAATGAGCACTCAAGAGTAAAGGGAGTTGTTTGCACCCCTCGAGAGAGGCAGGCGTTCAAATCTCCCGGATTGGAGTAAAATCCAATAGCGGGGTTCGCCGCGTAAAGCGAGTTTTGGCCTCCGATTTAGGCGAGAGTCGGTCGGACCTTCCTAAACTCAGTTAGGCACGGCCTTCGAGAGAAGCGTGTCAATATTCATGGAACCTCCACGGTCAAGGACCTTTACCCTTATTAGCTTATGTTTATTTATCGTATTTTTCTAACCACTCTTGCCGAGGTGATTTCTGATCGAGTGCATTTTCCCCTTCATCGTTACTAAGCTTAAGTTAATCGCTCTTTTAGCTCTCTTTAACTTTTCATGCAAGTAGCTCTCTTTCATTCCAAGTAGTTCTCTTCCTTTAGCACGTTTAGCTTTCTTCTAAAAAAAACTTAATTTTTTCGTCGATAAAATAATAGAATTCGTGTGATTAAGCTTACTCAACTGTTCCCGGATTTCAATACGACACTTGTGTCCCCTAGCTGCATTTCGATAGGTATACTTTCCTTGATGAATTGTTAGTTTGGTTATTTTCTCCTTGCAGATATCTAAGAGACAATCAAGTTTTTGGCGCCGTTGCCGGGGAAGCAACGCTCGTTGATAAATTGAAAACGCGAATATATTAATTTTATCACTTCTCTTTCTCACCCTCCTTAAAAATTTTCCGCCTACTCACTTGAGTTAAATGACTGGATTTTCTTTAAGCAAGTGTGCGTATTTTTAATTTTTCCGTCTACTCACTTGAGTTAATTGGCTGGATTTTATTCAAGCAAGTGTGCGTATTTTATTTTTCCGCCTACTCACTTGAGTTAATTGGCAGGCTTCATTTCAGTAGAGTGTGTTTACTTTCTGTAGAGTGGGTGTGTTTTAATTTTCTGTCGAGTGCGTGAGTGTAGCTTTTACTTTTCGCCTACTCCCTCGGAGTTAAATGGCTGGATTTTAATTATCGCCTACATAATAGAAACCCACATCACAAATTTTTCTACACCACCTAACTCTCTCGAAAACGGCAAAGTGGCTCTAAATGCCACTATCTTGTCTAGTACCTTGCGAACCCTTCACCGGGTAGCCCTTGGGAAGTTCGGGAGTTAAAACATAAAAAAATTCTATTTCAAAAAATTTTTTTCGAACTTCATTAGCTTTTTTACTTTCTAGTCTTTCTTCTCCTCTCTTCTTCTAGTGTATGACCCGCGGAAGTCCGTTGGTTACTTTGGATCTGGACCACGAAATTGAGCGTACTCTTCAGAGAAGATCGCGATTTCAAGGACCTACTACCCTAGTGCCGGTTGAGGATTCCGAGTCATTTTCTACCTTAAGAATGGCAGAACCCAACATGGAGGAAGCCGTGCAAAGGCCTATGTCCTATTATACACGACCGAATCTCGAGGGTACAAAATCTAGTATAGTTTGCCCTGCAATAAATAATAATAATTTCGAACTGAAGCCTAGCATAATTCAAATGGTGCAGCAGTATGTGCAATTTGACGGGCTTCAAGATGAAGACCCGAACGCACACATAGCCAGCTATCTTGAGATTTGTGACACCTTCAAGATAAATGGTGTCACAAATGATGCTATTAAGCTAAGATTATTTCCTTTCTCTCTTAGAATTAAGGCTAAGCAGTGGCTGAACACCCTTCCTAAAAATAGCATAACTACTTGGACGCAATTAACTGAAAAATTTTTGGCCAAGTATTTTCCGCCTGCTAAAACTGCAAAACTTAGGAATGATATTTCTGCCTTTGGACAAATAGACTCTGAGACCCTTTACGAAACCTGGGAAAGATTTAAAGAATTATTAAGACGATGCCCACATCACGCTCTGCCTGTATGGTTGCAGGTGCAGACGTTCTATAATGGGCTAAATCAAAGCACGAAGCAAATGATAGACGCAGCTTCTGGCGGTACTTTAAACCATAAGACCCCGGAAGCAGCTCTTGAGCTGTTTGAAGACATGACCATGAACACTTACCAGTGGAATGTGCCTAGATCCCGCCCAAACAAACCTGCAGTTCTCTTTGAAGTGGACAACGTCTCACAACTCGCACTGCAAGTTGAAATATTAAGCAAAAAAATTACGGAGATGACTGCTGCCTCCGCCCCTCAGGTATGGGAATCTGCAACTCCTCCCGCCAAACATTTGGATTATGTAAATAATATGCCTAGAACTGCTTTTAATAATTTTTTTGCTGCGAATTATCATCCTCCTGATTTTAATTTTCCGAATAGTTATAATCCTGCGTTAAGAAATCATCCGAATTTTTCGTGGATCAATCCATCGAATGCTGTGCGCCCGCCAACGCAAAGTGATTTTTCTGCTCCACCACCACCTCCTCAAAGTTTTCCAAAACCTCCAAATTTGGAGGAAGTGTTTTCAAAATACATGAATGCTAATGACGCTACGATTAGGACCTTAACCGGAAGTGTTAAAAATTTAGAAAATCAGGTAGGACAGCTCGCTAAAATGATTTCTGAGTGACCCGTAGGGTCTCTTCCTTCCAATACTAAGCCCAACCCGAGAGAGCAAGCGAAAGCTATAACTCTTCGGAGTGGGAAGAAAGTTCCCGGTACGATAAGTGAAGAGCCCGAGGCAATCTCCGCTTTCGCTTAAAAAATCAAAGCTCCGTTCCCGTTTTAAAAATTCCACCCTCTGCCGAAGAAATTATCACTCCTATTTTAGAAAAAACAACTCACTCCACCACCCACCTTTAAAAATAATCCATCCCCGCCATACCCTTCCGAACTTAATAAACAACGACAGGATGATCAATACACACGTTTTTTAGAAATGTTTAAACTAATTCACATAAATCTGCCTTTCCACGAAGCCATATCCCAGATGCCTAAGTACGCAAAATACCTTAAGGACCTCATAACCAACAAGAACAAGTTAGAGAACCTTTCTCATGTAACGTTAAATGCCGCGTGCTCGGCGGTTTTGACAAACGGATTACCGAAGAAAATCAGTGACCCGGGTAGTTTCTCTATCCCATGTGTTTTTGGTGATCTCTTTGTCAAACACGCTTTAGCCGACTTAGGTGCGAGTATTATTCTTATGCCCCTCTCGTTGTTTAAAAAGTTAGAAATTGGTAGTCTCAACCCCACACGCATGAGTATCCAGCTCGCTGACAGATCAGTCAAATACCCGTTAGGAATAGTGGAGGATGTCCTAGTCAAAGTTGACAAGTTCATCTTCCCGGTGGACTTTGTCATTTTGGACATCGAAGAAGACGTCGAGGTTCCCCTGATCCTTGGCCGACCCTCCCTTGCCACCTCCCGAGCTATCATTGACATAAGCAATGGTAAGCTCTTCCTTCGAGTGGGCGACGATGAGGTAACTTTCTCTATCACCCCCTCGATGAAGAACACACTAGCTAATGATGACTCCTGTTTTTTCATGGATACCGTAGGTGAAGAATCCTTCTCTCACACCTATGATTTTGAAGAAGAATTTTCCAATTTTTGTTCCTCTCCTACTCCTCCAACTGAATCTCTACACCTAAGTGAAGAATCCTCCACTCGCCTTTCTGATTTTGAAAAAGAATTTTTTGATTTCTGTTCCTCTTCTACTTTTCCAACTGAATCGCTGCACGAAGCCTCCATTGCCGCTAGCAACACCCCTTTTAATTTTACATATAAAAAAGTGTACGAGGACATAGTTTTTGAAAAAGAACAAAATTTCCAAAACCTCGTATGATGACCCCCCCTACCTTGGAACTGAAAGAACCACCAGAGTACCTTCGATACGCTTTCTTAGAAAAGAACTCCAAGCTGCCTGTCATAATTTCGGCCTACCTCACAGATGCACAAAAGGATAAACTTCTTTCAATTTTACAAAAGCATTGCCAAGCTATTGCTTGGCAGATATCTGATATCAAGGGCATAAGCCCATCTTTCTGCACTCATAAAATCTTAATGGAAGATAATTCACGTAACTCTATACAACCTCAGCGCCGTATAAACCCAAACATGAAAGACGTAGTTAAGGGCGAGGTTATGAAATTGTTAGACGCAGGAATTATCTATCCTATATCCGACAGTAAGTGGGTTAGCCCAGTACAGGTAGTACCAAAGAAGGGAGGGATAACGGTCGTAAGTAATGAAAATAATGAATTAATCCCGACTCTGACGGTGACTGGATGGCGAATGTGTATAGATTACCATAAGTTGAATGACGCCACCCGCAAGGATCACTTCCCCTTGTCGTTCATTGATCAAATTTTAGAACGACTTTCCGGACATAGCTTTTATTGTTTTCTCGATGGCCTCTCGGGGTATCTTCAAATCCCCATCTCCCCCGAGGACCAGGAGAAAACTACGTTTACTTGTCCCTTCGTCACCTTCGCCTACCGAAGAATGCCGTTTGGATTGTGCAATGCGCCAGCTACATTCCAACGATGTATGCTCGCCATCTTTGACAAGTACGTAGAAAGCATTATGGAAGTTTTCATGGATGATTTCTCCGTCTTCGGGAATTCCTTCGATAGTTGCGTAGAGAACCTTGAAAAAGTCATAGAGCGATGCGAAGAAACTAACCTTGCCTTAAATTGGGAAAAATGTCATTTTATGGTAAGGGAAGGGTTAGTTTTGGGACATAAAATTTCTGAAAGGGGTATTGAAGTAGACGTTGCGAAAATAGAAGTTATCGAGAAGCTGCCGCCACTTACGAACATTGCCTTCAATTTAATAAAAGAAAAATTAGTTAATGCCCCAATTATGATAGCTCCGGTGTGGGATCTTCCATTTGAAATAATGTGTGATGCGAGTAGTTATGCGGTGGGAGCCGTACTAGGTCAACGTATTTCCAAAAACTTCGACCCCATTTATTACGCTAGTAAAACACTCACATCTGCATAGGAAAATTACACCACAACCGAGAAGGAGCTCTTAGCTGTAGTATTCGCTTTTGACAAATTTCGCCCTTATATTACTCTTTCGAAAATTATTGTTTTTACGGACCACTCGGCCCTCAAATATCTTCTATCTAAAATGGATGCCAAGCCTCGCTTGATTCGCTGGGTCTTACTCCTCCAAGAGTTTGACTTAGAGATCTGTGATAAGCGAGGTGCCGAGAACTTGGCCGCCGACCACCTTTCGCGCCTAGACAACCCATTTATAGAACAATTAGATGAAAATTCTTTTCATTACTATTTCCCTGATGAGAAGCTGTTCATAATTAACACATCTACTTCTCCTTGGTTTGCCCGGATCGCCAACTATCTAGTGGCCCGTGTGCTCCCAAAAGAGTTTTCATCTCAGCAAAAGAAGAAATTCTTTTCGGAGCTGAAAAACTATTTTTGGGAGGACCCGCATCTTTTCAGAATTTGTGCCGACCAAGTGATCAGGAGGTGTGTTTCTTTTGATAAAGGATTAGATATTATGAAACATTTGCATGAAGGACCGACAGGTGGGCACTATCAAGCTGCTCGCACCGCTCACATAGTGTTAAGCGCGGGTTTTTACTGGCCCACCCTGTTTAAAGACGCGCATGACTTTGTGAGTAGGTGTGATAGTTGCCAACGGTCGGGGAATATTTCGAATAAAAATGAAATGCCACAAAATTATTTCCTAGAGTGCGAAGTTTTCGACCTCTGGGGGATTGATTTTGTCCGCCATTTTCCTTCTAGCTTCGGGAATAAGTACATTTTAGTTGCCGTTGATTATGTTTCGCGTTGGGCCGAAGCCCAAGCTCTTCCTATGAATGACGCCCGAGTCGTAGTTAATTTCCTCAAAAAAGTATTTTCTCGATTCGGTACGCCGCGCGCTATCGTTAGTGATAGGGGTTCCCATTTCTGTAACGCGCAATTTTCAAAAATCCTAACTAAATATGGCGTTACTCATAAGCTTTCCACTGCCTACCACCCCAAACTAACGGACAAGTCGAAGTAGTCAATAGAGAAATAAAAAGAATTTTAGAAAAGACTGTTTCAACATCTAGAAAAGACTGGTCAGCCAAATTAGACGATGCTCTATGGGCCTACCGAACAGCGTACAAAACCGCCCTTGGATGTACGCCATATCGGTTGGTTTACGGAAAGTCGTGTCATTTACCCGTAGAGTTAGAGCACCGCGCCTTTTGGGCCTTACGATTTTTAAACTTCGATCCCCACTCTGTCGGCGATTTCATTTTCACCAAAGCCCAAATGAAAAGAACGTATTGAGTTATTACTCGATCCCCACTCTGTCGGCGAATTCATTTGATAACTCCACACTGCATTTCATTTTCACCAAAGCCCAAATTCCTACCTATCTAATCACGCTAATTGTTTTGATAGGAAATTTTGTGTTATCTTTGGAGAAATTGTTGAAAAAAGTGTACTCAAAAGCAATGTATTGAAAAAAAAAGAGAGAAAAAAATGAATGAAAATAATACCAAAAAAAAGAGATAAATAATCATAAAGAAAAAAATAAATTTATTTATACATATTTTGTTTAAAATAAAATTTTTTTTTTGAAACTCGTTATTTTGGTTTAGTGTGATTTTTTAGCCTCCATGTTTATGTTTGAATTCCACTCCTATTCATATTCCTAAACCAAATGTTTCGGTCCTATTAAGTCCTTTTGATTCACGCCCTTTTTTAATTTTATTTAACAACTAAGAAAAGAAGAAAAGTAAATCAGTTTTAGTTTTGGATTTAAACTTAGATTTTTGTTATTTAATTGATATAATTATAATGTGTTGTTTGGATCTAGTAATAACTCAATACGTTCTTTTCATTTTCATTGCCTTGCTTAAATCTATTTAAAGAATTTTGTCAAAATTCTGGATGATTTATTTTTATTAAGTAAAGTTTATAAAAGTTAAACCATACCAAAATAATTATTTTAGATTTACGTTTTACATTCTCCCTACCTAGAATTTCGCATAGTATTTGTGTAAGTATGATTAAAACTTTTTGAATTAGTCACTTTTATGATTAGCTAGTCTTTATATCTTTGCTTGGGGACAAGCAAAACTTAAGTTTGGGGGAATTTGATAATACGGTTTGCAGTCAATTTTATTAGGATATTTTCGTGTTTTTAAAGCAAATCATGTCTTATAAAGTACTTATTTTGATTCCCCTTTGTATATATTTTTGTCGCTAATGCATTTTTTCTGCTTTTTGCAGGTTTTCACGGCTTTCAGCAGAATTTTGCTGTGACACGCCCCAAGGTCACGCCCTACCCGGGCGTGTACCTAGGGCGTGTACCCAGAGGAATGAAGCAATTGGTCCGAAACTGCATTCCGTGGAAACTTAGTGTACACGCCCTCGGTCACGCCCGTGTCACATCCGACACGGGCGTGTTTTAGAGGCGTGTCCCCAGGTTCCGAGCAATCGCCGCAGCGCGCTCGTTTTTCCCGCTCCACCGTCGCACCGAAAGTGTCATGCCCCAGTGTAACGCCTGACCCGGGCGTGACATATGGGCGTGTACTTCAGCAATTCCGCCCGTCATCTCCAGCATTCAATTTCATCTCAACAAAGTCACGCCGCAAAGAACACGCCCCAGGTACACGCCCTACCAGGGCGTGACTTGTGGGCGTGTACCTCAACTACTTCGTCAGAATTCAATTCATGCCCGAAAAAGTCGCGCCGAATGTGTCACGCCCCAGGGTCACGCCCGACCAGGGCGTGACAGGGGGGCGTGACCCGACCCGAAAAATTCTACAAATAGAGCCCAACTCTAAGGGTTCAGGGACACTTTTTGCTTTGAGAGGGGAGGTTCTGTCCTTTGTATTTTTGAACTTTTTAAGCATGTCTTTTCATTTTTAGTTCGTAGCTCTAGCTTTATGCTTTCCCTGTATTAGTTTCTAGCTTTGTTCTGTAGTATAATGTTAATGATAGTGTAGTTTACCTTTCCATGCACTTGTAATCTCTGCTTTTCAAGCTGTAAGATCTCTGTTTCCATTAATAAAAAGTGTTGTTTTCTTTTTCGTTTCTGCTCTGTTTTCATTATTCTTCTTCCACTCATCCCCCCTCTTCCACCTCACCATGATTAACTAATCCTCCATGTACTCGATCTTAATAATCCGATGTTCGAGTGATTAGGTTATGATGCTTTGAATCTTACCTTTTCTTTTTAGGGTTTAGCTTTGAATTACTCTTGATTTATCACGGGTTGGAGGTATATCATCGATATATACTCTCCACCTTTTCTTTCATTTTGGGCTAGCCGAGAGGCCGAAAGTTTGAAATGAGCACTCAAGAGTAAAGGGAGTTGTTTGCACCCCTCGAGAGAGGCAGGCGTTCAAATCTCCCGGATTGGAGTAAAATCCAATAGCGGGGTTCACCGCGTAAAGCGAGTTTTAGTCCTCCGATTTAGGCGAGAGTCGGTCGGACCTTCCTAAACTCAGTTAGGCACGACCTTCGAGAGAAGCGTGTCAATATTCTTGGAACCTCCATGGTCAAGGACCTTTACCCTAATTAGCTTAGGTTTATTTATCGTATTTTTCTAACCACTCTTGCCGAGGTGATTTCTGATCGAGTGCATTTTCCCCTTCATCGTTACTAAGCTTAAGTTAATCGCTCTTTTAGCTCTCTTTAACTTTTCATGCAAGTAGCTCTCTTTCATTGCAAGTAGTTCTCTTTCTTTAGCACGTTTAGCTTTCTTCTAAAAAAACTTAATTTTTCCGTCGATAAAATAATAGAATTCGTGTGAGTAAGCTTACTCAACTGTTCCTGGATTTCAATACGACACTTGTGTCCCCTAGCTGCATTTTGATAGGTATACTTGCCTTGATGAATTGTTAGTTTGGTTATTTTCTCCTTGCAGATATCTAAGAGACAATCAAAAATACAAGAAAGCTAAGGGGAAGAACCTCACCTCTCACTCCAAGACTGACTCTGAACCCTTGGAAAAGGGCTGAATTTATAGAAATTTTCGGGCTGGGTCACGCTTCCCTGACACGCCCGGGTCGGGCATGTACCTGGGACGTGACACGTTCGGTGCGACTTTTTGGGCTGAAATTGAATGCTGGAGTTGACGGGCGTGGTAGTTGAGTTACACGCCAATATGTCACGCCCTACCAGGGCGTGTCAGTGGGGCGTGACACATTCGGCGTGATGGTGGAGCATGAAAAAATAGTGCGCAGTGGTTATTTCTTGGGATCTGGGTACACGCCTCTAGAACACGCCCGTGTCGGGCGTGACACGGGCGTGACAGAGTGCGTGTACACTGAGTTTCCAAGAAATGCATTTTCGGACCTGTTGCTTCGTTCCTTTGGGCTACACGCCCTAGGTACACGCCCGGGTAGGGCGTGACCTTGGGGCGTGCCACAACAAAATTCGGCTGAAAGCCGTGAAAACCTGCAAAAAGTAGAAAAACGCATTAGCGACAAAAATATATACAAAAGGGAATCAAAATAAGCACTTTACAAGACATGATTTGTGCTTTAAAACCCTGAAAATACCCTAATAAAATTGACTGCAAACCGTACTATCATTGTACTTTAGTTTGTCATGTGTGGCCGGCTTGCGAGCCGATGTATGGAAAACATTATATTGTTAAGTGAACACTTGTAAGGCCATAAGGCCAGTTACCTTTTAGTGTATTTATGTTTCATTCCAGTTGTAGTGGTTGTGGACATTCATGATTATTGGATTACCGTTATGGGTTCCTTCAACTGTTTAAAAACTTCTGCTAGAATGCTCTGTAATAGGACGAGTAGTCTAAATTGGATAGTTTGGTTATTCATACGTAACCCTTCTGACTGTCGGTGGTATATAGCGTCGGGTTCCAGCTGGACCTTCTGTTATATTCCATATGATGGATGGGGGTGTTACACATGATACTCCTTATTACATTCTTCAGAATATCACTCCATACAAGGGTATGCCATCCTGGATGTGGCTGTCCAAAAATTAGCAGAAGGACAGGAAGAAAAGCAGGAAATATTCACCTCCTGCACAGAGATACATGAAAGACCCTCCTCCACCTCCTCCACCTGCTGCTGGTGCTTCATGCTCTTCATCTTAGAGGACTACCCAATATTAAACCTATCAGAGACAGCATGGTAGATCTTCTTCTTCTGGAAGCAGCCAGCACAGACACTACTATTCAGGTAGGCAACAACATCAACATCAACAGCATCAACACCAACATCTACTACAAGCACCACAACATCAAAAGGCTGAAAGTCCAAAGAGACGTGCAACCCCACCTGTACCATTTGAGGACCAGAAACAGCTACTACTGCAAGGATGGCCAGGTTCCAAGAATTGGTTGGCCTATCTTTGATCAACAAAGCCAAAGCTGAAGGAAAGGATGCCTCTCAATACTCAACAATGTCCAAATATAGGAAGGAGGAACTAAACAGGTTTGCAAAAGCTAACAAATTCTTTAATGTAGATAACTATATGAAATTGCATCCAAAAGCTGTGGTGCCAAGAGCTACATCCCTAAAAATTATTGGAGCTGCTGATATGATCATGAAAAAAAGTCAAGCAGCTGATCCAAACAGGGAAATCAAATTCACCCAGCCTGGTGATAGAGCTAAAGAGGATAAGCAAAGGGAGCCAAAGTAGAAGAAATGAATTTAAACTATTTAGTCTTTCTGTTGTCTTAAAACTGTTTATTTATGTCCCGATACAAAGCTCACTATATATATATATGTGTGTGTGTGTGTGTGTGTGTGTGTGTGTGTGTGTATGTATGCATATATATATATATATCTATGTATATATATGTATATATATATACTGCACATTTTAAAGTTTCCTGCAAGATATATTTTTCTCTTGCTTTGTAAATATTTTGTGCTGTAATTAGTGACCTCACCCAAATAGGGGGAGATTGTTGGATCCCTAGTTGGATTTGGGCTAGGTTCACTAAACTAGGATTATTGACCCACCTTGTATAACCAGGGTCATGTCTGTGTCTTAGAGTTTAGGTCATGTCCTTATAGTAAACATTTCTTGGACCAGCGAACGACAGACTGCAGAAGACTCCAGAATTAGAGAAATTTCGAAGATTCAGGAAAGTGAGTTTGACATTCGTCGAACACAGCTCGACGAAAGTCATGCTTAGCTCGACGAACTCAGAGATAATTCTCTGAGTTGAGCTCGACGAACTTGGTTCTTAGGTCGATGATTTCTGAATGCATAACTTTAACATTCCATGTCCAGAATCATTTCTCTGAACTCCAGTCGACGAATCTATATTGTCAGCTCGACGACCTTAGAGCACAGAATTTGCAAGTTTCTTCAGAAAACAGTTAGCAGTTCTCAGGTCGACGATCTTGGATCTCAGGTCGACGAACAATAATTATCTGGTCGACGAACATGATTTCTCAGCTCGACGAACTCTGGACTCAGGTCGATGAAATCTGTTCTTTGCTCGACGATTTTTGTGCAGATCCAGACTTGGATTTTTCCTTCCCTCTGTCCCTATTTTATTGTAGTAATTCCTGAATAATCAATGTTTAATATTCTCTTAATATTACCGTTAGAAGCATCATTGATTATGACATTCATAAGGATTATTACTTGCCGTTTTTCAATGGGAGAGTTGGGGAAATCTAATTAATGCAGACATTCTCTCCAGCCGTATTACATTCTCCAGGCGGACAATAATCAATGCAGAAAGGAATTCGAAATTCAAAGAAGAAATTCCATTAAGAATATATAAGTGATTTTCTTCCTTTCTCTCACATAGAAGATACAACAAGAGAATAATACAGTACTGACCAGAAAGAGAGTACAAGGCACACAGAGAAGATACACAGCAACCACATTCAAACTCTTCTCTGTGCAGAAAAATAATCTGGTCTTCACCTTAACATTGCTGAAGAAGAAGAAGAACATACATCCAAATCAAGAGTCTCCTTCATTCTTCACTCTAGGATTCTTAAAGGACAACAAATCTTTATCAATCAAGGAGTTTTTGGATCACTTCTGTTCAAGGCTAAAGATAAAAGACCTACTCACCCTGAAGCAAAGCTCCAATCTTCCTGAACAACTCAATAACTCAAGGGGAGCTTTGATAACATCAAAGATCCATTAGTCTTCTCAATTATATTTGAGAAATAGAAGACACCATAACTCGCTCACCCCCTCACTGTACAAAGGGTTCTTTAACTCCCTTCAAAAGATATTCCTTGATTTCAAGTCACCTGATCAAAAGACTTAGGTTTGTTTTTGAGCACCTGATCAAAAGCTCATTGGTGGCAGTCACCTGATCAAAACATGTTAGTGGATTCCTACCAGGGTGGTAGAAGAATGGATGTACCCAGGTTGTGGAGCCACTATAAAAATTCTTGTGTTGTCTGGTTGCCCACTTTTTTTGTTCTTGTTGTGCCTGTGCTAGTTAGTTTAATTTTGTTGTGCTTGTGATATATTAGTTTATCTTGTGATTAATCTTTTACTTACAGCAAAATTGGTATCAAATAGCTGCCCTACTCTGTAGATATTATTAACAGCAAAAGGAATTAAAAGATACTCTATTCACCCCCCTCCCCTCTAGAGTATTCAGGTCTAACCCTCTCTTTCATAAACCTTTGTGGATTTATCTAAGAATTTTGGATGATTGAGTATGCTAAAAACCATAGTAGTGGAATTTTTGTAAAAATGTTCACCTGTAATTATTTTATTTCAAATCACTACGTAGGGGTATGAATTTCTGTTTGAAATATTATTATGACAATGTTAATCACTAGTAATTTTCTATGAATTTTCAGTTGAATATTTTAGGTACTTCATTTGGAAAATGGAATAATTGTGAATTTAATCATAAATAAAAATGAATAGTAAATCAAATGGAAAAATTAGGATTCTTGATGGATGGTCATATTTTTAACCTATATGAACTCTAGATAAATTACTTAGACATAATGGATCAATGGATATAGTAGTTCATGCACAAAGTGACCTAGGTTACATAATTAAATAATTTAATTTATGGTCCTAAATAATTAGGAAGATGATAAACTTCTAAATGGTCAATCTCATACACATGACAAACCCATGATAAATATTTGTGGGCCTTTGGCCCAAAGAATTGGAAGTCATCTCATACGGGTTAGTATTAGGTCATGAGCTGCGCATAGCAAAAGTAGCATATAACACTAGGACCCCCAGGGGATATGATAAGTGGTTGGATTAAGAACTATATTAGGAAGTTGAAACCCTGGTTGGTGTCAAGTAAGCCACAACTTAGTAACGAGTATTATAGTGAAAACCCCAAGAAGAATAACTATAACAGGGACTGACGGAAGACTGTCGCTCTCCCAATAAATACCTTAAGTCTTTTGGTTCACTCAAGAGCAACACCGAGAGTTGGGTACTAATAATGGGTAAACACTAATAAAAGTATGTGACCTTGAGAAAGGGAGCTTTGGGCTTCAACCCATCATAGTTCCTAGTGCCCCCGAGGGACCTTTACCGGGCATGCCCTGGGCAGCCCAAGGACTAACCCTAAATTGCTATGTATAATAAGAATTAGATAAGAGTAGTCTAATAGGTTAAGGGGAAAATATGGAAAACTCACCTGCATAGGGTTGGAGGGATTCAGGACGGGTTTTGTCCTGCGAGCTGGAGGCTCAGATGTTTGGATATAGGACCGATTTAGTCTTGTGATCTAGAGGCTCAGGTTGGAAATAATTTTCATGTGCATAGAACATACTCGTGGACGGTCATGCGGTCTGGGTCAATCATCACACCAATTGCAGTATGGTGACTCTGGCGAGGTGTGAGGGTTTGAGGGGCTAGTGGGTTATTTTACACAGTGGTCTGGAGGACGATCCCCAAAATCACACACTCAACCAAAAAATACTGGAGGATTTGCCAGCAAATTACTACGTAGAGACTCTGGAATGTGCACATAGGACGTGTACGGAGGCTGAAGGAATTGGTTTCAAGATGTTCTAAACACCTAGGGGGGGTGAATAGGTTCAATTCTTTTTCTGACTTAGGCAGATAAATCTATCTAGTTTAAAACTTTATTTTGCAGAAAACACAACACAACATTCACATACACATAGCATTCCACAGATTGCACACCAAATTTATAGTAGTTCCCCAAATGATGGCTACATCCACTTTCCCCCTTTGTCTTTGTAGCAGTGTACTAGATTCGGCCTAACTTCCTTCTTTCTTCTCAGACCCGCAGATCTTACAGCCCAGAACAAAGACTGGTTCCTACAACTCAGAGTGAATTCACACTCCTACAACTCAGGCACATGCCCTACCTCAGCCTCTTCCACAGGCCTATAACTCAGAGTGACACCCCACTCCTACAACTCAGGCAAAAACCCTACCTCAGCCTCTTTCACAGGCCTACAACTCAGGGAATAGATTCCCCTACCTCAGGCACTCAGCCCTACCTCAGCCTTTATAATTTAGGCTTACAACTCAGAGAAGTAAATCTCATACACTCAGAACTATTACAGATCCTACAAAAATTATTGATGAAAAGATAATGATATCTTCAACCAGATGGAGAGAGAATTGGTTGAAGGCTTCTTGATCAGTTCTTGATAGAACTCATTACTTAAGCATCAACCCGTCTTAGCTTTATTCAAAGCTTCTTGAATCTGAACAAAGTAGGGTTGATCTTCTTGGTGTTAGAGTTGATCTTCAATCAGCTTCCTTCAGAAATTAATCTGAATTCTTCTTCAGACTTGATCTGAATTCTTCAGGCAGACTGTTCAGGATCTGCCTTCACTGGATGAGAACTTCTCTCCTTCTTTTTTTTCTCTCTCTATAATCTTTTGACAGTTTCTTCTTTCTCCTCTTCTGGATCCTCAATCCTTCAGAGATTATAATTGATTAGCTTTCTATTATATGTCTAATTGTTGAGAGAGCATATCTATATATAGGCTTCATCCATGGTTACCGGCTGTTCCGATTTCAAACGGTCTTCTGACACCTCTGATAGATGTGACAGCAATATCAGTAATGATAGCTATCAAGTCTCCAGTTGTATTACTTCAACCTTCATTGGACTTTGACTCAACAGTAGAGAATGTCGAGTGAATACTTCACATGTGTCGACACACATAGTCCATGTGTCGACACAAGTCTTGATGATGTCGACACAACTTAACTTTTACTTCGTGACACAGCCTCTGTGGAATGTGTCTACACAAGTCTTGTGTGTCGACACAAACACTCCTTGTCTTGACAAAGTTGGTGTCGACAGAATTCTGGTGTGTGTCGACACAAGTTCTGTGTGTCGATATAGTCGTTGTCGACAGAATTCTGGAATGTGTCGACAGCTTCTCTGTGTGTCGACAGAACTCCTGATAATATCGACACAATCTGGCCCTTAGTGTCGACACATCATTGTCGATAGATTTTCTGTTTGTCGACACAAATTTTTGGTGTCGACACAATCTGGCCCTTGGTGTTGACACAGCCATTCCCAAGTGTCGACACTTATACTTAGAAAATTTTCTTTCCATTTACTTAACCTGCACATGATAACTCAACACAACATCAAATAATACTTGATGCATATCATTGAGTTAGGTGAGGCTTCTCCAAATCTGGCACACATTTTCCAATGTACCCAATAATCTCCCCCTATTTGGAGAAGTCATAACCCTTAGTCATTGATATACATCACTTATAATAAAATAAACAATATTATGCATAAAAGCATTCAATGACAGGGAAACATATAAATAAAACAAGTATATATTATATCATCACAGAATATGATACAAACATAATAAGCATGAATCATTGTTTTGTTTAAACTTCACAAAAGTTTGTCGACACCAGATTACATAGATTTTAAAACTGAATATTACAATGTTCTATAATCTAGTCAATCTATCCTAAGGCTGATCAGACTCCTTGATCACTATGCCTTTTCTAGACTGGACTTTTGCTTGTACTGGTGCTTCAGTCTCTTCAGCTGGCTTCTTGCCTTTGAGATCCTTCTTTTTAAGTACTTCAGCCTTAACTTTTTGCCTTTCAAAATAGTGATAAGGCTTGGGAAAGTATTTACTGGGCTCTACAGCTGTAGCAGGTATTTTCCCAGCCTTATGATCCCTTCTGAACTGATGAATAACATCTTGTCTCTACAGATATTTGTTCCACTCAACTTCAAAATACCACTTGCATCTATCATGCATTTTGTCTTTGATAGCTTGCCAGGTAGTGAGTATTATATTTCTTGAGGTGGGATCCCATCTTTCAAAATCTGGCTTCAGTTCAGCCAGCTCCCTAAACCTTTTCTTTGAGAGTTGAGCTTCTTTCTCTTTATTCAATATTGCCTCTGACATTTCCACTTTCTCAATTATAACATTTTTAGTAGCCTCTGGAGGGCTATACATCTGGTGAACTAGTTATCGAATTCCCCCCAAATTAGAAGGGGGTATATGATTTGAGCTACGTCCTGCTGACCCCCTTCAATTCCTGCAGCTTATATACCAGAATCAGCTGTATTATCATCATCACACAAGGGAGGATAGCCAAGAGTGGCTCTAAAAGCATTTGTTGTCCATTTAGCATGCTCTGAACTAGCATTGACTAACAACCTCTCTCCCTTTATGACTTCTCTCTCAATATGATCCCTGAGATCATCCTTTTGGAACCTTATCTGATTAACCAAATAATTGGTTCCCTCTGTATAATATGCTTTAAACTTTTGTAGCAGAGCAGATATAATCTTCTGAGATGCTTGAATGGCAGATTGGAAACTGACTAAATCTTCTTGAAGTTTCTTATCAAACTCTGACTTCTCTTTATCCCTTTCCTCATTTAATGCAGTTGTAGTGTTTTTTAACTCAGTAACAATCACATTATGTGATTTAGTAAGATTATCATTCATTCTAAATTGATTTTCTAGGACATATCCTTGCTTGACCACTATATCATCGATCTGTGTCCTTGCCTCTTGTTGCTACTTGGCAAGATAAACTACAACATTACCTCCTTTATGGAAGCAATCTGTCATCTCCTTCCTATTCTAGTTTACTTCAAATATGATTGATTTTATATCTTGAGCCAAAGTGAATTGAAGTTCCTTATGCTTTCATCTATATATTTCTCCATGGCTGCTCTTTGCTCATCCATTTTAATTTGCAGAGCAACCAACAGTGAACTGAAGTCAACTGCTGGAGCTGTGGGTTGTGAGGCTGTCTGTAAAGCTTTCTTATAGCTTGAGCTTTTCTTCCTGTAAACCATTAGTTTTCTCTTCTTTACTCTGCGTGCTTCTTCATCATCAGATTCAGAAGAACTATCAAGGTTCACTGTGTCCTTTGGACTAGAGGACAGCTCCTTGTTAGTCCTTGGCAACTCCCCCTTAGTCCCTGGCTCCTCCCCCTTAGTCCTTGGCACTACTTCCTCTGTTCTTTCTTCTTGTAAGTCAGGAAACTGAAATAATTAGTGCCTAACCACCTAGAGGGGCGGGGGAGGGGGGGGGGAGTAAATAGGTGTAATTCCTTTTTCTTTTTAAGGCAGCAAATATATTCAATTAATTACTAAACAACAGATAATTCAATAACTAACACAGCACATATTCACAGAATTACCACAACACAGATTGCACATAAATTTTTATAGTGGTTCCCCAAGTTTTGGGTACATCCACTTCCCCCTTTGCCTATCTAGCAGTGTGCTAGATTCAGCCTAACTTCTTATCTTCACCTCTGATCCTCAGATCTTACAGTAGCTCAGAACCCCAACAGGGCTCCTACAACTCAGGCAATCTGCCCTACCTCAGCCTATATAAGGCCTACAACTCAGAGATACCAATCTCCTACAACTCAGGCTCATAGCTATACCTCAGCCTTCAACAAGGCCTACCACTCAGAGAAAATATTCTCCTACACTCTGCCTTTATATGCACAAGCTTACAGCTCAGATCTATAAATATCCTACAGAAAATTGATTTAACAAAATGTTTTACCACCATCCTGGTTGAGAGAGAATGGATGGATGGCTTCTTGATCAGTTCTTGGAAGAATCTGATGGCAGAGAACAAACTCGCTTAGCTTTCTTCAAAGCTTCTTGAATCTGAACTTAGTAGGGTTGAACTCTTGAGAAGTTGATCTTCAATCAGCTTCTGACTTGAGATTCAGATCTCAATCTGAATCTTTTTTGGCAGCCTGGTTCAGCAATTGCACTTTAGTAGATGGAGCTTTCTCTCTTCAACTTCTTCTTTTTCTCTTTCTTTTTAATTCTGTATATGTTTCTGTTGTGTCTTTTTCATGTATCATCTGTTAAAGGAGAAAGCCTTTATATAGTCTTCCTCTATGGTAACTGGCTGATCCGGTTTCTAACAAACTTCTGACAGCTTTGATAGTTGCAGTAGACCGGTTAGAAATGGCAGCTGTGAAGTCATCCAGTCACTTCTTGAAATACTGTCTCTGTCTGAAAGTGTCGAGACTGAACTTCATCATGTGTCGACACAAGTAGACTAAGTGTCGACACAAGTGGACTAAGTGTCGACACAAGCCTTGGCGGTGTCGACACATCTCCTTTGTTATTGTTAATTCTTCTCGACACAGCCTTCTGTAGAATGTGTCGACACTGATTCTATGTGTCGACACAATCACTTCTCTTCTTTAACATAGTTGAAACTTTGTTGTGTGACGACACAAGTCCTGTGTGTCGACAAAGTTGATGTCGATAAGGTCTTCTGTGTGTCGACACTGCCTCTTGGTGTCGACACAATTGATGTCGACTAAGTATTCCTGTGTGTCGACACTGCCTCTAGGTGTCGACACAGTTGATGTCGACAATGCTTCACTGTGTGTCAACACTGCCTCTGCATGTCGACACTGCTGATGTCGACTAAACTTCTCTATGAGACGACACTGCCTCTGTATGTCGACTTAGTTTCTTCAAGTATCGACACAGCCTTTCTAAGTGTCGACACAATTAGCTCCAAGTGTCGACACAGCTTTTCTTTAATGTCGACACAATCCTTCATAAGTGTCGACACAGCTTCTCCTGGTTTCGATACATGGACTTAGAAATTTTTCTGCATTCCTGCATTTACTTAACCTGCACATATAAACTCAAAACAACATCCAATACACCTTTATGCATATCATTGAGTAAGGTGAGGCTTCTTCAAATCTGGTACACATTTTCCAATGTACCCAACAATCTGCCCCTATTTGGAGAAGTCATAATCCTTAGTCAATGATATACACCATTCATAACAAATACACATTATGATGTATAACAACTTTATATGATAGGGTAACTACTAAACAAATATATATAATATATCATCTCAGAATAATAATGCTAACACAATGAACATTTATCAATGTTTTGTCCAAACTACAAAAGTTTCTTTATCAAAAGTTTACATAGATTTAAAGATTACAAAATTGTAAAATCTAGTAAATCTATCCTAAGGCTGCTTAGGCTCCTTGATGACTATGCCTTTTCCTGTTTGGATCTTGGCTTGTACAGGAGCATCAGTATCATCAGCTAGCTTCTTGCCCTTAAGATCTTTCTTCTTTTGCTCTTCAGCCCTAATTCTTTGTCTTTCAAAATAATGAAAAGGTTTAGGGAAATATTTGCTAGGCTCCTAAGCATTAGGAGGTAGCTTCCCAAGTTTTGCCTTTCTTCTATATTGAACTATGGCTTCTTGCCTGGCTTCATGCTTTTGCTATTCTTGTGCAGAGTACCATTTGCCCCTATCATGGGTCTTATCCTTTACAGCTTTCCAAGCAGTCAGTATAATGTTCCTAGAAGTAGGACTCCACTGCTCAAAATCAGGCTTCAACTCAGCCTGTTCTCTGAATCTTTTCTTAGACAATAGAGCTTCTTGCTCCTTCCAAACTGCCTCTAACACTGGCTTGTCTACTTTCTTAAGGATAATATTTTGATTACCCTCTAGAGGACTGTACATAGACTGTACTTCTTGATGTATCGTCTCAAAATGTGCTGGAGGATAAATTACTTGAGCAACTTCAACTTGAACACCTACTAAGTTAGCAGTTTGTATACCAGACTCAGCCACATTGTCATCATCACAGAGGGGTGGATATCCAAGGGTCGCTCTGATGTTGTTAGATATCCATTTAGCATGATCATATCCAACTTTGACTAATACTCTCTCCCCCTTTATGACTTCTATGGCAACATGATCCCTGAGGTCATCTTTTTGAAATCTAAGTTGTTCATCCAGAAAATTGACACCATCTTTATAAAAAGATTTTAACTTCAGCAGCTGTACAAAAATAGTCTTTTGAGACTGCTCAATAGCTATTTTTATAGCAGCTAGGCCTCCCTGTAATTGCTTATCAAACTCCACCATATCTAACTCTATCTTGACTGTAGCCTTATTCTCAGTCTAGGCAGTTGCAACATTCTTCAGTTCTGTAACAATCACATTATGTGATGCTGTTAGATTATCATTCATTCTAATCTGATTCTCTAGAACATAGCCTTGCTTCACAGCTATATCATCAACTTGAGTCTTGATCTTCTCTTAATGTGTGGCAAGGAAAACCACAACATTTCCACCCTTGTGGAAACAATCAGGCATTTCTTTCTTATTCTGATTCACCTCAAATCTTATTGACTTTATATCTTGAGCCAAAGAGAATTTCAGATCTTTGTGGATCTCATCCATATATTTCTCCATTGCAATCCTTTGCTCATCTAGCTTTACTTGTAGTGAGATTAATAAGGAGCTATAATCTGTTGCTGTGGCAGGCTGAGAAGCAGCAGTTTGTAATGCCTTCTTATAGCTTTGGCTTCTTCTTTTGAAGACCATTAGCTTCCTCTTCTTAGCTCTTGTAGCTTCTTCATCCTCAAATACTAAGGAACTAGCTATATCAACTCTATCTTTAGGACTAGGATGCAATTCCTTTTCTGTCCTAGGTTGCTCCCACTGAGTTACTTGCTCCTCCTCAACTCTTACTTTCTCCCCCTGAGATCCTACTTGCTACCCCTCAAGGTTAGCTTGCTCCTTCTCAAGGTTAACTTGCTCCCCTTCAAAATCTGCTTTCTCCCTCTCAAATTCAGTTTGTACTATATCTAGAAACAACTCTTCCAGGGTGAATTCTTGTGCAGTAGGGACTGGAGAGTCTCTTATCTCTAGAGCATCAGCAACTGCTGATGTATCCTCCATGTTTACATCTTGAACTTGACTGTGGAGTTGTGTTGGCTGGTCAACATAAATCAAAAATTTAGTTAGTGTCTCATCTTTATCAATGAGAATTGATTGATTCACCTCTTGAATTACCTCAAGGATTGTTTGTGTAGCCATTTCACTATCCAAGTTGGTTGGCGCATCCTCATTATGAGGATCCCTCTGCACTTGTGCACCATTTGTAGAGTCTTTTGCAGGAAGTTCTTGTGCTGTAGATTTCTCAGGAACCTCTTGCCTTTCCTCATCAGGCATGTCCTTAGTTAGGACACTATCCTATCTTGAGAAAATCCTTATGTCCATTCTCCTCATATGATTAATTTTAGATCCAGCAGCTTGTGTCAGTACTTCTGGAATTATTCCAGACAAGTAGAGACTCATAATCCTTCCCAGATTTAGTTTCTTAATGCTTTCCTTAATTTTCTCAAAAATTACTGCTGACCAATCAGTGTTTAGTCTATAGATGATCCTGGTCATTAAGCTGAACATATGGGATGATATCCTATCATTCCCCCTGGCTTGCAGATAATGACTTTGCCAACTATTTCTGAAAGAAATTTCCCTTGCTGATTCATCCTTTTTCTATTCAAAGCTGAGCCAATCTTTATGGTGGAATCGAGTCCACGCCATTGAATTGCTTCCCTTAGCTTAGATGCAGGTACATCTTCTTCTTCTTATGTTCTTGGCAGGTGAAGAACTTTCCTTAAACTCTTCTGGGTGATTTTCACCTTTACTCCATGGACTGTGGATCTAATTTTGAGTTCAGTTTGATCTAGGGTAGCACCACCAAATAATTTTAGTATTTCCGTCTTCCAAATCTTAGTTGGTTCAGAAACTAGAAACTCCAACCCATTCTCAGCAATTAGGGTTACTACAGCTCTAATTTCAGGTTCCGCATGGTCAAAGGCGTTGCGTACCAGCTCATATCCTTCATTGATATTTTCTTCAAGCTTGGGCGCCATTAGGGCTGAGAGAAATCTTGAATTTAGATGAGAGAATTTGTCGACACACAGTTTTGGTCTCGAAACTATGGAGAGCGTGTCGACAGACAATGTTGTTGACCTATTTATACCTTTCTAAAAATGAAGGTGAAAAGGCACGTCATAATCTTCTAAATGTGTCGACACTGTTCAAAAGTATCGGCATAGACTTCTAATGTCTCGACATAAGTGTTGACTTCTATGTGTCGATACTTATACATTTGCGCTCGACGATTAGTCTATACTTCACTCGACGAAATCTGTGTTGAACCTAAGTGTCGACACCATCTTTGGATGTGTTGACACCTCACCTGGATATGTCGACACTATTCCTCTGAAGTGTCGACACCAATTTTCTAGATGTGTCGACATCATTTTCCTGGAATGTCGACACCACTTCTATGTGTCGACACAGACAACTCCTTGTGTCGACACTATTTTACTTAGCCAATATTATTAAACTAATCTATGTTCAACATTCCTAATTAAATTTTAAACTGATTGAATTTAGTTTCATCTAGAGTCTTAGTAAACATATCTGCAATTTGATAATCTGTTTTGACAAATTCTAGTGAGATGTCCTCTTTCTCTACATGTTCTCTAAGAAAATGGTATCTAATTTCTATATGCTTAGTCCTACTATGTGAAACAAGATTATTAGCAATAGAAATAGCACTTGTAGAATCATAAAGAAAAGGTGTTCTACTTACCTGAATAACATAGTCTTCTAGCTAGTGCTGAATCCACAACAGATGTGCACAACAACTTCCTACTGCCACATATTCAGACTCTGCTGTGGAAATTGCCACACTAGTCTGATTCTTACTGCTCTAAGACACCAATCTTCCTCCAAGAAATTGACAGGTTCCTGTAGTACTTTTTCTATCTTCTTTGCAACCTGCAAAGACTGCATCTGAATAGCCTGTCAGTAGAAAATCTCCATTCCTAGGGTACCAAAGACCTAGATTAGGTGTGCCCTTAAGATATCTCAAAATCCTTTTGACTGCAGTCAGATGAGATTCTTTAGGGCAGGATTGGTACCTAGCACAGACACATGTAGCATACATGATATCTGGTCTACTAGCAGTTAGATATAGGAGGGAGCCAACTATTCTTCTATACAAAGTTTCATCTACAGGTTTCCCTGCATCATCTTTGCTAAGAGATACACTTGTCCCAATAGGAGTTCTCATGGTAGTGGATGATTCCATACCATACTTCTTTATTAACTCCAGCGTGAACTTAGACTGGGATATGGACAAGCCATCTTCAGTCTGTCTTACTTGGAGACCCAAGAAGAACTTAAGTTCTCCCATACTGCTCATTTCAAATTTTCCTTGCATAAGTTTTGCAAACTTTCTACAGAGATTACTTTCAGTAAACCCAAATATTATGTCATCAACATATATTTGAACTAGGATTATCTTTCCTTTGGATTCGCTAAGGAATAGAGTCTTGTCTACTTTCCACCTCGAGAATTTATTCTCAATGGGGAAATTAGACAGGGTTTCATACCAAGCCCTTGGGGCTTGTTTCAACCCATACAAAGCTTTCCTAAGTCTATAAACATAATCAGGTTTTAGAGGATCAACAAAACCTGAGGGCTGCTCTACATATACTTCTTCTTTTAGATTTCCATTTAGGAATGCTGATTTTACATCCATTTGGAATACCTTGAAGCCTTGATATGTTGCATAAGCAAGGAACATCCTAATTGCTTCCAGTCTTTCTACTGAGGCAAAGGTTTGATCAAAATCAATACCCTCTTCCTGTCTGTATCCTTTTGCAACAAGTCTTGCTTTGTTCTTCACAATGATCCCATTCTCATCCAGTTTGTTCCTAAAGATCCACTTTGTTCCAATGATGTTGTGGCCTTTTGGTTTAGGAACTAACTTCCAGACCTTGCACCTTCTGAACTGATTCAGCTCCTCTTGCATAGCATCAATCCAATGTGGGTCTAGAACAGCTTCTTCAAATTTCTTGGGTTTTACTTGTGATAAGAAGCTAGAGCAAAGAACTGTATTCAGATTCCTGCTCCTTATTTGTACTCCTTGTCTTGGATCACCAATTATCTGATTTGCTGGATGATCCTTTAAGTGTCTAATAGCTGGAGGTAGTCTAACTTCAGGTTGAACACCTCCAGTCTCTTCATTATGCTGCACCTCTTGATTTTCATCAGCATCTGGAGAGTCTTGTACTCCCCCTAGGTAGCAGCCACCATTTTCCACTTCCTGATTTGTAGTTGAATCTTCTATAATGGTAAGCTTGTCCATTCTCTCATTTATACATGTTGAACTGCAAGAACTACTTGGCAACTCACATTTAATCAGTCTTGTTTTATCAAAGACAACATGTATAGACTCTTCTACAATTTGAGTAATCAAGTTGTAGACCCTATAAGCCTTACTATTGTTGCTGAACCCAACAAATATCCCATCTTGGGATTTGGCAACAAACTTAGTTAGATAAGACTTGCCATTGTTAAGGACATAAAACTTGCAACCAAAGATCCTAAAATAGGATAAGTTTGGTTTTCTGCCCTTCATAATCTCATAGGGAGTCTTTTTGTGGCCCTTGGTGATAGAAGCCCTATTGATCACATGACATGCAGTGTTTACTGCCTCAGTGCAGAAATATTCTGGGAGAGAAGTGTCACTCAATAAAGTTCTACCAGCCTCAATCAGTGTTCTATTCTTCCTTTCAGCAATACCATTTTGCTGTGGTGTTATAGGTGAGGAGAATTCTTGAAAAATCCCAAATTCTTCACACAGTCTTGTCATACTCTCATATTGAAATTCGGTGTCATGGTAACTTCTGATTTTGACCACTGTACTGTCCAGCTCATTCTGAATTTATTTGACAAAACTATATAAAACACTTGGGGTTTCAGACTTTTATCTCAGGAAGAACACCCATGAATATCTAGAATAGTCATCTACCACCACAAAAGTGTAGAGCTTCCTACCTAGACTATGAACTGGCATAGGACCAAATAGATCCATATGCAAGAGGTATAGACACCTCACTGAATCCTTGGTTTCAAGGCTACGAAAGGTGGATTTGGTCTGCTTGCCTTTTTGACATACTGAGCATATCCCATCCTTTATACACTTAACTAGAGGACCATTCATCACTAAGTCTTTGCTAAAGAGTTGGCCAATAGTCTTGTAGTTAAGATGGGCCAGCCTCTTGTGCCATTTAACACAATGAGAGGCTCTCTCATCAGCTACAAGATAAATAGGAGAAACATTGTTCTCACACTCAAAGTTAAGACAGTACACATTTCTTTTTCTATATCCTGTCAATTCGACCTTTTGATCACTTGACCTTTTGATATGACATCCATTCTTAATAAATGAAATGTAATATCCTAAATCACTCAGCTGACTTATGATTATAAGGTTGTGTTTCAAACCCTTCACATAGGCCACTTGAGAGATAGTAATCTGGTTATTAGAAATGTTATCAAATCCTTTGATGATTCCTTTTTCAGAACCACCAAAGGTTACTTTAGGCCCATTCATGATAGGTTAGTAGTCCTTCAACAACCCCCTTGTTCCAGTCATGTGCCTGGAACATCCACTGTCCAAGTACTATATTGGGGCATGACAACTTGGACTCACCTGCAATAAAGAATTACTTAACCTTAGACCTCAAATGAATTTTGGGTCCTTGCTTCATGTTAGCCTGAAATTTAACAAATCTGCCTGCAGCTTTTCTAACATGCAGACTGCTACTCTCCTTGACACTGTAATTGTGCCAACAGTCTAAGGCAAAGTGGCCTACCTTGCCACATCACCAACACTGAAACTTGTTATACCTTTGTTTAGGTACAACCTTAGCTGAATTGTTTACAGCAGGTCTCTTGTTTTGTGCTGGGACTTTGCCTTTGGAATTGGACTTAGCAGTCCATGCAGTTTTCTTAAACCCTAACCCAGCCTTACCCTTTTGAGACACAAACTCATCAATCAAGGGTAATACATATTCTGGATAAAAAAACTAGCTACAATCTCCTTTTCTTTCTAAAGTCTATTCTCCAGACTTTTAATCTGGTCATTTTTAAATGTGATAGTACCCATCTGAATGACAGTAATGTTTTTCAGTCTGGCTATCTCATTCAACTTTTGATCCAACATCTTCTCTAAATCAGATGCAGCCATCTTAAGATCTGCAATTTCCTTAGCCAGAGTTTTGGCCATGTTTTTGCTTTTCTTTAGTGCCTGCAACAAGTCCCCATATTCATCTATTAGCTGATGAATATCACCTTCAGACTCAGACCCATCCACATCACTTGATGCAGATGTTGCTGACTCTAACTTAGTACTACAATCTAAATTTCTAGTAAAACATTATACCTTACTAGGACCAGGCTGATCCTGACACTTGTCTTCTTCTGACACAGCCATCATTCCCTTGCACTGATAGTATTCTTATTCATAGATAGAGTTCAGCACTTGCAGAAACATTTCTTCTTCATCTGCTGCATATAGACCAATGTATGCCTCAGCTTCAGATTCTGACTCTGAAGATGATTGGTCTGTCAAGCTCTTCTCCTTCTTAGCAACAAAGTATTTCTCCTTCTTGCTCTGATGTTGAATCTTCTTTTTATCAACAGATTCTTTTCTTTTGTCTGGACACTCAGCCATAACATGTCCAGGCCTATTACAGCAGTAGCAAACTATCTTTGATGTTGTAGATTTGCTTAGCTTAGACCTTCTCCTGTCCTTCCTGGATGACTTCCTCTTTTGATAATAATCATCCTTAGGCTGAGATGTGGAAGGCTTAGACTTCCACTGCTTCTTCTTCAGGAATCTCTGAAACTGCCTTGTGAAGGCAGCAAAGTCTTCATCTGAGTCACTGCTTTCTGAACTTTGGTTGTCTGAATTATCTGAAGCAATTTTAGCAACTATCTTAGGAGGTGATGGAGACATCCCCCTATTCTTCCTAGTGGCTTCAACCTTAAAGGCCACAAACTTTTCTCTATGCTCCCATTTTGCACTTTTCTCTTCCTCTTTTCTAGCCATCAACTGCATCTCATATGACAGCAATTTTCCAAACAAAGTTGGAGGTGAGAAATCTGCAAGTTTGGCCACTTCCCTAATGGCACAAATCTTAGTGTCCCAATCCTTTGTCAAGGATCTTAGGAATTTATCATTTAGTTCATATGTACTGAAGATTCTTCCATAGGACATCAGCTCATTTACTATTCTATAGAACTTTTTATAACACTCAGTTATACTGTCAGACTTTCCTTGTCTGAAACTCTCATATTCATAGTTCAACATAGACTTTCTATCTTATCTGACTTCTTCAGAATCCTCAATGTAGACTATCAAAGTATCCCACATTTCCTTGGAGGTCTTGCAATGAATCAAATTTTTGAAAAGTTGCATCATCTATGACACTTACTATGATATTCTGGGCTCTTTTATCCATAGTTGCCAGGATGATCTCATCCTTAGTCATCTCTGAAAAATCTTTGGAAATTCTTTGGTTGGCATCAAGAACTAAAATCTTCATAGGAATATAAGGACCTTCCTTCACTGTAATGTAGATCCTTGGATCAGAAGCCTCCATAAACAGCCTGACCCTTTCTTTCCAGATGCCAAATGTCTCCTTTCTGCATATGGGTAATTTCATAGAACCTATTTCCTTATGATTTTCTCCTGAACCAATTTTCTTAATCTCGAATCTGCATTAAGGATCTCACTCAAACTGTTAAGTCCTTCTTTGAGGAACCTCGCTTTGATACTTCTTGAAAGAATTAGTGCCTAACCACCTAGAGGGAGGGTGAATAGGTGTAATTCCTTTTTCTTTTTAAGGCATCAAATCTATTAAATTAATTACTGAACAACAGATAATTCTATAACTAAAATAGCACAGATTCACAGAATTACCACAACACAGATTGCACACAGATTTTTATAGTGGTTCCCCAAGGTCTAGGTACATCCACTTTCCCGCTTCGCCTATCTAGCAGTGTGCTAGATTCGGCCTAACTTCTTCTCTTCACCTCAGATCCTCAGATCTTACAGTATCTCAGAACCCCAACAGGGCTCCTGCAACTCAGGCAATCTGCCCTACCTCAGCCTATACAAGGCCTACAACTCAGAGATATCAATCTCCTACATCTCAGGCTCACAGCCCTACCTCAGCCTTCAACAAGGACTATCACTCAGTGAAAATATTCTCCTACACTCATCCTTTATAAACACAGGCTTACAGCTCAGATCTATAAAGATCCTACAGAAAATTGATTTAACAAAATGTTTTACCACCACCCTGGTAGAGAGAGAATGGATGGATGGCTTCTTGATCCGTTCTTGGAAGAATCTGATGGCAGAGAACAACAACTCTTAGCTTTCTTCAAAGCTTCTTGAATCTGAACTCAGTAGGGTTGAACTATTGAGAAGTTGATCTTCAATCAGCTTCTGACTTGAGATTCAGATCTCAATCTGAATCTTTCTTGGCAGCCTAGTTCAGCAACTACACTTCAGTAGATGGAGCTCTCTCTCTCCAACTTCTTCTTTTTCTCTTTCTTTTTAATTCTGTTTATGTTTTTGTTGTGTCTTTTTCATGTATCATCTGTTAAAGTAGAAAGTCTTTATATAGTCTTCCTCCATAGTAACCGGCTGATCCGGTTTCTAACAAACTTCTGACAGCTTTTATAGTTGCAGTAGACCAGTTAGAAATGGCAGCTGTCAAGTCATCCAGTCACTTTTGAAATACTGTCTCTGTCTGAATGTGTCGAGACTAAACTTCATCATGTGTCGACATAAGTAGACTAAGTGTCGACACAAGTGGACTAAGTGTCTACACAAGCCTTAGCGGTGTCGACAAATCTCCTTTGTTGTTGTTAATGCTTCTCGACATAGCCTTCTGTAGAATGTGTCGACACTGATTCAGTGTGTCGACACAATCACTTCTCTTCTTTAATATAGTTGAAACTTTGCCATGTGTCGACATAAGTCCTATGTGTCGACACAGTTGATGTCGACAAGGTCTTCTGTGTGTCGACACTGCCTCTTGGTGTCGACACAATTGATGTTGACTAAGTATTCTTGTGTGTCGACACTGCCTCTTGGTGTCGACACAGTTGATGTCAACAATGCTTCACTATGTGTCGACACAGCCTCTGCATGTCGACACTGCTGATGTCGACTAAACTTTTTTGTGAGTCGACACTGCCTCTGTATGTCGACTTAGTTTCTTCAGGTGTCGATAGAGCCTTTCCAAGTGTCGACACAATTATCTACAAGTGTTGACACAAGCCTTCATAAGTGTCGACACAGCTTCTCCTGGTGTCGACACATGGACTTAGAAATTTTTCTGCATTCCTGCATTTACTTAACATACACATATAAACTCAAAACAACATCAAATACACCTTGATGCATATCATTGAGTAAGGTGAGGCTTCTTCAAATCTGGTACACATTTTTCAATGTACCCAACAGAAACAATTCCTCAATAGTGAATTCTTGTTGCAGTTGAACTGGAGGAACATATGTATCTTGTACATTAAATGAAGCATCATCTAATGCAGATGTATCATCTATTGATACATCATGTGCAGGGATGTTGTCATGGTGTGCCTGTTCAACATCAGTTAGAAGCACAGTTAGCGTATCTGGCTCAGAATCTAGTATAGATTGATTAATATCATCTATTACCTCAAGAATAGTTTGAGTGGATTTTTCACTCTCTAATGCAGCTTGCTTTTTCTCAGGAGCAAGTACTAGAGGCAAGGCCACTCGTTGAGCTGGTGAAAGCTCATTGGCTCCTCCTAGAGGAAGCACATCCTGAACTTGATCCAGTTGGATGGTGCTCTGGAATATGCTCCCCCTGCATCTGACTAACTTCTATATTCTTAGGGGCAAATGATTTCCTTACAGATTCTTGTTGATCTTCATCTGAACTGAAGATCACTTGTTCTTTTGAATCACTAGAAGATTCAGGCTTCCTAGGGGTTGACTTTTTCTTTTTCAGTTGTGGTTGTTTTTGTGTTGTAGAACCATCCTTTGTCAGAACACTTTCCCAACTGGATAGTATTTTAATATCCATCCTTCTCATGTGGTTTATTCTAGATCCAGTTGTGTGGTTCAGCACTTGAGGAATATTCATTCCCAGATACAGACTCAGTATTCTTCCTAGATTAGGTTTTTTAAACTTTCCTTGATCTTGTCAAAAATCACAGCAGACCAGTTAGTTTTATTCTGAAAATAACTCTGGTCATCAAGCTGAACATATAGGCTGAGATCCTATCATGTCCTCCTGGTTTGTAGAGAATTACTTTTCCTATAATCTCTGAGAGAAACTTTCCTTGTGAGTTCATCCACTTCCTCTACATTGATGATTCAATCTTAGTGGTGGGATCCAGGACACACCATTGAAGAGCTTCTTTTGACATTGAATATGTGACTTCATCATCTTCATGAGTCCTGGGCAATTGGAGTATCTTCCTCAGACGCTTTTGGGTAAGTTTCACATTGCTTCCTTGAATTGATGACCTAATCTTCAATCTAGTTGAATCCAGGGTTGCTTTTGTATAGAATTCAAGAACCTCCGTCTTCTAGATCTTGGTAGGTTCTGAAACTAGATATTCTAAACCATTTTCTTTGATTAGGGTTATCACATCTCTAATCTCCGTCGCAGCACTCTTAAAAGCATTACGAACTAACTCATAACCTTTGTTGATGTTGTTCTCCAACTTTGGCACCATTGGTGACGAGAAATTTGAGGAGAAGAGAGATGAAGGTTTGTCGACTCAAAAATTTGGTCTCGAAAATGTTGAGAGCGTAGTCAACAAAGTTGTTCTGTGACCTATTTATATGTTTGTCAACATAGAAGGTCAAAAGGCGGGGTAATAGATACTTAATTTGTCGACACTGTAGAGATTGTGTCGACACAGACTTCTAATGTCTCGACAGAGTCAGACAACACTATATGTCAACATAGTTTGCGATGTGTCGACACAGACTTCTTAATAGTCGACTCTAATATCTGTATGTCGACACAAACTTCTGTATATGTCGACACTACTATCTAAATGATAGAACTTCTATGTGTCGACACCAAACTCTGAGTGTCGACACCACTATCTCACCACTATTTTGTTGTGTCGACACAACTTTCCTTATGTGTTGAGACAAACTACTATATGTCAACACATATTTAATTTTGTGTCGACATTAAATACTATATGTCGACTTTGAAATACTTAGTCAGATTTACCAAGTAACTCTATGTTTAACATGCCTGATTCAATTTTGAAATAATTGAATTTAGTTTCATCTAGTGGTTTAGTAAACATGTCAGCAATTTGATTATTTATGGTGACAAATTCCAAACAAATATCTTCTTTTTCAACATGCTCTCTAATGAAGTGAAATCTAATTTCTATATGCTTTATACTGCTATGTGATACAGGATTTTTAGCAATAAAAATAGCACTTGTAGAATCAGAAAATAGTGGAGTTTTACTTACCATGAGACCATAGTCTTTAAGTTGATGTTGAATCCATAAAAGCTGAGCACAGCAGCTGCCTGCAGCAATATACTCACACTCTATAGTGGAAATTGTCACACTTGTCTGCTTCTTAGTGCTCCATGACACAAGTTTACCACCTAGAAACTGACATGTGCCTGTGGTGCTCTTTCTATCTTCTTTGCAACCTCCAAAGTCTGCATCTGAAAAACCTGTGAGTAGAAAGTCTCTATTCTTAGGGTACCAAAGACCAAGATTAAGAGTGCCCTTAAGATATCTCAAAATTCTTTTAACTGCAGTATAATGAGATTCTTTAGGGCTTGCTTGGTACCTAGCACAGACACATGTAGCGTACATAATGTCTGGTCAACTGGAAGTTAAGTATAGAAGGGAGCAAATTATCCCTCTATACAAAGACTCATCTACAGGTTTTCCTACATCATCTTTGACTAAAGGCATACTTGTCCCCATTGGAGTTCTCATGGTGGTGGATGACTCCATACCATATTTCTTAATTAACTCCTTTGTGAACTTAGACTGTGATATGGATAAGCCATCATCAGTCTGTCTTACTTGGAGTCCCAAGAAGAATTTGAGCTCCCCATACTACTCATCTCAAACTTCCCTTGCATAAGTTTTGCAAACTTCCTACAAAGGTTGTTTCCTGTAGATCCAAAGATTATGTCATCAACATAAATCTGTACTAGGATCATCTTGCCCTTTGACTCCCTAAGGAATAGAGTCTTGTCTATTTTCCCCCTTGAAAATTTATTTTCAATGAGGAAGGTAGACAATGTTTCATACCAAGCCCTAGGGGATTGTTTAAAACCATATAAGCCTTTCTTAAGTCTATAAACATAATCAGGATAAAGTGTATCAACAAAACCTGAGGGTTGTATAACATTGACTTCTTCTTTCAAATTACCATTTAGGAATGCTGACTTGACATCCATTTGGTATACTTTGAACCCTTGGAAAGCAGCAATGGCAAGGAATAGCCTTATTGCTTCCAAACTTGCCACTAGGGCAAATGTCTGATAAAAGTCAATGCCCTCTTCTTGTCTATAACCTTTGGCAACTAGTCTTGCTTTGTTCTTCACTATGATGCCATTTTCATCTAGTTTGTTCATGTAGATCCACTTTATCTCAATAATATTATGATCCTTTGGTTTTGGAACCAGCTCCCATACTTTACACCTTCTAAATTGATTCAGCTCCTCCTGCACTGCATCAATCCAGTTGGAGACTTGTATGGCTTCTTCAAATCTCTTTGGTTCCAACTGTGATAGGAAACTTGAGCAAAGCACTGTGTTCATGTGTTTGCTTCTGGTCCGCACACCATGTCTGGGATCACCAATAATTTAGTGTGTTGGATGATCCTTTAGATTCCTTATTGCTGGAGGCATTCTATCAACAATTTGAACTTCTTCAATTTCTCCACCTTACTGAACTTCACTGTCTTCAATGTCAGCTTGTGGACCTTGTACTCCCCCTGGACAGCAACCATCATTTTCCTCATCCTGCCTTGCAGTTTGGTCTTCATTAATGGTCAGCATGACCAACTTTTCTTTTAAACCTGTTGAGCTACAAGAATTGTTAGACAACTCACAGTTAATTAGCTCAGATTCATCAAACACCACATGAACATATTCTTTTACAACTTGTGTAGTCAAGTTGTAGACCCTATATGCATTACTGTTATTGTTGTACTCAACAAATATCCCATCTTGGGATTTGGCAGCAAACTTAGTTAGGTGAGACTTGCCAATGTTAAGCACATAACACCTGCTACCAAAGATCCTAAAATAGGATATGTTTGGTTTTCTGCACTTCATAATCTCTTAGGGAGTCTTTTTGTGGTTCTTAGTTATAGATGCTCTACTGAGAACATGACAAGCAGTATTTACTGCCTCAGCCCAGAAATATTCTGGGAGAGAAGTGTCACTTAGTAGAGTTCTACCTGCCTCAATAAGAGTCCTATTCTTTCTTTCAGTAATTCCATTTTGCTGAGGTGTTCTAGGTGAGGAGAATTCCTGATGAATCCCTAATTCTTGACAAAACCTTGTCATACACTAAGACTGAAATTCAGTTCCATGGTCACTTCTGGTTTTTACCACTGAATTGTTAAGTTCATTCTGAATTTGTTTAACAAAGTTATGAAAGACAGTAGGGGTTTCAGATTTCTGCCTCAATAAGAAAACCCATGTAAATCTAGAATATTCATCTACTACCACAAAAGTATAGACTTTCATACTTAGACTATGAACTGTCATAGGACCAAATAGATCAATATGCAAGAGGTACAAACACCTCATAGAGACTTTGGTATCAACACTATGAAAAGAGGATTTGGTCTGCTTGCCTTTTTGACAAGCTGAACATATACCCTCTTTTATGTACTTAAATTGAGGACCATTCCTCATTAACTCTAAACTATAGAGTTGACCTATAGTCTTATAGTTCATATGAGCTAGCTTCTTGTGCCATTGGACACACTGAGATGCTTTCTCATCCGCAACTAAACATACAAGAGAGTTCATGTTATCATAATCCAAATTTAAACAATAAACATTCCCTTTTCTATAACCAGACAAGATCACCTTCTGATCACTTGTCCTTTTGATCTGACACCAATTCTTAATAAATGAAGTGTCATACCCAAGATCACTCAGCTGACATATGCTTATCAAGTTATGTTTCATACCTTTTACATAAGCCACTTGAGTGATTGTTATAGAACTGGTAGAAATGTTGCCAAACCCACCCCTTTATCTGATCCACCAAAGATCACTTTGGGTCCACTCTCTATGAGAGTATAGTCCTTTAACATTCTTCTTGATCCAATCATGTGCAAGGAACATCCACTGTCCAAGTACTAAATAGGGGTATGGAAACTTGGACCCACCTGCAGCAAATAAAATTAATTTACCTTAGAACCCTAATGTTTATTGGGCTCTAGGTTCAAGTTAGATTGAAACTTGATATTCTTACCAACAGCCTTCCTCACAGGTAAGCTGGCATTCTTCCTGACACTGGTGTTGTGCCAGCAATCCATGGCATAATGCCCTATCTTACCACAGCACCAGCACTCAAATCTATTATACCTCTTTTTAGGTACAGTTTTAAAAGCATTGCTGTCAGCTGTTCTTAACACTGTTGGTACAGTGGTTCTTTGCTTGAGTGCTGGAGCTACAGCCTTGTCATTCAGAATATCAGGCTTACCATAACCATGTAAAATATCATGATCATATTTACTAGTTGGCTGCCATAATTTTCTTAAGGAAATGGGAGGTTTGAAGGCTAGAGGTTGTACTGCAGCTTTGCCTTTTCTTTTGGAATTGGCAGCCCTTGCATTTCCCTCAAAGCCCAATCCTGTCTTACACTTTTTGGGAATAAAGTCATTAATTAAAGGTAAGACTGATTTTGGCTTAGAGAATTTAGCCACTAGATACTTTTCCTTCTGAAGTTTGACTTCCAGACTTTTGATCTGATCATTCTTGAATGTAATAGTACCCATCTGAATAACAGTTATTTTTTTCAGTTTGGCTACTTCATTCATCCTTAGATACAACATTTTTTTCTGAATCTAATGCAGCCAGCTTAAGAGCAGCAATTTCCTTGGCCTGTGCTTTGTTAAGGATTCTGCTTTTATTAAGGGCTTGCAGCAGATCACCATATTCATCAATAAGTTGATGAACATTTCCTTCATATTCATATTCATCCACATCTCTTGATGCAGATGCTTCTGATTCTTAACCAGTATAGTAATCAGAAACTATTGGAGAATTGTTTACCTTACTAGGACCAGGCTGATCCTGGCACTGATCTTCTTCTGTCAAGGCCATCAGTCCTTTACAACAATGTTCTTTAATTCCATTTACTGAGTCCAGCAATTTCAAGAACTCGGCCTCTTTTGCATCCTCTTCAGTTGCCAACAGTCCTATGCATGCTTTAGCTTCAACTTCAGCCTCAGAATCTGATGATGAAGAATATGACCAGCTTTTTTGCTTCTTTGCAACAAAAGCTTTCTCCTTCCTGCTCTTGTTTTTTAGTTTTTTCTTGTCATTAGATTCTTTCCTTTTATCAGGACAATCAGCTACCACATGTTCAGGCATGTTGCAACAATAGCAAACAATCTTAGTTGAAGATAATTTACTAGGTTTAGAGCCATACCTGTCCTTCCTAAAGGATTTCTTTTTTTGATAGCAATCATCCTTAGATTGTGAGGAGGATGGCTTGGATCTCCACTGTTTCTTCTTTCAGAACCTTTGAAATTGTTTTGAGAAAGCAGCTAAGTCTTCATCAGAATTTGGACTATCTGATGTGTGACTGTCAGAACTTTCTGAAACTAATTTTGTAGCTTTCCTAGGAGGAGATGGAGACATCCTCCTATCCTTTCTTATGGCTTCAGTCTTGAAAGCCACTGATTTATCTCCATAATCAACTTTATTACTTTTCTCCTCCTCCTTTCTGACCATCAACTGCATATCATATGATAGCAGTTTGCCAAATAATGTTGGAGGTGAGATTTCTGCTAGTCTGGCCACTTCCCTAATGACACATATCTTGGTGTCCCAGTCCTTAGTTAATGATCTCAGAAACTTATCATTTAACTCATATGTGTTGAATACTCTTCCATATGACATCAGTTTATTAACTATTCTGAAGAACTTCTTGTAACTTTCAGTTATGCTGTCTGTTTTTGATTGTCTAAAACTTTCATACTCCTGATTCAGCATATACTTTCTGTCTTCTCTCACCTCTTCTGAACCCTCCATGTAGATAATCAGGGTGTCCCACATTTCTTTGGAGGTCTTGCAGTGAATCAAATTTTGGAATGTTGAATCATCTATAGCACTGACTATTATATTTTGTGCTCTCTTATCCATAGTAGACAAGATGATCTCATCCTTTGTCATTTCAGAATACTCCTTTGGTGTCCGGAGATTTGCATCAAGAACTGAAACTTTCATTGGGATGAATGGCCCGTCTTTGACTATCATATAGATTCTTGGATCTGAAACTTCCATAAACAGTCTAACTCTTTCTTTCCATATGCCAAAAATCTCTTTCCTGCATATGGGTAACTTCATGGAACCAAACTCCTTATGATTCTCAATGGAACCCATTTTACCTAATAGATTTCTGCCTTGGAGATCTACTCAGATTGTTAAGTCTATTCTTTGAGTAACCTGTCTCTGATACCACTTGAAAGAATTGGTTTCAAGATGTTCTAAACACTTAGAGGGGGGGGGGGGGTGAATAAGTTCAATTATTTTTCTGACTTAGGCAAATAAATCTATCTAGTTTAGCACTTTATTTAGCAGAAAACACAGCACAACATTCACATACTCACAACATTCCACAGATTTCACACCAGATTTATAGTGGTTCCCCAAATGATGGGTACATCCACTTTCCCCTTCGCCTATCTAGCAGTGTACTAGATTCGGCCTAACATCCTTCCTTCTTCTCAGATCCGCAGATCTTACAGCTCAGAACCAAGACTGGTTCCTACAACTCAGAGTGAATTCACACTCCTACAATTCATGCGCAAGCCCTACATCAGCCTCTTCCACAGGCCTACAAACTCAGAGTGATATCCCACTCCTACAACTCAGGCAAAAGCCCTACCTCAGCCTCTTTCACAGACCTACAACTCAGGGAACAGATTCCACTACTCAGGCACCCAGCCCTACCTCAGCCTTTATAATTTAGGCTTACAACTCAGAGAAGTAAATCTCGTACACTCAGATCTATTACAGATCCTACAAAAATTATTGATGAAAAGATATTGATATCTTCAACCAGATGGAGAGAGAATTGGTTGAAGGCTTCTTGATCAGTTCTTGATAGAACTGATTACTTAATGATCAACCTGTCTTAGCTTTATTTAAAGCTTCTTGAATCTGAACAAAGTAGGGTTGATCTACTTGGTGTTGGAGTTGATCTTCAATCAGCTTCCTTCAGAAATTAATCTGAATTCTTCTTCAGACTTGATCTGAATTCTTCAGGCAGATTGTTCAGGATCTGCCTTCACTGGATGAGAACTTCTCTCCTTCTTGTTTTTCTCTCTCTACAATCTATTGATTGTTTCTTGTTTATCTTCTTCTGGATCCTCAATACTTCAGAGATTATAATTGATTAGGTTTCTTTTGTATGTCTAATTGTTGAGAGAGCATATCTATATATAGGCATCATCCATGGTTACCGGTTGTTCCGGTTTCAAACGGTCTTCTGACACCTCTGATAGATGTGACAGCAATGTTAGTAATGACAGCTGTCAAGTCTCCAGTTGTATTACTTCAACCTTCATTGGAATTTGACTCAGCAGCCGAGAATGTCGAGTGAATACTTCACATGTGCCGACACACATAGTCCATGTGTCGACACAAGTCTTGATGATGTCGACATAGCTTCACTTTTACTTCTCGACACAGCTTCTGTGGAATGTGTCGACACAAGTCTTGTGTGTCGACACAAACACTCCTTGTCTTAACAAAGTTCGTGTTGACAGATTTCTGGTCTGTGTCGACACAAGTTCTGTGTCTCGACACAATCGTTGTCGACACAATTCTGGAATGTGTCGACAGCTTCTATGTGTGTCGACACAACTCCTGATAATGTCGACATAATCTGGCCCTTGGTGTCGACACAGCGTTGTCGATAGATTTTCTGTGTATCGACACAAATTCTGGGTGTCGACACAATCTGGCCCTTGGTGTCGACACAGCCATTCCCAAGTGTCGACACTTGTACTTCGAAAATTTTCCTTCCATTTACTTAACCTACACATGATAACTCAACACAACATCAAATAGAACTTGATGCATATCATTGAGTTAGGTGAGGCTTCTCCAAATCTGGTACACATTTTCCAATGTACCCAACAGAGGCATATAAATGGTCTAGGCCTGGTAGTGTGTACCTGCCTAGGATACGAAGACGCCCACTCTGCTGGTGCCATAGCCACAACGGCGGTACCTAAGAGTTAAGCTAACTCCAAAATGTGGGAACTAAATGTCTGTGATCACAAAGTCATGTGTATTAGTTGCACTTGTATTAACCATAACCTGCATAACATATCATAACATACATACATACTTAGGTCATACGCACTGCAGATCCTTATCATATAAATTAGTATGGGCTCTTTTATATGATAAGTTATATCTTAGAAACCTTAACTTATAAGTTTGTTTGGGCTTGCATATAAGTTAAGGTACTCCTGTGATGTTAGTATAGCAGTAGATAGTTTACTTTTTGCTCTTTCTTTACTTTACTTATTGCACTCCTTTTCAGTACTATTTTATATACCTTACTCGTACTATATAGAACTGCTGGAGTAGAGATATATTTGTTGGAATATAACCATGTTAGAGTAGATCCACTGCCATCTGCTTTACTTTTAAACCCATTTTTTCCTCCGCTTCGTCCTCTCACTTGGTACCTAGGAGTCACGGAGGTGAGGAGAGGACAAAATTATTAGTCAATATGACTAACGGTCGGTTGTGCCCGTAGGAGATCGAGGAGCTGGAGCACCAGCGCGACCAGTAGGATGAGGTAGCAGGACCTAAGGAGCAGTTACCGCACACTACTTCTACCACAGTTCGACGTCAGGTGATGATGAGTTTTTCAGGTACCGCTTCCGCTTAGCGTTGTAGTGAGAGTGAGAGAGAGATTTGAGTTGGCATGTATCAGGCATAAGCCATTCTCTCATTTTTGTACTCATTTGGACTATTGTACTTTTCATTTACATATATGATGACATTTTACTATGACATTATGGCTTGTTAGTTTTATTTACAACTTATTATACTTGTTCTCTCGATTGGCCAAACATGTTGAATGATCGTACTAGCCAGCAGGATCGACATCTTGCGGTATCGACAGCCATGTGTTAGTGTCACCGTAAGGCGGCAGTTTTGGGCATAATACCAGGTAACCTCCTCGGTTAGGGGGGGGGGTCTTATACTAACTATCTACCACCTCTGTTCGCTCAAACCGCATGGACAGTCCGCCCATGCTGCCACTTTCACTTCAAAAATTTCAACACTCCCCCTTGAAGTGAGAAGTGGAAACCAACCCCAGTAGTCCCCATAACCATGTAAATGGCCCCTTCGATAGTGGATTTATGAAGATTTCAACGATGTTATCCTTGCTCCACACCATATACAACTACAAGAGACCCCTCCAACACCTTCTCCCGAATGAAATGGTGCATGATCTCAATTTGCTTGGTCCGCGCGTGACAAACTAGATTATTAACCAGTTTAAGGGCACATTCGTTGTCACCGCATAGTAGAGCTGGACCCTACACTTCTTCATGGACGTCCTCTCCTAGACTCCTAAGCCAGATGGCTTCCCGAGCTATCAAAGCTAAAGCCTTGTCCTCCACTTCCGTAGTAGAGACTGACACAAAATCCTGCTTCTTGTTGGACCATGAGATACACACTGATCCACATGTGAAGACATAACAATAAGGCAACTTTCGGTCGTCTGACTGTCCCACATAATCAGCATCTGTATAACCGTGTAGGTTGAATCCCATGTATCTCCCATAAAGGAGACCCATATCAGATGTGGACTTCATGTACTTCAGAACACTCTTCTCTGCCACCAGATGAGGCTTCTGAGATTCCTCCATATGCCGACTTACTCGGGTTACAACTTAAGCAATATCTGGGCTCGTAATCGTTAAGTAAATTAGCATCGAAGCTTGATGCCAATTTCAAGTGGAGTAGAGCTGCTCTTCTCCTCCCGCATGCCAAACTGCTGAACAATCCGTTCTGCATAGCCCCTTTGGGAAATGAGTATGTCGCTCTTTATCCTCTCTACCTCGAGTCCAAGGAAGTGGTGGAGCGCACCCAAGTCTTTCATCTCGAACTGAATAGCTAGCTCTCCTGAGAATAGCTACCTCCTTCTCCGAGTTCCCTATAACGATCATGTCGTCCACATACAACAACCCCAAGACATGAAGCTCCCCCTCTTCTTGATGAATAGGCTTGAATTTGAATCATAGGCAGAATAACCGTAGAACTTGAGATATTTTGCGATCTTCCCATACCATGCCCGTGGAGCCAGCTTCAATCCATAAAGAGCCCTCCAGAGTTTGCAGATGTATCCTGGATAATCTTCAGACACATAACCCGGTGGATGAACCATGAAGATGTCCTTATCAATTTCCCTGTAAAGAAAAGCATTCTTTACGTCTAGCTGCCACATCTTCAAACCTTGGCAAGCTGTCAATGTGTAACGTCCCCTAGGCCGTCGGTGGGCCGCAGCCCACTAGGCCTCCATTAGATCGTTACCGGGTTGCAGCCCAAGCACCCCAACCCCTCTCCCTCCATAGGCAGGTTGTTGGTGGCCACATCCTCCCTTTGATGAGTGAAATTCTCCCGTTAAGCAGACAGCACCGGGACTTCCCAGTAGGTCACCCATCTCAGGACTTCTCCAGCCTGAGCACGCTTAACTATGGAGTTCTTTCAACTCTCATCACCAATTGAGCTAGGGTACAAGTAGATTTTGATTTCCACACGTAATTCTGCCGCCAGTCTGTGAAATATGGCGTGGGGCCCCGGCCGAACCCACCATTATATTACATGTGACGAGTGGAGGAGTTACACAAGGTCATCACCACCCGAACTGAAGTTAGTTTTTCCACAGGACAAATCTCTCTTCGTAGTCTTCTCCGTATTATTGAGAGAACCCTCGATCTACAAGGGGAGCCGTATACCGCTCGATGCTCCCACCTGCCTTCTTCTTCAGATTATATACCCACTTGCATATCACAGGAGTAACACCTTGGACCTTGGGCACAAGGTCTTACGTCTCATTTTTCCTGAGGGCAACTATCTCCTAATCCATGATGTTATCCCACTCCTTGAATCTTGTGGCATCTTTAAAGATAGAAGGCTCTCGCTCATTCAGAGGGCCTGTGAAGAAACACGAGACAAAGCTCAATGCATTTTCATCGCTAAAATGAGTTGGTGATTTGATGGTCCTCTTCGATCTCTGAAGAGTCTGACCCTTGCTGACCACCTCTGATGCTTCTTCTGAATCAGCTCCATTCCCGCGCATAGTTTGAGAATTGCTCCCCCTACTTCGTGAACTAGAAGTGTTGAAACCGAAAACTCGGTCTCTATAGAGTTCACGCTTGGGGAAGGGGTGATAGCACACTTACTTCTCTTTCATGAACAAAGCGACAAAGGAAAAAAGAACAACGAACAGACCAAAGGGCTTGGTGTGGAGGTCCCACCATACACCCAGAAGATCATAGAGCGCTTCCACTCCCTAGCCAAATGTCGAGCTGAGGGTATCTCAGAAAGTACAAGAAGACTGGGGCAGAAGTAATTATGGCTTCTGAGATACCCCCTTGGGTCTATTTATATATTTCTGGAAATAGCCTGTAAATAGCCAACCTCCACAGTTCCGAATAACTATATGCAGCCCAATTGGATCTGCTATTTGCATAACTCCACTGTTATAACTGGCTACAGGTAGACCAACGGGGAAGAATTGTAAAAACACATCACAAGAGACTGGGCGAGTGGCCTTCTGAAATATCCACTAGCTGGGGTCGGCGAGTGCTCGATGGAGCTGGCACTTGCCACTTCTTCCCGACCTTGTGCGAGTAAGGGCCCGTCCTGCCCCACTCGCCCACTGCTCGCCGTGCTCCTGGGGAGAGTGTGAGCCGAACTGCTCCACTCACCCCTCATGCGATCCCACCCTGTCAGGGCGAGCTGAGGAGGTCATTGAGCTCTAGCCTCCTCCCAGATCGCCTGGGACTCCGGCTGCTGAGCTTTGGCCGATCTGGCTCCTGTCGACCACTACTCGTCGGATATGTAGTTGTAAACAATCCCCGGACTTTGCGAAGTTGGCCCAAGCTCAGATAGAAACATCCAACCCCATAATATGTGGCGAGTGTGATGGGGCCAGAGAATCTTTGGTAAGCTCCACCATCGGCTATAAATGTTTGCCCGCGTACCTGGGTGGCCTCAGCCATTGCTTTTACTTGAGTCTTGCCTAGATACCTCTTTCCAAAGAGCTCCAAAAGAAGCTTAGTCGCGCCCGCGATCTCAACGCCACCCATGCTGCCGCGCTAGTCAGCATATCTCCCAATCCTGCTCCGCGCGAGTGTTGAATTGTAAATATACACATTTTTATGTACATAAATTTAGTCGTTATAGTGTATTACCTTTATTTTTACTTGTTTTTATTCAATAAATTGCTCCTTTTATTGTAAATATTATACTAACTTATTTTATTTTATTTTTCAGAAAAATTCCAAAATCTGCCAAAATTGGGCAGTACACGCCCGTGTAATTTTGGTCATGCCCGTGCCCAGGGCGTGACAGCTCAAAATCCCATGAAGTAGCAAATTTCTGAAGTGAAAAGCTTGACACTCCCGGTCACACGCCCGTGACATGACCCGTGTCCAACGCTCAACGATTTCCGCTCGACAATTTCCGCGCTCGCCGATTTCCGATCGACAATCGTCGAACACCCGTCAATCCCGTGATCTGGGGCGTGACAACTCCATTAAGCTCGACGAAATGTTCCGCTCGACGATTCTCCGCTTGACGAAATTCACGCTCGACGATTTCCGCTCGACGATCGTCGACACCTCCGCGATACGCCCAGCGTCACGCCCGTGACCTGGGGCGTGACTCCTCTTCCCGCTCGACGAATTTTCCTCTCGACAGTTTCTACTCGATGTTTGTCGTGTGTCGACTCAACCCAACACACACAAAGTCACACCGTGACCTGGGGCGTGAATTCTCCACCTGGCCGACAAGACCCACATGACGACTTTTGACACACCGCGCCCAGATCCACCTCCTCGACACGCCCATCGTCACGCCCGTGACCTGGGGCATGACCGCTGCGTGATCGACACGTGTCCAGCCCGAAGTCCACTTTCCCGTCAAATCGCTAGCCGCATTTTGTACAGTGCTGACACGCCCCCCTACACGCCCGTGTCAGGGGGCGTGTTCCTCGAAATTTTGTCTATAAATTCCAGTGTTCTGCTTGAGTTCCTATTCCACTTTTTGGATCCATTTTGTATAAGTGTTATCCTACTGGGATGAAATCCAAATGTGTTGTAAGGGATATTTTATCCCCCCCCCCCTCTTCTATTTTAGCTTTGTAATCACCCTTTTTATTAATGCAATTGTAGTTTTTTTCCATTACATCCCTTGGACTTCATCTATGTTTCATCTCTTATGCAATCTTATCTTTTTTGCTTTTGTTTTAACTTAGTTTTTTTGTTCTTCTTTATATGTGTGTGGGTGTGTGTATGAGTATAACTTGATAATTTTATGTTCTTAGTTTTATTAACTTAGAATTGTTATAGCTTTATTTGCATTTCTATAGATCCGTCAAAAATGTTTTCAAAGTGATTTTCATTTCTTTTAACTTAGATTTTTTTTTAGGTTGTAAAACTTTTTCATTCTTCTAGCTTTATTTTCACTTTTTAATCACTTTTACGGAGTTATAGGAATGATTATATAGTTGTTTTAATTTTTCATGCACTTAGTTTTTCATTTTAAAATTTTTCTCTTTAAATTTTTTCGTTCTCTTTTTACGCATTTATACCGCATTCTAGCGGTAGAAATGTATTCATTTTAATTTTTTGAGCACTTGCGTTTTCCTTTTTTATTTACAAAACTTTCTTCCCTTTTAATTTTTATTTTCACTTTTTCTGTATTTCTACCGTATTCTAGCGGTAGAAATGCAGTTGTTTTAATTTTTTTAGCCATCTTGTTTTTCGTATAATTTTTATAGCTTTCTTTCATTTCTGTAGAGTGCGTGAGTATGCGCATTTATTTCCTCCTACTCGTTAAGAGTTAAATGACGCTGTGTTTTATTTCTTTAGAGTTGTGTTTACTTTTCTGCAGTGTGCATGTGTTTTACTTTCTGTAGAGTGAGTGAGTGTGTTGTATTAAGCATTTTATTTCTGCCTACTCGCTAGGAGTTAAATGGCAGGTCTTTATTTTCCCTACTCATTTGAGTAGGATTTGTGTGTGTGAGTTTTACTTTCTGTAGAGTGTGTACGTGTGAGCATTTATTTCGTCCTACTCGTTTAAGTAGGACCCGTTTTCTTTCTCCCGCCCACGTATTTGCGCCGGGACTCGCATTTTACCGCTTTCATTTCAGTCCTACTCGTTTGAGTAGGACTTGTAATTTACAGCTTCCTTTCCTGCTTTCATTTTCTTGCATTCTTTGCTGCTTTCTTTTCTTCTTTTCCTCGCAAGCCGTCCCCATTCCAATGAGTGGTGAACGGTTCTTAGCCCTCAGTATCGAAGAGCACTGGGACAAATAAAATATCTTAAAATAATTAAAGGTCTCATTTTTCTAATTAATTAAAGTACTTATGGTTTGCCCGGGGTTAACGACGCGTAGGACCACATATCGATGTGTGGGCCCTATTTCCGTTTTTCATACGCTAACCGAGAGGCTGTGCATATGGACATATCACCACTTAGCAAAGAGAGTTCTGCACTAACCCTCAAGAGAGGAGGCGCGCCAACTATACCGGATTTGGTTCCCCCCAATAGCGGGGTTCTTAGCGTAATGCAGGCGTTAAGAGAAATCCATTGTCAGACTAACGTTCGGTCGAATAGTCTTATCGTTCAGGTGAGCGATAGTCCTAGAGATAAGTGAGCTCATTTTAGTGGAACCTCCACGGCCAAGTCTCCGACTTAATTAATTAGAAATTTAGGATCTCTTTTTATTTAAAGTATATTTTAGTTCCAAATCGATTCGATGCCTTTGCGTTAAGATTTTCATCGGCTCTACCTTTTATGCTTTCATTTTTTTTTTATATATAAAATACCCGACAAGTAATTATTGGTAAAATAATAGTCCCCTCCAGGGAAGAGTAGAAATAATCGAACCTACCCCGAGAACAATACGACCTCGATATTCCACCCGGAATATCCTGTACTACTCACGATAGGTGCACTTGCCTCGTTTCGTTAAAACTTGTTTTCACTGTTTTATATCCAAATAAATAAATACGGGCGCCCCGTTTTCTAAATAAAAACCACATCCACCTTTTTCCTTAAATAAAACGTCCGGAGCGCCACGGGAATTCTCACCAATTTTTGGAGTTTTAACCGCATTATGTTTTCGGACTTGATGCGAAAATATCAATCATGTTTTTGGCGCCGTTGTCGGGGATTCGTTTCGTTATTTTGAACCCTGGAGTTTTATTAATTTTACCTATATTTTTAAATATGGGGGTGTTTTCCTATACTGCATTTTTTTATTCTGTACTCATCAAAAATACAAAAAAATTGCAAAACTTAAAACTTAAAAAAAAAATTTCCTTGTTTTTTATAATAAAAAAACTCAAAAAAATCATAAAACAAAAAAATCATAAAAAAAACTTATAAAACAACAAAAAAATTCAATTTTTTTTGTCTTATTCATTGTAAATAGTTTTTGTAAAAATCTTCCCCCCTCTTCTTATTTAGAAACACTCGCATTTTGCCTCCCCGCGGCGTTCGACTCATCGAACCAACCATCCAAATAAGAGTCTATTCGCGGGCCGCCCTCGAGTTTTTTTTCCTTTGTATATTATCTAAAAACAAAAAAAAACAAAACAAAAAATTCTCTTTCCACACTATCTTCTTTGTAAAATAACCTCATTATTTCCTCCTTTTTGTAAATAACTTATCAAAATACACTAAAAAACTCAAAAAAAAATTTAGCAAAACCCAAAAAACTCATCAAAAAAAGACAATAATTTTAAAAATTCACAAAAAAAAGTTGATAATCACAAAAATATAAAAAAAAAGAGATAAAACCCCTAAAATCCCAAAAATATTTTGTTAATTATGTAACGAGTAAAATCGAACATCTCAATTCTTAATTTTCTTGTTATCCAAAAATTTTGTTTTGAGTTTATTTATTCGTGAATTTTATTAATTCGTTGTTTGCTATTCGTTTGTTAATTATTGATTGAAAAATTTAAATATCCGTGGTTAAGTTTTAAAGAATTTATTATGATTTGTTAAAGATAGCGAACTCGTTTTATGCACTACTTCTAATTTTTCATTGATAGGAGCACGTGTATTATGTTAGAAAATAACGACTATAGAATTCAATTATACTTACTTTTAGCTTTCTGAAAAATTGGAACGTATAATTTATTAAGGTTGCTCTCAAACATTTTTATGATTAAAAATCTAGTTTTCTTCTCTCCCCTTACTTATCATTGCTTACTTTGCATGATAAAATTTTTATCCTTAAAAGATCCTATGTCAATAGGAATAAGATTTTGTTCCGTAAACATAGGCACCCAAAAATTTAAAAAAGATTATATGTTATGGAGTAAGAGGATAAAATTCATTACTCCTACACATATACATTGAGTTAGTTTTATTCGTATGAAGTTGAAAAATAAAATCATATTAGGAAAATAAGATTTCATTTTCCGTAATAATCAAAAAGAAAAAAATGGAGGTTCGAGAAAAAATTACTGAAAGATATAGTACCTAAACACCTAGAGAGGGGGGGGGGGTGAATAGGTGACCTAATCCTTTTTCAACTTTAATGGCAGCAAACAGTTATATCACAAAATCTACTCTACTTTTGCACAGCAATCACACAGCAAAACACATCACAGCAGACACAGAGTTTTATAGTGGTTCCCCAAGATTTGGGTACATCCACTTTCCCCATTCACCTATCTAGCAGTGTACTAGATTCGGCCAAACTTCACCACTGTCTCAGAACCCAAACTGGTTCCTACACCTCAGGCCCAAAGCCTTACAACTCAGCTTTTCCACAAAGCCTACATTCAGCCACAAAGGCCTACACTCAGCCAATAAGGCCTACACTCAGCCAACAAGGCCTACACTCAGCCAACAAGGCCTACGCTCAGAGATTTCAATCTCCTACACTCAGCCTCTCAAGCCCTACCCTCAGCCTTTATAGTTACAGGCTTACAATCACTCAGATCCAAAGGATCCTACAATATAAAAATGAATTTACAAATATTAACTCAACAACTCAGAAACAAGAGAGGGGAGTTGTGAGTTTATAGATGAGTTCTTGGAAGAACTCAGCTGGATTCAATCTGACTTAGCTTTCTTCAAAGCTTCTTGAAAGTAGAACTGAATAAGATTGATTCCTTCTGCAGTTGATCCTTGACCTCTGCCTCTTAAGATCCAGAATTAAAACTGAATCCTTCTTCTCAGCCTAGTTCCAACGGCTGATTTCTTGGATGGAGCCCTCTCTCTCCAACTTCTTAGATCTGCACTTGGACAGCTAGATCTTCTTGATTTGATGCTTGATCAAACAACTCTGTGAACCACTTTTTGAATTGCTTCAGCAACTTCTTCAACCACAGTTTCTGTAGACTGTATGAGCCTATTTATACGCCTTCTTCATGGTAACCGGCTGGTCCGGTCCATAACTGAATTCTGACATCTTTGATAGGTGTTGTAGACCGGCTGGAACGGCAGCTGTCAAGTCATCCAGTCAGTTCTTGAAAATCTCTAACTGTCTGATAGTGTCGAGACTTTCTGTCTTTAAGTGTCGACACTTATAGACCAAGTGTCGACACAAGTTTTGTAAGTGTCGACACAAGTCTACAAGGTGTCGACACAACTCCTTGTGTTGTAGATACTATGTCTCGACACAGTTTCTTCTGCATGTGTCGACATTGAAATTGAGTGTCGACACAAGTACTTGATCTTCTATCTTTTGCTGAATTCTTCTAAGTGTCGACACATCGCCTTTGTGTCGACACAACTTCTTGTGTTGAATCTGTTAAGTGTCGACACTACTTCTTGGTGTCGACACATAGTCTTCAATGTTGATACTTGCTGAGTGTCGACACAGCTCCTTGTGTCGACACTTGTTCTTCTGTTGAGACTTCAGCTGAGTGTCGACACATAGTCTTAGTGTCGACACTTGTACTTAGAATATTTTGTTGATCTTTCTGTTCTTTTCTAAGTGTCGACACAGCTCCATGTGTCAACATTTCTTTAAGTGTAGAGTCTTCAGCTGAGTGTCGATACATTATTCTGGGTGTCGACACTTACTTCAAGTGCTGACTCTTCTGTTGAGTGTCGACACATTGTTCTGAGTGTCGACACTTATACTTAGTCTCTGCTGACTTTTGCTGAGTGTCGACACAGCTCCAAGTGTCGACACTTTCTGGTGTAGACACAGTTCTTCTAGGTGTCGACACTGCTGTTAAGTGTCGACACAGCTTTACTGCACTTTTCTTCATTGAGTGTCGACACAGCTCCTTGTGTCGACACTTTGTGTCTGGTGTCGACTCTGCATCCCAGGTGTCGACACAATGACTCCAAGTGTCGACACTGCTTGTCTGGGTGTCGACACAAGCTTTCTTAAGTGTCGACACTTTCCCTCTGGGTGTTGACACATGGACTTAGAAATTTTTGCTTCAGTCCTGCAAATACTTAACCTGCATAAGTAACTCAAAAACACATCAAATACATTTTGATGTATATCATTGAGTTGGGTGAGGCTTCTTCAAATCAGGTACATTTAAACCAATGTACCCAACAATCTCCCCCTATTTGGAGAAGTCATAACCCTTAGTCAATGATATACACCATTCATAATTAAGATTACAAAATGATGTAAAGCAGGATAATGTACATCAGGGTAAACATAAACATGTATTAATTTCACATGTATACAAATTCATCATCTCAGAACAAATAAGAAATAGACATAGACATTATCACAGAACAAACATGAAATAGATTAATCATATAACATATTGTTCTAATATCTGTCTTATACATTTTCAGAAGTTCACAAAATGTTTTACATCCAAAAGATTTCAAAATAAACTTCAATAAAATTCTAAATCTATTTTTGTTCAGGCTCCTTAATGACTATCCCTTTGCCAGCTTGAACTTTAGCTTGGACAGGAGCATCAGCAGCTTTAGCATCAGCAGGCTTCTTGCCTTTCAGATCTTTCTTCTTAAGCTCTTCAGCTTTGATCTTTTGCCTCTCAAAATAATGGTATGGCTTAGGAAAGTGCTTGCTAGGCTCCTGAGCTGTAGGAGGTAGCTTTCCCATCTTTGCGTTCCTTCTGTATTGAACAATTGCCTCCTGTCTGCTTTCATGTTTTCTCCATTAAGTTTCAGAAAACCATTTGTTCCTGTCTTGAATGTTGTCTTTGGCAGCTTTCCAGGCAGTTAATATAATGTTTCTAGAGGTAGGGCTCCATTGCTCAAAATCTGGTCTCTGTTCAGCTTGTTCCCTAAACCTCTTCTTAGACAATCTTGTCTCTTCTTCTTTTTGCAATGCCTCTTGCATGGCTTCAGAAATAGGCTGAACAACCTTTTCAATAATAACATTGTCCTTGCCCCCAGGTGGGCTGTACATGGTCTGTACATCAGCATGCACCATTTCAAAATCTGGAGGAGGATAAATGACTTGAGCTACTTCTGGCTGCTCACCTCCAAGATATGCAGGTTGAATTCCAAATTCTGCCACATTGTCATCATCACAGAGAGGAGGGTATCCCAGTGTAGCCCTGATTGAATTTGATATCCATTTTGCATGATCATAGCTTGCCTTGACTAACACTCTCTCCCCCTTTATGACTTCTCTTTCAATATGATCTCTCACATCAGCCTTTTGAAATCTCACCTGATTATCCAAGTAATTGACTCCATCTTTGAAGAAGGGTTTTAACCTTTGGAGTTTGTCAGTTATCAGCTTCTGTGAATCTTGGATGGCAGTCTTAAGAGCAGTGATTTCTTCGAGAAATACTTTGTCAAAATCTTCCTTTGCTATAGCTGGAGTCTGCCCTGCAGCCAGATTCTTGAGTTCTGTAACTATTGCATTGTGAGAAGCAGTGAGGTTGTAATTCATTCTTATCTGATTTTCAAGAACATAACCTTGTTTCAAGGCTATGTCATCCACTTGTGCCTTTATCTTTTCATGGTGAGTTGCAAGATAGACTACTGTATTCCCACCCTTGTGGAAGCAGTCAGTCATCTCCTTCTTGCTGAGATTCATCTCAAACCTGATCGATTTTATATCCTGGGCCAGATCAAATTGGAGTGATTTTTGCCCTTCATCTACATATTTCTCTATGGCCTGCCTTTGCTCATCCAACTTGATTTGCATTGCCACCATCAGTGCACTATAATCAATGGCTGGGGCTGGTTGAATTATAAGCTGTGGTGCAACTGTTTGGAGAGCCTTCTTGTAACTCTGGCTTCTTCTCCTGAAGACATAAAGTTTATTTTTCTTTGCCCTTTCAGCTTCCTCATCTTCTGAGGCAGAGGTGCTGGCTATATCCACCCTCTCCTTAGGGCTTGGAGGCCTTTCAGTTTGCACATCTTGTGCCTTCTCAGTTTCTTGCCTTATAGGCTCTTCATGAACTTGCACTTGCTCCCCCTCAAGTGAAGCATTCTCCTTCTCTACATCATCAGTTTCCTTGTCAAAATCTGCTTGATCCAGATTTAGTAATAAATCTTCCATGGTGTATTCTTGTGGAGACTGAGTAGGAGAAATTCTAGGCTCTTCAACCACTAAATCAGGAACCACTTCTAGTACAACAGATGTGTCTTCTATAACAGCATCTGGAACTTGACTATTCAGTTGAGTTTGCTGATAATCATCAGATAAATCAGTATCTTCCATAGAAAAATCTAAAGTGTTTAGTTCAGTGATTACCTCTAGTATAATGTTTGTTGCTTGTTCACTTTCCAGTGTAGTGGGTTCAGTTACAACTGGAAGCTCCCCCTGGCTTTGATCCTTATGGATGGGGCTAGCTTGAGGTAGCTCCCCCTGGATCTCAGCATCAGCTGGAGGAGCAGGAGTCTTCACTGCAGGCTCTTCCTCATGCTCATCTGGAGTGAAGACAACCTGTTCTTCACTATCAGAGCTTCTAGTGGACTCTTATGCCACTGGAGCAGTCTTCCTTTTCTTCTTGGGAGGAATGTCTTTCTCAGTAACTAGCTTCTCAGGGGTTGGCATATCTTTAGTCAACACCCTGTCCCATCTAGAAAACAACCTCATGTCCATTTTCCTCATGTGATTTATTTTGCTTCCAGCAACAGTACTCATTACCTCTAGTATGGTACCAGCTAGGTAGAGACTTAAAATCCTGCCCAGGTTGGGCTTCTTCAGACTTTCTTTGATTTTCTCAAATACTATAACTGACCAATCAGTTCTCAAAGTGAAGATAATCCTGGTCATTATATTAAACATAGAGGCAGACACTCTGTCATGCCCTCCTGGCTTGCTGAGTAATACTTTACCAACTATCTCAGACATGAATTTGCCTTGATTGTTCATGCCTTTTCTGTTGAAAACAGAACCAATCTTCATTTTAGGATCAAGGCCACACCAGGTTAGAGCTTCCCTGGTCTTTGTAGCAGTAATCTCATCTTCCTCCTTAGTTCTTGGTAATTGAAGCACCTTCCTCAAGCTCTTTTGCGAAATCTTAACCTTTGTTCCATGAACTCTGGATTTGATCTTGTATCCAGATTCATCCATTTCAGCTCCATTGAGGAATTCAAGTACCTCTTTCTTCCATATCTTAGTAGGTTCTGAAACTAAATATTCTAACCCAGAATCGGCAACTAGGGTTACGACCGCCTGGATTTCTTGATCAGCATCCTCAAAGGCGCCGCGCACCAGCTCGTATCCCTCGTTGACATTCTCCTCTAGCTTAGGTGCCATTAGGGTTTGTAGAATTTGTCTTGAGAGAAGAGAGGTGTCGACACAGAAGTTTGGTCTCGAAACTTTGAAAGCGTGTCGACAAGCAAAGACAAAACCCTATTTATACCTTTCTGATTTTGAAGATGAACAGGCGGGACAGCTAACTTAAAATGTGTCGACACTGGCAATAAGTGTCGACACTGACTTATAATGTCTCGACACATATGTGTCGACACAAGTTTAGTCAACAGATTTTATGTGTCGACACTTGTTTATGTGTCGACACAACATGTCTCGACACATAGTCGAGACTTTACTTAGAACAATTCTGAGTAAAACTTAAGTGTCGACACCACTTTGGATGTGTCGACACCTACTTGACATGTGTCGACACTAACATTCTGAAGTGTCGACACCAACTTCCTAGATGTGTCGACACCTATTTCCTGAAGTGTCGACACCACTATTCTGTGTCGACATAGACTTGTCTATGCGTCGACACCTTTTTACTTAGCCATTTTCAATACTGTATACTTACTCTAAGTTTATCATTCCTAGTTCAATTTAAAATCTATTGAACTTAGCTTCTTCTAGGGGCTTAGTATACATATCATCTACTTGATTATCAGTTTTAACATATTCTAATAAAATATCTTCTCTTTCTACATGCTCCCTAAGAAAATGATATTTAATTTCAATATGTTTTGTTCTACTATGGGATACAGGATTATTAGCTATTGAAATAACACTAGTAAAGTCACAAAAGAGTGGAGTTCTACTTACCTGAATTCCATAGTCCTCTAGCTGATGTTGTATCCAAAGAAGTTGAGCACAGCAACTTCCTGCAGCCACATACTCTGACTCTACAGTGGAGATAGCCACACTTGTCTGCTTTTTGCTACTCCATGAAATTAGTCTCCCACCTAGGAATTGACAGGTTCCAGTAGTGCTTTTTCTATCTTCTTTGCATCCTGCAAAGTCTGTATATGAATAACCTGTGAGTTCAAAATCTCCATTCCTAGGGTACCAGAGGCCTAGATAGGGAGTGCCCTTTAGATATCTCAATATTCTCTTGACTGCAGTCAAATGAGACTCTTTGGGGGAGGCTTGATACCTTGCACAGACACATGTAGCATACATGATATATGGTCTACTAGCAGTCAAGTATAATAGGGAGCCAACTATCCCTCTATACAAGGTTTCATCTACAGGTTTCCCTGCATCATCCTTGCTAAGAGACATACCTGACCCCATAGGAGTCTTCATGGTGCTGGATGAATCCATACCATACTTCCTTATGAGTTCTAGGGTGAACTTAGACTGGTATATGGATAAACCATTCTCAGTCTGTTTAACTTGGAGATCCAAGAAAAACTTCATCTCTCCCATACTACTCATCTCAAATTGACCTTGCATAAGTTTTGCAAACTTTTTGCAAAGGCTGCTTTCAGTAGACCCAAATATAATGTCATCTACATATATTTGGACTAGTATAACTTTGCCTCTAGATTCCCTAAGGAATAGAGTCTTATCTATTTTCCTCCTTGAGAACTTGTTCTCAATGAGGAAACTAGATATGGTTTCATACCAAGCCCTAGGGGCTTGCTTTAACCCATATAAAGCTTTCCTAAGTCTATAGACATGATGAGGTAGAGTTGAATCAACAAAACCTGAGGGCTGTTCCACATAGACTTCTTCTTTAAGATTACCATTAAGGAATGCTGACTTGACATCCATTTGGTAAACCTTGAATCCTTGATAGGTTGCATAGGCTAAGAATATCCTTATGGCTTCCAGTCTGGCTACTGGAGCAAAGGTTTGATCAAAGTCAATACCTTCTTCTTGCTTATATCCTTTAGCAACCAATCTAGCTTTATTCTTAATGATGACCCCTTGTTCATCCATCTTATTCCTGTAGATCCACTTGGTTCCTATTATATTGTGGTCTTTAGGTTTAGGAACAAGTTCCCAGACCTTGCACCTTTTGAACTGATTAAGCTCTTCTTGCATTGCTTCAGTCCATTGTGGATCCAGTATTGCTTCTTCAAACTTCTTTGGTTCAACTTGAGATAGAAAACTGGAGTAGATTGTTGCATTCAGGTTTCTGCTCCTTGTTTGTACTCCTTGTCTTGGATCTCCAATAATCTGCTCTACTGGATGATCTCTAAGATGCCTATTGGCTGGAGGCATCCTAACTTCTGGTTGAGCCTCTTCAGCATCTCCATCATGCTGTACTTCTTCTGCATTTGCCATTGGTACATGTAGTTCTCCCCCTGGACAATAGCTACTGTCTTCTACTTGCTGTCTTGCAGCAGGTACTTCTTCTATTGTAAGCTTATCCATCTTCTTTGTTAAACCTGTGGGGCTGCATACACTACTAGACAACTCATTATTAATAAGTTTAGTCTCATCAAAAACTACATGCACAGATTCTTCTACAACTTGTGTAGTCAAGTTGTAGACTCTATAAGCCTTACTGTTGTTGCTGTACCCAACAAAAATTCCCTCTTGGGACTTGGCAGCAAACTTAGTCAAGTAAGACTTTCCATTGTTAAGTATGAAGCATTTGCAACCAAAAATCCTGAAATAGGATAGGTTTGGTTTCCTGCCTTTCACAACTTCATAGGGGGTCTTGTTGAGGCCTTTAGTTATGGTAGCCCTATTGATAACATGACATGCGGTATTAACTGCCTCAGCCCAGAAATATTCTGGTAGTGATGTATCACTTAATAGGGTCCTACTAGCCTCTATCAAGGTTCTATTCTTCCTCTCAGCAATGCCATTTTGCTGAGGTGTTCTAGGTGAAGAGAATTCTTGAAATATCCCAAATTCTTCACATAGTTTTGTCATGCTTTCAGACTGAAATTTAGTACCATGGTCACTTCTAATCTTGACCACTGTACTATTTAGTTCATTCTAAATTTGCCTGACAAAGCTACGGAAGACACTAGGTGTTTCAGATTTCTATCTTAAGAAGAACACCCAGGAAAACCTTGAGTAGTCATCTACAACTACAAGGGTATAGACCTTCCTACCTAAGCTGTGAACTGGCATTGGACCAAAAAGATCCATATGCAAGAGGTATAAACACCTCACAGCATCTTTGTTTTCTATGCTTCTAAAGGTGGATTTAGTCTGCTTGCCCTTTTGACAAGCCGAGCAAATACCATCTTTAACACACTTAACTTGAGGACTATTCCTCACTAACTCTTTGCTAAAGAGTTTGCTAATTGTCTTGTAGTTAAGATGGCCAAGCCTCTTGTGCCATTTGACATAATGAGAGACTGTCTCATCAGCTACAAGATACACTGGAGAACTAATGTTCTCAATCATGATGTCTAAACAATAGACATTCCTTTTCCTATAACCTGTCAAAATGATATCTTGATCACTTGACCTCTTGATATGACAACCATTTTTAACAAATGAGATGTCATACCCTACATCACTTAATTGACTTATACTTATTAGGTTGTGTTTCAACCCTTTAACATAAGCCACTTGAGTAATGGTAACCAAGTTGCTAGAAATGTTACCAAATCCTTTGATGATTCCTTTTTCAGAACCACCAAAGGTGACTTTTGGACCATCTTTTATTGGAATGTAGTTCTTTAGTAATCCTCTAGTTCCAGTCATATGTCTGGAACATCCACTGTCCAAGTACTATGTTGGGGTATGGCCACTTGGACTCACCTGCAAAACAGATTAATGAACCTTAGAACCCAAAGAATTCTTGGGTCCTTGGTACTTGTTAGTTTGCAACTTGACAAAACTACCTACTGGCTTTCCAACATGTAATTTGCAACTCACTTTGGCACTAACATTGTGCCAACAGTCCACTGCAAAATGGCGAACTTTGCCACAACACCAACATTCAAACTTGTTGTACCTTTGCTTAGGTACTGTCTTTGCTGCCTTATCTACAGTAGACTTGTTGATTGTTGGGGCTTTGCCCTTGGACTTGGACTTGACAGTCCTTGTAGGTTTAATAAAACCCAGTCCAGCCTTACCCTTGTGATGAACAAATTCATCAATTATGGGTAACACTGACTTAGGTTTAGAAAACCTAGCAACAAGCTATCTCTCCTTCTGAAGATTGATCTCCAGACACTTGATTTGATCATTCTTAAAGGTGATAGTCCCCATCTGAATCACTGTTATGTGGTTCAGCCTGGCTATCTCATTAAGCTTTTGATCAAATAGCTTCTCAGAATCTGTTACAGCAGCTTTAAGATCAGCAATTTCCTTTGCCTGACTTTTGGCTAGGGACTTGCTTTTATCGTAAGCTTGTAACAGTACTTTATATTCATCTATAATCTGATGAATATCTTCCTCAGACTCAGATACACTCTCATCACTAGATGATGATGAATCTGATTCTGTACTAGAACAAGAAACTGAACTTAAAGTTGAACTTTGTACCTTACTGGGTCCTGGCTGCTCCAGGATTTTGTCATGCTCTGTCAAAGCCATTAGCCTTTAGCATTGACTGTCTTCTTGTTCATAAATAGACTCCATTATCTGCATGAATTCTTCTTCTTCTTATTCAGCAAACAACCCTATTTATGCCTCAGCATCAGACTCAGTTTCTGAAGAAGAGATATCTGAAAGAGTCTTCTCCTTCTTGGCAACAAAAGACTTCTCTTTCTTGCCTTTGAAATGAGTCTTCTTCCTGTCACTAGACTCCTTTCTCTTTTCTGGACATTCTGCAATAACATGGCCTTGTCTATTGCAGCAAAAACACACTATTTTTGAAACAGTTGCCTTGCTAGATTTAGTCCTCTTCCTGTCCTTCTTTGAGGCCTTTTTATCCTGATGAAAATCTTCTTTTTCTTTTGAAGTAGAAGGCCTTGACCTCCACTGTTTCTTCTTCAAGAATTTCTGAAAATGTCTAGTGAAGGCAGCAAAGTCTTCATCATTTTCACTGCTTTTAGATTTTGTGCTGACTGACTCATCTGACTCTTATTCAACTACCTTTGGAGGTGGAGTTGATGACTTATTCCTGCACTTTCTGGAGGCTTCTGTCTTGAAAGCTACTGTTCTTTCCTTGTGTTCAGTTCTTGTTGATTTCTCCTCCTCTTTCCTCACTGTCAATTGCATTTCATAAGAAAATAACTTGCCAAACAGTGTAGGTGGAGGAATTTCTCCCAACTTAGCCATTTCTCTAATGGCACCAATCTTTGTGTCCCAATCTTTAGTTAGGGACCTTAGGAACTTGTTATTTAGTTCATAATTGCTGAACTCTCTTCCATAAGACATGAGTTCATTCATTATTCTGTTGAACTTCATATAGCACTCAGTTATGCTATCACCCTTTCCTTGTCTAAAACTCTCATACTCTTGATTTAGCAAGGATTTTCTATCTTGTCTAACTTCTTCAGAACCCTCCATATACACAATAAGAGTGTCCTACATTTCTTTGGCTGTCTTATAGTGTATAAGATTCTGAAATGTTGCATCATCTATGGCACTCACTATAATGTTTTGTGCCCTTTTGTCCATGGTGGCTAGGACAATCTCATCCTTAGTAATTTCAGAGAAATCCTTTGGGGTTCTCTGATTTGCATCTAGAACTGATATCTTCATGGGCACATAAGGCCCTTCCTTTACTGTGATGTAGATTCTAGGGTCTGAGGCCTCCATAAACAGCCTTACCCTTTCCTTCCAAATCCCAAAGATTTCCTTTCTGCATATAGGTAATTTCATGGAACCCAATTCCTTGTGATTCTCAGAGGAACCCATGGTTCTTGATTTTCTTGAATCTGTAATTTGTCTTAGACTGAATCTGCCAATCAGGATCTCCTTAGACTGTTAGTCCTTTTTGAGGAACCTTGCTCTGATACCACTTGAAAGATATAGTACCTAAACACCTAGAGGGGGGGTGAATAGGTGACCTAATCCTTTTCAACTTTAATGGCAGCAAACAGTTATATCACAAAATCTACTCTACTTTTGCACAGAAATCACACAGCAAAACACAGCACAGCAGACACAGAGTTTTATAGTGGTTCCCCAAGATTTGGGTACATACACTTTCCCCCTTCGCCTATCTAGCAGTGTACTAGATTCGGCCAAACTTCACCACTGTCTCAGAACCCAAACTGGTTCCTACACCTCAGGCCCAAAGCCTTACAACTCAGCTTTTCCACAAAGCCTACACTCAGCCACAAAGGCCTACACTCAGCCAACAAGGCCTACACTCAGCCAACAAGGCCTACACTCAGCCAACAAGGCCTACACTCAGAGATTTCAATCTCCTACACTCAGGCTCTCAAGCTCTACCCTCAGCCTTTATAGTTACAGGCTTACAATCACTCAGATCCAAAGGATCCTACAATATAAAAATGAATTTACAAATATTAACTCAACAACTCAGAAACAAGAGAGGGGAGTTGTGAGTTTCTAGATGAGTTCTTGGAAGAACTCAGCTGGATTCAATCTGACTTAGCTTTCTTCAAAGCTTCTTGAAAGTAGAACTGAATAAGATTGATTCCTTCTGCAGTTGATCCTTGACCTCTGCTTCTTAAGATCCAGAATTAAAACTGAATCCTTCTTCTCAGCCTAGTTCCAACGGCTGATTTCTTGGATGGAGCCCTCTCTCTCCAACTTCTTAGATCTGCACTTGGACAGCTAGATCTTCTTGATTTGATGCTTGATCAAACAACTCTGTGAACCACTTTTTGAATTGCTTCAGCAACTTCTTCAACCATAGTTTCTGTAGACTGTATGAGTCTATTTATAGGCCTTCTTCATGGTAACCGGCTGGTCCGGTCCATAACTGAATTCTGACATCTTTGACAGGTGCTGTAGACAGGCTGGAACGACAGCTGTCAAGTCATCCAGTCAGTTCTTGAAAATCTCTAACTGTCTGACAGTGTCGAGACTTTCTGTCTTTAAGTGTCGACACTTATAGACTAAGTGTCGACACAAGTTGTGTAAGTGTCGACACAAGTCTACAAGGTGCCGACACAACTCCTTGTGTTGTAGATACTATGTCTCGACACAGTTTCTTCTGCATGTGTTGACACTGAAATTGAGTGTCGACACAAGTACTTGATCTTCTATCTTTTGCTGAATTCTTCTAAGTGTCGACAGATCTCCTTTGTGTCGACACAACTTCTTGTGTTGAATCTGTTAAGTGTCGACACTACTTCTTGGTGTCGACACATAGTCTTCAATGTTGATACTTATTGAGTGTCGACACAGCTCCTTGTGTCGACACTTGTACTTCTGTTGAGACTTCAGCTGAGTGTCGACACATAGTCTTAGTGTCGACACTTGTACTTAGAATATTTTGTTGATCTTTCTGTTCTTTGCTAAGTGTCGACACAGCTCCATGTGTCGACACTTTCTTCAAGTGTAGAGTCTTCAGCTGAGTGTCGACACATTGTTCTAGGTGTCGACACTTACTTCAAGTGCTGACTCTTCTGTTGAGTGTCGACACATTGTTCTGAGTGTCGACACTTATACTTAGTCTCTGCTTATTTTTGCTGAGTGTCGACACAGCTCCAAGTGTCGACACTTTCTGGTGTAGACACAGTTCTTCTAGGTGTCGACACTGCTGTTAAGTGTCGACACAGCTTTACTGCACTTTTCTTCACTGAGTGTCGACACAGCTCCTTGTGTCGACACTTTGTGTCTGGTGTCGACTCTGCATCCCAGGTGTCGACACAATGACTCCAAGTGTCGACACTGCTTGTCTGGGTGTCGACACAAGCTTTCTTAAGTGTCGACACTTTCCCTCTGGGTGTCGACACATGGACTTAGAAATTTTTGCTTCAGTCCTACAAATACTTAACCTGCACAAGTAACTCAAAAACACATCAAATACATTTTGATGTATATCATTGAGTTGGGTGAGTCTTCTTCAAATCAGGTACATTTAAACCAATGTACCCAACAATTACCTCACCTCAAAATCAAAACTCACTTCATAAACCCACTACCACCTTAGCCAATTACACGATTCTAGAATTAATTCAAAAATCTATTTGAGTGCATAATTAGTAAATTGTATTATTTCCAGTAACACTCCTATAAGCTAGATTTCATATAATTCCAAACTATTTTCGTTAATCTAACCATTACAAATATTGCCTTCTATTTGATTACATCAAGAGGTCTTTTGGCCAAAACTTTTGCGCCATTAAAATCATCTACATAATTTTAGGACTTAACTCTTACACCCCGTATATTTATTTAGATCTCTCTTACAATTGATTAAGCGATAGCTAAACTTAGAGTTTTTCGAATTCCTTATAAGTTCACCTGAAACTTTTGCTCTAGAATAACAAAAGCTTAAGTATGGGGGTATTTGATGAATTGTAAATATACGTATTTTTATGTACATAAATTTAGTCGTTATAGTGTATTACCTTTATTTTTACTTTTTTTATTCAATAAATTGCTCTTTTTATTGTAAATATTATACTAACTTATTTTATTTTATTTTTCAGAAAAATTCCAAATTCTGCCAAAATTGGGCAGTACACGCCCGTGTAATTTTGGTCACGCCCGTGACTAGGGCGTGACAGCTCAAAATCCCGTGAAGTAGCAAATTTCTGAAGTGAAAAGCTTGACACGCCCGGTCACACGCCCGTGACATGACCCGTGTCCAGCGCTCGACGATTTCCGCTCGACGATTTCCGCGCTCGCCGATTTCCGATCGACGATCGTCGAACACCCGTCACGCCCGTGATCTGGGGCATGACCACTCCATCAAGCTCGATGAAATGTTCCGCTCGACGATTCTACGCTTGTCGAAATTCGCGCTCGACGATTTCCGCTCGACGATCGTCGACACCTCCGCGACAAGCCCAGCGTCACGCATGTGACCTGGGGCGTGACTCCTCTTCCCGCTCGACGAATTTTTCTCTCGATAGTTTCCGCTCGACGTTTGTCGAGTGTCGACTCAACCCAACACACCCAGAGTCACGCCGTGACCTGGGGCGTGACTTCTCCACCTAGCCGATAAGACCCGCGCGACGACTTTTGATGCACCGCGCCCAGATCCACCTCCTTGACACGCCCATTGTCATACCCGTGACCTAGGGCGTGACCGCTGCATGACCGACACGTGTCCAGCCTGAAGTCCACTTTCCCGTCAAATCACCAGCTGCATTTTGTACAGTGCTGACACGCCCCCCTACACGCCCGTGTCAGGGGGCGTGTTCCTCAAAATTTTGTCTGTAAATTCCAGTGTTCTGCTTGAGTTCTCGTTCGACTTTTTGGATCCATTTTGTATAAGTGTTATGCTGCTGGGATGAAATCCAAATGTGTTGTAAGGGATATTTTCTCCCCCCCTCTCTTCTATTTTAGCTTTGTAATCACCTTTTTTATTAATTCAATTATAGTTTTTTTTCCGTTACATCCCTTGGACTTCATCTATGTTTCATCCCTTATGCAATCTTATCTTTTTTGCTTTTGTTTTAACTTAGTTTTTTTGTTCTTCTTTATACGTGTGTGTGTGTGCGTGAGTATAACTTGATAATTTTATGTTCTTAGTTTTGTTAACTTAGAATTGTTATAGGTTTATTTGCATTCCTATAGATCTGTCAAAAATGTTTTCAAAGTGGTTTTCATTTCTTTTAACTTAGATTTTTCTTTTTAGGTTGTAAAACTTTTTCGTTCTTTTAGCTTTATTTTCACTTTTTAATCACTTTTTCAGAGTTATAGGAATGATTATATAGTTGTTTTAATTTTTCATGCACTTAGTTTTTCATTTTAAACTTTTGCTCTTTTTATTTTTTTGTTCTCTTTTTACGCATTTCTACCGCAATCTAGCGGTAGAAATGTATTCATTTTAATTTTTTGAGCACTTGTGTTTTTCTTTTTTATTTACAAAACTTTCTTCCCCTTTAATTTTTATTTTCACTTTTTATGCATTTCTACCGCATTATAGCGGTAGAAATGCAGTTGTTTTAATTTTTTTAGCCACCTTGTTTTTCGTATAATTTTTATAGCTTTCTTTCATTTCTGTAGAGTGCGTGAGTGTGCGCATTTATTTCCTCCTACTCGTTAAGAGTTCAATGGAGCTGTGTTTTATTTCTTTAGAGTTGTGTTTACTGTTCTGCAGTATGCGTGTGTTTTACTTTCTGTAGAGTGTGTGAGTGTGTTGTATTAAGCATTTTATTTCCGCCTACTCGCTAGGAGTTAAATGACAGGTCTTTATTTTCCTACTCATTTGAGTAGGATTTGTGTGTGAGAGTTTTACTTTCTGTACAGTGCGTGCGTGTGAGCATTTATTTAGTCCTACTCATTTGAGTAGGATCCGCTTTCTTTCTCCCGCCCACGCATTTGCATCGGGACTCGCATTTTACCGCGTTCATTTCAATCTTACTCGTTTGAGTAGGACTTGCAATTTACTGCTTTCTTTCCTGCTTTCATTTTCTTGCTTTCTTTACTGCTTTCTTTATCGCTTTCTTTTCTGCATTTCCTCGTAAGCCGTCCCCATTCCGATGAGTGAATAACTGTTCTTAGCGCTCAGTATCGAAGAGCATTGGGACAAATAAAATAGCTTAAAATAATTAAAGGTCTCATTTTTCTAATTAATTAAAGTACTTATGGTTTTCCCGGGGTAAACGACGCGTAGGATCACATATCGATGTGTGGGCCCTATTTCTGTTTTCCATACGCTGGCCGAGAGGTCGTGCATATGGACAGATCACCCCTTGGCAAAGAGAGTTCTGCACTAACCCTCGAGAAAGGAGGCGCACCAACTCTACCGGATTGGGTTCCCCACCCAATAGCGGGGTTCTTAGCGTAATGCGGGCGTTAAGAGAAATACTTCATCGGAGTAACGTTCGGTCGAATAGTCTTAGCGTTCTGGTGAGCGATAGTCCTAGAGATAAGAGAGCTCATTCTAGTGGAACCTCCATGGCAAGTCTCCGCCTTAATTAATTAGAAATTTAGGATCTTTTTTTAAAGTATATTTTAGTTCCAAATCGATTCGATGTCGTTGCGTTAAGATTTTCATCGGCTCCACCTTTTATGCTTTATTTTTATGCTTTCATTTTCTTTTTTTATATATATAAAATACACGACAAGTAATTATCGGTAAAATAATAGTCCCCTCCAGGGAAGAGTAGAAATAATCGAACAGACCCCGAGAACAATACGACCTCGATATTCCACCCGGAATATCCTGTAGTACTCACGATAGGTGCACTTGTCTCGTTTCGTTAAAACTCGCTTTCACTGTTTTATATCCAAATAAATAAATACGCGGGCCCCGTTTTCTAAATAAAAACCACATCCACCTTTTTCCTTAAATAAACCGCCCGGAGCGCCGCGGGAATTTTCACCAAATTTTGGAGTTTTAACCGCATTAAGTTTTTGGACTTGATGCGAAAATATCAATCAGCGAGCCGATGAAATCCAATCCTGCCAAGAAGGCCAAGTCCATCCCGAAGGATGCTGAATCCATCTATCGTGACCTGGAATCCACCTTGACTCCCGGCCTCACCTCCTCTAAATTAGTTGATGACTCCAAGGGGAAAATTGTTGTTGACATTCTAGTCGACCCCGAGAACCATCAAACAAATGTCGAAACCTCCACACCACGAGTCCACACCCCATAAGACAACTCGCAGCCTCATACTCCTCCCAACACTCGCATGCATAGCAAATCACCTCCCTTTGGGACCACGGGGCTGGATCTGCTGAAGTCCATGTCGCCAACTCATACTCCTTCTCAACAGCGCGCACCTATTCCTGCATTTATGGGGGAAAAAGGCTGGAGACATCCCGGTTCCCAGCTTCAACCTCATCTCCCCAGGAACCCATCCTCCTACTCGCGGTAAGAATATAGCCCTGCCTCCTTCGCATACCCCCGAAGAACTATCGAGCTCATCCCGTAAGTTCCACTTTTGTTAGAACATTTTACCTAGGCATCTTTATTGCACACACATCCTTTTTCTACTGGAGTTGATTGTTTTTGTAGGGCTCCCTGCTCTATCTCAAGTCAAGAAATCTTATGAACAAGCTCGCCACTCGCCACCCCATGACCCCTGGTTGGAAAGCTTCTTGGATGATTCGCTGGATCCTACAAAGCTGAGGCGACGAGTAATAGAAGTGCTGAAGATACAGGATGCTGCCTTGCTTTAACTTCGAGCGGGCAACGTATACCGCAAGCGAAGACTGTAAGCACTGGAGCAGGACTTCGTGCTACTCGCGGATAAGCTAGAACATGGCTCGGCACGCTAGATGATGTCCCCCACCCCATGTATGGAGAGACTTGATGAACGTGTGTATAACGACCCAACCTTTTAGACCAAGTGTCAGTGGCCTACCAACAGCCCAGGTTTAGAGCTCAGAGGCCCACCGCACCCTTCATGGGCCGATGTCTTGTCTCGACCCACGACACCACTGGTAGTAAGCCTAAACATCAAGGCCTGCAGGCCCAATGCACCCCAACCAAATTTTTGCCCCTGTTTATCAGTAGCGGTAGGTTGTTTCCATGGGGTCTCGAACCCACAACCTTGATAAGAGAGTCATAATACTACCCCTCATCACCAACTGAGCTACAGCTCAGTTGGTGATGAGAAGTGGTAATAAGACTCTCTTTTCAAGGTTGCGGGTTCGAGATGTCATGGCAACAACCTACCGATGCAGATAAACAGGCGCGAAGATTTGGTTCGGGTGCATTGGGCCTACAGGCCTTGATGTTTAGGCTTACTACCAGTGGTGTCGTGGGGAGAGACAAGCCACGGGCCAATGAAGGGTGCGGTTGGCCTTTGAGCTCTAAACCCTGGCTGCTGGTAGGCCGGCGACGCTTGGTCTAAAGGGCCGGGTCGTTACAAAAAAAGTGCACTATTTTGTAACGACCCGACCCTTTAGACGAATCATCGCCGGCCTACCAGCAGCCCGGGTTTAGAGGTCAGATGCCAACGACACCCTTCATGGGTCGGTGGCTTGTCTCGCCCCACGACACCACTGGTAGTAAGCCGAAACATCAAGGCCCGCAGGCCCAATGCACCCCAACCAAATCTTTGCACCTTTTTATCAGCAGTGGTAGGTTATTGCCACGGGGACTCGGACCCGCAACCTTGATAAGATATTCTTATTACCACTCCTCATCACCAACTGAGCTGCTTAGTTGGTGATGAGGAGTGGTATTAAGACTCTCTTATCAAGGTTGCGGGTTCGAGACCCCGTGACAACAACCTACCATTGCTGATAAACAAGCGCGGAGATTTAGTTGGTGTGCATTGGGCCTGCAGGCCTTGATGTTTAGGCTTACTACTAGTGGTGCCGTGGTGCGAGAAAAGCGACCGACCCATGAAGGGTGCGGTGGGCCTTTGAGCTCTAAACCCAAGCTGCTGGTAGGCCGGCGACGCTTGGTCTAAAGGGCTGGGTTGTTACAGCGTGCAAACCTTCAATCGGGACCTGGACCTGGTTTGTGAGTTCCGCAACCCGCACCGACATCCGGGGATGGGGGCGTGAACCCAGGGTAGATGGAAATGGCTCCCTATCTGAGCCTATCGACCCTAACTATCACAACCCGTATTTTCACCGCCAATTAAGTATATCAGAGTAAGGGAAATATTCTCGTCATGATGCCATGTCAACAGGGGATAACTGCGGATGCTCAGGTAAAACTCCTACTTAGCCATGAAGAAAGGTTCTTTAAGTTATTTAGAGTTAAAATCAATTTGAGTATAGTAGTTAGTTGTATCGCTCGGCTTAGTGGCTCATCTAGTCCACGAAGAAAGTAGTTATACGCTGCGGAAAATACTTCTTTTATGAGATTGAACTTCCTACATGAGCTTAGAGGTTCCTAGAGGATACCTCAAGGTATGCAAGTTCTAAATTTATAATAACAATAAAAGTAGATTTTTATGTTCGCTAAATATAGTGATTTTACATTTTTTTTAAAAAAAGGTACAATGCATGAGATAATAGTAGTCGTTTTTTTATATTTGAAAATAGCTACAATGCAATCCTAACATAAAACGTCCCAGAGAGCAAGTAATCCACATCTATAGAAAGAAAAACTAAGCAGCTAGCAAGTATCCAAAAAGAACAACAGTCTTGTAGGCATCAACAAACTGACACGAACAAACATAAATGCAAGTATGTCTGCAATAGTAAAGAAAAATAATCAACAATTTACCCTGCTATGGCGAGGCAACAACTACGGCCAACGCTATCGCACAAGCACTCCAAAACCAGTACCGAACTCAGCTACAGCTCTGAACCTGAGGCATTCCAAAGACAGAACACCTCAGCAAGAAGGTACAAGTGATGGCAGAAAGTAAGCCAAATGTAAACAAAGTCAAGGGATACCAACCCAAGATCAAAGGAAAAATACTTAATTAAGAAACAACAGTAAGGTGCAAAAGTAAAAAAGGGAACACTTACGTGAAGTGTCACGTAAAATAATAGCACCCCAAATACACAAGACCATAAGGGGAAAATGGTAAAGATTAAGTCATCCGGAAGAGGAACAAACCCCTACTAGCCACCTGTAAGACCCTTTTTTTTTTTTGGACACCGGGGTCTTAGGCCCAGAACCGCCGTTTTGCGGTGACTCCTTCACGCCCTGAAGAGTCATCACCACAAAGCGCCGATTCTGCCGGCCATCTCGATCACATAAAAGTAGCAAAATAATGAAGTAAATGTAAACTATATGTCCACAGAGAATCACATGACATAATAAATATAACTCCACGAAGGGAGTGTCCACAGAAAATAACATCAGAGTAGCAAAACGGGCTTATGCCCGGTACATCAAATCCTCACTACAAGATCTCTCATGAAGAAACAAAAGTAGAAAACTGCTCAGGGTCGAGACTCACGGTCCCGGCTGTGTGTACTCCGGAGCTAGACTGCCCCACCTCCAAGCGCACCGGTCTCTGGGGCTGCTCCTCCATGCTGGTCTCCGCGATCCCCTAAATGATGCGGTTCGAAAACTGTTGAAGTTGGTGACCGGGCGGTCTGGCGGTTTGTCTTGGCGGGTTGAAGACCGCGCGGTCTGGCGGTTTGTCTCAGTCGGCTTGGAGACCGGGCGGTCTGGCGGTTTACCCTTGCAGTCTCTCTTCCTCTCTGGTGGTAGCCGTGCGGTTTGCCCTGCTGTCTAACCACGCGGCTTGTGCGGTTTGTTTTGTATAGTCCGCCTGTCCTGTAAATTATAGTCCCACATCTTTTATTTGTATTCTCTCATCTCTCCTCCATTCTATATAAAGGAGGGCATACCTTTGTAATAGATATCTTTTTTTGGATAATAAAATTTCAATTATTCAAAAGTTTATTCGCTTGTTCTCTACTTTTCGCTTCTTGTCTCTACTTTCTAACATGGTATCAGAGGACACGGTCATTTCCTCCTGATTCTGTGCGGCCTCTGTTGTTCGCGACCTGTTTTCCGCGTTCTGCGACTTGATTCGCGGCTTTCCCTCTCTTCTATCCGCGCGGCTTGTTTCTATCCGCGCGGCTTGTTTCTGTCCGCTGACCTGTTCGCGCGGCCTGCTTCTTCTTGGTTCTCTTCTCCCTCTACTCTTTGTCGCAGCGACCTGTTTCGTTGTCGCCGCGCTCCTTGTTCTTTCTTGCCTCTCCGACTTCCTAGTCGTTGCGGTCTGTCTCTGTCCGCATGTCTTGTCTCTATACTCGCGGTTTGCTGCTGTGATCTGCCTGACCGTGCGGGTTGTTCCTTTTTCACCCGCATCTTGGTCGCGGTCACCTGCTCTTCTCTTCTCTTCTGTTCGCTCGGTCTTCTCAGTCCGCGCGACCTCTTCCCCACTGGACCTTTGCCTGCTTTTTCGCCGCTTACTTCTTGTTGCCTTCTACCCGCTCCTGCTTGCTAGTCGCCTCGGCCTCATATTTGGCCGTGCGACTTGTTCTCCTCTGTTCGCCCGACTTTTTCAGGTCGTGCGACTTCTTTCCCTCTGCTTTGCTCGGCTTCTTAGAAGCGGCCTTCCTAGCCGCCCGACCAATTTTCTGGTCGCCCGGCTTGGTGCTCTATTCTCTTCTCGCGGCTTGTTCTTCTCGTCGCGGTTTGCTACTCTCTTGCTTCCATGGCTTTCCTCTCCTCCAGCCTGTCCGCCTCCGTGGTCACCTCTTCTGGTAGTGCTCATGTTGTGACTCGCGGACAATGGCTCATCGACTCTGGTGCAACAAATCATATGACAGGCAACCCTCAATGTTTCTCTCTTCTTGACACACAGGCTCAGTTGCCCCCGGTCATTGTCGCTGATGGATCTCCCTCCCCGGTCCATGGGACGGGCATGGTTCAAGTCACTCCATCTCTCTGCTTGGCTGATACCCTCTATGTTCCCAAGTTTCCGTGCAATTTATTATCGGTTACTTCTTTATTGAAGCAACTACGGTGTTCTGTCACATTCACCCCTACCTCTTGTGCTTTTCAGGATCCGGACTCCCAACGGACGATTGCTACCGGGACTGAGAGTGGTGGCCCCTACTTCCTCGACAACGTTTCTGCTCTATCCGCCTTCTCCTCCTCCTCTACAGATCTTCTCCAATGGTATCTTCGCCTTGGACATGCTCCTCCCCGCATTCTACGACAGCTCCTGCCGCACCTCCCTCCTCATCATCCTCCTCTAAACTGTGATGCATGTCAACTTGGTAAACATCACCGCTCCTCCTTCCCACCAACGCAAAGTCGGGGCTCTTCCCGTCCATTCGACCTCGTTCACTCTGACATATGGGGTCCCGCTCCTACCCTCACCATCGGTCGGGGCAGTTCCTATTTTGTCACCTTCATTGATGATTTCTCTCGGTCTACGTGGGTATATCTTCTTAAAGATCGCTCCGAGTTGTTTTTTGTTTGGACCTCCTTTTATTCGATGGTTACCACTCAGTTTGCTACGTCTATTAAAATCCTTCGTTCTGACAATGCTAAGGAGTATCTTAGCCACGACTTCTCCTCCTTTTGCACTCATCATGGTGTTATTCGTCAAACCAGTTGTGTCTACACTTCCCAACAAAATGGGGTGGCGGAACGCAAAAACCGTCACCTCCTTGATGTCGCTCGCACTATGATGACTCAAATGCATGTTCCTCGCTCCTATTGGGGCTATGCTGTCCTTCTCTCCTGCTATCTCATCAATCGCCTTCCCTCCACCGTTCTCCACGGTGCTACCCCCTTCTCCATTCTTTATCCGGACAAGGATCCCTTTCCTCTTCCTCTACACATCTTTGGGTGCACCGCTTTTGTGCACTCTCCCGCTGCCACCCGTGATAAACTCTCACCCCGTGCCACCAAATGTGTCTTTCTGGGCTACTCGCCCACTCAGAAAGGCTATTGTTGCTTTGACCCTGTTACCCGCAAGCAATTTGTCTCTGCGGATGTCACCTTCTTTGCCAATGCATCTTACTTCTCTCCCGCTTCCTCTTCTCCTCCTCCTGCTCCTACTTCTCATACCAACTCATCCCTTCCCTCTGCTCCCACTGAGGTTCCGTCCTCTCCACCCACTCCACCGTCTTCCCCATCCTCCTCATCTCCACCCTCTCCTCCGCTTTCTCCCTCCACTCCGCTGCCATCTCTCTCTACTCTCGGGCCAGCTCTCTCCAACACGGATACTCCGGATACTGAGGCACCTGCTGACCTGGATCTCCCGATTGCTCTTCGCAAAGGGGTTCGGGCTTGTACCCACCATCCTCTTGCTGCGGTTGTTTCCTACGATCGCCTTACCCCTGCTCGCCGAGCCTTTGCCCTAGCTATCTCGGCCACTACCACCCCCCGTTCCTACCAGGAGGCCCTTACTATTCCTCACTGGAAAGTTGCCATGGATGAGGAGATTGCTACTCTCACTGAACGGGGTACCTGGACCCTTGTTCCGCCTCCTTTCGGCACCGATGTTGTTGGTTGTCGCTGGGTCTTCGTGGTGAAGTTTCTCCCGGATGGCAGTGTGGATTGTTATAAGGCTCGCCTGGTTGCCAAGGGTTTTACCCAAACTTATGGGGTTGATTACTTTGACACTTTCTCGCCCGTGGCTCGCCTCAGCACTATTCGGGTTCTTCTCTCTGTCGCTGTCAACAGGGATTGGCCCATCTCGCAGCTAGATGTTAAGAATGCCTTCCTCTATGGAGATCTGCAGGAAGCTGTTTACATGGAGCAACCTCCTGGGTATGTTGCTCAGGGGGAGACACGGGTATGCCGGCTAAAGAAGGCTATCTATGGCCTCAAGCAGAGTCCTCGTGCCTGGTTTGACAAGTTCAGTGGCATTGTTGCGGCCATTGGTTTTACACGAAGCTCAGCAGATCACTCCTTGTTTGTTCGGAAAACCGCCTCTGGTCTTGTTGTTCTTGCGGTTTATGTTGATGACATTCTTCTTACTGGCGATGACCAGGATGGGATACTGATGACCAAGAAACACCTTCGTCAACATCTGGTTACAAAGGATATGGGCTCCCCGAAATACTTTCTGGGGATTGAAATCTCTAGAAATCCCAACTCCATGGTCCTTTCACAATGGAAGTATGCTCTTGATCTTTTAAAGGATGCAGGACTCACTGGTGCTAAACCTGCACGTTGTCCTATGGCTGCTGGAGAAGACAAAACTTGGACAGATGACTCACCTCTTCTCTCTGATCTTACGAGATACCGGCGTCTGGTGGGCAAGCTCATATATCTTACGGTAACCAGACCCGACATCTCCTATGCTGTTGGCAAGGTGAGCCAGTTCATGCAAGCTCCGAGGGAGTGTCATCTACAATCTGCTCTGAGGATATTAGAGTATATTAAAGCTGCTCCAGGGAAAGGACTCCTATTTCAGAAGAATGGTCACCTAAGGGTTGAAGCTTACTCTGATTCAAGCTATGCGGATGACAAAGGGGACCGCAAATCGACTTCAGGTTTCTGCACATTTGTTGGAGGCAATCTTGTGAGTTGGAAGAGCAAGAAACAGTCTGTCGTTTCCAGGTCTAGTGCAGAGGCTGAATATCGTAGCATGGCATCGACTACATGTGAGTTGAAGTGGTTGCGGGCTCTCATGCTTGACTTAGGAGAGGTTTACAACTATCCTCTTCCTATGTTCTGTGACAATAAGGCCGCGATACACATTTCCAAAAATCCGGTCTTTCATGAGAGAACAAAACACATAGAAGTCGACTGTCATTTTATTCGAGAAGAAATATTGAAGAAACAGATTTGCACTCCATTTGTCACGTCCGACAACGAGTTGGCAGACGTCTTCACCAAGCCAGTGTCCGCTTCCTTTTTCCACATCTGTGACAAGCTGGGCATGATCGATATATATGCTCCAGCTTGAGGGGGAGTGTTGAAGTTGGTGACCGGGCGGTCTGGCGGTTTGTCTTGGCGGGTTGAAGACCGCGCGGTCTGGCGGTTTGTCTCAGTCGGTTTGGAGACCGGGCGGTCTGGCGGTCTACCCTGGCAGTCTCTCTTCCTCTCTAGTGGTAGCCGTGCGGTTAGCCCTGCTGTCTAACCGCGCGGCTTGTGCGGTTTGTTTTGTATAGTCCGCCTGTCCTGTAAATTATAGTCCCACATCTTTTATTTGTATTCTCTCATCTCTCCTCCATTCTATATAAAGGAGGGCATACCTTTGTAATAGATATCTTTTTTTGGATAATAAAATTTCAATTATTCAAAAGTTTATTCGCTTGTTCTCTACTTTTCGCTTCTTGTCTCTACTTTCTAACAAAAACCGTTAGTCTAAAAGACTAAGTCCTATCATCCCCCACCCCTTCCCCCACGGCTCCTAGGCACCGAGCGGTGAGGAAGAAAGGGGAGGACTTGAAGGTGGAGAATATCAAAAGCAGATGGCAGCGGTCCTATTCTAGCAAGTTCTATAGCATATAAGGACAATAAGCTGTAATATGAAATGTAACCTTCACTTATGTGAAAAACACATAAGCCAAAGGGTCTTTTGCAAGACTCCCATCGTATAAAAAGTCCCATACCGATTTATACGCTGGGGTGTCGGTGGTCAAACAGCAGTGACTAAATATATCAAAATTAACCTTAATTTATAAACTTGCCCACACAAGCTTATAGACTAAGGGGTCGTTTAGCAGGTCCTAAGGTATAAGCGTCCCATTCCACTTATACTTTAGGTGTCAAGGTTAAAGGTAACGATTATCCCATGACATGCAAGTGGGTATGATGGACATGCAAGTGCAACACACACACCCGACTCTGTGCACACAGACCTTTAGTTCCCCCTTTCTGGAGCCGTAACCTCCCAGGATACCTCCGTAGTGGCAGACGGAAGCGGTGGGTTGGGCCTCGCCCACCTCTAAACCAGTAAAGCACTACCGGTCAGACCTATCGTACGCCTCAATGCTTGGTGCACGAAGCGGACTCCTGCGTACTCTTGCCGGCTGGCGCACCGGACTTCTGTTGGCGAAGTGCTAACCACACTTGCCGAGTCAACGTATTGGCGTCGGTGCATCGACCCTCCAATACCGAAGACACACCACCTTAATTTCCTTTCCTGTTATGCACATGCAAATTAGCGTAATCAAGAACCGAGCCGAAGCTCCCCGGACCCAAAGTCCGCCTTTTAACCATCCGAGCCGAAGCTCCTATCCAACCTATGGTGCCATCAGTGTTGTGGATTGTGCAACCCTAATTACTAAGTTACTCTTTTCAGCTTGTTAAACAGTTTACGTTAACCCAGGACTGCCCCCGGTATTCCCTGTGAAGGGCTCTCAAGGGGCACTAGGAACTATGTTGGGATTACACCCAACGTTCCCTTTCGCAAGGTACTTATTTTATTATTGGTTGATTCCCTTACCCTTTATTTTCTCATATTTCGATATGCTAATCCTAGGGTAATTTGACTCCAACTCTCCTTGGGTAGGACGATCTTTCGTCGGACCCGAACGCCTATAACCCTAGACAGAACCACACCTTACTCACTCATCTTCCCAAGACGCAGCCCATTCCACTTGTCCTTGCAACAATCCATCAGGACCCATCATATTTGCCCTAATTCAAATCCAAATGAAATCCGGCAGTTTTGCTATATGCAGACCACTTAAGCTACATGACCCGTAAAAAGGGAAGTACATGAAATACTCATCCAGTACCCTTATGATAATTATTAGAGGTCAAAAGGACATTTGAAGCATAAATCCAGAAATCCATAATTTTCCTAATTTGTCTGATAATTAATTTATTTATTCTAATGTCCCAAAAGGCCCAGGTTTGAACATGAAGTACCATTTTCAGACAAGCTATTAATCCACTAAATTTATAATAATTACATAATGCCTAATCAACTCTAAATCCTAAGTCTCCAAATTTTTCAGCAAGGTTTTGGCCTTTAAATTAAATTTCAAAGATGCCCCATAAAAAGTCATATTAAAAGATTCTATAGTAATAACACCTCCAAAAATTCAGAGAAAATTAAGGGATGATTGTGATGGACTACAAGTACCCTAGAAAACGTTTCATAATTTATCATTTGGAAATAAAGCTATATTTGATTTTCTTATGAACTCTCTAATTTAAGGGTTAATGAACAAAGTATGCTAATCAATCATCAAATAATTCCACCAAAATTTCCATATGATAACATTGAGCTAAAAACACTATGCAGGAAGTTTCATGATTTTTCAGTAAGTAATGGCCTCTGACAAGAATTATTAATATGTAATCAAAATAGAGCACTTGTGAAGTAGATGCCCTAAATAGATATCCAAAAATTCTAACAAAATTCATACAAGATTATCATAACCTAAAACTAACTCTGCCCATGTTTCATACCCTCTTGATGTGCAGTGAGACCACAATAGCCAAAAAAACTATTAGGGCATTACCATTGATTACTAATGAAGTGCTAAAAATATTGTCCAAAATTCCTCAAGTAAATTATCAGAGGCTCAAAATACCCTAATCCCCTCACTACCCAAATTTGGTTAAGTTTCAAGATGTTTAGCTAACCTGAACCTACACTACAAGTTTTAGGACCTAAGCTAGGGTTAGGGTTTTGGGGCCCCTATCCTTTTCAAAATTAGCTAATATTTTTAACAGAGGGTTCTATATATCCTAGGAACCTCCTTGCAAACTTTGGAGTTCATCCAAGGTGTTTAGTACTTATACCCTTCACAAGGCCAAAAGGTCCCTCCTTAGGGTTTGACCAAGGAACTTAGGGCAAATCTATTCCTCCCTACCCCATATTCCATGGGGAGGTGATAAGTGCTATAACAAGCCAGTGGCCCAAATTTCAGCCTCTGTTGAGGTGATTTGGTCACTCAAAACCAAAAGTGCAACTTTTGACCAAAATGCCCTTTTTAGGGTATAGTTAGGGTTGGGTCAAAACCTATTCAAAACACATCCAAATTAAATGAAATTTTATACAGGTACCTAATTGGAACCCAGAGACCACTCACCAAAATTTGGGATGGTTTGGAGGTGTTTAGAACACCTATTTAATTTATCTAATAATTATTAAATATTTACAAAAACTATATAAATATTTCCTCCAAAAATTCCCATTTTTGGGCAGGCCCTAGGTATATCTAAGATAGACTCTCTGCCAAAATTTCAGCTAATTTGGGCTAGAGGTGAAGGGTGGGCACTCAATTTAATGACTGCCTAGCCCTAAGGGTATGTCCCACCAAAATGGGTGCCCTGGTCAGACCTTACACCCAAAAGGGTTCAAACTAATTTTAAAATAAAGTAGACTCAAGGAACTACAACTTTCATGTTGAAGTATTTTCCACCAGGAGAACCTAAGTATTTTTAAAGTTTAAAACCATTAATATCAAAAACTGTGATAGAATTGCATTAATATGAATTAATTCCTATAGTTTAAAATCGGTCCCGCACGAATCTTGAAGCAAAAGGGACGGAATCCCTTCATCTTCTTCCTTGAGCCGATGGCCAGGATTCATCCCGCCTGGAGCCATTTCCAAACGCCACTGCCGGCGACCCGACCACCTCCCCGGCCGGCCACCGGCTCCACCACCTCCGTTGAGGTGGTGGCCATCCCCAGGCGGCGGCTTGGCCGCCGGAAACCCCTTTTCCGGCGATCCCGATAGGTGAGTTTTCTTCAGAAAAATCCATGAAAACCGAATTGGATCGGGCTCAATTGAGCCCGAACCTTGGTCCTAACGATTGCTATGATCTAACCATGGGTTAAGGAGAGGGGGAGGACCTTCCTGGCGGCCTGGATGCGAGAGGAGCGGCGGGATGCCATTGACGACGGCGGCGGCGCTCGGCTTCTGCAACTGCACAGTGGAATAGCTCATCTCCTCCAGGTAAACGCTCTAAAATGATCCCCTTGGCTCCCTGAAGGTGTTTAAATGGCAAATGGGGGAGAGGGGAGGCTGGTTCTTCAATGGCCATTAACACCATTAAAGGTGTGGCTCGGGTTGTGTGGAGGGGGGCTGAACCCACCCCTTGGTGGCCGGGAAACGGCTGGAATCAACTCCTCTCTCCTAGAGGAGTTGATTGCAGCCATAATTGGTGGCTGTTAGCCTCCTTTGGCCGGCCTCTCTCTTCCCCTTCCTCTTCCCCATTTTCTCTCTCCTCCATTATCATGGAGAGGAGCTCCTTTCTCTCTCCTAGTCACCTCTGGTTGACTAGTCAGCCTTACAAACTAAATGCAGCCCACTTGATCATGATGGTCATGGGAATGGGTTTAGCCTAAGGGAGAAGTGGCTTGGGCTTGGGTTAGCCCTTTTTGGGCTAAGTTTGACTTGACCCAAATGAGGGTTGACTTGGTCAATTTGACCATCTAGGTTGACCCCATTGGGTCCTGGGTGACCCATTGACTTCCCTTAGGGTCTAGGTAGGGTTATGTAGGGTTACCCTGTACTTTGGAGGTCACATACCCTTAGTAAGGGTACTTTGACTAGGTTAGGGCTTGAGTTGACTTGGGTCAACCTGGCCTCTGGGGCTGACCCCAAGGTGTCCTTAGTGACCATTTGATCTCACTTTAGGGTTAGGAGGGCATAGGAGGGGTCCTTTAGGTTAGGAGTAGGTCAGTTGGCCCTAAGTAGGCTAGTTTGACCCCTTTTAGGGCTAGGGTTGACCTTGATCAACTGGGCCTCTTGGGTTGACCCTAATGGGTCCTTTTGGCTCTAATGGGTCTCCCAAAATGTTTGGGAGTGTTGTGGTAGGGTCTTGGGGCCATGGTGAAGCCCCATTGTCATTCTAAACCATTGTTCAAAATTCTACTATTTGCAGACCATGGTGATCCTCAACTTGGCCTCCTATCTCTTGGCTCATTTATGGCTTCCTAGGGTTTGTCATGACCTAGTCATGGCCAAAACCACTCTTCGGGGTCTAGTTGGAAATGGGATGTTACAAATCCCAATAAACAAAACAAAGATTTCGTCCCCGAAATCAAGGTTGGGCCTACGGGTCTTACTACCGAAGGAAAGAGTCTTGTAACATCCCATTATGACGCCTTGTTTGTTAAATTAGATTTTACGGGAAAACTTAGATCTATGACCCTTTCGCCCAATCGGCAAACCAAAATCCCAATAAACAAGGATAAGCCCCCAATAAACAAAAGATAAGCCTCTATCTGCCTAGAGCAGCCCTTAGTATACTTAAAGCAGGAAAAATAAATTAACATCTTGAGGGGTCTGGGAGGTATACCTGACTGAATAGCTCGGGGTATCTTTGTCGCATCAGGTCCTGTGGCTCCCAGGTATGCTCCTCCTGGCCGTGGTTTCTCCACAGGACCTTGACTAGTGGGACCTTCTTGCGTCGCAAGACCCGCACTCCTCGGTCATCGATCCTCACAGGCTCCAAACGAACCGACCGGTCTGAAGCTACCGGCCCTTCGGTGGTCAAAATCTGCTGCTCCGGGCGTAGCAGAGCCCTCCTCAAAGAAGAAATGTGGAAGACATCGTGCAGCGCTTCCAGCTCTGGTGGTAACTCCAGCCGGTAGGCTAGGGGTCCGATCCGCTCCAGGATCCTATAAGGCCCCGTGTACCTAGGGCTGAGCTTCTTCCTCCGACCACGCACCCGCGAGACTCCATGCATGGGCCGGATCTTCAGAAACACCCGGTCCCCCACCTGGAACTCCACCTGACGATGTCGGGCATCATAGTACTTTGCATGTCTGCTCTGCGCCTCTAGCATCCTGTCTCTGATCCGCCTCACCTGAGCCTTGGTGTCTTCAACAAAATCTGATCCCAACACCTTCGGATTCTCGTCCTGAATCGATGAAAGCAGAGTCCTACATCTCCTTTCATACAAGGGTGGAGAGTTGTGTCGAATGTCGACCGAGAGCCCAGATAAGCCTGGACTGATCTTCTATCCTTGGACGTACACTATCCATCTTGATTCAACACGATCATCTTGAGCACACCATGATAATGATCAACTACTCACAAAACTTATGAAACACCTACAGAAGTTTTCTTTCTGGTCAGGGTGACACTAGATATCTCGGCCAGTCTATCGTTGATGTTCCATTTATAATTATGCCCGGAGTGCGGATGAGGAATCGTGTATATGAAAATCCCTAATTGTATCCTCGAACTTCCACTCTAACGGGGCGGTGACTGTAATAGTTTCCCAAAAGTTCTTGCACTTAACCTTCATCGGGAGACGGACCTCGCCGTGCATCACAAAATCCATGACGCCCTTCTTCACTCCAGGGAGATACACATTCTGAGATACACCAAACTTCCGATGATTAATTTTTCTCACTTATACGGGTAGACAACGACTCTATAAAATCCCTACTTCGCAATCAGATTCATGACGCAAACTTTTCTAGATGAGATCTAAGGGAAACCCAAGTCAGTAACTAATTTTCCCAATAAACAAAAGACACGCCCCCAATAAACAAAAGATAAGCATCTACCTGCCTTGGGCTGAGTATCTATGATATTACCATGCTATATCTGTCCTAGCTGGGTGCACAATCCCTAGGGCATCAATCTTTGACTTGGGGTTCCAACCTGAATCTGTTGATATACTCCATATTTTAAACCTTCTAAGTCATATTTACGACAATCTTATCTGGGTCAAAATGTTCCCAATCCCAACTAGGTCTCTTCCGAACTGAATTCCTATCCGACCTTCGGTGTTTGTCGTGATGGTGGTCTCCAGGTAATCTTGTTACTGGCATGAGGGTTGAGACTATATGTCTTCTACCATTCTGCTAATGGATTATTGGTCTCAATTCTCCTTAAAGCAGTCCTTCCGGTTTGAGTAATCCTTGATAGGGACTGTAGGGCTACCTGAGTTTATTGCTTAGGTAGTGATTCTCGTGCTATACACCTCCTTTATTCTCTTTAGGTATCTCCTTAGCTTAACCAAGTTCATACCCAAAGTATATTTCAAACTAGGGCATACTATAAGTTATCATGGTTAGTCATGTCTCCTAGTGGGTTGAGTCTAACTCATTGACTAAAGAATTATAAGATGAGACCTTCGCAGCCTAAAGTGCTCCCTGCTAGGGTCAGGGTTTGCCGCAGGCTACAAAGAAGGATTCCAATTGTTAGATAGCGTACAAATGGAAAGAATGGACAATATACAGTGGACTTTTAAATGTGATTTCCCTTATGGGCACACCACTGCTTCCGCTGCTTAGTTTGTCCCCAAACTAAACTCGTGCGGGGGTGACCCAGGGTTGTGGACTGCTATTTTTCGATCGAGGTCCGCTTTGATACCACTTGTAAGACCCCTTTTTTTTTTTTTTTTTTTTGGACACCGGGGTCTTAGGCCCAGAACCGCCGTTTTGCGTTGACTCCTTCACGCCCTGAAGAGTCATCACCACAAAGCGCCGATTCTGCCGGCCATCTCGATCACATAAAAGTAGCAAAATAATGAAGTAAATGTAAAATATCTGTCCACAGAGAATCACATGACATAATAAATATAACTCCACGAAGGGAGTGTCCACAGAAAATAACATCAGAGTAGCAAAACGGGCTTATGCCCGGTACATCAAATCCTCACTACAAGATCTCTCATGCAGAAACAAAAGTAGAAAACTGCTCAGGGTCGAGACTCACGGTCCCGGCTGTGTGTACTCTGGAGCTAGACTGCCCCACCTCCAAGCGCACCGGTCTCTGGGGCTGCTCCTCCATGCTGGTCTCCGCGATCCCCTAAATGATGCGGTTCGAAAACCGTTAGTCTAAAAGACTAAGTCCTATCATCCCCCACCCCTTCCCCCACAGCTCCTAGGCACCGAGCGGTGAGGAAGAAAGGGGAGGACTTGAAGGTGGAGAATATCAAAAGCAGATGGCAGCGGTCCTATTCTAGCAAGTTCTATAGCATATAAGGACAATAAGCTGTAATATGAAATGTAACCTTCACTTATGTGAAAAACACATAAGCCAAGGGGTCTTTTGCAAGGCTCCCATCGTATAAAAAGTCCCATACCGATTTATACGCTGAGGTGTCGGTGGTCAAACAGCAGTGACTAAATATATCAAAATTAACCTTAATTTATAAACTTGCCCACACAAGCTTATAGACTAAGGGGTCGTTTAGCAGGTCCTAAGGTATAAGCGTCCCATTCCACTTATACTTTAGGTGTCAAGGTTAAAGGTAACGATTATGCCATGACATGCAAGTGGGTATGATGGACATGCAAGTGCAACACACACACCCGACTCTGTGCACACAGACCTTTAGTTCCCCCTTTCTGGAGCCGTAACCTCCCAGGATACCTCCGTAGTGGCAGACGGAAGCGGTGGGTTGGGCCTCGCCCACCTCTAAACCAGTAAAGCACTACCGGTCAGACCTATCGTACGCCTCAACGCTTGGTGCACGAAGCGGACTCCTGCGTACTCTTGCCGGCTGGCGCACCGGACTTCTGTTGGCGAAGTGCTAACCACACTTGTCGAGTCAACGTATTGGCGTCGGTGCATCGACCCTCCAATACCGAAGACACACCACCTTAATTTTCTTTCCTGTTATGCACATGCAAATTAGCGTAATCAAGAACCGAGCCGAAGCTCCCCGGACCCAAAGTCCGCCTTTTAACCATCCGAGCCGAAGCTCCTATCCAACCTATGGTGCCATCAGTGTTGTGGATTGTGCAACCCTAATTACTAAGTTACTCTTTTCAGCTTGTTAAACAGTTTACGTTAACCCAGGACTGCCCCCGGTATTCCCTGTGAATGGCTCTCAAGGGGCACTAGGAACTATGTTGGGATTACGCCCAATGTTCCCTTTCGCAAGGTACTTATTTTATTATTGGTTGATTCCCTTACCCTTTATTTTCTCATATTTCGATATGCTAATCCTAGGGTAATTTGACTCCAACTCTCCTTGGGTAGGACGATCTTTCGTCGGACCCGAACGCCTATAACCCTAGACAGAACCACACCTTACTCACTCATCTTCCCAAGACGCAGCCCATTCCACTTGTCCTTGCAACAATCCATCAGGACCCATCATACTTGCCCTAATTCACATCCAAATGAAATCCGGCAGTTTTGCTATATGCAGACCACTTAAGCTACATGACCCGTAAAAAGGGAAGTACATGAAATACTCATCCAGTACCCTTATGATAATTATTAGAGGTCAAAAGGACATTTGAAGCATAAATCCAGAAATCAATAATTTTCCTAATTTGTCTGATAATTAATTTATTTATTCTAATGTCCCAAAAGGCCCAGGTTTGAACATGAAGTACCATTTTCAGACAAGCTATTAATCCACTAAATTTATAATAATTACATAATGCCTAATCAACTCTAAATCCTAAGTCTCCCAATTTTTCAGCAAGGTTTAGGCCTTTAAATTAAATTTCAAAGATGCCCCATAAAAAGTCATATTAAAAGATTCTATAGTAATAACACCTCCAAAAATTCAGAGAAAATTAAGGGATGATTGTGATGGACTACAAGTACCCTAGAAAAAGTTTCATAATTTATCATTTGGAAATAAAGCTATATTTGATTTTCTTATGAACTCTCTAATTTAAGGGTTAATGAACAAAGTATGCTAATCAATCATCAAATAATTCCACCAAAATTTCCATATGATAACATTGAGCTAAAAACACTATGCAGGAAGTTTCATGATTTTTCAGTAAGTAATGGCCTCTGACAAGAATTATTAATATGTAATCAAAATAGAGCACTTGTGAAGTAGATGCCCTAAATAGATATCCAAAAATTCTAACAAAATTCATACAAGATTATCATAACCTAAAACTAACTCTGCCCATGTTTCATACCCTCTTGATGGGCAGTGAGACCACAATAGCCAAAATAATTATTAGGGCATTACCATTGATTACTAATGAAGTGCTAAAAATATTGTCCAAAATTCCTCAAGTAAATTTTCAGAGACTCAAAATACCCTAATCCCCTCACTACCCAAATTTGGTTAAGTTTCAAGATGTTTAGCTAACCTGAACCTACACTACAAGTTTTAGGACCTAAGCTAGGGTTAGGGTTTTGGGGCCCCTATCCTTTTCAAAATTAGCTAATATTTTTAACAGAGGGTTCTATATATCCTAGGAACCTCCTTGCAAAATTTGGAGTTCATCCAAGGTGTTTAGTACTTATACCCTTCACAAGGCCAAAAGGTCCCTCCTTAGGGTTTGACCAAGGAACTTAGGGCAAATCTATTCCTCCCTACCCCATATTCCATGGGGAGGTGATAAGTGCTATAACAAGCCAGTGGCCCAAATTTCAGCCTCTGTTGAGGTGATTTGGTCACTCAAAACCAAAAGTGCAACTTTTGACCAAAATGCCCTTTTTAGGGTATAGTTAGGGTTGGGTCAAAACCTATTCAAAACACATCCAAATTAAATGAAATTTTATACAGGTACCTAATTGGAGCCCAGGGAACACTCACAAAAATTTGTGAGGGTTTGGAGGTGTTTAGGACACCTATTTAATTTATCTAATAATTATTAAATATTTACAAAAACTATAGAAATATTTTCTCCAAAAATTCCCATTTTTGGGCAGGCCCTAGGTATATCTAAGGTAGACTCTCTGCCAAAAGTTCAGCTAATTTGGGCTAGGGGTGAAGGGTGGGCACTCAATTTAATGACTGCCTAGCCCTAAGGGTATGTCCCACCAAAATGGGTGCCCTAGTCAGACCTTACACCCAAAAGGGTTCAAACTAATTTTAAAATAAAGTAGACTCAAGGAACTACAACTTTCATGTTGAAGTATTTTCCACCAGGAGATCCTAAGTATTTTTAAAGTTTAAAACCATTAATATCAAAAACTGTGACAGAATTGCATTAATATGAATTAATTCCTATAGTTTAAAATCGGGCCCGCAAGAATCTTGAAGCAAAAGGGACGGAATCCCTTCATCTTCTTCCTTGAGCCGACGGCCAGGATTCATCCCGCCTGGAGCCACTTCCAAACGCCACTGCCGGCGACCCGACCACCTCCCCGGCCGGCCACCGGCTCCACCACCTCCGTTGAGGTGGTGGCCATCCCAGGCGGCGGCTTGGCCGCCGGAAACCCCTTTTCCGGCGATCCCGATAGGTGAGTTTTCTTCAGAAAAATCCATGAAAACCGAATTAGATCGGGCTCAATTGATCCCGAACCTTGGTCCTAACGATTGCTATGATCTAACCATAGGTTAAGGAGAGGGGGAGGACCTTCCTGGCGGCCTGGATGCGAGAGGAGCGGCGGGATGCCATTGACGACGGCGGCGGCGCTCGGCTTCTGCAACTGCACAGTGGAATGGCTCGTCTCCTCCAGGTAAACGCTCTAAAATGATCCCCTCGGCTCCCTGAAGGTGTTTAAATGGCAAATGGGGGAGAGGGGAGGCTGGTTCTTCAATGGCCATTAACACCATTAAAGGTGTGGCTCGGGTTGTGTGGAGGGGGGCTGAACCCACCCCTTGGTGGCCGGGAAACGGCTGGAATCAACTCCTCTCTCCTAGAGGAGTTGATTGCAGCCATAATTGGTGGCTGTTAGCCTCCCTTGGCCGGCCTCTCTCTTCCCCTTCCTCTTCCCCATTTTCTCTCTCCTCCATTATCATGGAGACGAGCTCCTTTCTCTCTCCTAGTCACCTCTGGTTGACTAGTCAGCCTTAAAAACTAAATGCAGCACACTTGATCATGATGGTCATGGGAATGGGTTTAGCCTAAGGGAGAAGTGGCTTGGGCTTGGGTTAGCCCTTTTTGGGCTAAGTTTGACTTGACCCAAATGAGGGTTGACTTGGTCAATTTGACCATCTAGGTTGACCCCATTGGGTCTTGGGTGACCCATTGACTTCCCTTAGGGTCTAGGTAGGGTTATGTAGGGTTACCCTGTACTTTGGAGGTCACATACCCTTAGTAAGGGTACTTTGACCAGGTTAGGGCTTGAGTTGACTTGGGTCAACCTGGCCTCTAGGGCTGACCCCAAGGTGTCCTTAGTGACCATTTGATCTCACTTTAGGGTTAGGAGGGCATAGGAGGGGTCCTTTAGGTTAGGAGTAGGTCAGTTGGCCCTAAGTAGGCTAGTTTGACCCCTTTTAGGGCTAGGGTTGACCTTGGTCAACTGGGCCTCTTGGGTTGACCCTAATGGGTCCTTTTGGCTCTAATGGGTCTCCCAAAATGTTTGGGAATGTTGTGGTAGGGTCTTGGGGCCATGGTGAAGCCCCATTGTCATTCTAAATCATTGTTCAAAATTCTACTATTTGCAGACCGTGGTGATCCTCACCTTGGCCTCCTATCTCTTGGCCCATTTCTGGCTTCCTAGGGTTTGTCATGACCTAGTCATGGCCAAAACCACTCTTAGGGGTCTAGTTGGAAATGAGATGTTACACCACCTGTGGTCAACTCCACCAAAAACCAAAACGGGCGGGGTGGCCAACCCCAAAAACAATTCATTTGTCTAAAAGCGGGGGAGACTGGATACTCCACCATACACCACAAATGCCCAAAAACCTGGTAGAGCCCCGCAAAGTGCTAATAGGGAGATCAAACGTTGCGGCGGTGTATTCACCAACTAATAACAGCTGCAACAAAGAAAAACCCAGAAGGAAAACCCCGTAACGATCCTAGTTTAGGGCTCAGAGGCACAACACAACCCAATCGGGGCCTGACAGCTTGTCTCGCCCCACGGAATCGCCACGAAGAAGAAAACCATGATAGAAATCTCAAGTCAACAATGACACATCGGATTCTGCTAGATAATTCTATAATGAAACGGTTGAACAACCTTTAGGAAGAATTTAGAATCCTAAACAAACTCTAACGCATTCCACACAAAAATTACGGATCAGTAATAAAAGTGGGATTTAATCACATCATCAAAACCTATAACCTTTACCAGGCAAGATAGCAAAATCAAGAACATGATGATTATAATTGCAATTAGTCAAGAGATCATATTGGCATGATACATCAGTAAACTAATTCAATAATCATGACCACATGCAGTAAGAAATTGCTGCAAAAATTATGGTAAAGAAGGGAAGTGAAAAAGGAAACCATCACTTGCCTTGATTTTATCGGAGAAAGACGTCCAAAATCACTCTTTGACGTAGATCGGTGCTAGAGAAGATGAGGGAAGTCAAAATCTAACAAAAACGGCCAAAAATCGGAGTTATGGCCAAAAACCCTAGTGAGAAAATCTCAAGAAAAGGGGAAGATATTACCACGATGATGAAGCTCTCGCCGAGAGATTTCCGAATCTATGATCGCTTGTGAATTTTGAGCACTGGAGCACTGTCGGCGGTCACCGGAAGAATCACGAAAAACTCTCTTATGCCTTTGGTTCGGGAGATGAACAAGAAAGTCGGTCCAGAATGAATAAGGGAAAGAAATAGGTATATATATACTAAGGGTAATCATTAGGTTAATCTGTACTTAAGTAAAACAGACCGGGTTCTGGTGAATCGAACATCTCGAGAAAAGATGTTGCTCTCGAGAACACAGAAGCCGTTCTCGTGAAGAAGTATTTCCTCTCAAGAACACAGAGTAGTTCTGGAAAAGAAGGATTTGCTCTCGAGAACACAGAAAGAAAGTGCAAGCTATATCTGATATACTCTAGGGGGGGGCGGGGGGTGAATAGAGTATGATGGTTAAAAACTTTTTACAACAATTATTGTAATCTGAGTGAACAGGGAAGCAAATAGTACAGAACCTATCACAAAATAAAAGAAACTAATCACAGATCCGAACTAATCACAGATAACAACTAATCACAGATCACAGCCAGAAACAAAAATAAAGATAAGCAACCAGAAGACTCAAGGAGCTATAGTGGTTCCCCTAAACTTGGGTACATCTACTCTTCTACCACCCTAGGTAGGAATCCACTGCAGGATGAGTTGATCAGTTGTCCTGGGCACCAATGAGCTTTTGATTAGGTGCTCAAAAACCAAATCAGATTTTTTGATCAGGTGTCTTGCTACCAATTAGCTTTTGATAAGGTGCTCAAAAACCAAACACAAACTTTTGAAGGGAGTTTGAAAAACCCTTTACAGAGATGGGGATGAGAGAGTGATGGAAGTCTTCTCTTTCTCAGAGCAGCTGAGAAGACTATGTGGATATTGATGTTGTCAAAGCTCCCCCTGAGTTCTTGAGATGTTCAGGAAATGAAGCTTTGCTGTAGGGTGATAGGCCTTCATGAATTGTTCTCCAGCAAATGATGATTTCAGCAACAGCTGAAATGTTAGGTCTCTGGAGTCTTGAATGATGATGTCCTTGAACACGTGAGTCAAAAGAGATCTGAAGATTTCAGATTTTGTTGATCTCCTTTTGGTGATGGTGTTCTTGTGAAAACTTTTAGACAGAGAATGTCTACAGCTCTTTTTCTTTCTCTTGAGTGATTGTTGTTGAGAAAGATGTTGTTCCAGAGAAAAGTTGTAGCAGAGAATATTTTTTTTCTTCTTGTGCACTCTCTACAGATTGCTTGTCCTTATGAGAGATTCAAAAATCTTGTCTTTTATTCCTTTTGTTCGGAATAAAAAATAATCCTCTGTCAAGAATAGCTGTTAGTCTGTCTTTAATTGACTTCCTTAATTTCAATTGTCTTCTGGGGGAAAGTGCAAACAAACATTCCTTGATAATTCCTTGAAACTTGGTCCAGAATAAATGAAAACGGCTACAAGATCTTCTGAATTAATTGCTGACAATAGCTCCTTAACTGTTCTGAATTTGAATCTTGAAAGTCATTTAACTCTTCAGAAAAATGTCGAACTGAGCTCTACTATCGTCGAACTGAGCTCAGCGATTTGGATTTATACAGCAACAGAGATCGTCGATCTGAGCTCAACTATAGTCGAACTGAGCTCAGAGATAGAGAATCAATACTGGAGTCAAGATCGTTGAACTGAGCTCGAAGATCGTCGAATGAAGTTCGACGATTTGTTGAAGTTGAGCTCAGCGATCGTCGAATGGAGTTCGACGATCCGTCGAAGTGAGCTCAACGATCGTCGATTGGAGTTCGACGATTCGTCGTACTGAGCTCGACGAAATGACTTAGTCTCCAAACTGAAAAACCTTGTTCTTGAGGGCAGCTTCCAAACCTAACTACTAACCCTTAGACTCAATTCTAATTGACCTTTAGATCTATACAATGAGGTCAAAAACAGGTTACCTAAATACATAGTGATCCTGACCCAAATTAGTAATAGGGTGTTCCAACAATCTCCCCCTATTTGGGTTTGGATTACTATTTACAGAATTTGGAGAAATTAAAAACAACATACACAGCAACAATATAACAACCAAAATACAAGCAGAATCACATATAAAATATCTCAGACAAAAATCAGAAATCAGAATGATTGTCACCTTACAGAATTATTCCTTCTCCTTGCTCTTTATAAGTTTAATTTCTCTATTGGGATTAAGAGTTTCTTTCTTTGACCTTCTGTCATCAGCTGCACCTAAAGAAGTTTGTTGTTTAGGCCTTGGTACCACAGCTTCAGGGTGCAGCTCCATATATCTTTCAGAATAAAAAAATTTGCTGGAAGCATATCTTTCAAGTTCCTTCTTTCTTTGCTCTGATAATGTAGTAATGCTGGAGGTGTCCTTTCCTTGCTCTCTGGCTTTCTTGATTTGATCTAAGGCAGCTAATTCTTTCATCCTGTTAGTCCATGCAGTATGGTTATTCTCTGGATCTTCAAAGGGCACTGGAGGTTCATATCTGTTGGAAGGATTATCTTGAGGATCTCTGGATGAGACTACTTCTTTCAACTTGTAGGGAAAAGGACCCGAGGTTGTATTTGATGAAGCTTGTCCTTCCCTAGAGTAAGGGTGTTGCCTTGAATAGCCTTGGGAGTAGATTTGGAATTCTCTCTGGCTTCCTCTATAATTTCCTCTTCTTGATTGAGAACCTCTGGATTGGCTTCCCCTATATTGAGATCTTGCATGAGGCTGATAGGGGGTTTGGCTTTTAGTAGAAGGATGAGCAGCTAAGCTTCCACCTGCACCTGCATCAGGAGGAGGTGGTGGAGGAGAATGAGGATGATGAAACTGAGAAGATCCTTTTTTCATATTTCCTCTTTTTTTTCATAGCCTTCAGTTGGTTCTTGGAATATTGCATCCAATGTTTAGTAATGGGGCAGTCATGAAGAATGTAATAAGGTATGTCATTTGTATCTTTGACATTGGCTGGGGGAACTCTTTTCATAGCCTTGCTTCTTGCCTTTCTTTTCCTGGCTATAGTGGCTGAGGAATCATCAGAATCAGTCTTATATTCATCACTTTCAGAGCTTTGCTCATCATATAAAGCATCAATCTTTTTCAGATACTCTTTCTGAAGTTGGGTTGGAGCAGATGGGACAGCAGTTGTAGCAACAGCAGATACAGCAAAAATAGGACTGGCAGATGTTGTAGCAGCAACAGTAGTAACAACAGATACAGAACTTTCTGGAGCAATACTTTCAGAAGATATAGCAGCAGTAGTGACAGCAGCAACTGGGGTAGCAACAGATTCAGAGAAAAAATTTTCAGATACAACAATATCAGCAATAACAGTATGCTCAAAATCATATGCAACTGTCTGCATATCCTCAGAAACTGGAACATCAGCAGCATCAGAACAAACAGAAACATCAACAATATTTTCAGCAGGAGTAGCAGCAGCATCAATGGAAACAGAAGGCTCAGCAGTATATATGGAGGATATATAGGAGCTAATTAAACTGGAATCACAGCTTGAAAAGGGCACAATGGCCTTGGAGAGATCCTCTGAGGGCTGGGTTGCATTACTCACTGAAAGACAGCTGAAATAAGTTGAATCAAAAACTGATAATAAGGACCCGAGGTCCACTGAGAAGACAACAACTTGAGGAGTTGAGGCTTGAGCTTTAGTAACAACAGCAATAACAACAGGAGAAATGGCAGCAGCAGGAGAAATGGCAGCAGTAATAGGAGAAATGGCAGCAGCAGGAGAAATGGTAGCAGCAGCAGCAGGCAATCTCACATCTTCATGAGGCATCTCCCCCTGCCTAGATTCAGAGAGAGCTGGATCAAGGCACCCAAATGAAGGGATTGCCTGAGAAGGAAATAGGAGGGAGAGCTTGGCAGATAAGTCTGCAACTGATTTTAAGAGTGGAGCCAAGGAGGTCTCCAACAGAAGTGAGAGCCTGGGGTCTATCAGCTCATATATTTTGTCAGCTAAGGTAGGAATATCTACTTGCTCAGCAGGAACTTGAGCAGAGGTAGAGAAGGATGGAGGAGCAACTGGTGATGGTGGTGGAGAGCTGGTGGATGGTAGAAGTGAGGGTTGAGGTGTGGGGATTGTGGAAATGGAAGAAAGTGGTATGGAGATAGAAGGTGTGAAGGAGGGTTGATCAATGATATCTTGTAGAAGCTGTTGATATGATGTGGATGAGGAGGGTAGATCAGGAGGGGATGAAGGTGAATCATCCATGAAGGAATCATCTAGGAGATTGAATGAGGGAATGTGGGATGATGTGGCAATGTCTGGTTGAGGGTAGTGGTGTAAAGGATGGAAGATTTCTTCTATGATTGGAAGAGTTGGGATTGGAGATGGAATTGATGTAGGAGATGGGCTGGAAATAATGATGGTGGATGAAATTTGAATGGTGGATGGAACTGGAGGAGATGAAATAAGAGTTGGAGGAGGAGAAGAAGCAGCAGGCAAGTCATCTGCAAGGGCAGAGACTTGAGGGGAAGAGACTGATACAGTCCTTGTGCCTGAAGTTATGCTTGTAGAGGGCCTGCTGGGCTTCACTATTTGCCTGTCCCATTTGCCAAAGAGGGCACAGGACAGCCTCTTTGAAGCATTGATATGCATCACAGAGGAGACTAGTAGGGCATGGCATCTGTGTTGGAGAAACAACCCTAGGATCCTCCCATAATTCACAAAGTTCTTGTTTATTTTCTTCTTGATCAGATCAAAGAAGACGTCTCCCCAGTATAACTGTTTCCTATCCACTAAAGCACCCATCAAGCACAGCTGATACCTGGATATGGTATCATTTGCTGAATGCTTGGCCAACAAAGCCTTGCCCACTACATCAGCTAAGAACTTGTATTCAACAGCTAGGTTCTTTTTCAGCAGCTTGCTAGGGTTAGCATCAGAGTGACCCATTCTAGCAAGTAAGTCAGAAAATTCCTCTCCAGACAATTCAGCAGAATCTCTTCCGGAACTTAATTCAAAAACCTCTGTCAGAATAGCAGGAGTCAAAGGTACCTGGGTTCCAGAAATTGAACCAACCACCGTGTTTTGGTCCTGGTTGTGGGCAGTATAGACCCAGTCCTTAATCTCATCAGCAGCCAACTTGATTCTTGTGGACATGATGGTAACAAGCTTTTGCTCCTTGAATAGTTCGAGAATGTATTGAAAAACCTGATCACTGGTGTTGAACGAATCCATGTCTATGTCAAATCCGGCATCGAATTTCATTGCGGCTAGAACGGCAACAGAGACGGCCATGGTTACCTGCAAAAATCAACAAACAAAACGACCAAGTGTAGAGATGTTTGGAGGGAAGGAGAAGTTTTGCAGAGAGATTGAAAGCGCAAAAGGAGAATGATGGCCGAAAAATGAATTTTATATTAGGGTTCGATGCAGAAAAGGAAAGATCGTTGAACTCAGTTCGACGATCGGGGCTTCTAAAGGAATCTGAAGGGTCTTCAATATCGTCGATCTCCGTTCGACAATATTGGAGTGCGTCGAGCTCCGTTCGACGATAGTTCAGGGAACAAAATCATCGAGCGTCGTTCGACGATCGCTGACCTGAAAGATAGTTGAGCACTATCTGAGAAGCGCTGAACTCAGGTCGACGATTTCAGAAAGCATCGATCTCTGTTCGACGATCTGGGGGAAAATCGTCGAGCGCAGTTCAGAGACCAGAAATACACTCTAGACACTTAGAAAAATCAAGATGTTTACCTAGTCTTGGTCAATTTTTAAAGTTTTAAAATCTTGGATATTATTTTAGACTTCCTCCATCTAACATTCCTAACTGATTTAGGAAGAAGGTGTGTTTCTTTTCATCCAATGGTTTGGTGAAAATATCTCCCCTTTGCAAATCAGTTGGGATATATTGAAGTTCAATTTTATTCTTCTCAACATTATCCCTTAAAAAGTGATGCCTAATTTCTATGTGTTTTGTCCTACTATGGAGGACTGGATTTTGAGCTATAGAAATAGCACTGGTGTTGTCACAAAATATTTTAAACTTCTCTAAGTTGTAGCCATAGTCTAGGAGTTGGTTTTGAATCCACAATATTTGTGAACAACAACTGCCTGCAGCCATATATTCAGCTTCAGTAGTTGAAGTTGACACAGAAGTTTGTTTCTTGCAAAACCAAGAGACAAGTCTGTCACCAAGAAACTGACAAGTTTCACTGGTGCTTTACCTGTCAATTCTGCATCCAGCATAATCAGCATCAGAAAATCCAGTTAAGTCAAATACTGAATCTTTTGGATACTAGAGACCTAGATTTGGACAACTTTTAACATACCTGAGAATCCTTTTTACTAATGTTAGGTGTGACTCTCTAGGGCTCACTTGGAATCTAGCACATATGCATGTAGCAAACATTATATCAGGTCTACTAGCTGTAAGGTACAGTAAAGAGCCAATCATTGCTCTATATGTTGTCTGATCAACAGGTTTCCCATGTTCATCAGCATCCAATACAGCATTGGTAGGCAAAGGTGTTTTCATACAAGATGCTTCAGACATACCAAATTTATTGACCAATTCATTTGCATACTTGGTTTGAGAAATAAATATGCCTTCAGCATGTTGTTTGACTTGCAATCCTAGAAAGAAGGATAGCTCACCCATGCTACTCATTTCAAATTTGTAATGCATTAGGTTTGAGAACCTTCTGCACAAATTTGAATAGTAGAGCCAAAGATAATGTAACGCCCCGAAACTCGAAGGAGCGACGGGGGACGTTTGGGCTAGTTTTGGGTTCTGGCTGCAGGCACACGGCCTGAGACACGGGCGTGTCCCAGGGCGTGTCTAGCTTATGTCGACACTCAGCCAGGAAGTCGACACTTTGGTCTCGACATTGTGTCGAGACAGGGCACACGGCCTGCGACACGGGCGTGTCGACCCATGTCGACACTTAGGCGCGCAGTCGACACTCTGCGTTCGACAAAGTGTCGAGACATGTCACACATCCTGCGACACGGGCGTGTCGCAGGGCGTGTCAACCCGTGTCGACACTCGTCGTGGAAAGTCGACGCTTTGGTCTCGACATTGTGTCGAGACAAGGCACACGGCCTAGGACATGGGCGTGTCCAAGGCCGTGTCAGCAAGTCGACGATCTTCGCTCGACGAAGTGTCCAGTGTCGAGACCGTGTACATAGCCTGGAGCCCAGGAGTGTCAAGGTGACACGGGCAAGGACACGAGCGTGTCCTAGAACCCGTGCAGTGCTCGGGTTGTTTTCAGGGAAAAATGATGGGGGTACACGGCCGGCCACACGGCCGCGTCAGGTGGAACACGGGCATGTCAGGTCGAACACGGGCGTGTTCGATACCCATGTGTTGTTCCAGGCGATTCGATTTTGATGGCGAATGAGGCACACGGCCCTGGACACGGGCGTGTGCCAGGTCGTGTTCGGTCCAGATTGGCATTTCAGTCCCGAATCAAAGCCGTTCGTTTCCTTATTTTGAGATCCAACGGCTAGGGGTTGTTCCTGAAGGGATATACCCGGGATTGGACTTAGAAACCCTCACTTTTCTTAAGTTATCTTCTTTCTAAAACCTTAGAGAGAGAGGAGAGCCAAGTAAGGAAGAAGGAGTTAGATCCGGCCATTTGAGGAGCTTCGAAGCTCCGAATCGCGAGCCGACTCCGGATCCACGGAGGCAAAGCTAGGCCGCGGCCCGACGCCATATACCACAGACAGAATGGGTGGTTACTCAATGGAAACCATCCAACTAATCATAACGTCCTACATAGAGCATTCTAGCGGAAGCAGTTTAAGTTGAAATAAAGAACCCAGCACTAAAGCCGTGCAGTACTTTTCGGGTTGTTGGAAGCATGCTAGGGTCTCATACCATGCTCTAGGAGCTTGCTTGAGACCATATAATGCTTTGTTCAATTTAAAAATATAATCAGGATGGGTTGGAGAGATAAAACCTGGAGGTTGTCTGACATAGACTTCTTCTTTGATGTCTCCATTTAGAAATGCACTTTTTACATCCATCTGGTATACCTTGAAGCCTTTGTGTGCTGTATAAGCTAAGAAGATTCTGATGACTTCCAATCTTGCAACTGGTGCAAAAGTCTGTTCATAGTCTATGCCTTCTTCTTGAGAGTATCCTTGAGCAACTAGCCTTGCCTTGTTCCTTACAATTACTCCTTGATCATCAAATTTGTTTCTGAACACCCACTTTGTTCCAACAATGGAGTGATCCTTAGGCCTTGGCACTAGTTCCCAAACTTTGTTCCTTTCAAATTGATGCAACTCTTCCTGCATTGCAATGATCCAGTGTGGATCTTGCTCTGCATCTTGAATGGATTGAGGTTCAATTTGAGATTGGAAGCAAGTGTGCAACAGGTTTTGGTTGACCTGATTTCTGGTTTGCACACCAGCTGACATGTCTCCAATTACTTGGGAAATTGGATGGTCTCTTGATATTACTAAATCAACACGGGGTGTTGATTGTTCACCAACCTGTGTTGTTGTTTCCTCTTGTTGTACAACAACTAGCTCTTCAAGTTGTTTCTCTTCAATATGTTGAATGCTTTATTCATCTTCACTGCTTTCCTCTTTTTGAGTAACCTGTAACTTGTTCAAATCTTCAGCAAGAGAATGTACCTGCAAAGGTTCTATGGTAGAAGTGTTCTTCTCCTTGAAACACTTGTTAGATTCATCAAATGATATGTGAACAGATTCTTCAACTTTAAGAGATGATTTATTATAAACCCTATAAGCCTTACTGATCATGGAGTATCCCAGAAACACTCCTTCATCAGCTTTAGCTTGAAATTTTGCTAAATATCTCTTGTCATTATTATGAATATAACAAATACAGCCAAAGATTCTAAAATAATCAACTTTAGGTTTCTTCCCTTTGAGTAATTCATAGAGAGTCTTGCCCTTTAGTTTATGTATTAAACTTCTGTTCAGCACATAGTTGGAGGTATTCACTGCCTCTGCCCAAAAAGATAGAGGAAGGTGAGCATCTGACAATAATGTAGTGGCAGATTCAATAAGGGTTCTATTTTTCCTTTCAGCTACCCCATTTTGTTGAAGAGTTCTAGGAGCTGAGAAAGTATGCCTGATCCCTTCACTCTGACAGAACTCTTGCATAAGAAGAGAATCAAACTCTGTCCCATGATCGCTTCTGATCAGGGCAATGTGAGTATTGAACTCAATCTGTATACATTTGAGAAACTCTGTCAAACATTTAAAGTTATCAGACTTCTTCCTCAGAAAGAACACTCATGTGAATCTAGAGAAGTCATCTACAACTACTAAAGTGTAAGATTTCCCTCCTAGGCTTTGTACTGTAATGGATCCGAAAAGATCCATGTGTAACAGATACAAGATCCTAGGTGAATCACTCTTATTAAGTGACTTAAAACTGTTTTTAGTTTGCTTGCCTAATTGACAAGACCTGCAGAGTCCTTCCTTCTTGTAGGGGCCAGAAGGTAGTCCTCTAACAAGGTTGTCCTTGGATAGCCTAGCAATGGTTCTAAGGTTTAAATGTCCTAGTCTCTTATGCCATAAAACATTAGGTCTACTAATAGAATTAAACAGGCAAATGTCTACATCTGTTGAAAGAAAATCTACTAAGTAGATGTTACCTTTCCTTTTACCTATCAATACAGTTGTGTTGTCCTCTGATTTGATCTTGCATAAGACTTTGCTGAAAGTCACCTGGTAGCCTTCATCACATAGCTGACTGATACTTATCAAATTGTGCTTCAGTCCTTCCACATAGGCTACCTTCTTGAATGTCACTGTCCCAATCTGGACTGCACCATATCCTTTAGTTTGTCCAAAGTTTGAATCACCAAATATGACTTTGGGTCCAAGCTTGGTTTTAAAGGATGTGAGGTTGTACTTGTTTCCTATCATGTGCTTTGAGCACCCACTATCCAAGTACCATTGTTGGTTTGATGTTGGATAGGTCTTCACCTGCACATAAAATAATTCACTTGTTTTTGACCTAGTTTACCTTGGGCCTACGTTGATAACCTTTAAACTCAGAAATAAAAGACATCCCATGTTGACTCTTATAACCTTCAGGATGATATCTCCTTAGAGGTATTATCCATTAAGTATAAGGGTTAAAGCTTTGCAATGAAGGATCCCTAGGTTTGGATTTTGATTTGCCTTTGAAAGAGTTTCCAGAGCTCTGATCTCGGTTCGACGATCGTGGAACTGCGTTCGACGATCATTGGTCAGATCGTCGAGCTCCGTTCGACGGTCGACTGTGGTAGAGTTCAGGAATTAAAGATCGTCGACCTGAGTTCGATGATTTTGCCTGAGATCGTCGATCTGCATTCGGCGATCGTCGAGCTCCGTTCGAAGATTTCTGCTGGAACTTGGTTTTCTTGGGCAGATCAGAATTTTTCCTAGCTACCTCTACAACTCCCTTCCCTTTATCAGAAATGAACTTGATTGGGGTTGTTAGAACTATAGGTTGGCTGGATGAAGCACCCAAGCCCAGTGTAATATTGAATCTGGAGTTCATTGTGCTTGTGATGTCCATCAGCTTGATACTTCTCCCATTAAGGGATTCCTCAAGCTTCTTGGCCTCTGATAGCTCACCTTTCAGTGAAGCTATCTGCTCCCTACAACACTCCAACTCCTTAGAGAGTTTGAGGTTTTCTGACTTTAAGATACTATGTTCAGATAATTGATTTCTGAGAGAAATAATTTCCTTCTCAGATTTTAGTAAGTCTAAACATAATGCTTTAAACTCAGACTTAAAGTCCTCAGAATTGAAATCAAAAGAACTAATTACCTGGTCCTCTTCAAGTTGAGTCTCTGAGTCTGACTCTGACTCTTCTTCATTAGAATTGTGTTGAGAGACATTGATTGCCATCATGCAGAACACCTTCTCTTCAGCATCATCTTCATCATCACTGGAGCTGGATAAGCTTCTGACTCCTCTTCAGTTTCACTCCAGGATTCAGCAACAAATCCCTTCCTTGTGTGTTTATTCTTGCTTGAGGAGGGTTTGCAATTGCCATTCTTCTTGAAGTCTTTATCTCTTCTTTTTTATTTCTTATCCCTTCTGTCCTTGTTTTTGTTTTCTGGACAATCAGGTACAATGTGCCCTGGTTTCCTGCAACCAAAGCAAATAATTTATTTATTATTTGACTTATCATACCTTGGCTTATCATGCTCCTTGTATGATCTCTTTCTGAAGTCCTTTCTGGCCATCTTGTAAAATCTTTTGGCCAATAGACTAAGCAGCTCATCATTGCCTGTGACTTTGTCTTCAGGCTGATCTTCAGTTGCTTTGAAAGCTATTGTCTTTTCTTTTCTTGTGGCTGTTGAGGCAGCCTTCTGCTCTTCTTCTCTATTCTTGATGAGCAGCTCATAAGATTTGAGCTTGCCCAAGAGAGCTTCTGTTGTAATCTCATTCAGACTTCTGGCATCCTTGATTGGAAAGATTCTTGAGTCCTAAGTGCTTGGGAAGCACATTAGGATTTTGTCATTAAGTTCAGTCAGTGAGATCTCCTTATCTAGAGTCTTCAGTTCATTGACTATCAGACTGAGTCTATTATACATATCTCCAACTGACTCAGCTTCTCCCTTCTTGAAATTCTCATATTGGGATATAAGGTGGGATCTCCTGTCCTTTCTTTCATCAGCTGATCCTGAGACTATTTCAGACAGCTTATCCCAGATTTCCTTTGCTGAATTGCATTCAGCCACCTTTTGGAAAATATCATCAGACATGGTCTGGGCTAAGATGTTCATAGCCTTTGCATCTGCAACCTTCCACTTCTTGATATCAGCATCTGTTCCTGATGGAGGTGGAACAACATTTGTACTTGTGTTCTCTCGAGGTCTTGGACAAACTGTCAAAATAGAATTAAAAATGTCCTCGTCAATAGAATTCATGTATAGTCTAATCCTTGCTTTCCAAAGTGCAAACTTGGATAGATTGCACACTGGAGGTCTGGTGCTAGCATAATCTTTGTTTTGGGCCATGATTTGTGAAGAAATAATATAATAACAAAATCTAAAAAAGCAGATCTAACTAGAGGGATCTTAGGGTTCAGGTGTTAGCATGTGCAACCACCAATGTGTGGTATGTTTAACCAACCTGGCTCTGATACCAATTGAGAGTGCAAGCTAGATCTGATATACTCTAGAGGGGGGGTGGTGAATAGAGTATGGTGCTTAAAAACATTTTACAACAATTGTTGTAATCTGAGTGAACAGGGAAGCAAATAGTACAGAACCTATCACAAAACAAAAGAAACTAATCACAGATCCTAACTAATCACAGATCACAACTAATCACAGATCACAGCCAGAAACAAAAATAAAGATAAGCAACCGGAAGACAAGGAGCTATAGTGGTTCCCCTAAACTTGGGTACATCCACTCTTCTACCACCCTAGGTAGGAATCCACTGCAGGATGAGTTGATCAGGTGTCCTGGGCACCAATGAGCTTTTGATAATGTGCTCAAAAACCAAATCAGATTTTTTGATCAGCTGTCTTGCCACCAATATATTTTTGATAAGATGCTCAAAAACCAAGCACAAACTTTTGAAGGGAGTTTGAAAAGCCCTTTACAGAGATGGGGATGAGAGAGTGATGGAAGTCTTCTCTTTCTTAGAGCAGCTGAGAAGACTATGTGGATATTGATGTTGTCAAAGCTCCCCCTGAGTTCTTGAGATGTTCAGGAAATGAAGCTTTGGTGTAGGGTGATAGGCCTTCATGAATTGATCTCCAGCAAATGATGATTTCAGCAACAGCTGAAATGTTAGGTGTCTGGAGTCTTGAATGATGATGGCCTTGAACACTTGACTCAAAAGAGATCTGAAGATTTCAGATTTTGTTGATCTCCTTTTGGTGATGGTGTTCTTGTGATAACTTTTAGACAGAGAATGTCTACAACTCTTTTTCTTTCTCTCTTGAGTGATTGTTGTTGAGAAAGATGTTGTTCCAGAGAAAAGTTGTAGCAGAGAATATTTTTTTCTTCTTGTGTACTCTCTACAGATTGCTTGTCCTTATGAGAGATTCAAAAATCTTGTCTTTTATTCCTTTTGTTCTGAATAAAAAATAATCCTCTGTCAAGAATAGTCGTTAGCCTGTCATTAATTGACTTCCTTAATTGCAATTGTCTTCTTTGGGAAACTCCAAAAAAAATTCCTTGATAATTCCTTGAAACTTGGTCCAGAATAAATGAAAATGGCTACAAGATCTTCTGAATTAATTGCTGACAATAACTCCTTAACTATTCTGAATTTGAATCTTGAAAGTCATTTAACTCTTCAGAAAAACGTCGAACTGAGCTCTACTATCGTAGAACTGTGCTCAGCGATTTGGATTTATACAGCAACAAAGATCGTCGATCTGAGCTCAACTATCGTCGAACTGAGCTCAGAGATAGAGAATCAATATTGGAGTCATGATCGTCGAACTGAGCTCGAAGATTGTCGAATGTAGTTCGACGATTTGTTGAAGTTGAGCTCAGTAATCATCAAATAGAGTTCGATGATCCGTCGAAGTGAGCTCCACGATCGTAGATTGGAGTTCGACGATTCGTCGTACTGAGCTCAATGAAATGACTTAGTCTCCAAACTGAAAAACCTTGGTCTTGAGGGCAGCGTCCAAACCTAACTACTAACCCTTAGACTCAATTCTAATTGACCTTTAGATCTATACAATTAGGTCAAAAGCAGGTTTCCTAAAGACATAGTGATCCTGACCCAAATTTGTAATAGGGTGTTCCAACACAGAAGCAGTTCTCGAGAATAAGGATTTGCTCTCGAGAACATAGAAGCAGTTCTCGAGAAGAAGGATTTGCTCTCGAGAAAACAGAGCAGTTCTCGAGAAGAAGGATTTGCTCTCGAGAACACAGGGCAGTTCTTTAGAAGAAGGATTTGCTCTTGAGAACACAGAGCAGTTCTCGAGAAGAGAGATTTGCTCTCGTGAACACAGAGCAGTTCTCGATAAGAATGGACTGATCTCGAGAAAAAAGGCAGTTTTCGAGAAAAAAAGGTTGTTCTCGAGAGAAATGAAACTTTTCTCGAGAACAAGGCAGCAAAATCCCTGCAGCAGAGGAGTACCACTCGAGAATGACCCGGAGGAACTCGAGTACAGGAAGGACTTCACAAAAATAAGCAGGAAGGACAAAAATCCGCGAGTCGATTCGTCGAGCTCAGCACAGTACCATAAAAATAATGTCGAACGTCTCTGATTGACGTAGAAAAATAGCCCTACAAAGGGCTTCATGAGAATCAAAAGGGCTATCCAAAAAAAATTAGAACAAGGTACACAGCTTGTATAATATCTATAACGCCCCGAAACTGAAAAGAGCGACGAGAGGCATTTTGAGCCAAGTTTGGAATTTGGCAGGCGTCACATAGCCTGGGACACGGGCGTGTCATAGGCCATGTCCTTGGCGAGTTGTGGCGTGTTGGACACAGTCTTATGTGTCGACACAGGGCCTGCTGTGTCGACACAGGTCCTGATGTGTCGACACAGGGCCTGCTGTGTCGACACAGGGCCTGCTGTGTCGACACAGGGCCTGCTGTGTCGACACAGGGCCTGCTGTGTCGACACTGGGCCTGCTGTGTCGACACAGGGCCTGCTATGTCGAAACAGGGCCTGCTGTGACGACACAACCATGTTATACTGTGTCGACACAGTGTGTCGACACAGGTTGTGCTCTGTCGACACAGAGTGTCGACACAGAGTGTCGATACAGGGGTCTTCATAGGGTCTTGACTAAATGTCCCAACATAGTTTGAGTTTGTTGCAGACGTGTCCTGCTCCAGTTTGTGAACCATGCGGTGTTCGTCCCAGTTTTTCCATATCAGACCTGGATCATAGCCGTACATTTCTTTATGTTGGGATCCGATGGCTAGAGGTTATTCCTATTGGGATATACCTGTGTGTAGGGTTTCAAAACCCTCATCTTCTATATGCTGGTTCTCTATTTTAGTAGTAGAGAGAGAGGAGAGCAACGAGGAAGAAGAAGTCTAGATCCGGTCACCGGCAGAGCTTCGGAGCTCCAAATCGCGAACCGACTTCGGATCTACGAAGGGTAGGAGAGGGCGGTGCTTTTCATCCGCATACTTTTCCATGGCGCTAAGGAAGAATTCTAGTGAAATGATTCTCTACTTGAGCATGTGAAGCTCTTCTTTTCCCTTCCATAGGAAGCCCGCTCTCGCGAGTTTGCGGTTAGTTGAGGCGTTCCTTCGGGTAGACATGAATAGTCCCCGTTCTATACTTATAGAGTCCGTAATCGAGAATGGATATAGGCATGATGTGTGAAGCCTACCCGGACAAGTTGGTCTGAATCGGTGATGTTGCATTGCATAAATGGCCGGAGAAGACTCCGTGTAAATGTTTATTTTTCGGGTTTTCTACGTGGTAGATTGCAACAGGGAGCCTTGGGGATTAACTGCAAGGTGCACCCGAAAAACTAGGCAGATGCATGGTTCTACCAACTTGGTGTCCTGGGAGCCAACTTGAACATAACCGGGTTATGTGAAGTGTGTATCGGAAATGGGAATCGAGAGAAGTTTGACCCGCGCATATGGCTTAAATTGTCCTTGCGATGTGAGCACGGGTTAGACAGAACCGTACTCGTTTTATGTCGTTCGGTGTGAGCCGTTGGCATAGATGAAGGTCTTCGGCGAACTATGGCTTAAATTAACGTGACCCATGCCGGAAAGACAAAATGCTCATAGTTTGGCCATCAAAGTGGCGGTGGTGAGACCGGGCTGTCTGTGGCTTAAATTGACGTGACATTGACCGGTTCACCGAGAATGTGCCCTGAGTGCATGAGGCGTGTGGCCATGCGTGCCAACGCCTGTGATGCAATGTATATATATACTGCTTGGTTATGCTAATCAAGTGCAGGGAAGGAGCATCGCCACCCCGAATTAGGGGCGGGATCGTTATAATTTGGTCAGCATAGCTGACTGTTGGTTTTGTTTGCCACCGTGTGGTGGATTGTTGCTTGTAGTTGCTGCAGAGATGAGTGGTAAATAGCGGGCCAAAGCCCAAATTGCTGAGCTGGCCCTCGAAGGCCTAATTGGAGTGTTTACCTGTTTTATTCATGTATGACCGGCCTGCGTGCTGTGGTTTGGAAAACATGTAATTTGAGAAAAACAATTGTAAGACCATAAGGCCAGTACTTGTGTATTTGTACTTCATTCCTGTTGGCTTTGTAGTGGACATTCATGCTAGTGTTGGGTTCTTTATTAATGCAATAATTTTAATTGTTTCCGCTAGAATGTTTTGTGTAGGACTTTGTTATTAGTTGGATGGTTTCCATTGAGTAACCACCTGGTCTGTCTGTGGTATATGGCGTCGGGCCCCGGCCGGACCTACTATTATATGCTATGTGACGGATAGGGGGTGTTACAATTTGGTATCAAACTACTGGTTTCGGTCGGTCTTAAAATGAATTCATGGACAAATTCTTTTTAAGGGGTGGTGAGCATCTGGGTGTGCGTCATCGTTATAACAACAAAAGAACCCATGAATGTCCACTTAGGAATGAAAATACACGTGTTTGAGGAACTTGCGTGTTCATATAATTCCTTTTTGCAATTCTGTATGGTCGCTTAACGGTATTTTGTACAACTATAGGTCACCAGAAGCGGTGCTGGGCCGTTAGAACGCCGAGTTTCTGAGGCTAGTAGTGCACCAAATGATGCTCCTACAACACCTCCATCGGCTGACACCATAAGATTGGTGGCCGAAGCAGTGTTTGCCATGATCAATGAGTAGCCTGCAAGGCAAATGCAGCAGCCCACTCCTGTGATGGAGCAGGAACCTCTTCTAGAGATTGAGCCGAGAAGAGTGGAGCAGGCAGTAGTGGAACCGTTAGTGCCAAGGTGGGCAACCGAGAGACAGCTCAAACATGTCATGAGCTTTAATCCTACGGCATTCTCGGGGTTGGGAACCCCATCTCAAGCTAAAGACTGGCTCTCCCGTGTGAAGAGGTTCTTGATAGCGACGGAGACGGGGGAGTGGCAGATGACCACTATAGCTACGTTCATGTTGGATGGAGACGCTAGGCTGTGGTGGGAGGGTTTGGAGCTGCATCTATTGAGAGGAAGGCAACTTATAGAGGTCTCGATGGAGGAGTTCTCGAGATTGTTCTTGGCTAGGTACCTCCCTTCAACTTAGAGGATTGCTTTGGAGAATGAGTTCTAGAGGTTGGTACAAGGAGAGAGTAGCGTGGATGAGTATCTCCACGAGTTTACTCGTTTGGGTCGGTACACTAGCTCCACCATCGCGGATGAGGAGCGTAAGACCAACCATTTCTACGAAGGTCTAAGAGATGACTTGAGACTACTACTCTCGGGGCCAATGACGCAGGGTTTCTTGACCTTAGTCAACATGGCTCGGTCTTTGGAGAAGGACATGAAGAATGTTCAAGCGAAGAAAAGCTTGGGTGATAAGGAGTCTGATTTTAAGGTGCCGGCTAACTCAAAGTCTGGGTACCGTAAGTTCTTTAAGAAGGCTAGCACTTCGGGTCCAGCTCCTTCTTCTGGTGCATCTGGGGTGACTATGGGTCGGACCCCGGGTGAATGTTTTACCTGTGGGAAGCCGGGGCACTTTGCCCGTGATTGCTGGAGCGGACGTCCCAAGTCCAAAAGGAAGCCGGGAGCAACTTATGAAGAGAAGGACAAGGCGGTGGCGTCAACCGCGTCCCATTATGCTCCGGCTCAACTAAGAGTTTATAATCTTGGCCAACAGGAGGCCATCAAACAAGCGGATATGGTGACAGGTATGGTTTAATTTGTAGCAAGTTAAATTTCTTTAAATACTTGTTATGCGTATGTTACCTTACCAGTGCTTGTTTAGGATTTGTTTTGATTTGTGAGTTTCCGGCAAGTGCACTCTTTGATACGGGAGCTTCACACTCTTCTTGTCCGAAGGATTCATATCGCGCATCGGAGTACCTTCTTCGATGGCGAAGGACAAGTAGGATGTGTTGTTACCGAATGGGTGTTCGATGCGCACAAATAAAATCTGCGGTGTTAAGATTCGCATTGGGAATCAAGAGTTTGATCTTCAAGCGTCGTTACTACTGCTGGTGGAGTTAGATGTTATATTTGGCATGGACTGGCTCTCGGAGCAGCAAGCCTATATTGATTGAGGTCGCAAGGAGGTCAAGTTGTGAGCAAGTCGTGAGATGACTTTTACGGGCTTGAAAGGGTCGAGCAAGACGTTGATGTCTGCTCTTCAGGTGGCGAAGGCGGTTCGTGTTAGTGCAGAGCAGTTCTTTACACTAGTGGAGGTTGCAAAGCTGAAGCCTACTTTGGATACTATTTCAGTGGTAGCTGAGTACCCTGATGTGTTCCCCGTTGATCTTCTTGGAGCCCCGCCTCAACGGGAGATATATTTCACTATTGAGCTTGTGCCAGGTGCGATGCCTGTGTCACGATCTCCGTATTGGCTAGTGCCTAAGGAAATGGCGGAGCTGAAGGTGCAACTTCAAGAGTTGTTGGAGCAAGGGTTTGTGTGTCCAAGTTCGTTGCCTTGGAGCGCACGGGTCCTCTTTGTAAAGAAATAGGACGGGAGCTTGAGACTTTGTATTGATTATCGGGAGTTAAACAAGCTAACGGAAAAGAACAATTACCCAATCCCAAGGATCGATGATCTTTTTGATAAGTTGGTCAGGTCGACGGTGTACTCTAAGTTGGATCTTAAGTTCGGCTACTATCAGCTGAGTATAAGGGAGAGTGATATCCCTAAAACAGCATTCAGTATGAGATACGAGCATTACGAGTTTACGGTCATGCCATTTGGGCTGACGAATGCGTCGTCGGTGTTCATGGATTTGATGAACAGGACCTTAAGGGAGTACTTGGACGATTTTGTGATCGTCTTCATCGATGATATTTTGGTGTACTCACAGAGTGAGGAAGATCACTTCAGGCATCTTTATTTGGTTTTGGAGATGCTAAGGAGGAATCAATTGTACGCCAAGTTCTCGAAATGCGAGTTTTGGTTGTCCTCAGCCGCATTCCTCGGTCATATAGTGAGTGGAGAGGGTATTGCAGTGGATCCGGCGAAGATTATTGCGATACGAGAGTGGCCTGAGCTTTTTACGGTAGCGGAAGTCCGGATCTTTCCGGGGATTGCCAGCTATTATAGGTACTTCCTGGAGAACTTCTCACGGATAGCGTTACCTCTCACTACTTTGACGAGGAAAGAGCAGAAGTTCGTTTGGACGCCGGAGTGTGCGCGAGCTTTTGAGGATTTGAAGTGTCGATTGACCATGACGCCAGTTCTTTATTCGTCATGTGGGACCGAAGGTTTTTAGATTTATAGCGATGCTTCGGGCAATGGTTTGGGTTGTGTGCTGTTACAGCATGGAAGTGTTATAGCATATGGCTCGAGACAGCTGAAGGTGCACGAGAGGAACTATTTGGTCCATGACTTGGAGTTAGCGGCCGTGATTTTTGCCTTGCAGCTGTGGAGACATTATTTGTACGGTGTGAAGATTGATATCTACAACGATCACAAGAGCCTGAAGTATTTGTTGGATCAGAAAGATCTGAACATGCGGCAGCATAGGTGGATGGAGTTCCTGGGGGACTATACATTAAAGATCAACTATGTGCCTAATAAAGGCAATGCGGTTGCGGACGCGTTGAGTCACCGGGCCCCAGCTCAAGCCAATTGGCTGTCGGTCCATGACGAGCAGTTGGTTCGGGAGTTAGAGGCGTTGGAGATCTCTTGCGTAGACAGGCAATCAAGTGCTGATGCATTATTGAATTGGACTGAAGTCCAATATGACCTGGCTGATCGGATTTGGTAGGCTCTGGATATGGATGTACACATGAAGTAGCTCATGTTAGAGGCTCTAGAGGGGTCAAATTCCCAATTCATTGTGGAGGATGGATTACTTTGGAAAGACGGTAGTCTGTGCGTCCCAAACGTGGGCAATTTGCGGTTGGAATTGTTGTACGATGTACATCATACCAAGTACTCAATTCACCCGGGGAGCATGAAGATGTACCGCGATGTTAAGAAATTGTTCTGGTGGCCAGGACAGAAAAAGGATGTGGCGCTCTACGTGGCGAAGTGTCAAACTTGCTCCTTGGTGAAAGCGGAGTGCCAAAAGTGGGGAGGATTCTTGAAATCCTTGCCTATTCCGGAGTGGAAGTTTGACGACATTACTATGGACTTTATGCACGGGTTGCCAAGGTCGCAAAAGGGTAACGACGTCATTTCGGTAGTCGTAGATCATCTAACGAAGGTGTCGCATTTCATTCCGCATAGGAAGGATGATCCGGTTGAGAAATTGGCAAAGCTATATGTGGATACTATTGTGTGGCTTCATGGTGTGCCCCGCAGCATCGTGAGTGACCGAGATAGGCAGTTCACGTCCAATGATTGGAGGCTGGTGCAGCAGATGTTGGGAACAAAGCTGGGTCTTAGCACAGCCTTTCATCCGCAGACGGATGGTCAAACCGAGAGGGTCAATAGGACAATGGAAGACATGCTTCGCATGTGTGTCCTGGACTTTGGAAAGCAATGGAAATACCACCTATACTTGGTGGAGTTTGCGTACAACAATAGCTACCAAGCAAGCATACAAATGGCGCCCTTGGAGGCCCTTTATGGTAGAAGATGTCACACGCCGTTGTCTTGGTTAGAAACGGGCGAGTCAAAGTTGTACAAGCGACTAGAGGTGGAGGATGCTACTTCTTTGGTGAGAACCATTCGGGAGAGGTTGCTAATCGCTCAGGACCGCCAGGCTAAGTACTATAATGCCAAGCACAGGAATGTGGAGTTCACTGTTGGCGATTGGGTGTCCTTGAAGATCAAGCCGTTCAAGGGTGTCTTGCGGGTGCGGTGCTTGAAGAAGCTAAGCCCGAGGTACCTTGGACCGTTTGAGGTTCTAGAGCAGATTAGTGAAGCAGCGTACCGGTTGAAGCTGTCAGTGAAGCTTAGTGGTCTACATGATGTATTCCATATATTGATGCTACGGAAGGCAGTGCAAGAGCCAACACAAGTGATCGCGGTCGATCAAGTGCCGGTCGATAGTGGGTTGACGATGAAGGTCAAGCCTGTACGTATTGAGGACTCGGAAGTCAAGCGGCTACGCAATAAAGAGATCAGGATGGTTAAGGTCTGTTGGGACAATTGTGGTCTGGAGGAGCTCTCTTGGGAGCGAGAGCAGACTATGCTTGAGGAGTACCCGGAGTGGTTTTGCTCAGGTACCGTTTGAGGTTTATGCTTATCATTCCTTTATGTAATTTCGTGGACGAAATTCTTTTAAGAGGGGGAGAGTTGTAATGCCCCAAAACTCAAAAGAGCGACGGGAGGCATTTTGAGCCAAGTTTGGAATTTGGCAGGGGTAACACGGCCTGGGACACGGGTGTGTCATAGGACGTGTCCTTGGAGAGTTGTGGCATGTTTGACACAGTGTGCTTTATCGACACAGGGCATGCTGTGTCGATACAGGGCCTGTTGTGTCGACACAGGGCCTGCTGTGTCGACACAGGGCCTGCTGTGTCGACACAGGGCCTCCTGTGTCGACACAGGGCCTGCTGTGTCGACACAGGGCCTGCTGTCTCGACACAGCCAGGTTGTGCTGTGTCGACATAGAGTGTCGACATAGAGTGTCGACACAGGGTGTCGACACAAGTTGTGTTGTGTTGACACAGAGTGTCGACATAGAGTGTAGACATAGAGTGTAGACACAGAGTGTCTATACAGTGGTCTTGACAGGGTCTTGGTTAAATGTCCCTACACAGTTTGAGTTTGTTGCGGACGTGTCCTGCTCTGGTTTGTGAACCGTGCAGTGTTAGGCCAATTTTTTCCATGTCTATACAGTGGTCTTCGGCGGTCTATGGCTTAAATTGACGTGACCCATGCCGGGAAGACAAAATGCTCATAGTTTGGCCGTCAAAGTGGCGGTGGTGAGACCGAGGTTTCTATGGATTAAATTGACGTGACATGGACCGGTTCATGGAGAATGTGCCCTGAGTGCACGGGGAGTGTGGTCGTGCGTGTCAACGCCTGTGATGCAATGTATATATATACTTCTTGGTTATGCTAATAAAGTGCACGGAAGGAGCATCGCCGCCCCGAATTGGATGCAGGATCATTATAATTTGGTCAGCATAGCAGACCGTTGCTTTTGTTTGCCACCGTGCGGTAGATTGTTGCTTGCAGGTGCTACGGAGCCGAGCGGTAAATAGCGGGCCAAAGCGCAAATTGCTGAGCCGGCCCTCGAAGGCCTAATTGGAGTGTTTACCCATTTTATTCATGTATGACCGACCTGCATGCCGTGGTTTGGAAAACATGTAATCTGAGAAAACAATTGTAAGGCCATAAGGCCAATACTTGTGTATTTGTACTTCATTCCTGTTAGCTTTGTAGTGGACATTCATGCTAGTGTTGGGTTCATTATTAATGCAACAATTTTAATTGCTTCCGCTAGAATGCTCTGTGTAGGACGTTTTATTAGTTGGATGGTTTCCATTGAGTAACCACCTAGTCTGTCTATGGTATATGTCGTCGGGCCCCAGCCGGACCTACTGCTATATGCAATGTGACGGATAGGGGGTGTTACAATATCCATAGGAATAATTAGGTTCAAACTGTTGAACAAGTAACTGAGAATTCAAAACATGGCCCAAACGCGCTGAATTAAACGAATTCAACAGCGACGACAAACCTAAAATCTGACGTACCATTCTTAAGACACTATCATCAAAAGCTTACACATGCAAAGAAAATTCTCACAAGGATCCAAATACGTGCCGAGACTCCAAAATGCTCAGAACGCAACAAAATCGGACAATTCCAAGTCCTCAAAACCTCAACCTTTATAACATGGAGCACATTCCAACCCAACAGAATCCCAAAATCTGGGTAAATAGACCCGACAGACGCAAAAATGTACAGACGGTGCAGCGCTGTCAACAAAACAAAAAAAAGGTGGGTAACGCCCTGACGTCAAAATTATGATGTCGCCAAACCAAATAATGACATCAGAAAATCGGCGGAGTTACAATCACACCCCCTAAAAAGAAGTTTCATCCTGAAACTTAACACAACCTCAAAACCAAACCCAAAACAAAACTCAGTTATTACCAACAACTTGATGACATACCTGAACTAAGGGAAGAGATGCGGATGAGATTCTCTCATTGCCGATTCCAATTCCCATGTCGCGCTCTCGAAGTCTTAATTTTGCCAGAGAACTTTAACCATTGGGATGGTCTTTCTCCGCAATACTCGATCTTGAGAATCCAGAATACAAACAGGTTCTTCCACGTACATAAGGTTGGGCTAAATATGGGGCGCCGAGTCAAGGACTTTAAGATCATTATGAATACACTTCCGCAACTGGCTCATATGGAATACATCATGGACAGCAGGGAAGGTAGCATGCATCCCAAGCGTATAAGCTGACACACCGATGCATTCAAGAATCTGAAAAGTTCCCATATACCGGGGGTCTAACTTGTCGTTCCTACCAAACCTTTTAACACCTGACATCGAAGAAACTTTCTGAAACACCATGTCCCCAACAGTGAACTCCAGACAACCCTTCGTTGATTAGCATATTTCTCACAGCGTTCTTGTGCCACACAGAGCTTTTCTCAAATATGAGTCACGGAACAATTCATCTCTTCCAGGGCTTCTGGACCTAGCAATGGTCTCTCACCAACTTCGGCCCAAAACATAGGAGTCCTACAACGCCTCCCATATACGGCCTCAAACGGGGCCATCTATAGGCTCTCTTGATAACTATTATTGTACACAACTCCATGAGTTTGAGAGGCTCATCCCAAGCACCAATGTGATAGGCGGTGGAATACCTCAAATCGGTACCCAACCCATCCTGTAAACTCTTCCAAAAATGGGATGTAAATCTAGAGTCTCGATCCAATATGATACTGACTGGCACTCCATGCGATCTGATAACCTCATCAAGGGACATTTCAGCTATCTTCTTCATAGAATATCCGATCTTAAAAGGTACGAAGTGAGCACTTTTTGTCAATCTATCAACTATCACACAAATAGAGTCGTGCCCATGGGGAGATCTCGGTAAGCCAGTGATAAAATCCATCGAAATACTCTCCCACTTACAACTTGGAATATCCAGCGGTGTTAACTTACCACCAGGCCTTCTATGGTCAGCCTTGACGCGCTGACACGTATAATATTCTAACACAAACTTTACTATATCATTCTTTATTCTTGACCACCAAACAATTTGCTTTAGATCTTTATACATTTTTGTGGAACCAGGATGGTAGACAACACTGGAACCATGAGCTTCATTATAGATTTTAGCCCGAATATCTCCAAAAGCAGGAATGCATAATCTACCCCGATATTTTAAGGTATCCAACTCATCCAAGGAAAAATCTGGTAGCTCTCCCTTCGCAGTTCAATTCCGGGGGTGTAATAAATCCGGATCATCCATCTAATGTGCTCGAGTAAGGGAAATCCAAGAGGGCTCTTTTGCATCTAAACTAACAGGCATATTACTACTCCCAACCTTAATGTCCATCAACAAGAATTCTTCCACCAAGGACTGTACAGTCAAATTGAAAATTTTGGCGTTCTTTCTACTCAAAGCATCGGCTACTATGTTACCCTTTCCTGGGTGATAAAGGATTTTTACATCATAATCGGCCACATATTCTAACCACCTACGCTGGCACAGATTTAGTTCCTTCTGAGTGAAGACGTACTGCAAACTCTTATGGTCTGTATAGATCCTGCACAACGCGGCATACAATAAGTGTCTCCAAAGTTTCAATACATAAATCACAACATCAAACTCCAAATCGTGTGTAGGATAGTTTCTTGCATGAATCTTCAATTGCCTAGATCCATATGCGATCACCTTACCATCTTGCATCAAAACACAGCCAAGTCCGATGTGTGATGCATCCACATACACAGCATACTCAACTCCTTCAATAGGTAAGGTTAAGATTGGTGCAGTACCTAATCTCTTCTTCAACTCTTGGAAGGCTTCTTGACACTTATCACTCCAAATAAATACAGTATTCTTCTGAGTAAGTCTAGTTAGAGGGGCTAACAACACTGAAAATCCTTCCACGAATCTTCTATAATAGCCGGCCAGACCCAACAAGCTCCTAATCTCTTTAGGTATAGAAGGTCTCTCCCATTCCATCACATCAGAAATCTTGGTTGGGTCCACGAAAATACCGTCCTTACTTAAAACATGACCCAGAAAGGACTCCTGAGGTGGCCAGAACTCACACTTGCTCAACTTCGCATATAACTTATGCTGCCTTAGGGTCGACAAAACCAAACGTAAATGCTGAGTATGCTCCTCAACATTGAGGGAATACACCAAAACATCATCTAGAAACACAATAACAAATCGGTCCAAGAAGTCCTTAAACACCCTATTCATGAAATCCATGAGCTAGATGGTGCATTGATCAAACCAAAAGACATCACCAAAAATTCATAATGTCCATGTCGCGAACGAAAAGTAGTTCGTGGAATATCTGCCTCACGAATTCTCAACTGGTGGTAGCCTAAACAAAGATTGATCTTTGAAAATACTGAACGACCACGCAACTGATCGAACAGATCATCCATCCGTGGCGAGGGATATTTATTTTTAATGGACACCTTGTTCAATTCTCTATAATCAATGCAAAGCCTCATCAATCCATCTTTCTTCTTTACGAATATAATAAGAGCACCCCATGGAGAAGAACTTGATCTAATAAAGTGCTCTTGATAGGGTCTTGATTAAATGTCCCTACACAGTTTGAGTTTGTTGCGGACGTGTCCTGCTCTGGTTTGTGAACCGTGCGGTGTTCGACCCAGTTTTTCCATGTCATACCTGGATCGTAGCCGTACATTTCTTTATGTTGGGATTCTATGGCTGGAGGTTATTCCTATTAGGATATACCCGAGTGTAGGGTTTCAAAACCCTCATCTTTTGTTTGCTGGTTCTCTGTCTAAGTTCTAGAGAGAGAGGAGAGCAATGAGGAAGAAGAAGTCTAGATCCGGTCACCGGCAGAGCTTCGGAGCTCCAAATCACAAACCGACTTCGGATCTATGGAGGTTAGGAGAGGGCGGTGCTCTTTATCCGCGTACGTTTCCATGGCGCCAAGGAAGAACGCTAATGTAATGATTCTCTACTTGAGCATGTGAAGCTCTTCTTTTCCCTTGCATAGGAAGCCCGCTCTCGCGAGTTTGCGGTGAGTTGAGGAATTCCTTCGGGTAGACTTGAATAGTCCCTGTTGTGTGCATGTAGAGTCCGTAATCGAGAACGGATATATGCATGATGTGTGAAGCCTACACGGACAAGTTGGTCTGGATCGGTGATGTTGCATTGCATAAATGGCCGGAGAAGACTCCGTGCGAATGTTTATTTTTCAGGTTTTCTACATGGTAGATTGCAACAGGGAGCCTTGGGGATTAACTCAAAGGTGCACCCGGAAAACTGGGCAGATGTGTGGTTCTGCCAACTTGGTGGCCTGGGAGCCAACTTGAACATAACCGGGTTATGTGAAGTGTGTATTGGAAACAGTACTCGGGAGAAGTTTGACTAGCGCATATGGCTTAAATTATCGTTGCGACGTGAGCACGGGTTAGACGGAACCATACCCGTTCTATGTCGTTCGGTGTGAGCCGTTGGCATAGATGAGGGTCTTCAGCGGTCTATGGCTTAAATTGATGTGACCCATGCCGGGAAGAGAAAATGCTCATAGTTTGGTCGTCAAAGTGGCGGTGGTGAGACCGGGGTGTCTATGTCTTAAATTGACGTGACATTGACCGGTTCACGGAGAATGTGCCCCGAGTGCACGGGGGGTGTGGCTGTGTGTGTCAACACCTGTGATGCAATGTATATATATACTGCTTGGTTATGCTAATAAAGTGCACGGAAGGAGCATCGCCGCCCCGAATTGGGGGCAGGATTGTTATAATTTGGTCAGCATAGCTGACCGTTGCTTTTGTTTCCACTGTGCGTTAGATTGTTGCTTGCAGGTGCTGCGAAGCCGAGCGGTAAATAGCGGGCCAAAGCCCAAATTGCTGAGCCGGCCCTCGAAGGTCTAATTGGAGTGTCTACCTGTTTTCTTCATGTATGAACGGCCTGCTTGCCGTGGTTTGGAAAACAAGTAATTTGAGAAAACAATTGTAAGGCCATAAGGTCAGTACTTATGTATTTGTACTTCATTCCTATTGGCTTTGTAGTGGACATTCATGCTAGTGTTGGGTTCTTTATTAATGCAACAATTTTAATTGCTTCCGCTAGAATGCTCTGTGTAGGACGTTGTTATTAGTTGGATGGTTTCCATTGAGTAATCACCCGGTCTGTCTGTGGTATATGGCGTCGGGCCCCGGCCGGACCTACTACTATATGTTATGTGACGGATAGGGGGTGTTACAATATCCACAGGAATAATTAGGTTCAAAATGTTGAACAAGTATCTGAGAGTTCAAAACATGGCCCAAACGTGCTGAATTAAACGAATTCAACGGCAACGACAAACCTAAAAATCTGACGTACCATTCTTAAGACACTATCATCAAAAGCTTACACAAGCAAAGGAAATTCTCACAAGGATCCAAACACGTGCCGACACTCCAAAATGCTCAGAACACAACAAAACCGGACAATTCCAAGTCCTCAAAACCTCAACCTTTATAACATGGAACACATTCCAACCCAACAGAATCCCAAAATCTGGGTAAATAGACCCGACAGACGCAAAAATGTACAGACGGTTTAGCGCCGTCAACAAAACAAAAAAAAGGTGGGTAACGCCCTGACGTCAAAATTATGACGTCGAGAAACCAAATAATGACATAAGAAAATCGGGGGCGTTACAATCACACCCCCTAAAAAGAAGTTTCATCCCGAAACTTAACGCAACCTCAAAACCAAACCCAAAACAAAACTCAGTTATTACCAACAACCTGATGACATACCTGAACTAAGGGAAGAGATACGGATGAGATTCTCTCATCGCCGATTCCAATTCCCATGTCGCGCTCTCGAAGTCTTGATTTTGCCAGAGAACTTTAACCATTAGGATGGTCTTTCTCCGCAATACTCGATCTTGAGAATCCAGAATACGAACAGGTTCTTCAACGTACGTAAGGTTGGGCTAATTATGGGGCACCAAGTCAAGGACTTGAAGATCATTATGAATACACTTCCGCAACTGGATCACATGGAACACATCATGGACACCAGGGAAGGTAGCATGCATCGCAAGCCTATAAGCTGACACACCGATGCATTCAAGAATCTGAAAAGTTCCCATATACCGGGGGTCTAACTTATCGTTCCTTCCAAACCTTTTAACACCTGACATAGGAGAAACTTTCTGAAACACCATGTCCCCAACAGCAAACTCCAGATCAACCCTTCGTTGATTAGCATAATTCTCACTACATTCTTGTGCCACACAGAGCTTTTCTCAAATATGAGTCACGACACAATTCATCTCTTCCAGGACTTCCGAACCTAGCAACGGTCTCTCACCAACTTCGGCCCAAAACAAAGGAGTCCTACAACGCCTCCCATATACGGCCTCAAACAGGGCCATGTACAGGCTCTCTTGATAACTATTATTGTACGCAAACTCCATGAGTCATAGACGTTCATCCCAAGCGCCAATGTGATAGGCGGTGGAAAACCTCATATCGGTACCCAACCCCTCCTCTAAACTCTTCTAAAAATGGGATGTAAATCTAGAATCTCGATTCGATATGATACTGACTGGCACTCCATGCGATCTGATAACCTCATCAAGAACATTTCAGCTATCTTCTTCATAGAATATCTGATCTTAAAAGGTACGAAGTGAGCACTTTTTGTCAATCTATCAACTATCACCCAAATAGAGTCGTGCCCATGGTGAGATCTCGGTAAGCCAGTGATAAAATCCATCGAAATACTCTCCCACTTACAACTTGGAATATCTAGAGGTGTTAACTTACCAACAGGCCTTTTATGGTCAGCCTTGATGCGCTGACACGTATAATATTCAGACACAAACTTTACTATATCATTCTTTATTCCTGACCACCAAACAATTTGCTTTAGATCTTTATACATTTTAGTGGAACCAGGATGGTAGGCAATAATGGAACCATGAGCTTCATTATAGATTTTAGCCCGAATATCACCAAAAGCAGGAATACAAAATCTACCCCGATATTTTAAGGTATCCAACTCATCCAAGGATAAATCTGGTAGCTCTCCCTTTGCAGTTCTATTTCGGGGGTGTAATAAATCCGGATCATCCTTCTAATGTGCTCGAGAAAGGGAAATCCAAGAGGGCTCTATTGCATCTAAACTAACAAGCACATTACTACTCCCAACCTCAATGTCCATCAACAGGAATTCTTCCACCAAGGACTGTACATTCAAATTGAAAATTTTGGCGTTCTTTCTACTCAAAGCATCGACTTCTACGTTACCCTTTTCGGGGTGATAAAGGATTTCTACATCAAAATCGGCCACATATTCTAACCCCCGACACTGGCACAGATTTTGTTCCTTCTGAGTGAAGATGTACTGCAAACTCTTATGGTCTGTATAGATCCTGCACAATGCGCCATACAATAAGTGTCTCCAAAGTTTCAATGCATAAATCACAACATCAAAATCCAAATCGTGTGTAGGATAGTTTCTTGCATGAATCTTCAATTGCCTAGATCAATATGCGATCACCTTACCATCTTGCTTCAAAGCAAAGCCAAGTCCGATGTGTGATACATCCAAATACATAGCATACTCAAATCCTTCAATAGGTAAGGTTAAGACTGGAGCAGTACCTAATCTCTTCTTCAACTCTTGGAAGGCTTCTTCACACTTATCACCCCAAATGAATACAGTATTCTTCTGAGTAAGTCTAGTTGGAGGGTCTAACAACACTGAAAATCTTTCCACGAATCTTCTATAATAGCCGGCCAGGCCCAAGAAGCTCCTAATTACTTTAGGTGTAGAAGGTCTCTCCCATTCCATCACAGCAGAAATCTTGGTCGGGTCCACGAAAATACCGTCCTTGCTTACAACATGACCCACAAAGGACTCCTGAGGTAGCAAGAACTCACACTTGCTCAACTTTGCATATAACTTATGCTCCCTCAGTGTCGACAAAACCAAACGCAAATGCTGAGTATGCTCCTCAACATTGCGGGAATACACCAAGACATCATCTATGAACACAATAACAAATCGGTCCAAGAAGTCCTTAAACACCCTATTCATGAAATCCATGAGTTAGATGGTGCATTGGTCAAACCGAAAGACATCACCAAAAACTCATAATGTCCATGCCGCGAACGGAAAGTAGTTCGTGGAATATCTGCCTCACGAATTCTCAACTGGTGGAAACCTAAACAAAGATTGATCTTTGAAAATACTGAACGACCACGCAACTGATCGAACAGATCATCCATCCTTGGCTAGGGACATTTATTTTTAATGGACACCTTGTTCATTTCTCTATAATCAATGCAAAGCCTCATCGATCTATCTTTCTTCTTTACGAATAAAATAAGGGCACCCCACGGAGAAGAACTTGGTCTAATAAAACCACACCTCAGCAACTCATCGAGATGAGAGCACAACTCATCCAACTCATGCAGAGCCATATGGTACGGTGATTTGGCAATAGGATGAGTACCTGGCTCGAGGTATATCACAAACTCAACATCCCTCTGATACCAACTATCACAACCCGCATTTTTCACTGCCAAATAAGTATATCAGAGTAAGGGAAAATTGTGCATCATGATGCCACGTCAGCAGGGGATAACTGCGGACGCTCGGGCAAAATCCTACTTAGACATTAAGAAAGGCTCTTTATGTTATTTAGAGTTAAAATCAATTTGAGTATAGTATTTAGTCGTATCCCTCGGCTTAGTGGATCATCTAGTCCATGAAGAAAGTAGTTATACGCTGTAGAAAATACTTATTTTATGAGATTAAACTTCCTACATAAGCTTAGAGGTTCCCAGAGGACACCTCAACGTATGCAAGTTTTAAATTTATAATAATAATAATAAAGGTAGATTTTTACGGACGCTAAATATAGTGATTTAACATTCTTTTTAAAAAACGTGCAATGCATGAGGTAATAGTAGTAGTTTTTTTATACTTTAAAATAGCTACCATGCAATTCTAACATAAAATGTCCCAGAGAGCAAGTAATCCACATCCACAGAAACAAAAACAAAGCAGTTAGCAAGTATCCAAAAAGAACAACAGTATTGTGGTCATCGACAAACTGACACGAACCCACATAAATCCAAGTATGTCTGAACTAGTAAAGCCAAATAATCAACCATCTACCTCGATATGGCAAGGCAACAACCACGTCCAATGCTACCGCACAAGCACTCCAAAACCAGCACTAAACTCAGTTGCAGCTCAGATCGTGAGGCATTCCAAAGACAAAACATCTCAACAAGAAGTTACAAGTGATGGCAGAAAGTAAGCCAAATGTAAACAAAGTCAAGGGGTACCAACCGAAGTCCAAAGGAAAAATACTTAATTAAGGTACAACAGTAAGGTGCAAATGTAAAAATGGAACACTTACATGAAGTGTCACGTAAAATAATAGCACCCCAAATGCACAAGATCATAAGGGGAAAAGGGTCAAGATTAAGTCATCCGGAATAGGAACAAACCCCAACTAGCCACTTGTGGTCAACTCCACCAAAAACCAAAACGGGTGGGGTGGCCAACCGGAAAGACAATTCATCCGTCTAAAAGCAGTGGAGACTGGATACTCCACCATACACCGCAAATTCCCAAAAACTCAGTAGAGCCCCACAAAGTGCTAATAGGGAGATCAAACGTTGCGGCGGTGGATTCAGCCACTAATAACACCCGCAACAAAGAAAATCCCGGAAGGAAAACCCCGTAACGATCCGGGTTTAGAGCTCAGAGGCACACCACAACCCAATTATTGCTTGGCGGCTTGTCTCACCCAACGACATCGCCACGAAGAAGAAAACCATGATAGAATTCTCAAGTCAACAATGGCACATCGGATTCTACTAGACAATTCTAGAATGAAGCGATTGATTAACCTTTAGGAAGAATTTACAATCCTAAACAAACTCTAACACATTCAACATAAAAATTATGGATCAGTAATAAAAGGCGGATTTAATCACATCATCAAAATGTATAACCTTTACTAGGCTAGATAACAAAATCAAGAACTTGATGATTATAATTTCAATTAGTCAAGAGATCATATCGGCATGATACATTAGTAAATTAATTCAATAATCATGAACACATGCAGTAAGAAATTCCTGCAAAAATTAGGGTAAAGAGGGAAGTGAAAAAGGAAACCATCACTTGCCTTGATTTTACCGGAGAAAGACGTCCAAAATCACTCCTTGACGTAGATTGGGGCTATAGAAGACGAGGCAAGTCGAAATCTAACAAAAACAACCAAAAATCGGAATTAGGTCCAAAAACCAATGGGAGAAAATCTCAAGAAAAGGGGAAGATATTACGACGATCACGAAGCTCTCGCCGAGAGCTTTCTAGATCTATGGTTGGTTGGGAATTTTGAGCGCCGGAGCACCATCGGCGGCCACCGGAAGAATCACGAAAAACTCTCTCTCACGCATCTGGTTCGGGAGATGAACAGGATAGTCAGTCCAGGGTGAAGAAGGGAAAGAAGTAGGTATATATATACTAAGGGTAATCATTAGGTTAATCAGTACTTAAGCAAAACAGACCGGGTTCGGGTGAACCAGACATCTCGGGAAAAGAGGTTGCTCCCGAGAACACAGAAGCAGTTCTCGAGAAGTAGGATTTGCTCTCCATAACACAGAGCAGTTCTCGAGAAGAAGGATTTGCTCTCGAGAACACAGAAGCAGTTCTCGAGAAGAAGAATTTTCTCTCGAGAACACAGAAGCAGTTTTCGAGAAAAAGTATTTGCACTCGAGAACACGGAAGCAGTTCTCGAGAAGAAGGATTTGCTCTCGAGAACACAGAGCAGTTCTCGAGAAGAAGGATTTGCTCTCGAGAACACATAGCAGTTCTCGAGAAGAATGAGCTGATCTCAAGAAGAAAAGGTTGTTCTCGAGAAAAAAGGTGGTTCTCAAGATAAATGAAACTGTTCTCGAGAACAAGGCAGCAAAATCCCGGAAACAAAGGAGTACCACTCGAGAACGAACAGGTGGAACTCGAGTACAGGAAGGACTTCTCGAAAATAAGTAGGAAGGACAAAAATCCGCTCGACGCTTTATCGAGCTCAGTACAGTGCCATAAAAATAATGTCGAACGTCTCTGATTGAAGTAGAAAAATAACCCTACAAGGGGCTCCATGAGAATCAAAAGGGCTGTCCAAAAAAAATTAGAACAAGGCACACAGCTTGTATAATATCCACAGGAATAATCAGGTTCAAATTGTTGAACAAGTAACTGAGAGTTCAAAACAAGACCCAAACGTGTCGAATTATACGAATTCAACGGCGATGACAAACCTAGAATCTGACGTACTATTCTTTAGACTATCATCAAAAGCTTACTCAAGCAAATAAAATCTTCATAAGGATCCAAACACGTATCGAGACTCCAAAATGCTCGGAACGCAACAAAACCGGACAAGTAAAATCCTCAAAACCTCAACCTTTATAACAGGGAAGACATTCCAACCCAACAAAATCCCAAAATCTGGATAAATAGGCCCGACGGATGCGAAAACGTACAAACGGTGCAACACCGTCAACAAAACAAAAAAAGGGGTAATGCCCTGACGTCAAAATTATGACGTCGACAAACCAAATAATGACATCAGAAAATTGGGGGCATTACACTCTCCCCACAGCACCTCCAGCTCGCACGTGTTGACAGAACTTTCTTCTGCTTGTTATGAACTTCTTCCTTCTTGGGACTACAAATGTCTCTGTCTGTAATATCTTAAATAATTTTTAGAACTCAGTATGTTATTTGATATAATACATTGTGCCGTCTAGATTTAGCTCGCACTAGGTTATGCCAGGTCGCCGAGTTGGTGAGTCAGAGTTGGCGAGCTAGGGCTGGCGAGCTGGGGATGGCGAGCTGGTACTGGCCATAAATACGACTTTCTATAAATAGGCCCCTCAACTACCTCTTGGGCCATCGCCTTTATTGCATTCATACCCTCTTTTCTGCTCTTCTCTCGACGTGATCTCGCATCCAAACCCTTCTGTGGATATGGGCAATATGCGACCGTAAGCTGACGGGCGATCCTAGTGCGCCCGACATTTCGCCAAAAATATTTTGTTTGATGGAATTACCACCGAGCGCAAGATCTCAAATTTCAGAACTGAATACGTGCCCCCTGGCACTGAGGCGCGTCGGCCCGCAAAGAGAGAGGCCATCAACACCTTCTACCGGGATGAGCTCGCCTACCCCATCTCGCAGTTCGAGGTGGGGTTGTTAATGTCCCTCTAGATGGAAATTCGCGAGATCCTCAAATACTTCAGCGTGATGCCCGCACAGCTGAACCTAAATGTGTTCGCCATGATGGTCGCATTCGCCTGCTTCTTACGCCGGGAGCGGATTGAATTCAACCTTGCCGTCTTCTGAAAATGTTTTACCTATCGTGCGATAAGTGACACGGTCGCCTTTCTGATGGGATCGCACATCAAGATTCACGCGACAGCAAACAAAAACCACAACTGGGTTTCCAAGGTCGCCTTCATCAAGGGTGACCTGGGCAACATTCCCTTCTCCCCCCAGCAAATGATTGAGGAGGTATATTAGCCCCTAACGCTATCTGGTTTCGACGCCGAGCTGCACAAATTCTTCCTGGGGAAGGACTTCGTGTTTGCCTTCCTTCGAAGGGGCCTCGACTCGCTTCCCCTCGTCCTTCCTGGCGAAGGTACACTTTCCTTCTTCTCCTTATTGGCTCGCCTATGATTATCACTTATCTAACTCTTAAGTCATTTCCTGTAGCGGAGTGATCCATTCCCGACATCCGAACCATGTGGACTCGGGACTCTACCCGAACCCGCTCGCGCATGAGCGGGCAGCCGTGGCGGCTTGCCAAGGCGAGTTGGGGTCTTGTGGACCCTCCTCCAGCAAGAGTCGACCTGACCAAGCTAGGTCAAGCTCACCTCACCACCCCCCACTGCCAAAAAAGATGAAAGCCCTGGTGGTTTCCAGGAAACAACAACATCAACAACAAATCTACATATGCCTGCCAGAGACCACACCCGAAGGGTCGCCAGAGAGCTCGCTGAAGGGCTCGTCGACGAAATACATGGAGGGTGGTGAGCCCTCCGCTCCCCCTGCTACAGTGGATACTGTGGCCTACGAGAAGGGACTGCCAAAGAGCCACCCCCTTTTCGGCTTTGGGGGGAATCAAAATACTTGGTCAGTGAAGCCGATGGTGCGATGGGATGAGCAGACCCATAGGGTTTCCATCTCATCACTCCATACCTCCTGGTCGGAGGAGGGAGGGGGGGGGGGGGGGGTTCAACCCGCTTCTGGGGATGCCTATGCGTTGGGCTTCGGCCTGTATAGGTGATAGGATGTGGAGGCCTACAAGGGGCTGACTCTTTGGCAGCTCGGTCGTGAAGGTCTACAAGACCAGATGCGGACCTTGGAGCTGCATCATATGGTGGTCCGTCGCAGCTTCAGCCTCAGCCACCAGCTGCTGAAAACCGAGCTGGAACGTGACCTCGCCAAAGACAACACTGCTGACCTGGCGAGGAGACTACAAGTCTCTGAGAACCTTCTCGCAAAGGCCTCCGACAGGATGGTAAGTGGTGGCTATCCCCTTCCTTTTTCACTTAGGATTTTTCACACATATTGATCTTACCTTGCCCTTCTTCTCAGGATACCAAAGTCGCAAGTGAGCTGCAAGATCGCGCCGCCGAGATGGAGGTTCACGCCATCAAGCTAGAGAAGGAGAATGCCAAGCTGCGGGAGGAGAACAAAGGGCTCCAGAGCGAGCTGATATAAGACCCCCTTTTTTTCTACTTTACAGGCCCTACGCCAGAATTGCCGTTTCACGGTGACACCTTTGCTCGGAAGATCATCACTATTAAATGCCAACCCTGCCAGCACACAGAATCACCAAAGTTGTGGAAGCTTTTAAAAGAAGACAGTAAATGTCAAGTCCACAAAACATATCACATATAAGTAAATAGCATGAATCACAGCATGTCCCAAAATAAAAGATTATCGAAAAAGATGAATAGAAAGATAAACGGGCTTATGCCCAGTACATCAGAATCCTCACTATAAGGTCATTCGCGGAAGCTAACAAAACTAAACACCCATGAAGCCAGAAGCGGGTGCTCTCGAGCTAGACTGGCCCACCTCCATGTGCATCGTGCCCTGTTGGTGCTGTCTCTCAGACTGCTACCTGTCTCCCATCCGGAGCCCCTAAAAAATAATGGTCAACTGACCGTTTATCAAAAGACTAAGCCAACATCATCCCTACCTCCCCCCGCAACTCCCAGGCACCGTACGGGAAGGAGGATATGGAAGATATTGAGGTGGAGAAGTGTCAAAGCAGATTGAGGCAGACCTAAGCTAGCAGTGATATCACAGGACTATAAAGGTGTACAACAGGAATATGATAATATCAAAAGTAAGGCAGTAAAGAAAAAAAAGTAAGAGAGCAGAGTATAATGAAGAATAACCTTAACTTATATAAATGTCCATACAAACTTATAAGTTAAGGGGTCTTTTGCATGTCTCCCATCGTATAAAAAGTCTCATACCATTTTATACAATGGGCTGTTAGGTTTATATGCAAGTATGAGTGTTGTGCTTTGTTATGCATGAAATACAATGTTCACACAAGTGCAACTCACGCACACGACTCTATGCGCACAGACCTTTAGTTTCCCCATTTTCGAGTGAGCTAAACTCTCAGGTACCTCGTGATGTGGAAAACGGAGGCAGTGGGTCGGGCCACCCCACTACTAGGCCGACATTCACGCCACCCAACCTAGACCCTTGTACGCCTCAACGTGAAGAACACACCATCGAGCCTCTATGTACCATGCTGGAAAATCCACCAGTCTTTCCTTCGCTATGTGTGAACCACAATTGTTGAGTCATCATACCGACGTAGGCATGAACGACCATCAAGTAATTAAGACCTGCCACCTTATGTTATGAACATGCAAACTAGAACATCCGAGCCATAGGCTCCCCGGACTAACCCGTCCATCAAACCACCTACCGAGCAATCGGCTCGTCGGGTTAACCTGCCCATCACTAAAACCACCGAGCCTACCGCTCGTAAGACCTAACCTAACTCCCACAACACCCAAGAGTGTGAGTGTAAGTGTAACCCTACAGTATTTCTAATTACTCTTCCATTCCATTTATTCCTACGACTTACGTTAATCTTGGGATGCCCAAGGCATTCCCCATGAAGGGCTCTCGAGTACAGTAGGAACTACGATGGGCTAAAGCCCAAAGTTACCTTTCGCAAGGTAATTATTTATTTTTTAGTAATACCCAATTCCCGATCCCTTTTAGTATTATACTGGATCTAATCCTAGTGTATTTTCACTCTCTTTCTCTCTACAAGAAAGACGACCTTTCGTCGATCCCGAGCACACCAAACAATAGCCAACCCAACATTCCCCTCATCATGACTCTGAATGAAACTCACTTTTTCATCTTACCAAATCAGCATGCAATACTCCCTACTTCCTATGACAATCCCCCATGTTATCACAATCCCCGCAACTTTACTAAATGCAGACCAACCTAAGCTATATGATTTACATGAAGGAGGTACTCCAAATTTTCATCCAAATGCCGTAAGATAATTTTGGTGGTCCTATCATGACACATTTAGCCTATATCGAGAGACTTGTAATTTACCTAATTAATTTAGCATTTATTAGATTTTCCCAAAAGATAGGTCTTGGGTAATGTTGAACATGATGTACTAGATTTCCTTAAGTTATGGCCACCCAAAAGTTAGGAACAGTATATGATAGTAAAATAATAATGAATTCCAAATTTCACAGACATTTATAAATGTAATAACCACAAAATAATTAATTCAAGTTAATTCATATAATTTTAGATAATGAAGGGAATAACTTAAATTTTAGTCCAGAAATTATATAAAAATTACTAAAGCCTTACAATGATCAGAAAACACTACTGACTAAGTTTCATGCAATTCCAAGGTCAGTGAGCCATGTATAGATATACTTCCATTAATTTCATTAAAGTGCACTTGTGAAGAAACATTCTTATAAACTCATCCAAATGATATGTGATAATTTTCTAGACTTCATTATGCCATAAAAAATTCTCTGGCCAAGTAACATAATTTTACAGCAAGGTACACTATTTATTATCTATTTATCAAAATATGGTGCACTAGTTTACTTTACACATGAAGTATAAAGAGGAAATGTCCAAATGATCCAAATAATTTACTAGTGCCTATAAATGATATTTATTTAACCTTGCCAGAGTTTCATATCATTCTAAGTTAATCTAACCATGGTTACTTCAAAATCATTTAAAAAGGAAGGTGGAGATTATACCTACAAGTATGAGATACTGTTTTCTAAACATCCTATAATAAATCTTAGAGGTCAATAGCACTATAAAATTCTTCTACCAAAATTTCATAAGGATCCAAGGTCATAAGATCCTTTATTTATTCCTTAAGTTGTATAGACGTAAATAATTTCCAAGTGATTTAAGTGGAGTGCATGTGTCCAAATACTACCAAATTCTTTCCTAGGGCATTGCTCCGTCCTAGAAACCCATGGGGTAAACCTCGATCCCAACAAAGCCTAAACACCCTAGGTCCTTCACAAAACCTAACGGGCTCAATCCAAGTTTTTAACTAGGGCACTAGGTCTCAACCACCCTAACTCTTCCCTAACTCTAAGAGAGGGTGTCCCTACTAACCTTTGGACTCTGTCTAGAGCCCCAACCAATTTTGGTGAGAATTGGAACCTCCATGCCCAAGAATCCTAAACCCTAAACTCACCTTTAAGGGCCCAAACTTTACTCACATCAAAATCCGGTCAAATAACACTCAAATGGGTTGAGATTTTAACCAGTGACTCATAATGACCCTTAAGATGATACACCAATGTTTTGGGGGTTGGTGATGTAATTAGGCCCCTTAATTAAACTATAGTAGGATTATTAAATTTTTACCAAAATAATAGAAAAGTTTTCTCTAAAAATTCTCATTTTTGGATTTGTCATAGGCATAGGCAAGACTGACTAGCTGTACAAATTTAAGGTCATTTGGACATGAGGTTAAGTGGGGGCACTCATTTTAATCTCTGACTAGCCCTAAGTATAGACTGCACCATTTTGGGTGTTGAGCTCAGACCACTAATCCAAAATGGTTGAAACAAATTATAAAATAAAGTAGACTTCAAGGGATATAACTTTCTTATTGACCACTTTTCCATGAAACACATCTATATATTTTTAATAATTAATTATATCTCATGCACTTAGTGTGACAGGGATGAAATAAATGAACAGTATATCAATGATTTTATAATTAGCTAGCACGTATCTTAAAGCAGGTACGGATGGCATCCCAGCTTCTTCTTCCTTAAACCAACGATGCAGATTGACCCAACCTGGGGGTCTTTCCCAAGCACTGCCACCGGCTACCCGACCATCTCCCCAGCCAGCCACCGCCACCACCACCTTCGTTGAGGTGGTGTCTATCGCCACGCGGCGGCACAGCCGCCGGAGAGGCTGTTTCTAGTGAACACGAGAGGTAAGAAAAACCCGAAAGTTTTTGGAAAAATCTCACTGGATCTGGCTCAATTGAGCCTGATATCTCTCCTATTTCATCTAGGATCCTAGCACTGAGGGAGAGGGGTAGAAATTGACCTTCAATCGTGCTTGCCGATGGGTTTGGTGTTGGTGATCCATGGCAGGTGGTGGAGGCAGTCGGGATTCTACAACAGCACAGCCAAGTAGCTTGAAACTGCCGGGGAAAGAGTTGAAATGGCATCTTTGTGTCCAGTGAAGCTTTTAAAGGAAACCGAAAGGGGAGGCGAGGGGTCTTTCTTCATGGCTCCATTAATGGCCACTAATGGAAATTTTGACCATGGGTGAATGCATTGTTCCGGCCATTGAATAGCCACCAAAACGACCTCTGGTCTTCTCTATACTGAAAGGGGAATTGGAACAATTCTTTGGAAAAGGAGAGAGAGGCCCTTGGTCTCCATAGGCCGTGTATGCTCTCCTCCCAAAATGCCACTAGTCTGCTCGACGATCTTTCATCGAGCTCTGCTCGATGATTTCATCGAGCTCCGCTCGACGATCATTCGTTGAGGTAGGCTCGATGATCTTTCATTGAGCTCTGTTAGACGATCTTTCGTCGAGCTCCGCTCGACGATCTTTCGTCGAGCTCCGATCGAAGATTTCGTCGAGCGGAGCTCAATGTTTTTCATCGAGCTCCGCTCGACTCTTATCCCATACTTTTGGGGTGTTACATTGGGTGCCACTACACCCTTTAGAGCTTCCCAGGGTTTTGTCATGACCTAATCATGTCAAAACTATCCTAGGGGTCTAGAAGTCTGAGGGGTGTTACAAATCCTAATACATAAAAATAAAAATTTTGCCCTCAAAATTCAAGTTAGACCTACGGGGTTTCAAGTATGAGGAATAAAATGTAACATCTCGAGAGGTTAAAGGGATTACCTATCGTGAAAAGCTCCTGGAACCTTTGCTTCATCAAGTCCTGTGGCTCCCACGTGTGCTCCTCTTGTCCATGATTCTTCCACAAGACCTTAACCAGCGGAACCCTCTTGCGCAACATGGTCCATACCGCTGTACCGTCATTCCTGACCGGCTACATGCTGACTGGCCAATCTGACGGCATAGGGCCATCCGTTGCAGAAATCAGCTGTTTAGTGTGTACCAAAGCTTTCTGAAGGGAAGAGACGTGGAAGACATCATGCAATCCTGCAAACTCTTTCGGAAGCTCCAGCCTGTAGGACAAGGGGCCAACCTGCTCTAGGATCCTGTAGGGCCCCATGTATCTAGGACTGAGCTTCTTTCGCCTTAGAACCCAGAAACTCCATGCATCGGTTGAATTTTCAGGAACACCCAGACTCCTATCAAGAACTTCGCCTGCTGATGCCTCGTATCATAGTACTTGGCCTGCCTGCTCTAATCCTCCAACATCCTATCCCATATCGGCATCACCTGAGTATCATTGTCCTCCACAAACTCTGAGCCAAGAGCCTTGGGGTCCTCGTCCTGCACCCAAGATAGAGGGTTCTGACACCTCCGTCCATACAAAACCTCATAAGGGGACATGCGTATACTGGCCTGATGACTGTTGTTGTAGGAGAAATTGATCAGTGGCAACAGTCACTCCCAAGGCTCCACGCGATCTAGAATGCATAAGCGCAGAAGATCCTCCAAAGTCTGGTTGGTGCGCTCTGTCTATCCATCTGTCTGAGGGTGGAAAGTTGTACTAAACGTCAGCTGTGAGCCCAAGTAAGAATGAACTGACCTCCATTCCTTGGACGTGAATTGCCCATCCCAATCTAACACGATCGTCTTTGGCACTCCATGATAGCGTACAAACTGCTCCACAAACTTCCGCACCAGATCAACTACCGGAGCGTCCTTCCTAACTGGGATAAACCTGGCCACCTTTGTCATCCTGTCGACCACGACCCAAATCGAATCGTTCCCTGCATGCAACCGAGGTAGCCCGTGTATGAAGTCCATGGTTATATCTTCAAACTTCCACTCCGGCACTGGGAGTGGCTATAGTAATTCGGTCGGACTCCTGCACTCTACCTTTACTAGCTGGCAAGCCTCACAATCCGTCACAAAATATATAATGTCCTTCTTCATGCTCGGCCAAAACATGGTCTTCTTCAGATCTGCTGCCATCTTTGTGATACCTGAGTGCACGAAATATCTGTTGTAGTAAGCCTCTGCCATGATGTCCTCCCGAATCCGGCCTCCTGCCGGTATATAAACTCTGCCCCTAAAATAAAGCAGCCCATCTCTCAGTGAAAAATCCCCAGTCGTGCCTTCCTCCAAGGCTCTGAAAATGGGCTCCATCCTCGCATCCAGCCTCTGCCCGTCGCTGATGCGATCCCGGATGCCGTCTATGGTACTCATTGACGCGAGGTACTCCCTGTACAACTCTAGATCATCCTTGTATACCAGGTATATCTGCATCTCCTCAAACATACACACCAGCACTAAAGCCATCAACTGGGGCACTGCCCCCGACGTGGTGGCTCTCCGGCTCATAGCGTCTGCCACCGTGTTTGCCTTGTCGGGATGGTAATGCATGGTATACTGATAGTCTGAAAGGAACTCTACCCAGCGCCTCTATCGGATGTTCATCTCCTTCTGAGTGTCCGCATATTTCAAGTTCTTATGATCTAAAAAGATATCATAGTGAAGCTCGTAGAGTTAGTGTCTCTAGATTGTCAGAGAGAAAATCACCGCTCTCATCTCTAAGTCGTGCATCGGATAGTTTAGCTCGTGCTTCTTTAACTATTTGGAAACATAAGCGATCACATGCCCATTCTGCATCAGAATGGTACCCATCCCCTGGTATGAAGCGTCGGTGTATACCTGAAATCCCTCCCTCCCGGATGGAAAGGCAAGAATAGGAGCCGAGGTGAGCCGGCCCTTCAGTTCCTGGAAAGCAGCCTCGAATCGCAGCGTCCAAACGAATGGGGTCTCCTTCTTTGTCAGGGATGTGAGTGATGAATTGTAAATATACCTATTTTTTGTACATTAATTTAGCTATTTTCATTTATTTTCGTCATTTTTATTTGTTTTTATTCAATAAAATGCTACTATTTTTGTAAATATTATACTAACTTATTTTATTTTATGTTTCAAGAAAAAATCAAAATCTGCCAAAAATTGACAGGTCACGCCCGTGACATATTGGTCACGCCCGTGACCATGGCGTGACACGTCAAACTCCAGTGAAATCAGCAAATTTTTGATAAGCAAAGCTTGACATGCCCGGGGGCATGCCCGTGTCACCTGACACGGGGCGTGACCCAAGCCCGTGTCCACCCGCTCGATGTTTCCAGCTCAACGTTTGTCGACCCCCTCGACACGCCTAGAGTCACGCCTGTGACCTAGGGCGTGACTCAATCTCAGCTCAACGATTTCAACTCGACACTTTCCGCTCGACATTCGTCGAGTGTCGACACCAACTGATATGCCCAGAGTCACGCCCGTGACCTGGGGTGTGACCTTTCCAGCTGGCCCGACAAGACCTGCCCGAAGACTTTCGGCGCAACCCGCGCCCAGATCCACCTGCTTGACACGCCCAGAGTTACGCCCGTGACCTGGGCGTGACCACTGCGAGACTGACACGTGTCCAGCCCGAAGTCCACTTTCCCGTCAAATCGTCGGCCGCCTTCGCAAATAGTACTGACATGCCCCCTGTCACGCCCGTGACCAAGGGCGTGTACTTGTAAATTTTTCCCTATAAATTCCAGTGTTCTGCTTTAGTTCCTGTTCCCCTTTTGGATCCATTTTGTATAGGGGAGATGCTGTTTAGATGAATCCAAGGGTTATGTAAGGGATTTTCTCCCCTCTTCTTAGTTTTTATTTATGTAACCTTCTTTTTTTATTTAATAAAATGTGTTGTTTTCTCCCTTTATATGGTTTTGGATGTCATCTAAACACTTCTCTTATGCAATCTTATCTCCCTTTTGTTTTTAACTTTTTTTTCATTCTTCTTTATATGTGTGTGTGTGTGTATGAGATTAGTTTTCTTGTTTTTTATGTTTAGTTATTTTTATATTGTTTTGGTTTAACTTAGATTTTTATAGTTTCTAATTCATCCCTATAGATCCGTAAAAACGTTTTCAAAGTGTTTTTCCTCTTTTTTAACTTAGCTTTTTATTTCGGAAAACTTTTTCATTATTTTCCCTTTATTCGCACTTTTTTAGCATTTTTTACGGAGTTATAGGAATGATAATATAGTCGTTTGAATTTTTCGTGCACTTTGATTTTTCGTTTAAACTTTTGCTCCTTTTATTTTTCTGTCTTCATTTTAATCATTTCTACCGCATTCTAGCGTTAGAAATGTATTCGTTTTAATTTTTCGAGAACTTTCATTTTTCATTTTTATTTGCAAAACTTTCTTTCCGGTTAATTTTTATTTTCACTTTTTATGCATTTCTACCGCATTTTAGCAGTAGAAATGCAGTTGTTTTAATTTTTCGTCAACTTCGTTTTTCTTAATTTTTTCGCTCATATGTGTGTGCGCATTTATTTCCGCCTACTCGTTAAGAGTTAAATGACGCATTGCTTTTATTTCATTTCAGTAGAGTGCGTGTGTTTTCATTTATGTCGTGTGCTTGTGTTTTACTTTCCTGTAGAGTGTGTGTGTTTTCATTTATGTCAAGAGAGCGTGTGCGTGAGTTTTAATTTCTGTCGAGTGTGTGCGTGTGTTGCATTTATTTAGTCCTACTCATTTGAGTAGGACCCGCTTTCTTTCTCCCGCCCACGCATTTGCGCCGGGACTCGCAATTTACAGCTTTCTTCAGTCCTACTCGTTTGGGTAGGACTTGCAATTTTCAGCTTTCCTTTACTGCTTTCATTTTATCGCTTTCATTTACTGCTTTCTTTATCGCTTTATTTACTGCTTTTCTCGCAAGCCGTCCCCATTCCGATGAGTGGCTAATCGTTCTTAGCCCTCGGCATCGAAGAGCATTGGGACAGATAAAATAGCTTAAAATAACTAAAGGTCTCATTTTTCTAATTAATTAAAAGTACTTAAGGTTTTCCCGGGGTTAACGACGCGTAGGACCACATATCGATGTGTGGGCCCTATTTCCGTAGTCCATATGCTAGCTAGCCGAGAGGCAGTGCATATGGACCGATCACCCCTTGGTAAAGAGAGTTCCGCACTAACCCTCGAGAGAGGAGGCGCGCCAACTCTACCGGATTGGGTTCCCCACCCAATAGCGGGGTTCTTAGCGTAATGCGGGCGTTAAGAGGAATCCTTCGTCGGACGAGAGCCCGGTCGAATAGTCTTAGCGTTCAGGTGAGCGATAGCCCTAGAGATAGGTGAGCTCATTTTAGTGGAACCTCCACGGCCAAGTCTCCGCCTTAATTAATTAGAAATTTAGGAGCTCTTTTTATTTAAAGTCTATTTTAGTTCATTTGTTTTCTCGGTGCCATCGAGCTAAGCTCTTCATCGGCACCACCTTCATGCTTTCATTTTCTTTCTGCCATTTTCTGCATTTTTATTATATATAAAATATATCCTGACAAGATAATTATCGGTAAAATAATAGTCCCCTCTAGGGAAGAGTAGAAATAATCGAACCAACCCCGAGAACAATACGACCTCGATATTCCACCCGGAATATCATGTACTACTCACGATAGGTGCACTTGCCTCCTTTCGTTAAAACTCGATCTAAACCGTTTTATATCCAAATAAATAAATACGCGCGCCCCGTTTTCTAAATAAAATCACTTCGCCTTTTTCTCAAATAAAACTGCCGGGTCGCCGCGTGACCGTAAATAATTTTGGAGTTTTAACCATCAAGTTTTTGGCGCCGTTGCCGGGGAGATTGTCGTTTCGTTATTTTGAACCCTAGAAATCTATTAATTTTACTTATATTTATAATTATAACAAAAATTAAAAATTGTCAAAAAAAACATAATAATAATAATAATAATAATAAACTACTTAAAAAAACAAAAAAAAACTTAAAAAATAATATATTCTTTTTATCATATTATTATTATTTATAAAATTTTTTTTTGAAATGACGTCATTTTCTACTACCAAAACAAAACAACAAAAAAAACTAACTTAAAAACAAAAAACTCTAAAAACTTGAAAAAGTTTAAAACTTAAAAAAATCTAAAAACTCTAAAAAACCTACAAATCCTAAAAACCAAAAATCTAAAAAATCTAAAAACAAACAAACACAAAAAAAACTCTAAAACCAAAACCTAAAAAAAATCTAAAAACTTCAAACATGAAAAAAAAACAAACATAATAAAAAAAGAGAAAAACTTAACACTTAAAAAACTCAAAAAAACTAAAAACTAAAAACCAACTAAAAAATAAAATAAATCTACTTAAAAACACAAAATATATATATATATATATATATATATATATATATATATATATATATATTGCTATTAATAAATGTATCTATGTTTTATTTAACTTCTTTTATTTTAATTTGTTTTCTTTTATTTAATTTTGCTTCGGCGCGCTTCCATTATTGTGCGCGCTAGGGGATCACATATTTATCACGCAGTGTTCGCTAAAGCCTTAGCTACCTTCGACTCCCCCACGCACTTACCCCCCCTACCGCCTACAACCCTTTAGCCGAATTTTTCGTTTTTTTTGTTTTTTCTATTATTGTTTTGCTATTCTTTCCGCTTCTAATAATAATGCAGGGTTTTGACCTGGGCCTCCCGGACTCGTCTATGGGAAGCTCCTACCTTTCACCTTTTCTTTTTTGTACTTATTATATTTTGTATATTATCTGTTCCGCATACTTAGATTGCAACATTGGGGACAATGTTGGGTTTAAGTATGAGGGTGTTTTCGTATTTCTTTATTTCTGCACTTTACAAAAACGCATAAAATTATAAAAACATTACAAAAAATAAAACCTAAAAATTTTTTTCCCTTGTTTTTATTTTCATAAAACTTCAAAACAAAAAAAAAATTCTTCCCCCCTTTTTCTTATTTGTAAAAGCTTGCATTCTGCGTGCCCGCGACGTTCGACTCATCGAACCAACCATTCAAATAAGAGTCTGTTCGCGGGGGCTGCATTCGAGTTTTTACTTTGTACCTTTTTTTGTAAAAATCTCTCTTTCCCACTATCTTCTTTATAAATAACACTTCTTTCTCTCCTCTTTCTTGTAAATAAGTTATCAAAATACACTAAAAATAAAAAAAAAATTAGAAAAACCAAAAATCCTAAAAAAAGAAAATAAATCTAAAAATCCTAAAAAGATAATAGTTAAAACATAAAAAAATGATAAAAACTCTAAAAATTTCAAAAAAATGTTTTGTTAAATTATGTAACAAAATAATTCGAATATACCAGATCTTAACCCTTTTTACTTTCCAAAAATCTAGTTTCGAGTTAATTAATATGTGAATTTTAGTTATTCTTTGCTTACTATTCGTTTATTAATTAAAGTTTGATAGATTTAAGTGTCTGGGGTTATGATTTAAAGAATTTTTTATGTCTTTTCCTTATAATAGAGAACTTGTTTTTCACCATCACTTCTAATTTTATAAATAGAAGCTCTTTTTTTATGTTAGAAAATAACATCGATGGATTTCAATTATTTCTACTCTTTGCTTTTAAAAACATTGGAAAGTTCATTTTAAAAAGGTTGCTCTCAAAACTTTTTTATTAAAAGCTAGATTTCTTTTTGAAAAAATAAACCCATTTCCATTTTTTTCATGTCTTACTTGACATGTTTACCCCTATCCCTTAAAAGATCTTATGTCAATGGGAATAAGATTTCATTCCGTAAACATAGGCACCCAATATTTAAAAAGATTATATGTTATGGAGTAAGAGAATAAAATTCATTACTCCTACACATATACATTGGGTTATTTTTTACTTATGAAGAAAAATTATTATGTGTTAGGAAAATAAGATTTCATTTTCCTAACTATCCGAAAAGAAAAAAATTGGAGGTTCGAGAAAAAATTGTCTCGCCTCAATATTCAAGCCTTCTTCATAAACCACCAAACCACTTATCTCATTTCAATGATTCTAGACTTAATTTAAAAATTTTTTTGAGAGCATAATTTTTAAATTGCATTATTTCCTTTAACTTCTTTTAAGCTAAGGTTTTTTATATAAATCCAAACCATCTTTGTTAAACTAACAAAAATGAATTTTTGCTTTCTATTTTATTTTATCTAGAAGTCTTTTTTAAACTCTTCCTCTATTCATAACATTTCATAAATTAGGATTTAATTCTTTAACCCCGAATATTTATTTTGATCTTACTTTTAATTAATTCAAGCGGTAGCTAAACTTAATATTTCTTTTATTCCTTATGAGTTCATGTCCAACTTTTGCTCTGGAATAGCAAAAGCTTAAGTATGAGGGTATTTGATGAATTGTAAATATACCTATTTTTCGGTACATTAATTTAGCTATTTTCATTAATTTTCGTCATTTTTATTTGTTTTTATTCAATAAAATGCTCCTATTTTTGTAAATATTATACTAACTTATTTTATTTTATGTTTCAGGAAAAAATCAAAATCTGCCAAAAATTGACATGTCACGCCCGTGACATATTGGTCACGGCCGTGACCATGGCGTGACACGTCAAACTCCAGTGAAATCAAAAATATTTGAGAAGCAAAGCTTGACACGCCCGGGGGCACGCCCGTGTCACCCGACACGGGGCGTGACCCAAGCCCGTGTCCAACCGCTCGACGTTTCCAGCTCAACGTTCGTCGACCCCCTCAACACGCCTAGAGTCACGCCCGTGACCTAGGGTGTGACTCAATCTCAGCTCAACGATTTCAACTGGACACTTTCCGCTCGACATTCGTCGAGTGTCGACACCAACTGACACGCCCAGAGTCACGCCCGTGACCTGGGGCGTGACCTTTCCAGCTGGCCCGACAAGACCTGCCCGAAGACTTTCGGCGCAACCCGCGCCCAGATCCACCTGCTTGATACGCCCAGAGTTACGACCGTGACCTGGGGCGTGACCACTGCGAGACCGACACGTGTCCAGCCCGAAGTCCACTTTCCCGTCAAATCGTCGGCCGCCTTCGCAAATAGTACTGACACGCCCCCTGTCACGCCCGTGACCAAGGGCGTGTACTTGTAAATTTTTCCCTATAAATTCCAGTGTTCTGCTTGAGTTCTTGTTCCCCTTTTGGATCCATTTTGTATAGGGGAGATGCTGTTTAGATGATTCCAAGGGTTATGTAAGGGATTTTCTCCCCTCTTCTTAGTTTTTATTTATATAACCTTCTTTTTTTATTTAATAAAATGTGTTGTTTTCTCCCTTTATATGGTTTTGGATGTCATCTAAACACTTCTCTTATGCAATCTTATCTCCCTTTTGTTTTTAACTTTTTTTTTCGTTCTTCTTTATATGTGTGTGTGTGTGTATGAGATTAGTTTTCTTGTTTTTTATGTTTAGTTATTTTTATATTGTTTTGGTTTAACTTAGATTTTTATAGTTTCTAATTCATACCTATAGATCCGTAAAAACGTTTTCAAAGTGTTTTTCCTCTTTTTTAACTTAGCTTTTTATTTCGGAAAACTTTTTCGTTCTTTTCCCTTTATTCGCACTTTTTTAGCATTTTTTACGGAGTTATAGGAATGATAATATAGTCGTTTGAATTTTTCGTGCACTTTGATTTTTCGTTTAAACTTTTGCTCCTTTTATTTTTATGTCTTCATTTTAATCATTTCTACAGCATTCTAGCGGTAGAAATGTATTCGTTTTAATTTTTCGAGAACATTCATTTTTCATTTTTATTTGCAAAACTTTCTTTCCGGTTAATTTTTATTTTCACTTTTTATGCATTTCTACCGCATTTTAGCGGTAGAAATGCAGTTGTTTTAATTTTTCGTCAACTTCGTTTTTCTTAATTTTTTCGCTCATATGTGTGTGCGCATTTATTTCCGCCTACTCGTTAAGAGTTAAATGGCGCATTGCTTTTATTTCATTTCAGTAGAGTGCGTGTGTTTTCATTTATGTCGTGTGCGTGTGTTTTACTTTCCTGTAGAGTGTGTGTGTTTTCATTTATGTCGAGAGAGCGTGTGCGTGAGTTTTAATTTCTGTCGAGTGTGTGCGTGTGTTGCATTTATTTAGTCCTACTCATTTGAGTAGGACCCGCTTTCTTTCTCTCGCCCACGCATTTGCGCCGGGACTCGCAATTTACAGCTTTCTTCAGTCCTACTCGTTTGGGTAGGACTTGCAATTTTCAGCTTTCCTTTACTGCTTTCATTTTATCGCTTTCATTTACTGCTTTCTTTATCGCTTTATTTACTGCTTTTCTCGCAAGCCATCCCCATTCTGATGAGTGGCTAATCGTTCTTAGCCCTCGGCATCGAAGAGCATTGGGACAGATAAAATAGCTTAAAATAACTAAAGGTCTCATTTTTCTAATTAATTAAAAGTACTTAAGGTTTGCCCGGGGTTAACGACGCGTAGGACCACATATCGATGTGTGGGCCCTATTTCCGTAGTCCATATGCTAGCTAGCCGAGAGGTCGTGCATATGGACCGATCACCCCTTGGCAAAGAGAGTTCCGCACTAACCCTCGAAAGAGGAGGCGCGCCAACTCTACCGGATTGGGTTCCCCACCCAATAGCGGCGTTCTTAGCGTAATGCGGGCGTTAAGAGGAATCCTTCGTCGGACGAGAGCCCAGTCGAATAGTCTTAGCGTTCAGGTGAGCGATAGCCCTAGAGATAGGTGAGCTCATTTTAGTGGAACCTCCACGACCAAGTCTCCGCCTTAATTAATTAGAAATTTAGGAGCTCTTTTTATTTAAAGTCTATTTTAGTTCATTTGTTTTCTCGGTGCCATCGAGATAAGCTCTTCATCGGCACCACCTTCATGCTTTCATTTTCTTTCTGCCATTTTCTGCATTTTTATTATATATAAAATATATCCCGACAAGATAATTATCAGTAAAATAATAGTCCCCTCCAGGGAAGAGTAGAAATAATAGAACCAACCCCGAGAACAATACGACCTCGATATTCCACCCGGAATATCCTGTACTACTCACGATAGGTGCACTTGCCTCCTTTCGTTAAAACTCGATCTAAACCGTTTTATATCCAAATAAATAAATACGCGCGCCCCGTTTTCTAAATAAAATCACTTCGCCTTTTTCTCAAATAAAACCGTCGGGTCGCCGCGTGACCGTAAATAATTTTGGAGTTTTAACCATCAGTGAGCGGGAGACTAATCCGGGAGAACCCCTCTACAAACGTTCTGTAATAGCCAGCAAGTCTTAGAAAACTCCTCACATCGGTGGCTGTCTTCAAAGGTGGACAATCTCGAACTGCCTGAACCGTCGTGGGATCCACTGTCAAACCTGCTCCACTGATAATATGGCCCAGAAAGGCCACCTCCTTCAATCAGAACTGGCACTTGCTGAACTTCACAAATAACATGTGCTCCTGGAGTTCTCCAATGTCAGTACCACGTGGCGAGCATGCTCCTCCTCAGTCCTTCAATAGATAAGGATGTCATCTATAAAAACTATGACCAAAATGTCAAGCTAAGCCTCGATTACCCGGTTCATCAAGCTCATGAATGTGGATGGGCATTCATGAGGCTGAAGGGCATCACTGTGAACTCAAGTAACCCATATCTGCTATTAAATGTTGTCTTCGGAATGTCCCCCTCCTTTATACATAGCTGGTAATATCCTGATCGTAGATCCAACTTTGAAAACCAATGAGCTCCCTCCAACTAGTCAAATAGCTCGTCAATCCTGGGCAGGGGATATTTGTTTCGGACTGTGAGCCTATTCAGGGCTCTATAGTCAATGCATAAGCGTAACGTGCCATCCTTCTTCTTCACGAATAAAACTAAAGCTCCCCAAGGTGAGCAGCTCGGCCTAACAAATCCTGCTTCTACCAGCTCCTATAACTTGCTCTGAAACTCTACCAGCTCCTTCGGGGCCATACGGTAGGGTGCTCTCGATAACAACTTAGCGCCCGGCACGAGCTGAATCTGGAAGTCCTGCTCCTGATGCAGGGGTAACACTGGCAGCTTCTCTGGGAATGCAACAGCAAAGTCTCGAACTACCGAAATATCAGCAATAGAGCCCTTGACCTCAGCCATCTCGAACAACACCTGGTAAACCTCGTCTCCCTACAGGTGGTCCTTGATGGCCTGAATAGAAGAGATAAAGAGGCAGGAGACAGGAGCAGTACCTTCAAACGTCGCATATACATCGCCACATCTGAGTACAACCCTCCTCGCCAGGCAGTTAATCTGAGCATGGTTCTGAGTGAGGCATTCCATACCCAGAACGAGATCGAAGTCCAGCAAACTCTGGGTCGTTGTCGGGGCTTCGAGGGTCAACCCATCGATGGTCACCCTCAGGATGCAACTTAAAGTAGATCAGACCACAAACCCATTAGGGATACCCACCCTCCTGGTAACTCCCTGGTAAAATCTAACACCCTCCAGTTTCTCGATGAAGTCCTCTGAAACGAAATTGTGTGATGCCCCGGTGTCGAAGAGAGTGTGGGCGGGCTTGCCACACACCAACACTACTCTTTAGCTTACTAGAGTAATCTTAGTTATCTAGTTGAAGATTCTTCCTTAGCATTAAACTATTTCAAATCTACACAGTCTTAACTCAAAAAGAAAATAACTTTAAAAAGAAAAATTGATGTACCTGCTATTACCCTCTCTGTGTCCCGGGGCTATGCCAGATCCGAGGCATAAACTTACCCCCTGTCCTGCCTACGCTCTCTCCCCTGAAATCCATATCCCCGGCCACGTCCCTGCCCACCAAACTGTCGAGCAGGTGGGGCCTCCTGGAGTGCTGGTAATGGTGCCCCTCTCATAGTGCAGTTACTCTGAATGTGCCCCAGCTGGTTGCACCGATAACATGTCGGTGGCTCCTCCACTTCCCTCGGCATCTCCCTCATTTGTAGTGGCTGAGGAGCCAACACCACTAGGGTCCTATGCTCCTGCCTACCCACATGACGAGGCTGATCCCCTTTCCTATATTCCCCAATAACTCGACCTCTCAATGGGTCTCTCCTACCGCCGATCACAGCATCACTGGCCGATCTCTTCCGGCCCCGAACAACAAGCTGGCCTGCCTCCATTTTCTTGGCCATCTCCAAGATCCTGTCCAAACTCCCATCAAAGAAGAGGAGGGCCTTTCTTGTGTCGTCGTGAAGTCCCTTGTAGAACCTCTTCGCGTAGCCCGCATTATCCAACTGGTACGAATCCGCAAAGCGGGCTAAATGAGTAAATTCCCGATAGTACTCAAAAACTGTCCTGCTTCTCTTCCTCAACTGCAGGAACCTGTCCTCCAACTCATCTCTCACTGACTGAGGCACAAAATGTTCCAGTATGTCTATACTGAATTCCTCCCAGGAAATGTGCGCAGTATCCACTCCAGCAAAGGTGGTGTCCAGTAGCGACTTCCACCACCTCTTCACATGCAACTCCAGACATGACACTGCCATAGTCACAACCTCCACTGACGGGCATCTAGTACTGACCAGCATCTCATAAATGATATCCAGCCACTCCTCCTTACGAACTGCAGTTTTCATCCCGAGATAGGATGGGGGAGAAAACCCCCGGAAGATGCTCAACCAGTTTGCCTCGGGATTTGGTTGAGGAGCCAGAGCCTGCTGAGCCCTGAAGGTCTCCAAAATAGCAGTCAAAATCTGTCCTATCTCTATCTACTAGAATAGAGTCAGAGCGGAATCACGTTCTGAGCCTGAAATGCCCCATGTTGGGGAGTAGGTTTCGTCACAGGCTACAAAGGAGAATACCAATTGTTAGACGTTAAGGGAAAGTTGGGAAAGAGATCGGACATTTGCAAGTGATTTCCCTTTATGGCACACTATTGCTACCGCTGCTAGTTTGTCCCCAAACTAACCGCGAGCAGGGTGGCCCAGGGTTTGTGGACTTCCTTTTCTTCGGATAGAGGTTTCTCTGATATCGGTTTGTAAGCCCCCTTTTTTTGCTACTCTACCGGGTATTATGCCCAGAATCTTTGTTCCGCGGTGACACCTTCGCTCGGAAGATCGTCACTACGAAACACCAACCCTGCCGGCACACAGAATCACAAAATATGCAGAAGCTTTTAAAAGAAGACAGTAAATGTCAAGTCCACAAAACATATCATATATAAGTAAATAACATGAATCACATCATGTCCTAGAATAAAAGAGTACCTGAAAAGACGAATAGAAAGGTAAACAGGCTTATGCCCAGTACATCAGAATCCTCACTACAAGGTCACTCACAGAAGCTTAAAAAACTAAACACTCAAGGAGCTAGAAGCGGGTGCTCCCGAGCTAGACTGGCCAACCTCCATGTACATCGTGCCCAGCTGGTTCTGTGTCTCCGACTGCTTTCTGTCTCCCAACCGGAGCCCCTTAAAAATAATGGTCCACCGACCGTTAGTCAAAAGACTAAGACAACTATCATCCCCGCCTCCCCCCGCGACTCCTAGGCACTGTGCGAGAAGGAGGATATGAAAGATATTGAGGTTGAAAAGTGTCAAAGCAGATGTCAGCAGACCTAAATTAGCAGTGATATAACAGGACTATAAAGGTGTACAGCAGTAATATGATAATATCAAAAGTAAGGCAGTAAAGAAACAAAGTAAGAGAGCAGAGCATAATGAAGAATAACCATAACTTATATGAATGCTCATACAAGCTTATAAGTTAACGGGTCTTTTGCAAGGCTCCCATCATATAAAAAGTCCCATACCATTTTACAAGATGGGGTGTTAGGTTTATATGCAAGTATGAGTGTAGTTCTTTGTTATGCATGAAATGCTATGTTCACACAAGTGCAACTCACACACATGACACTATGCACACAGACCTTTAGTTCCCCCATTTTGGAGTTGGCTAAACTCTCAGGTACCTCAAGCTGTGGCAAAAGGAGGTAGTGGGTCGGGCCACCACACTACTAGGCTAGCATTCACGCCACCCTACCTAGAACCTTGTACGCCTCAACGTGAAGAACACACCGCGGAGCCTCTGCGTACTATGCTGGAAAATTCACCAGTCTTTCCTTGGCTATGTGTGAACCACACTTGTCGAGTCATTGTACCGATGTCGGCGTGAATGACCGTCAAGTAACAAAGAACCACGACCTTATGTTATGCACATGCAAACCAGAACTTCCGAGCCATAGGCTCCCCAGACTAACCCGTCCGTCAAACCACCTACCGAGCCATCGGCTCGCCGGGCTAACCTGCTCATCACTACAACCACCGAGTCTACCGCTCATGAGACCTAACCTGACTCCCATAACATCGGAGAGTGTGAGTGTAAGTGTAATCCTAGAGTATTTCTAATTACTCTTCCATTCCATTTATTCCTACGGCTTACGTTAAGCTTGGACTGCCCAAGACATTGCTCGTGAAGGACTCTCGAGGGCACAAGGAACTACGATGGGCTGAAGCCCAAAGCTCCCTTTCGCAAGGTAGTTATTTATTATTTGTTCATACTCAATTCTCGATCCCTTTTAATATTACACTGGAACTAAGTTTAGTGTATTTTGACTCTCTCTCTCTACAGGAAAGATGACCTTTCGTCAATCCCGAGCACACCTAACACTTGCCAACCCAACATTCCCCTCATCATGACTCTTAATGAAACTCACTTTTTCATCTTACCAAATCAGCATGTAATAGTCCCTACTTACTATGACCATCCCCCATGTTATCACAATCCCCGCATCTTTACTAAATGCAGACCAACCTAAGCTATATGATTTACATGATAAGAGGTACTCCAAATTTTCATCCAAATGCCCTAAGATAATTATTGTGGGACTATCATGATACATTTAGCCTAAATCTAGAGACTTGTAATTTTCCTAATTAATTTAACATTTATTAGATTTCTCAAAAGTTATGCCATGGGTAATTTTAAACATGAGGTACTAGATTTCGTCCAGTTTTGGCCACCCAAAAATTAGGAATAGTCTATGATATCCAAATATCAGTGAATTTCAAATTTCACAGACTTTTATAAATATAATAACCTCTAAATAATTAATTCATATAATTTTAGATAATAAAGGGAGTACCATAAATTATAGTCCATAAATTATATAAAAAATTACCAGAGCCTTATAATGATCAGAAAAGACTACTGACTAAGTTTCATGCAATTGTAAGGTAAGTGAGCCATGTATAAAAATACTTCCAATAATTCCATTAAAGTGCACTTGTGAAGAAACATTCTTATAAACTCATACAAATGATATGTGATAATTTTCTAGACTTCATTATGCCATAAAAAGTTCTCTGACCAAGTAACATAATTTTGCAGCAAGGTATACTATTTATTATCTATTTATCAAAATATGGTGCACTAGTTTACTTTACACATGAAGTACTAAGAGGAAATGTCAAAAATGATCCAAATAATTTTCTTGCGCCTCTAAATGATATTTAATTACCTTGTCAGAGTTTCATATCATTCTAAGTTAATCTAGCCATGGTTACTTCAAAATCATCAAAAGGGAAAGGTGGAGATTATACCTACAAGTATGAGATACTATTTTCCAAACATCCTATAATAAATCTCAAAGGTCAATAACACTATAAAATTACTTCTACCAAAATTTCATAAGAATCCAAGGTCATAAGACCCTTTATTTATTCCTTAAGTTGTATAGACCTAAATAATTTCCAAGTGATTTAAGTGGAGTGCATGTGTCCAAATACTACCAAATTCCTTCCTAGGGCATTGCTCCATCCTAAAAACCCATGGGGTAAACCCCAAGCTCAAAGAAAGCCTAAACACCCTAGGTCTTCACAAACCCTAGCAGGCTCAATCCAAGGTTTTTGTGCGAACAAAAAAAGAGAAGGCGGAAATTTGAATAATAGAAATCTTTATTATCCAAAAAAAGGTGTCTATTACATGGTATAGCCTCCTTTTTATAGAATGGAGGAGATTGGAGAGATTACAATTAAACAATGTGAGATTAAAAACTACATGTACATGCGGTTTAACCTAAATACAGGCCGGCCAAGCCGCGCGGTTTGACGAATGGGCAAACCGCCCAACAACCACCAGAGAGAGAACAAGCCGCCACTAGAGAACGCAAGGTCACCCATTCTCCAAGTCGCAAGGGACAGATCGGCAGACCGCCAGGGAACCAACAACAACAGTCCTTCTACCAAACCGCTGGAGAGAAACCGACAGACCTCCCAGACTGCAATCCGCCAGAGTCAGACTGCCAGACCGCCCGGTCTCTATTCTACAACACTCCCCCTCAAGCTGGAGCATATATGTCGATCATGCCCAGCTTGTTGCAAATGGGATGAAAAGAGGCGGATACCGGCTTAGTTAAAATATCAGCCAACTCTATATCTCAGGTGACGAACGAAGTATAAATTTGTTCCTACAGAATCTCTTCCCGAATAAAATGGCAGTCAACTTCAATATACTTAGTTCTCTCACGGAAGACCAGATTTTTAGAAATGTATATAACGTACTTGTTGTCACAAAACATAGGTAGAGGATGGTTGTACACCTCTCCTAAGTCGAGCATGAGAGCCCATAACCACTTCAACTCACATGTGGTCGATACCATACTTTGATATTCTGCTTCTGCACTGGACCTGGAGACTACATACTATTTTTTGCTTTTCCAGCTCATAAGGTTCCCCCCCCCCCCACAAAAGTGCAAAAGCCTGATGTGGACTTGCGATCTCCTTTGTCATCGGCATAGCTTGAATTGGAGAATGCTTCAACCCTCAAATGTCCATTCTTCTGATAGAGAAGTCCTTTCCCAAGATCTGATTTAACATACTCCAATATCGTCAGGGCAGACTGTAGATGCCACTCCCTAGGAGCTTGCATGATTTGGCTAACCTTGCCCATAGCATAGGCAATATCGGGTCTGGTCACCATGAGATATATAAGTTTACCAACCAGATGTCTGTACCTCATAACATCAGAAAGAAGAGGAGAGTCATCCGTCCATGTTTTATCTTCTCCAGTCGTCATGGGACAGCGGGCAGGTTCAGCCCCAATCAGCCCTTCCACTTTTAACAAGTTAAGAGTGTATTTCCGTTGGGAGAGGACATATGAATTGGGCTTCCAAGAAATTTCTATCCCCAGAAAGTATTTTGGTGAGCCCCTATCCTATGTAACCAGGTGTTGTCGAAGATGCTTCTTTTTCAATGTTATCCCAGCTTGGTCATCTCCAGTGAGAAGAATATCATCCACATATACCGCAAACACCACTAGACCCAGGTGGGTTTTACGAGTAAATAAGGAGTGACTGACATAAGTTTTCGTAAAACCTACGGATGCCACAATCCCGCTAAACTTGTCAAACTATGCTCGAGGACTTTGCTTTAGGCCATAGATAGCCTTCTTGAGCCAGCAAAGTTGTGTCTCCCCCTAAGCAACATACCCTGGAGGTTTCTCCATATAAACAACTTCCTGAAGATCCCCATAAAGAAAGGCATTCTTGACATCCAGCTGTGAAATGGTCCAATCACTATTGACAACCACAAAGAGGAGTACCCTGATAGTGCTGAGACAAGCAACTGGAGAGAAAGTGTCAAAGTAGTCAACCCCATAAGTCTAGGTAAAGCCCTTGGAAACAAGCCGAGCCTTGTACTGATCCACACTATTGTCTGGGCAGAACTTCACCACAAAGACGCAGCGACAACCAACAACATCTATGCCAAAGGGAGGAGGAACCAGGGTCCAAATACCTCGTTCAGTGAGAGTAGTAATCTCTTCATCCATGGCAGCCTTCCAATATAGAACAATAAGGGCCTCCTGATAGTAACGGGAGGTGGAAGTGGAAGAGATAGCCAGAGCAAACTCCCTTTTAGCAGGGGTTAGACGATCATAGGAAACAGCAGCAGTAAGCGGGTGCTTGGTACATGCCTGAACCCCTTTACAAAGAGCAATAGAAAGGTCCAGGTCAGCAGGTTCCTCAGTATCCGGAGCATCCGTAGTGGAGATAGCTGGCCCGAGAGTAGAGAGCGACGACGGCGAAGAGGAGGGAGATAGCGGAGGTGGATCGAGAGGAGGAGACGATGGATTCAGTGGAGTAGGAAATACCTCGGCATGTGGCGATGGGCTGGAGGGAACAGGAGGAGAAGCGGAAGCCACATGGAGTGGAGAGGAGTCGGTAGAGAAATATGGAGCATTCTCGAAGAAGGCAACGTCCGCCGAGACGAACTGCTTGCGAAGAATGTGGTCAAAACAACAATAGCCTTTTTGAGTGGTAGAGTATCCCAGAAAGACACAATTGGTGGAGCGAGGGGAAAGTTTGTCGCGGGTGGCGGAGGGAGCGTGCATAAAGGCTGTGCACCCAAAGATACGGAGAGGGAGAGGAAAAGTATCCTTTCCTGGATAGAGAATGGAGAAAGGGGTTTGACCGCGGAGAATGGTGGAGGGAATGTGATTGATGAGATAGCAAGAAATGAGAATAGCATAGCCCTAGTAGGAGCGAGGGACATGCATTTGCGTTAACAGATTGCGAGCGACATCAAGGAGGTGATGGTGTTTGCATTCCGCCACTCCATGTTGTTGTGAGGTGTAAACACAACTTGTTTGATGAACAATCCCATGTTGCATACAGAAAGAGAAAAAGCTTGACTAACATACTCTTTTGCATTATCAGAGTGTAAGGTTTTAATGGAAACATCAAACTGATTTTTAATTAAATGATAAAAAAATGTCCATACATCAAAAAGTTCAGAGCGTTCTCGTAAGATATACATCGAAGTTCATAGAGGGAAGTCATCAATGAAAGTAACAAAATAAGAACTACCCCGATCAACGGTGAGGGTAGGAGCAGGACCCCAGATGTCGGAGTGAGCAAGATCAAACGGACGCGTAGAACCACGATCTTGCTTTGGTGGGAAGGAGGAACGGTGATGCTTGCCAAGCTAGCAGGCGTCGCAGTTTAAGGGTGAAATATGAAGAGGGAGGTGGGGCAGAAGATGGCGAAGCAGTCGTGGAGGATGATGCTGAAGGCGGAGATGCCATTGTAGAAGATCTGTGGAGGAGGAGGAGAAGGCTGAAAGAGCGGAACTGTTGTCGAGGAAGTAGAGGCCGCCGCTCTCAGTCCCAGTAGCAATCGTTCGTTGAGAGCTCGGATCTTGAAAAGAGCAAGAAGTTGGAGTAAATGTGACGGATCATTGAAGTTGCTTGCACAAAGAAGTAACCGACAGTAAATTGCATGGAAACTTGGTCACATAGTGAGTGTCGGCCAGGCGAAGAGACGGAGTGACATGAACCACTCCCGTCCCATGAATCGGGGAGGGAGAGTCATCTACAACAAGGACCAGGGGCAACCGATCATGTGTTTCAAGGAGAGAAAAGCATTGAGGATTGCCCGTGATGTGATTAGTTGCACCATAGTCAATGTGCCATTTACCTTGAGTAACCATGTGAGCACTACCTGAGGAAGTGACCACCGAAGCGAACGGCTTGGAAGAGGAGGTGGAAGAGTCACCAGAAGGTCAAAGATGTGGATGTTTCATCCAGTAGCGATCCACAAGATGCCCGGTGCAGCCACAGTGAAAGATGAGGTAGCGCGAAGAACTACGACCACCGGTGATGGCGACGATGCTGACGTGGCGGTGGATCTACGACATCGAGAGTTTGTGGATTGGGACGGTCGTTGCCACAAGCTCGAAGATGGGAGTTTACCACGACGTTTATTCGCCAACGACGCCACCACTACATGTTTTGCTCGACGTCCGCCGGCGCCAATAAATAAAATATATAGTTATAAATTACATAATTATAATTATATATTTTATCAATTTTTATTTTAAGCAATTCTATTTTAAAAGTACTTTATTTCATGCATTTTATTTAGTTAGTGAATTGTTTAAATTCATGTATTGTATTTTCATTTCATGTATTATGATGGTTGCATATAACCATCATAATTTCTTTTTGAATTTTAAATTTAGAATGGAGGATGATTGAGTGGTGTAGGCTATATATGCCATGGTTATGAAGGAATAAGTAGAGAATAAAGAAATTGAAACCCTAATTCAAAGATTGAATTTTCCCCCTCTTTCCCTCTTCCCCCTTAGGCAAATTTTGGCCTTCCTTCTCCTCTTCCTCCTCTCCCTCTCAAAATTCATCCAAGCGTAGTTTCCTCCTCTCCCAAGCCGCCAACCCTCCTTCTCCCTCTCAAATACAGCCACCACTCCACCTCCTCCCCCCTCCATCTCTTGAGTTGTTTTGTTCGTATACCTTTGCACATTCAGGGGAATCCAATTATATTGGTTATGATGTGCGGTTCATCTTGGCATATATTCATGCCAAACGTGAAAATATTAAACTTGAAAATAAGGCGTTCTATCCTCATCTGTTTCTGTTTCTTTGGCTATTGTGCCTCTAGATGTGGTGTCTCCTTCACATAGTTATATACCACACCCGGTCGCACGCATTTATCCACCGCCTTTCAATGACCCACATTTTCACTCTTAGTGATTTTAGAAAAGCCCCTTGAGTTGCATCGCTCGCATTTTCTTTCACATCTGGGAGTGTCCAACTCCATTATTTATGATGAGCGGTTCACCATGGCATATCTTCATGCCAAGCATGAAAATATTTAATATAAAATTAAAACTGTGTATTCAGAGCGCATTAAAATCATCTCTGATTATAAGGCTCATGTGCCACTTAACATAACCCCCTTATCCTCTGCATTTGAGTCTAGTCATGTAGCACATGGATTCTCTCCTCATGTATCTTGGACATTAGTGTTTATTTTTAAGTTATGTCGTACGCACTTCCACTCCTTTCTTGAGACCGTCCGACGCTAGATTTAGTGATTTGGGTTTAGTCTGGTCAGTCCCCGAGCGGATGCCTTCTGGCTCTGTTAAAAATTTAATACGTAGTAACGCTGACCCATCCATGATTATGAAGAACGTCGATTTTATGCTTTTATTTTAGATTTTTATATATCACAGGGTGTTTCACTTTATTTCTAGTTTCCGAACTTTTTACTGTACGTCTCTATTCCACCTGGGTGCCTTTCTCCGTCGTCTCTTCCTACCACTAAATATTCTCTTGGGATGGGGAGTGTTAGTACTGTCATGTCTATTTTCCATGTGGACTCCTTGGTTCTTGAAGCGGATGGTAAGATTCTTGTTTATTTTCTTTTGCTTGACACCCTTTCGAGTTTTCTCGAAAGTCTTGTTGTTTGTGTGCCAGACAAGTTCTCAGTGCTATGGGATGTTCATGCTACTACGACGGTTCCCCCCTCATGGGCCACTCATCGGTGATGAGTGATTTTGAGAGGGGGAGGATTGATGGCAACGATGCTGACGCGGCCGTGGATCTACGGCATCGAGAGTTTGTGGATTGGGATGGTCGTTGCCGCAAGCTCGAAGATGGGAGTCTACCACGATGTTTCTTCTCCAATGACGCCACTGCTACATGTTTTGCTCGACGTCCACCGCAGCCCATAAATAAAATATTTAAATATAAATTACATAATTATAATTATATATTTCATCAATTTTTATTTTAAGCAATTCTATTTTAAAAGTACTTTATTTCATGCATTTTATTTAGTTAGTGAATTGTTTAAATTCATGTATTGTATTTTCATTTCATGTATTATGATGGGTGCTTATAACCATCATAATTTCTTTTTGAATTTTGAATTTTGAATGGAGGATGATTGAGTGGTGTAGGCTATATATAGCCATGGTTATGAAGGAATAAGTAGAGAATAAAGAAATTGAAACCTTAATTCAAAGATTGATTTTTCTCCCTCTTTCCCTCTTCCCCCTTAGGCAAATTTTGGCCTTCCTTCTCCTCTTCCTCCTCTCCCTCTCAAAATTCGCCCAAGCCTAGTTTCCTCCTCTCCCAAGCCGCCAACCCTCCTTCTCCCTCTCAAATACGGCCACCACTCCACCTCCTCCTCCCTCCATCTCTTGAGAAAGATATTCTCCAACACCTATTCTCTTTCCTCTACAACAATATTGTCTTTCAAGGAACTCCCTCTCCAAGGGTTTGTCAAAAGGAGAAAACGGCGAGCGTCTTCATCGTCCGGTGCGGATCCAAGGATTTCACGTGGAGAATTGAAATCAACCACCGTCGTGAGCGATTCCTCCACTCAATATTGTGGATGAACTTTCTTGAGATTGGGTAACGATTCCTACACCTCTTGTGTGATTTCTTCTATATTATTTTGTGAGGTTTTTTGGTGGAATTAGAAGGCTAGTTTTTAGTCCGGTTTTACATTGAAATTAGTGCTTAATAAAATCTTATTTTTCAAGAATTTATTTCCCGAATATTTTTCATAAAATTGGAGCGGGTAGATCTCGAGAACACTTGAAGAAATCAGGTTCATCACCCTTGATTTCTCCTTGAGTTTAAGTGATTTGGTATACCCTAATATTAATTAATTTTGGGATCGATTAGGACTTGATTTTAAATCACTTATTAAGTCTGGATATTCCCTTATTGGATGTATGAGCATTTGCGCATAATTTAATTTGAATTGCTAATTGTCTGGATCGGGTGGGTCCATTTCGCTTGAGCGAATATTGGCATATAGCCCTTGTTCAATCTAAAATAAGGGGTAGTGTCCCTTTGTGTTGTGCCTAGCTATATTGTAGGATTCATCATTATTTTTACTTGAAGGAAATATTGCTCACTGCGTAGTTAATTTAAATATCGATCCAAAGAATGCGTAGTGTTTAAACCATCGAAATCCTGGGCCTGCATCAACCGGAATGGTGGTTGTGACTACCAGATCCACTCCATTGAGTTTGGTGAGCATATTGGTCTTGAGGAAGAGAAGACAGAAGCGGACGCTGAAGTAGAGATGTAACTGCGATAATGCGTGCTGTAGTTGTATCCAAGTTGGGAGAGTCCTCTTCGCCCAAGATTTATTGGCGGATCATGTCATAGGATTCAGTGAGCCGTAGGAGGTAGCACACAACAAGAAGTTCTTTGAAGTGCTTGTGATGTTCGGCTAACTCCACAGAGGAGGGGCGATGTTGAAGAATCTCAGCCCAAAGAGCCTAGACCTGTTGATAAGCGGCAGCGGGATACATGGAAGGACGGTCAAAGAGGTCCGCATACAAAGTGTAGATGCGGGACGTCTGTGCCCCTTTTGAGTACAGAGCAACAAGATGAATCCATGAATTCTTGACCGTCTCATCATGACGGATGACATGAAGACATTCATCGGAAAGACTGTTAGCGAGCCAAATGCGCGCAAGCGCATTGCTAGCATCCCAGTCATCAAACTCAGCGGAACTGGGAGGAGGAGGGTCATCGGTTAGGTGGTGGCGTTTGCGTTGTGAGATAAAAAGGAAGGTGAAGGAGACACTCCAATCCGAGTAGTTGAAACCGACAAGCTTGGAGACGGTGCCAAGATTCCTGGATGGAATGGGAGGAGGAGGCGGAGTTTCAACAGGAGTAGAGGTGGTGGTAGAAGAGCCGGAAAGAGCCATGGAAGAGAAGACGCACGGGCAGAGAGAAGGCCGCAGTGGACACAAGGAAAGGTTCTGCAATGGATATGACAAGAAAACCACAGCGGTCAATAGAAGAAACCGCTGCAGACAGAGGGAAAGAAGTCATGCGGGAAGATAGCAGGCCGCACGAATAGAAGACTGAGAAGCCGCGTAAACAGGCCGCGGAGAGAGAGCGAGAAGAAGGCCACGCAAACAAAGGGCAGCGACAAAGGAGGGAATGGAGGAGAGACCGCGAACAAGCTGCAACAAGGAGATAAAGCCACGCGGACATGAGAAGGCACCGAATCAGGCGAACAAAATCGCGGGCTCTGATACCATGTGCGAACAGAAAAAGGGAAGCTGGAAATTTGAATAACAGAAATCTTTATTATCCAAAAAAAGGTGTGTATTACATGGTATAGCCTCCCTTTTATAGAATAGAGACGATGGGAGAGATTACAAATAAACAATATGCGACTAAAAAACTACATGTACATGCAGTTTAACCTAAATACAAGCCGGTCAAGCCGCGCTGTTTGATGAATGGGCAAACCGCCCGGCAACCACCAGAGAGAGAACAAGCCGCCACTAGAGAACGCTAGGTCGCGCGGTCTCCAAGTTGCCAGGGATAGATCAGTAGACCGTCAGGGCACCAACAACAACAGTCTTGCTACCAAACCGCTGGAGAGAAACCGACAGACCGCCCAGACTGCAATCCACAAGAGTCAGACCGCCTGACCGCCCGGTCTTTATTCTGCAACAGTTTAGACTAGGGCACTAGGTCTCAACCAGCCTAACTCATACCTAACTCTAAGAGAGGGTGTCCTTACTGACCATGGGATTCTGGCCAGAGCCCCAACCCATTTGGGTGAGGTTTGGCCCCTCCATGCCCCAAGAATACTAAACCCTAAACTCACCCTTAAGGGCCAAACTTTAGTCACATCAAAACCCAGTCAAATCATACTCAAATGGTTTGAGATTTTAACCAGTTACTCATGATGATCCCGAAGACCAACCACCAAATTTTTGGGGGTCGGTGATGTCATTAGGCCCCTTAATTAAACTATACTATGATTATTAATTTTTTACCAAAACTATAAAAACGTTTTCTCCAAAAATTCTCATTTTTGGATATGTACTAGACATATGCAAGACTGACTCCCTGTCCATATTTTAGGTCATTTGGACCTGTGGTTAAGTGGGGGCACTCATTTTAATCTCTGAGTATCCCTAAGTATAGACTGCACCATTTTGGGTGCTGAGGTCAGACCACTAACCAAAATGGTTGGAACAAATTTTAAAATAAAGTAGACTTCAAGGGATATAACTTTCTTATTGATCACTTTTCTAGGAAACACATTTATGTATTTTTAATAATTAATTCTATCTCTCGCACTTAGTGTGATAGGGATGAAATAAATGAACAGTATATCAATGATATTATAATTAGCAAGCACGCATCTTAAAGCATGGAAGGACGACATCCCAAGATCTTCTTCCTTGAGCCAACAACGCAGATTGCCCCGACCTGGGGGTCTTTTCCAAGTGTTGTCTCCGGCCACCTGGCCATCTCCCCGGCCGGCCACCGCCACCACCACCTTCGTTGAGGTGGTGGCTATCGCTAGGCGGCGGCACGGCCGCCGAAGAGGCTGTTTCCGGTGAAACCCGAGAGGTGAGAAAAGCCCGAAAAGTTTTGGCTAAAACTCACTGGTTCCTGCTCTATTGAGCCCAATATCTCTCCTATTTGATCTAGGATCCTAGCACCGAGGGAGATGGGGAGAAATCGACCTTCAATCGTGCTTGCCGATGGGTTTGCTATTGGTGATCCATGGCCGGTGGTGGAGGCAGTCTAGATTCTGCAACAACACAACCAAGTAGCTTGAAACTGCCGAGGAAACGGTGGAAACGACCCTTTGGTGTTCAGTGAAGATTTTAAAGGAAACAAAAAGGGGAGGGGAGGGGTCTTTCTTCATCACTCCATTAATGTCCACTAATGGCAAATTCGGTCATGGGTGAATGCATTGTTCCGGCCATTAAAGTAGCCACCAAAACGACCCCTAGTCTTCTCTATACTGAAAGGGGAATTAGAACAATACTTTGGAAAAGGAGAGAGAGGCCCTTGGTCTCCCCAGGCCGTGAATTATCTCCTCCCAAAACACCATTGGTCTGCTCGACGATTTCATCAAGCTCCGCTCGACGATTTCATCGAGTTCCGCTAGATGATTTGGTGGAGCTCCGCTCGATAATTAGCCCGTACTTTTGGGGTGTTACATTGGGTGTCACTACACCCTTTAGCGCTTCCCAGGGTTTTTTCATTACCCAGTCATGACAAAACCTTCCCAGGGTTCTAAAAGTCTGAGGGATGTTAAAGCTGATCCGGCAGACAGACAACTTCTTCCGCTAGTCTGGCGGTGAGCCGAGCTTTCCTCCCAAGTGGCCCAAAGACTTCAGTGAAGCCGAGGTCCCTGAGAGGCTGCAGATCAACTCCATCAACACCGCCGACTACACCTTGTAGTTCATGAAATACATGGAGGTGCTGTTGGAGGGATGCGAGGAGATCACATCAAGGGTCCTCGTGTCGAACCTGTTCCTGCCATCCATCCCTCAAAGCAAAAAGGAGGAAAACATTGAGTCGCTCTTCAAGGATGTCAAGGGCTATAAGGACGGCCACACTTCTGGAGGGGAGGGCGAGGAGGACCACCAGTTCGGAGGGGAGGGCGAGAGCTGACTTGCACCTCCCTCTTATTTTTATTGTAATTCTCCTCCCCCCTTTTTATAACCTCATCGAGGCGAGCTCTCCATATTGTAAAATAACATTTACCAATGAAAAAGAAGGATTTGGCTCAAATTTATCTATCTTTTTTTTGTCTTAACTTACTGCAATGCACTGGCCTACAAGTTGTCCTGTTCCATAGAGTGACCTCACCATGGTGGAGAGGGCCGCTAGAATGTATCTGAGTTAGGATTCGTGCCTGCGGGGAGATCTTGAGAGATCGCCGGCCATTAGACAATCTGGAGGCAGGATGCTCACCACTCTAGTCTCACGACGACCCTGCTCGCCCCTGAGTTCTCCTTCTCTCTCGCCAACGTCACGCTAAAGTTGTTAGAAATTCCCGTGTAAAATTTTAAGAGGGTGGAAATGTACCGCCGAGGACCGCCTCCTCTCGTCTTCCTCTGTAGATGTCGAGACCTAAACTCGCAATCCCCCATATCCTACCTTAAAATATTCAACCCATGGCAGTTGGGCTGGATCATTCGCCGAGATGGGCCCGTGAATACCCAGCTCGGCTGTGACGGCTCTTCATCTTTGAGACTTGGCGAAAGGCCGAGAATCTTCCAAGTAAAACGTCGGCAGGCTGGAGTGTAACCGCTGATAATAGTCACGGCTCGCCGACCGGCAAAGGTCTCGGCACGCCTATTCCGGCACGCCTGGGGATTGTCGGGCTCAATTCCTTATTATCCCTGCAATCTTTGCTTCTAGTTCAAATGCATGGGTCATAGATTTAGATATCGCAACATCCAGCGAGATTCGCAGCCCTATTAGTTAGGAGTGAGCCTGGCGGTGGGTGTTGAGCATCAACCAGACTCAGATCTCCAGGGTCATAATGACGTCACTTGAGGATCCCGGCCCTGCTAGCTTCGTTGAAGCCTGGTAGCGGGAGCGTCTCGGGGCCTAACAGAGCGAGAAAACTTTACATCACTTAACATTCGGGCGCAACCACTGGCCCAATCAGCTAGGTGAGAGCCTGACGATGGGTGTTGAGCATCAACCGGACTCAGCCCTCCAGGGTCATAATGACATCACTCGAGGATCCCGGCCCTACTAGCTAGGTGGAAACCTGGCAGTGGGAGCATCTTGGGACGTAACCCCAAAGCGAGAAAACATTCCATCACTTAACCTCCGGACGCTACCACCGGCCCAATCAGCTTGGTGAGAGCCTGACGGCGGGTGTTGATCATCAACCGAACTCAGCCATTCATGGTCATAATGACATCACTCAAGGATCCCGACCCTGCCAGCTAGTTGGAAGCCTTGAAGCGGGACCGTCTCGGGACCTAACTCTAGAGCGAGAAAACTTTCCATCACTTAACCTCTGGGCGCTACCACCAGCCCAATCAGCTAGGTGTGAGCCTGATGGAGGGTATTGAGCATCAACCAGACTCAACCCTCTAGGTTCATATTAACGTCACTCGAGGATCCCGACCCTGCCAGCTAGGTGGAAGCCTGGGAGCGGAGTGTCTCGGGACCTAACCCCAAAGTGAGAAAACTTTAAATCACTTAACCTCTGAGCGCTACCATCGGCCCAATCAGCTAGGTGAGAGCCTGACGGTGGGCATTGAGCAACAACCAAACTCAGCCCTCTAGGGTCATAATGACGTCACTCGAGGATCCCGGCCCTGCCAGCTAGGTGGAAGCCTGACAGCGGGAGCATCTCGGGACCTAACCCTAAAGCGAGAAAACTTTCCATCATTAAACCTCCAGGCGCTACCACCAGCCCAATCAGCTAGGTGAGAGCCTGATGGTGGGTGTTGAGCATCAACCAGTCTCAGCCCTCTAGGGTCATAATAACGTCACTTGAGGATCCCGGCCCTAAAAGCAATGTGGAAGCCTTGTAGTGGGAGCGTCTCGGGACCTAACCCCAGAGCGAGAAAACTTTCCATCACTTAAAAGCTGGGCGCTACCACTGGCCCAATCAGCTAGGTGAGAACCTGACGGCGGGTGTTAATTATTAACCGAACTCAGCCCTCCCGGGTCATAATGACATCACTCGAGGATCCCGGCCCTGCCAGCTAGGTGGAAGCCTAGCAGTGGGAGCGTCTCGGTACCTAACCCTAGAGCGAGAAAACTTTCATCGGGGACCCCTGCCCTGCCAGTTAGGTGAGATCCAGGTAGTGGGAGAAATCTCGGGACTTAAGGAAACTTTGGCCTGTCATGTATATCATTGCCAAAAGAGATGAAAGCAAAGGATTTCATATTCATTAAAGGATACTACGTACATATTTTCATAAATAGAAACATTTTAATTCATCATCACTCAAGGTGTGACTTAGGGTCTCGCCCTCCACATTTCGAAGACGATACCCCCCCCCCCACCCCCCACCTTAGAACTTCCTGGACAATGTACGAACCCTCCCAGTTAGAGTTGAGCTTTCCCACTGTCGCTGATCTCCCAGCCACATCCACCTTCTTCTGGACCAAATCCCTTTCCACGAATTATTTTACCGTGACGTGCTTGTCAAAGTACTTATCCATTCTTCATTTTACCTTTTCATGTGGGATGACGGAGAGATCACGTAACTCCTCCACCATGTCAAGGGAGAGTCGTAGCTCCTCCTCATTTTTGGCTTGCCATTCTTCCCTGCTTACCTCTGCCTCGACCACCCGAGGTGTCTGGACCTCAAACTCAATTGGAAGCACTTCCTCGTATTCATGGGAGAGCTTGAAAGGGTTCTCCCACATGGTCGTGTTGGGAGTGGTTTTTAGGGCCCATAGAACTGAAGGAAGCTGCTCCACCCAGCTACCTTTCAAATTCTCCACTTTCTTCTTGAGGAGGTTGACGATGATTTTGTTCGCCGCCTCCACCCACCTGTTTTTCCTAGGATGGTGGACCGACGCCAACCTGAGATAGATCCTGAGGAATCCGTAGAAATTAATGAACTCGGCGTTGACGAACTGAGGCCCATTGTCCATGATAATGGACTGGGGCAACCCATGCTGGCAGATGATCTCCCCCCAAACAAATTTCCTGATTACCTGGGAGGTCACCTTGGCCAGCGCCTTCACTTCCAACGACTTACAAAAATAGTCTATCATAACAAGCAAGAACCTCCTTTGCCCGCTGGCTTAAGGGAAGTGTCCCAACAAATCCATTACCTAGATGGAGTAGGGCCAAGGGGTCGTGATACTCCTGATCCACTGAGCTGGTTGAAGTTGGAGGGGGCAAATAGCTGGCACTTATGGCATTTCCTCGTAAACTCCGCAGCTTCCTGACTTAGGGTCGGCCAGAAGTACCTCTGTCGGACTATCCTCCCTTCCAAGGTTCTGCTCCTCGAGTGGCTTCTACACTCCCAGGAAAGCACCTCCTCTAGAATACTCTGGACCTCCCTCTCAGCCACAAAATGCACCAACATCCTTGAGATAGGTCTTCCTATGCAACTTCCCATCATGCATGAGGTAATATGTTTACTTGTGCATGAACTTCTTCTTATCTATCCCTTCCGGGAACTCCCATGTGGATAGGAATGTTGCGAATGGATCCATCCATGAGTGGTGTTGGTCCCCTTCTTAGATGGATGGATGCAACATGTCAGTGATGGTACCCGCCATACGAGGACCTTGCTTGTCTAGCTGATCAACCTACTTATTCTTCTCATGTGGCACATGTCGGATTGAGAAGGCCTGGAACATACTAATGACCCCCTTCACCTTTGTTAAGTATAACTAGTAGGTAGGTTCCCTTACCTCAAACTCCTCCTTGATCTGAGAAGCAACCACTATGGAGTCAGTGAGGACCTCCACATCATGCATGCCCAGCACCCTAGCTAGGCACAATCCTACTATCACGGCCTCGTAATCGGCCTCATTGTTAGTGATGGAGAAGTACATCACCATCGTTTACTCGATCTTCATTCCCTGAGGGCTCTTCAAGATCACCACCACTACAAGGGAATGTCTTCCCGACGCACCGTCTACCAACACCTTCCATGGAATCAGGCGAGTGAGTTCTTCCTCCGCTACCTCGACCACGTAATCAGCAAGAAAGTCGGTCATAGCTTGGTCCTTGATCGAGAGGCGTGGGATGAAAGTGATATCGAACTCACTCAGCTCTACCGACCATTTCGCCAATCTGCCTGAATGCTCCACCCCCTCAAAGGTGTTGCGGAGGGGATGGTCTGTCATCACCCGGATGGAGTGTGCTTGGAAGTAAGGTCGAAGTCTCCTAGCCGAGATGACCAAAGCAAAGGCCAGCTTCTCCAAGATGGGATAACAGAGCTCTGCCATCCTCTAGACCGGGCTTACATAGTATATGGGTAGTTGTTTCTTCCCCTCTTCTCGAACCAGGACGGATCTCAAGGCCACTGCTCCGAACCTAAGATACAAAGATAGATCCCCCCTGTAACGCCTCGAAACTCAAAAGAGTGACGGGAGGCATTTTGAGCCAAGTTTGGAACTTGGTAGGGGTCACACGGCCTGGGATACGAGCATGTCCCAGGGTCATGTCCTACTCGGGTCGACGATCTGGCCGAGAGGTCGACAAATTTGGAGTCGACGATCATCGAGCAGCGAACACGGCCTGAGATACGGGCGTGTCCTAGGCCATGTCCTTCTCGGGCATTTGGCCGAGTTGTGTTGGGGGAGAAACACGGCCTGGAGCCCTGGTGTGTTCGGGTTTGACACGGGCGTGTGAAATTGGACACGGGCATGCCCAATACCCATGTCCTTCACGGGTTGATGTTCCTCCTGTGTCGAAGGAGGAACACAGCACGCTACACGGCCGTATACTGTATGACACAGGCGTGTCAAGTTGGACATTGGCGTGTCAAGAGCCCGTGTACTTTTCGGGATGCGTCGGTTTGGACGGCAAATGGGGAACACGGCCTTGGACACGGACGTGTGACAAGCCGTGTTCGGCCCAAGTTTTGGATTTCAAGCCCGGATCTTGGCCGTCCATTTCCGTATTTTGGGATCTAACGGCTTTGGGCTATTCAGGCTGGGTTATACCCGGGAATAGGGTTGAAAACCCTCATTCTCTTTGGGTTATTCTCTTTCTAAATTTCTAGAGAGAGGGGAGAGCAAGGAAGGAGAAGGGAGATAGATCCGGCCGCCGGCGGAGCTTCAGAGCCCCAAATCGCAAGCCAACTTCGGATCTACAGAGGCGAGGACATTGCGGTGCTTTTCATTTGCATAGATTTCCATGGCGCTAAAGAGGAATGCTAGGGTAACGATTCTCATCTTAGGACATGTGAAGTCCTCTTTTCTTTGCATAGGAAGCCCGCTCTCGCGAGTTTACGGTGAGTTTGAGGCGTTCTTTCAGGTAGACATGAATAGTCCCCGTTGTTTAGCATGTAGAGTCCGTATTCGAGAAACGGACATAGGCATGATGTGTGAAGCCTACCCGGACAAGTTGGTATGGATCGGTGATGTTGCATTACATGAATGGCCGGAGAAGACTCCGTGCGATTGTTCAGTTTTCGGGTTTTCTATGTGGTAGATTGCAACAGGGAGCATTGGGGACTAACTCCAAGGTGCACACGAAAAATTGGGCAGATGCGTGATTCTGCCAACTTAGTGGCCTGGGAGCCAACTTGTACATAACTGGCTTATGTAAAGTCTATGATCGATTTGGGCTCGGGGAAGCTTGACCCGCGGAGACGGCTTAAGTTGACGTTGTGGTGTGAGCAACGGGTTAAGCAGAACCGTACCTGCTCTATGTGGTTCGGTTAGAGAGACCTAAGGTATGTGGTACTCGCCGTTGGCATAGATAGAGGGTCTTAGGTAGTAGGCAGAAAGACCAAATGCTCACGGGATATTGCCGCCCATGGGGTGGTGGTGAGATCGCGGACTTTGACCGTGTTCACCGAGAATGTGCCCTGAGAGCACAGGGTGGGTGGCCATGCGAACCTACGCCTGTGATATTGTGTAATTTCTCTATATTATGGCAATGCTAATAAAGTGCAGGGAAGGAGCATCGCCTCCCCGAATTTGGGGGCGGGGTCGTTATAATTTGGTCAGCATAGCTGGCCATTTCTTTTGTCTGCCACCGTTGCGGTGGATTGTTGTTTGCAGGTGCTGCGGAGCCAAGTGGTAAATAGCGGGCAAAAGCCCTTATTGCGGAGCTGGACCTCAAAGGCCTAATTTGAGTGTTTACTTGTATTATTCATGTGTGACCGGTCTGTGTGCCGAGGTTTGGAAAACAATGTAATTTGAGTAAACTATTGTAAGGCCATAAGGCCATGTACTTTTGTATTGTACGTCATTCCTGTTGGGTTTTTTAGTGGACATTCATGTTATTGGCTGGGTTCTAATTATTACAACTTTTAAATTGCTTCCGCTAGAATGCACTCTGTGTAGTACGTTGATTCTTAGTTGAATGGTTTCCATTAAGTAACCTTCCGTTCTGTATGTGGTATATGACGTCGGGCCCCGGCCGGACCTACAGCTATATGCTATGCGACGGATAAGGGGTGAATTTTGTATCAGTCTACTGGTTTCGGTAAACTAAAAGGAATTCGTGGACGAATTCGTTTAAGGGGTGGTGAGAACATGTGTGTGCGTCATCATTACAACATAAAAGAACCCATGAATGTACACTTAGCAATGAAAATACACTTGTTTGAGGAACCTGTGTGTGTTCCTATAATTGCTTTTTGCAATTTTGTTTGGTCGATTAACTGTGTTTTGTACAACTATAGGTGACCAGAAGTGGTGCAAGGCCGTCATAACATCCGGTTTCTGAGGCTAGTGGCACACCAAATGATGTGCTTGCAACACCTCCCTCGGCTGAAACCATACGATTTGTGGTCGAAGCAGTGTTTGCTATAATCAACGCGTAGCCTGAGAGGCAAATGCAGCAACCCGCTCCTACGATGGAGCAGGTACCGCTTCGTACGGATGAACCGAGAAGGGTGGAGCAGATGGTGGTGGAGCCTTTGGTGCCTCGGAGATCAACCGAAAGGCACGTCAAACACGTTATGGGCTTCAATCCTTTGGTGTTCTCGGGGACGGGAACCCCATCCCAAGTAGAGGATTGGCTCTCCCGAGTGAAGAGAGTACTGACCGCTACTGAAACGGAAGAGTGGCAGATGACCACTATAGCTACATTCCTATTGGACGGGGATGCTAGGCTGTTGTGGGATGGTTTGGAGCTTCATCACTTGAGGGGAAGACAACTTACGAACGTCTCGATGGAGGAGTTTTTGAGACTGTTCTTGGCAAGGTACCTTTCCTCGACTCAGAGGATAGCATTGGAGAATGAGTTTTAGAAGCTGACACAAGAAGAGAGTAGCGTGGATGAGTATCTCCACAAATTTACTCGGTTGGGTCGGTACGCTAGCTCTACGTTCGTGGACGAGGAGCGTAAGACAAACCGATTCTATGAACATTTGAGAGATGACTTGAGGTTACGCTCTCGGGGCCTATGACGCAGGGCTTCTTAACCCTGGTCAATACGGCTCGGTCGTTGGAAAAGGACTTGAAGAATGTGCAAGCGAAGAAAAACTCTGGTGATAGGAAGACTGAGTTCAAGGTGCCAGCTAACGCAAAGCCTTGTACCGAAGGTGGTCTAAGAAGGCTAGGACTTCGGGTCCAGCCCCTTCATTCGGTGCTTCGGGGGCAACTACAAGCCGAACCCCGAGCGCATGCTACAATTGTGGGAAGCCGGGACACTTTGACCTGGACTGCTTGAGCGGACTCCCCGAGTCTGAGAGGAAGCCGTGAGCAACATATGAGGAAAAGGGCAAGGCGGTGGAGTCAACCGCATCCCATTATGCTCCAGCTCAACCTAGAGTCTACACTCTTGGCCAGCAGGAGGCCATTAAGCAAGAAGATGTGGTGACAGGTACGTTTTAAATTTATAGCAAGTTAATTTTTAAATAATTATTATGCGCGTGTTACCTTACCACTGCTTGTATAGGATTTGTTTTGATTTGTGAGAATCCGGCGAGAGCACTCTTTGATAAGGGAGCCTTGCACTCCTTTTTGTCTTAAGGATTCATATCACGCATTGGAGTACCTTCTTCAATGGCAAAGGACAAACCAGATGTGTTGTTGCCGAATGGGTGTTTGATGCGCTTGGATAGAATCTGTGCCGTTATGATTCGTATTGGGAGTCAAGAGTTCGATTTGCAAGCATCGTTACTACCGCTGGTGGAGTTCGACGTGATATTTAGCGTAGACTGGCTCTCGGAGAAGCATGCTTATATTGATTGCAATCGTAAGGAGGTTAAGTTGGGGACAGGTCATATCATGACTTTTACGGGCTTTAAATGGTCGAGAAAGACTTTGATGTCCGCTCTTCAACTGTTGATGGCGGTTCATGCTGGAGTAGAGCTGTTATTCAAGCTAGTGGAGGTTGCAAAGCCTAAGCCTATGTTGGACAGTATTTCAGTGGTATACGAGTACCCTGATATGTTCCCTAGCGATCTTCTTGGAGCACCACCTCAATAGGAGATTGATTTCACCATCGAGCTAGTGCCAGGTGCGAAACCTGTGTCAGTCTCTCCGTATTGGCTAACGCCTAAGGAGATGGCAGAGCTGAAGGTACAACTTCAAGAGTTGTTGGAGCAGGGGTATGTGCGTCCAAGTTTGTCGTCTTCGAGAGTATCGGTCCTTTTTATTAAGAAGAAGGACGGAAGCTTGAGACTTTGTATTGATTACCGAGAACTGAACAAGCTAATAGGGAAGAACAAGTACACGATCCCAAGTATTGATGATCCCTTTGATCAGTTAGTCGGGTCATCAGTGTTCTCGAAATTGGATCTCAAGTCCGGTTATTATTAGCTGCGGATATGGGAGAGTGATATCCCCAAGACAACTTTTAGTACGAGATACGTGCATTACGAGTTTACGGTCAAGCCGTTTGGGCTGATGAATGCACCGTCAGTGTTCATGGATCTGATGAACAAGACTTTAAGGGAGTACCTAGACAACTTTGTGATCGTCTTCGTCGACGACATATTCGTGTACTCGCAGAGTGAGGAGGATCACTTCAAGCAACTGCATTTGGTGTTGGAGACGCTGAGGAGGAATCAATTGTACGCCAAGTTCTCCAAATGCGAGTTTTGGTTGTCCTCAGTAGCGTTCCTTGGTCACATAATCAGTGGAGATGGAATTGTGGTGGATCCGACGAAGATTGTTACGATACGAGAGTGGCCTGTGCTGTCTACGGTAGCAGAAGTCCAGAGTTTTCTGGGGCTTGCCGGCTATTACAGGCGCTTCGTGGAGAACTTCTCGTGGATAGCGTTACCCCTCACGACTCTGACGAGGAAAGAGCATAAAGTTTTTGGACACCGGAGTGCGCACGAGCTTTTGAGGAGCTGAAGAGTCGGTTGACCATGGCACCTTTGCTGAGCTCACCGAGTGGGACCGAAGGTTTTGAGTTCTATAGCAATGCTTCAGGCAGTGGATTGGGTTATGTGCTACTGTAGCATGGAAGTGCGATAGCGTATGGCTCGCGATAGCTGAAAGTGCATGAGAGGAATTATCCGGTCCATGACTTGGAGTTAGCGGTCGCGATTTTTGCCTTGAAGCTGTGGAGGCACTACTTGTAAGGGGTCAAGGTTGATAACTATATCGACCACAAGAGCCTGAAATACTTGTTGGATCAGAAAGATTTGAAGATGCGACAGCGGAGATGGATGGAGTTCCTGGGGGACTACACGTTCAAAATAATTTATGTGCCTGGGAAAGGCAATGCAGTTGCGGATGCGTTGAGTCACAAGGCCCCAGCTCAAGCCAATTGGCTGTCATTCCATGACGAGCGGTTGGTTTGGGAGTTGGAGGCGTTGGAGATCTCTTGCGTAGACAAGCAAACAAGTGCCGAAGCGCTATTAAACTGGACAGAAGTTCAGTGTGACCTGGCTGATCGGATTCCGCGGGCTTTGGATATGGATGGCCGCATGAAGCAAATCATGGTTGATGCTTTGGATGGGTCAAATTCCCAATTTATTGTTGAGGATGGATTGCTATGGAAAGACAGTCGTCTGTGCGTCCCAAATGATTTAAAAAATCGGCTGCTTCTTCATCTGTACAAACTGGAAGCATTTCTATATATGTTGTTGCAACCTCTAGAATTACTGTTGCTGGAGTTTCTCCATTGATGGCTAGAGCTTCTTTATTGGACATCTCCCTCTGCCTGGATTCAGAGATACCTGAACCCAGACCCCTAGAAGAAGGGATAGTGGAGGAGGAAGCTAGTTGTGAAGAAAGTGTATTGATGGAAGCAGCAAGTGGAGCAATGACCTCATCTATCAGCTTTTTTTAATGTGGGGGAAATGAATTCAAGAATGTTAGCTAATATAGAAGAAAAATCAACATACATGTAATCATTTGGATTAGTAGATGTGGAAGGTTGGTTGGCAGTAGAAGAGGATGACATGGAGCAGGTTGGATAGATGATAAATGCTTGTGGAATTGAGGGTGTTGGAAGTGTTGGAATGTTGGAGGTTGAGACATCAGGGAGGATAGTATCTTCCGGAATATGGGAATGAGGTGGATATGTATGTATTTGAGGTGAAAGAGGTGGAGTGTGTTGTGGAGAGGGAGATGAAAGTAGATGAAAAGTTTGAGATGAAAGTAGTAGATCTGTATAAAGAGAAGCAGAAGGTGTGACATCAATTTGTGATGGTAGATGTGATGGTAGAGGTGATTGAGGAGGTGGAGATGATGTTTCCTCAGAAATGTGGATTGACGAGTGTGGAAGAGATGGTGGTCTGGATGGTGAGGTAGGAGTGATATGAGTAGAAGGTGTGTTAGTGGATGGTTGTTGAAGTGGAGAAACATCAACAAGTGGAGTTGATGAAGGAAAAGAGAATGTTGTGGAGATTGAGGAGGAGAGGGAATGTGAGGAGCAGGAGCTTCTACTTGGGTTGGTGAAGTGGTTATTATAGCCTTGGTGTCCTCAGAAGCTCTGGAGGAGGTCGCCCTGGAGGGGTTAGTGATGACCCTCTCCCATCATCCAAAGAGGGCTGATGTGAGCCTCTTGGAAGCATTAATGAATATGGTCCGGGAGACCAATAATTCTGGGAATTTGGCCTGCAGGAAGAGCCCAATAATTCTCCCATACCATACATCCTTCTTATTTATCTTCTTCTTGATCGAGTCAAACAGTATAACTCCCCAGTTCACTGACTTTTGATTTACAATGGCACACATCAGAAGAAATTGGTGTCTGTTAATGTAGTCATGGGAAGAGTGCTTGCTCAAGAGTACCTTTCCAACAACATCTACTAAGAACCTGTATTCAACTGATGCAGGTTAAAACTCCAAAAATTATTACGGTCACGCGGCGCCCCAGGCGGTTTATTTAGAAAAGGCGGATTTGGTTTTATTAAGAAAACGGGGCGCACAGATTTATTATTTGGATATAAAATAGTGAAATCAAGTTTTAACGAAAGGAGGCAAGTGCACCTATCGTGTGTAGTATAGGATATTCCGGTGTGGAATATCGAGGTCGTATTGTTCTCGGGGTCGGTTCGATTTTTTTTACTCTTCCCTGGAGGGGACTATTATTTTACTGATAATTAACTTGTCGGGTTAATTTTTATATATAAAAACAAAAAAGGCAGAAAATAAAAGCAATTAAAAAGGTGGAGTCGATGAAGAGCTTAACTCGATGGAACTGAATTAAATTTGAACTAAAATATACTTTTAATAAAAAGAGATCCTAAGTTTCAAATTAATTAAGGCGGAGACTTGGTCATGGAGGTTCCACTAAAATGAGCTCACCTAGTTATAGGAATATCGCTCACCTGAACGCTAAGTCTGTTCGACCGGGCTCTTGTCCGACGAAGGATTCCTCTTAACGCCCGCATTACGCTAAGAACCTCGCTATTGGGTGGGGAACCCAATCCGGTAGAGTTTGTGCGCCTCCTTTCTCGAGAGTTAGTGCGGAACTCTATTTACCAAGGAGCGATCGGTCCATATGCACGACATCTCGGCTAGCTAGCGTATGGACTACGGAAATAGAGAACACAGATCGATTATGTGGTTCTACGCTTCGTAAACCCTAGGCATACCTTAAGTTAATTTTAATTAATTAGAAAATAAGGACCTTTAACTATTTAAAGCTATTTTATTTGTCCCAATGCTCTTCAATACTGAGGGCTAAGAACGATTAGCCACTCATCAGAATGGGGACGGCTTGAGGCGAAAGCGATAAAAAGAAAGCAGTAAATAAATCAGGAAATAAAGTAGTAAAATAAAGCAGTAAATTGCAAGTCCTACAAAAACGAGTAGAACTGAAATGAGAGCAGTAAAATTACAAGTCCCGGCTCAAATGAGTGGGCGGGAGAAATTAAGCGAGTCCTACTCAAATGAGTAGGAGAAAATAAATGCACCCACACAGGCACTCTACTGAAATTGAAAACTCACACATAGACCTGCCATTTAACTCAAATGAGTAGGCGGTAAATAAATGCTAGTACAAATACTACTCAAATAATTACAGAAATATAAAGACCTGCTATTTAACTCAAATGAGTAGGCGGTAAATAAAATCCTGCCATTTAACTCCTAGCGAGTAGGCAGAAATAAATGCTAACACTCACGCACTCTACTTAAAAGTAAAACACACGCACACAAGTCCTACTCAAACAGGTAGGAGAAAATTAAAGCGGGTCCTACTCAAATAAGTAGGAGAAAATAAAAGCACACACTCTAAAGAAAGTAAACACACTTTACTGGAATTGAAATACGCACACGTACAAGTCCTACTCAAACGAGTAGGAGGGAAATAAAAGCACGCCATTTAACTCTTAACGAGTAGGCAAAAATAAACGCAACACATGCATGCACTCTTCAGAATTGACAGAAAGCAATTTAAACTAACTCATACACGCACGCACACGTAAAAAAAATACGAAAAACTAAGTTGCTGAAAAATTAAAACAACTACATTTTTACAGCTAGAATGCGGTAGAAATGCATAAAAAGTGAAAATAAAAATTTAAGGAGAAAAGTTTTTTTGCAAATAAATGCAAAGTACAAGTGCTCGAAAAATTAAAATGATTACATTTCTACCGCTAGAATGCGGTAGAAATGAATAAAAGTAAGTCAGAAAAATAAAAGAAGCAAAAAGTTTTGAAAATAAAGCAGAAATAAAGGTGTTTGAAAAAGCAAAATAACAATTTATCCATTCTAATAACTCTATAAAAACACTTAAAAAGTGAAAGAAAAGTTAAACGAACGTAAAGTGTTACAAAACTAAAAATAAAAGACTAAGTAAAAAATCTAAACCACTTTTGTAATCGTTTTTTATAGGTTCATAAGGATGAATATAAAGGGTGCTAAAAAGCTAAACTATGAAATTTATGGAAATTATGAAAGCAAAAAAAAAACTAAACTCATACACACACACACACACGCGCGTTTTAAAAGAACAAAAAACAAAGTTAAATCAAAAGCAAAAATAAGATTGCATAAGAGAGGGGCTTAGATCCATTCCAAAACAATATAAAGAGACAAAAATCTAAACATTTTATTAAGCTAAAACGAGTGTTACAAAAAGCTAAAAATAAACATAGGAGAGGGGGAGAAAGTCACTTTACATAGCTTTCAAATGCATCTAACAGCCGGCCCCCCATACAAAATGGTTCAGGAAAAGAGGAACAACAGCTCAAACAAAAGCTGTCAATTTATAGACAATTTTTCATGGGACACACCCTCTGACACGGGCGTGTCAGGGGGCATGTCGACACTGTACATATGGCGGCGTAGAGATTTGACGTGAAATTTGACTTTGCGGCTGAAAACACGGCGGTCACGCCCCATGTCACGGGATTGACGGTGGGCATGTTGGCACTATTCATCATCTGATTTCGGCGATTTGATGGCGTTGTTGACTTCGGGAGGTCCACATGGAAGTCACGCACCTGGTCACGGGCGTGACGGTGAGCGTGTCGGGGAGGTTGAACTGGGCGTCGTTTGCGTCTAAATTCGTCGGCGGCGTTTTTTCGGGCCAGGTGGAGGGGTACACGCCCGTGTGGGATCTTGACATGGGCGTGTCGGGGATTGTCGAGGAACGTCGAGCGGAAAATGTCGAGCTGGAACCTTAATCATCGATCAGGAATGACACGGGCATGTCGAATCATTAGACACAAGCGTGTCATGTCGGGTTGACGAACGTCGAGTGCATTTTGTCGAGCTGGATGGTCACGGGTTAGGTCACGGGTCGTGGCATGGGACACGCGCGTGTCGATCATGGGACACGGGCGTGTCCTTGTCTCGACGATCGTTGAGCGAGGTTTTGTCGAGCGGGAGTGACACGGGTTAGGTCACGGATGTGTCGTATTTGACACGATCATGTGACAGGGCGTGTCACACTTTTCTTCTTCAAATACGCTGATTTCACGTGAAATTGATGTGTCACGGCCAGGTCACGGGCGTGACCCAATGTGCACGGGCGTGACATTGCATTTTTTTGGCATTTTTCCTGAAAATTTTAGAAAATCAAAAATGAACTAAGTTAAAAAATATTTATAAAATAGGAGCAATTTATTACAGAAAATGAAGTAAAAATAACAAAAATATAGTAAAATGACTTATTTAATGTACATCAAAATAGGTATATTTATAATTAATCATCAACATACAAGTTCTTTTTCAGCATTTTGTTAGGGTTTCACTGGGAGTGACCCATTTTAACTAGCATATCATCAAATTAAGCACTAGATAGTTTTATATCATCTTCTTCACCATTAACAAACCCAAAAATTTCAGATAAAATTTCTGGTGAAAGACGAACCTAATGTCCTGAGATAGATCTAATAAGAACTGGAGTTTCCTGAATCTAGGCTGTATAAACCCATTCCTTAATCTCTTACACCGGAAGCTTTAACCTTGATGTCATGAACTTCCTTAACTGCTGAGTCTCAAAAAATTGTAAGATGTTCTTGAAGACCTGATCGGAATGACTGGAGGAATCCATATCAATGTCGAATCCGGCATCAAACTTCATTCCCGAAAGGGTCGCCGCCGAAATCGTCATTGCCTGCAAAAACAAGAGATTAAGTGTAAGAGAACTGGAATGTGCGGGATGGATTTCAATGAAAAACTAATTATAAGTTTTCAGAAGTTGAAAAGACGAACTCCGTACGAAGAAAAATAAAAACTTCGAACTCAGTTCGACGAAAAATCTCATAAAGAATTAAAAGCGTCGATCTATGTTTGAAGAGGGGGAAAACAGTTTGTCGTTCTCCGTTCGACGAAAAAATTTTCTGAAACAAACTTCGTCGATCTCCGTTCGACGAAAAAATTTTTTGAAACAAATTTGTCGATCTCCATTTGACGAAAAGTTTAGCAAAGGAAGGTTCATCGATCTCCGTTCGACGAACACTCCACAAAGATTTTATAGTTCGTTGGTCTCTGTTCAACGAAAAATGAATAGTTCATTGACCACCGACAAAAATCATATTAAAGCTTCTCCATTGATCATACCTTACTGATTTAGGAAGAATAGATTGAAAGTGAGCTGTTAGATCAGGAATACTCTAGAGGGGGGGGGGGTGAATAGAGTATTTAAAGCTTATAAAAAATTTCTGGCTATTGCAGAGAAGTCCTAGTGCTGTAAGAAATAGATTAAAAATTTAAACACAGTAACAACTAACTAACAATAACATCCACAACAGAAAACAAAAGAAAGGGCAACCAGACGACACAAGAAATTTATAGTGTTTCCCCAACCTGGGTACATCTACTCTTCTACCACCCTAGTAGGAATCCCCTCAGATTTTTAATTAGGTGCCTGACACCAATGAGCTTTTGATCAGGTGCTCAAAAACCAAATCTCAAATCTTTTGGTCAGGTGACTTGTAACCAAGAATCACTTTTGAAGGAAGATGACAACCCATTATATAAAGAGGGATGACAGGTGATGGTGTCTTCTCTGTCAACAATTAGAGAGAAGATAATTGGATATGATATTAGCAAGTAGCTCCCCCTGAGATGTAGAATAGTTCAGGGAAATCTGGATCTTTGCTGAGGGTGATAGGCCTTCAGTCTTTAAGCCTTTACCAGAGAAATCTACAGGAACTTCTTGACAGATGGAGTAGTTGTTGTCCTTTGAAGTTTCTTGGAGTGATGAAGAAAGAAGACTCTTGATTTAGATTGATTGTTCTTCTTCTTCAATAGCTGATCTGCCTCTGGCCTAGGGCTTCTTTTCTGTATCAGAAAGATGTGAAAGAATGATGGAGCAGAGAGACTCTTGAAGACAAACTGAGTGTAATTCTCTATGTGTCTGTGTGTCTCTGTGTATGTTGTGTTCTTGTCTGTACTATGTTCTTGTGACTGTACTGTGTTCAGGAAAATAGAAAAATCTCTTTTATATTTTCTGAAGGAATTTGTCTTTTGAAATTTGAATTCCACTACTGCAATCAATGCTGACGGCCTAGAGAATAAACTGCATTGATTTATTTTCTCAACTGTCCCTTGGAAAAATGGAAAGCAATTATTCTAATGAAAGCCTTGATCAATGCACCGTCCCATGGTAATATTCATAGAATATTTTATTATTAATCATTTAGAAATTATTGCCATAGAATGAGGATAGAGGAAAGAAATGGTAAGTCTGGAATCGTCGAACAGATGACAGAAATCGTCGAGCTGAGTCCACAGTTCGTCGAGCAGAGTTGTCGTGTTCGTCGATCAGATAACTTCTATTCGTCGAGCTGAGTTCCAAGATCGTCAATCTGATAACAGAACTGTATGCTTCAGAAACTTTGCCTTTTCTGTGTCTGAAGTTCGTCAAGCTGATAATTAGCTTCATCGACTGGAGTTGATTCTGGACTTAGAAAAATTGAGAAGCTTCTGGTTGAAGTAAAGGATCCAAAAATCGTCGACCAGAGAACTAAGTTCGTCGACCTGAGTCTAGAGAACAACTAAACTTGGAATACTGAAGGTTGAGTCCAAAGATCGTCGACCTAAGAATGGATTTCATCGAGCTGTCTTGAGTGTGTCGACACAAGTCCTGTTTGTCGACACAGTTGGCTTCAGATGTCGATCTTGAGTGTGTCGACACAAGTCTTGTGTGTCGATACAGCTGACTTCTGGTGTCGACACAATTGGTGTTGACAGTTATTTTGTGTGTCGACATAATTCCTCTGTGTGTCGACACAGCCTTTCTGAAGTGTTGAAGTGTAGTTTCCAAAGTTCGTCGACCTGAGCACCAAGTTCGTCGACCAAAGTCTGATTCTAAGGATTTAGAATATCTTGATGTTTTCTGAACTTAAAATTTTGTTGCAGCGTCCAAGTTTTCATCGACCAAAGAATAGAGTTTGTCGAGCTCAGCTCAGAGAATTTTCTCTGAGATCGTCGAGCTGAGCACGACAATCGTCGACCTGAGTTCAATGAACGTCGAACTCATTTTATAGTCTTTGAATTCTTCTAAGTCTTGAGTCTATGGCAGTCTTGTTGATAGCTGGTTCATATGTTGTTGACTCTAAGGACTTGGCCTACACTCTAGGACACAACTATGACCCTGGCTATACATTGTGGGTCATTTGATCCTAACTTAGTGAACCTAGCCCAAATCTTACTAGGGATCCAACAATCTCCCCCTATTTGGGTGAGGTCACTAATTACAGACTCAAATCAAACTGAAAATAAACAAAGCAGAAAAAGCATATATCTGGCAGAGATCAATAACACATGTAGCAGATATATATATATACATAAGCTTTGTTCAGAATATAGAGCAGTTATGGATAATTGTAGAAAATAAAAAAGTTCAAAATTTACTTCTTCAGTTTCTTTTCTTTTGGAATTTCTTGCTTGCTCTTCTCTTCAGGCTTTGTAAACACAATCTCTCTTTTTGGATCTGATGCTTGCACTTTTATCATAGTCATATCAGAAGCCCCTATAATCTTCAAAGATTTGGCTCTGGGGACAACTGCTTCTGGGTGCAACTTCATGTAGTCATCCACATTAAAAATCTTGTTAGCTTTATCAAATCTCTTAAGTTCCTCTTTCCTGTACTTTGACATTGTTGTATATTTAGAAGGATCCTTTCCTTCAGCTTTGGATTTGTTAATCATAGAAAGGCCTACTAGTTCCTGGAACCTGTCTATTCTAGCAGTACTTACTATTTCAGGATCTTCAAAAGGAACAGGAGGAGGGGATGGTATTTTAGAGCCTTTAACTGGATAATGTTCAGTGAATTGTTGCTGTTGTTGTTGATGTTGCTGCTGCTGTTGATGCTGCTTTCCTGAAGAATAATGCATGTGCTGGCTACTTCCATATGATCTCCCTTAGTGCCTTTGATATGTTTGAAGTGGGGCAGATCCTTGAGAAGATGTGATTGAAGCACCAGCAGTTGGAGGAGATGGAGGAGGTGGATCTTTTCTGAATCTTTGAACTGGAGGAGGAGAGTACCTTATGCTTTTCTTCCTCTCCTTCTGCTGATTTTTGGATAACCACATCCAAGATGGCATCCCTTTATATGGAGTTATCTTTTGGAGAATATAATAGGGAGTGTCATTATTTGGATTTGGCTTTGGAGGAGGAGGAGGGGCTTTTCTTTTCTTGGATACTTGCTTCCTTAAGGGTCCATCATCAGAATCCTCATCCTCACCCTCCTCATCATCATTATCAGATCCCTGAGGGTTATCATTTAAGTCATTTTGAGCTTTTAGGGCCTCAGCAGAAATGATAGGCTTTTTAGGAGCTAGAGGTAAATATAGAGCTTGAGCAGGAACTTCAACAAGAGCTGGAGGAGAAGCCACAGGAGAAGTTGGAGAACTGATTCTGACAGTGCTTTCAGCAGCTGCCTTTTCTTCTTCTTCAATATCAGCCTAGATCAAGTCATCTAGAGCTGGCATGGGAGAGTCATCCATTACAAAAGTTGGAGAAGTGATGACCTCTTCTAGAGATGGCATGAGTACTGGCTTTGAAACAACAAAAGTATCCCTTAGTTGTTTGGCAACATTTGGAGAGATTGGGGAAGTATATGGAATAATAGAAAAGGATGGCTTAGTGTATACTGCTGGAATAACTTTCAAAAATGCAGTATCAAAAACTTTCAGTAATTGAACTAAGTCTACTGTGGGATTTAACATGAAATCTCCAACAGAAAGAATTTCTTCAGTAACTATTTCTTCAGTAACTGACTCATCAAAGTCCATGTCAGTCTCAATGAAATGAATCAAATCAATTAAATATGTATCATCTGGTTTAAATTCTGTATCTGATATTACCGTATCTGTATCTGTTGTACCTGCTGTTGCTGGAGCTGGAGAAACTGAGACAGGAGCTACTGCTGGAGCTGCTTCAGCTTCTTCATTAAGCATCTCCCCCTACCCAGTTTTAGTGTTAACTTGAGCCAGGCCCCTGAATGAAGAGGGGGCAGTAGTGAACGCTGAGAGTTGAGCAGAAAGGGTGGAGATAGAAGTAGCAAGAGGTGTAATGGCCTCTGCTATAAGATAATTGAGTAGAGGAGTGATGAGAGTAATTACAGAGGAAATGGTGGAGGGATCCCGAGATGGAGTGGCAGATGGTTCAGTAGAATGTTGGGTGGAGACATTTTGAGGGATGGTAGATGTTGGAGATGGTGGAGGAGGTACATCTATCATGGGGACATCCTGAGTGGATGGATGTGGAGGAGGAGGAGAATTGGGAGGAGATGTTAGGAGATTGAAGGATGGTATTGAGGATAAGTGTGGTGGAAGAGGAGATGATGGTAGTGTTGGATCTGGTGTAGCATTGGGGGATAGGGGTGATTGAGGTGGAGTGGGTTGATGGTATTCCTGAGTAGGAGATGTGGGGATATTGGTAAGATCTAGGGGTGGAGAGGTGATAGAAGATGGAACTGTAGTAGGAACATGAACTTGGTGGAGTTGTTGTTGGAGTTGTTGATGTTGTTGAGGAGAGGGAGTATGAACTATGGTGGGGGAGTGTTGTTGAGTTGCTGGAAGAGATGGAGGTGTGGGGATGATCTCTTCAGTAGGGTGGGGAGTGGATCTTACAGCCCTGGTGCTTTCAGAGCTGGGGTGGAAGAGGTTGAGGCCTTGGATGGCTTAGTTATGGTCCTCTCCCACCTGCCAAACAAGGTACATATGAGCCTCTTGCTGGCATTAATGAATATTGTCTGTGAGACCAGGGAGTCAGCAGCCTTCTCCTTCAAGAAGATCCCCAGGATCCTTCCAAAGCAAAATTCTTTCTTATTACACTTTTTCTTAATAAGATCAAAAATGATTTGTGCCCAATCCACTTTCTTCTTATTGACCACTACACACATGACCAGGAATTGATGCCTAATGATGTAGTCATGGGTAGTGTGCTTGCCCAGCAAGACTTTTCCCACTATATCGGCCAGAAATTTATATTCTGCCGATAAGTGTTTGAAAGTGAGGGTTAGGTCTACAATACTCTAGAGGGGGGTGAATAGAGTATATTTAAAATTTGTTAGGTCCCAATAAAGGTGCTGTTACAGCTTTGCTGTAAACTGAAAATGTGCAGTAATTAAGAAACTGGAAAACAAAAAGTAATAATTCTAATCACAGCCACACAACAAGAACAAAAAGAAAAAGATAGGCAATCAGACGACACAAGAAATTTATAGTGGTTCCCCAAATCTGGGTTGTCCACTCTTCTACCACCCTTGGTAGGAATCCACTCAGGTTTTTGATCAGGTGCCTGACACCAATGGGTTTTGATCAGGTCCCCAAAAACCAACTCAAGTCTTTTGGTTAGGAGACTTGCAACCAGGAATCACTTTTGATGGGAGATGACAACCCTTTATACAGGAGGGGGTGAGAGAGTGATTTTTTCTTCTCTTTCTCAATAAACTGAGAAGACTTATGTGGATTGATGTTTAGCAAAAGCTCCCCCTGAATTATTGAATGGTTCAGGAAGATTTGGAAGCTTTGCTGTAGGGTGATAGGTCTTCAATCAGAGTTCTTGACAAGCAGTGATGTAGGAGATTCTTGACTGATTTGATATCTGTTGTCCTTGGAAGTCCTGGAGAGAATATGGAAGAAGAAGACTCTTGATATTGCACGATTATTCTTCTTTTTCTTCTAAATGAAGATCACTGCCTGTCACTGTAAGCTTCAGTATGATTTCTGTGTAAAGCTTTTCTGCTTCTGTATGAAATTTTGCAGCCAGTCTGCGTGTCTCTGTTTTTCTCAATTAGTGTCTTGTTCTCTTGCTGACTGTTAATGATCTTGTATTTTTCTCTCTCTTTTCAATAATTTGAATTCTTTGTAATTAATGCTGACGCCTTTAAAATAATCAACATTGAATCATTTCCTCAACTGTCCCATGGAAAATCGGCAAGTAATATTCCTAAAGTAGACCGTAATCAATGTTCTTTCTAACGGATACATTCAGAGAATGTAGAGCATTAATTACTCCGGAATTTTCGCATTAGAATGGGGACAAAAGGTCGGAAATGGCTAAGTTTGGAATCGTCGAACAGTTGGCAGAATTCGTCGAACTGAATTACAAATTCGTCGAGCTGAGATATTGAATTCGTCGACCAGACGGCTTCTTGTTCGTCGAGCTGAGTTCCAAGAACGTCGAGCTGATAACAGAGCTGCATGCTTTAGAGCCTTTGCCTTTTCTGACTGAAGTTCATTGATCTGAGTTTGTAACTTCGTCGACTGGAGTTCAGCAACCATTCTGGACTTAGTCGAGTATTTTGTGTTGACTAATATTCTGTGTGTCGACATGAATCTTCTTGTGTCGACACAGGTGGTTGTCGACTGATTAGTCTTGGTGTGGACACAAGTCTTCTGGTGTCGACATAAGTTGGTGTCGACACATGCTTTCTGGTGTCGACATAAGTTTTCTGGTGTCGACATAAGTTGGTTTCGACACATGCCCTAAGTGTCGACACAAATCTTCTGATTCCAGAATTCGTCGAGTAGAGTACTGAGTTCATCGACCTGAGAAGTTGACTTCGTTGACCTGAGAATTTGTGAACTTGAGATCCAAGTTCGTCGAGCTCAGAATCTTGTTCGTCGACCAAAGTCTGAAGTTGGACTTAGAATAATCTGGAGTTATCCTGTCTTTAGTTTGTTTAAGTATCCCAGTTTTCGTCGACCAGAGAATGAAGATCGTCGAGCTCAGCTCAGAGAAATATCTAAAGTTTGTCGAGCTGAGAACGTCTTTAGTCAACCTGAGTTCGACGAACGTCGAACTGATTTTACTTAGTCTTGAAATCTTCTAAGTTTTGAGTCTCTGATAGTCTTGTTGATAGCTGGTCCATCTGATGTTGACTCTAAGGAATTGGCCTAGACTCTAGGACACAACTATGACCCTGGCAATACATGTTGGGTCACATCATCCTAAGTTAGTGAACCTAGCCCAAATCAACTAAGGATCCAACAATCTCCCCCTATTTGGGTGAGGTCACTAATAGACTCAAAACAAAAATATAAGAATAAAAAAAGCAAAAAAAATATATCTGGCAGAGATTTACTAACACATGCATCAGATATATATATATATACATGAGCTTTGTTTTAAATAGACATATCAGTTTTAAAACTAATACAGAGAAAAGAAATTGAAGCACTGTAAAGATTATTTCTTCTTCTTATCTGTGGGCTTGTCTTCTATTATCTTTTCTCCTGCCTTTGTAAAGATAATTTCTCTATTTGGATTCGAAGCCTGTGCCTGTGTCATTGTCATGTCAGCTGCCCCAATAATCTTCAGGGATGTAGTTCTGGGGACAACTGCTTCAGGATGTAGCTTCATGGAATCATCAACATTGAATATTTTATTTGCTTTATCAAATTTTTTGAGTTCTTCCTTCCTGTATTTGGATATAGTGGAATATCCTGATATATCTTTGCCTTCAGCTTTTGCTTTATTAATCAAGGAGAGACCAACAAGTTCCTGGAACCTGTCCATTTTAGCAATGTTTGTTGTTTCAGGATCTTCAAAAGGAACAGGAGGTGAATCTGGCCTGTTGGGACTGTCAGCTTTCTGTTCTGCAGAGAGACTTTGATGTTGTTGCTGATGTTGCTGCTGTTGATGTTGCTGCTGTTGATTTCCTGAAGAGTGATGTCTTTGCTGACTGCTTCCAGAAGGTCTCCCTTGATGTCTCTGATAGGTTTGAATAAGGGCAGACCCCTGAGAGCTAGAGCCAGTGGCACCAGCTGATGGAGGAGGTGGAGGTGGTGGATCTTTTCTATATCTCTGAACTGGAGGAGGAGAATATTTTCTACTTCTTTTCTTCTCCTTTTGCTGATTTTTAGACAACCACATCCATGCTGGCATTCCTTTGTAAGGAGTAATATTTTGGAGGATATAGAATGGAGTGTCATTCTTTGGGTTTGGCTTAGCAGCAGCAGGAGGAGGGACTTTCCTTTTCTTTGACAATAGTTTCTTCTACTTCTTAGCAGTTTCTTCATCTGAATCTTCTTTATCATCATCTCATCATCATCACTGGAAGAACCCTGAGGGTTATCATATAGATCATCCAATGCTTTCAAGGATTTATCATAAGTAGCAGTCTTTTCTGTAGCAAGAGCAAAAGTTTCAAAGGCTGGAATTTCAGCAGGAGTTGAAGAAGAGACTATGCAAGAATCAGAAGTAACTGGGATAGATATTTCAGTTGCTGCCTTATTTTCTTCTTCAATGTCAGCCAAGATCAACCCATCTAGATCTGGCATAGGGGAGTCATCCATCACAAAGATTGGTGCTAAGATAGCTTTTGGAGGGGATGGAGTGACTGCAGAGGTTGGTGCAGATACTGGAATTACAAAGCTATCAAATAGTTGCTTAGCAACTGCTGGACTGACAGGAGAAGTATAAGGCACAATAGCCAAATGTGGCTTAGTGAATTTTGGTGGAAGAGGATGCATATATGCAGTATCAAAAGTTTTCAGCAATTCTTCTAAGTTAACTGTGGGATTTAGGATAAAATCACCAACAGTTGTGAATCCTTCAGAATCTGACTCATCAAAATCCACGTCAGTATCAATGAAATCAATTAAGTCTTTATCTATACATTCTGTATATTCTGCTGTGAGGATTGGAGTATCTGCTGGTGCTGAAGCTGAAGACCCTGAAGCTGTAGCTACTGCTTAATCATCAGGCATCTCCCCCTGCCTGGTTTCAGTGGGGACTGAGGCCAGGCCCCTGACTGAGGAGGGGGCAGCAGTGAGAGCAGAAATTTGGGCAGATAAAGAGGTAATGGTTGTAGCAAGAGGTGTAATAGCCTCTACTATAAGTGATTTAAGAAGGGGAGTGATGATGGTGATGATAGAGGATATGGTAGAGGGGTCCAATGAGACAGTGGTAGATGGTGTTGCAATTGGTGTGGAAGAGGTGGCAACTATTGATGGAATAGAAGGTGGAACATCAGGTATGTGAAGGTTAGATGTTGATGGGGATGGAAGGGTGGCATCTTACATCATGGTGTCTGATGGGAGGATGTAAGATGGTATGAAAGAGAGATGTGGAGGAATTGGAGACTATGGTGGTATAGAAATGTATGTGGCATGAGGGGATTCATGAGGTGTGGGTGGTTGATTTTCCTGAAGGGATGAACAGGGAATGTCAGTGATGGTGATTGGTAAAGATGGGGTGACTGGGGATTGTGTTGTTGTTGGAAGGTGGGCTGGAAGAGAAGATGTGGAAGGAATGTTCTCTTCAACAGGGTAGGGAGTGGCTTTAATAGCCCTTGTGCCTTCAGAAGGTTTGGTGGAAGAGGTAGAAGCCTTAGAGGGCTTAGTTATGGTCCTCTCCCACCTGCAAAATAAGGCACATGTAAGCCTTTTACTAGCATTTATGAAGATGGTCTGGGAGACCAGTGAGTCTGCAGCCTTTTCCTGTAGAAATATTCCTAGTATTCTTCCAAAACAAACTTCCTTCTTGGTGTTTTTCTTCTTAATCGGATCAAATAAAAACAGTGCCCAATTTATTGGTTTCTTGTTTATAATGACACATATAGACAGAAACTGTGGTTTGGTGATATAATCATGGGCAGTGTGTTTCCCCAGTAATACTTTGCCAACTAAGTCTTCTAAAAACTTATAGGCACAGACAAGTGTTTCTTCAACAGTTTGTTAGGATTTTCTCCAGTATAATCCATGAGGCTTAGAATCATATCTGATTCCTTTGCTTCAATCTCGAGGTCCTCTTCTCCATTTCTTAATCCAAAGATTTTAGCTAAGATAGCAGGGGTTAAAGAGATGGAGTTACACGTGATGGTGCCCGTCATGATATTCTCTTCTATGGACGACAATGCTGAAAGAAATTGTACCTAATCACCTAGAGGGGGGGGGGGTGAATAGGTGACTAAATCTTTTTAAACTTTTAGGCAGATTATATCACAGATTTATAACTACTTCTTCACAGCAATCAATCAGCAATCAATCAGAAATCACAGAATAAAGCATGCACACAGTGAATACACAGATTTATAGTGGTTCCCCAAGGTTTGCGTACATCTACTTTCCCCCTTCGCCTATCTAGTTGTGTACTAGATTCAGCCAAACTCCTCCACTATATCTCAGATCCTCAGATCTTACACTCAGAACCCCAAACAGGTTCCTACAGCTCAGGCCCAAGGACCTACAACTCAGTCTTCACAAAGACCTACACTCAGCCTTCAACAACGCATACACTCAGCCACAAGGCCTACACTCAGCCACAAGGCCTACACTCAGAGATATCAATCTCCTACACTCAGGCACACAGACCCTACCACTCAGCCTTTATAATTGCAGGCTTACAACTCAGATCCCTAAGGATCCTACAAGAAATTAAGAATACAGTGTATATACCTACAACTCAGATTAAGAGAGAAGAGTTAACAGGTTCTTGATGAGTTCTTGAAAGAACTCTGCTGAGATAAACCTCACTTGGCTTTCTTCAAAGCTTCTTGAATGTAGAACACAATAGGGTTGATACTCTCTGCAGCTGATCTTCAATCACTGCAACTTAAGAATCAGAACTAGGTCTGAAACTTTCTTCACAGCCTGGTTCCAACAACTGTCTTCTTGGAACGAGCTCTCTCTCTCCAACTACTTAGATCTTCACTTGAATTTATTCTTCAATGAATAGCTAGATCTTCTTCTTTGATTGTTGATCTTCAATGATCATCATCTTCTGTTGACAGAATGAGCCTTTATATAGGCTTCCTTCATGGTGACCGGCTGATCCAGTTCTTAACAGCTTTCTGACAACTCTGACAGTTGCAGTAGACCGGCTGGAATGGCAGCTGTCAAGTCATCCAGTCAGTTCTTGAAATATCTGTAACTGTCTGAAAGTGTCGAGACAGTCTGTCTTTAAGTGTCGACACTTATAGACTAAATGTCGACACAAGTAGACTAAGTGTCGACACTAGCCTTCAAGGTGTCAACACAACTCCTTGTGTTGTAGAATTTACTTCTCGACATAGCTTCTTCAATATGTGTCGACACTGATATTGTGTGTCGACAAAACTCCTTGTTCTTCAGTACTTAGTTGAATTCTTGTAAGTGTCGACACAACTCCTTTGTGTCGACATATCTTCTTGTGTTGAACTTGTTCAGTGTCGACACATCTTCTTGGTGTCGACACATGCCTTCTGTGTTCATACTTTCTAAGTGTCGACACAGCTCCTTGTGTCGACACATTCTTATTTTGTTGAGACTTTTGCTGAGTGTCGACACATCTCCTTTGTGTCAACACTTGTACTTAGAATTTGTTGAACTTTACTGAGTGTCGACACAGCCTCCTAGTGTCGACACTTTCTTCATGTATTGAGTCTTCTGCTTTGTGTCGACACATTATTTATTATGTCGACACTTTCTTCCTGTGTTGAGTCTTCTGCTGTGTGTCGACACATTCTTCATTATGTCGACACTTTCTTCTTGTGTTGAGTCTTCTGATGTGTGTCGACACATTCTTCATTATGTCGACACTTATACTTAGACTCTGTTGAAATTTGCTGAGTGTCGACATAGCCTCCAAGTGTCGACACTTTCTGATGTCGACGAAGTTCCTCTGGGTGTCGACACTACTTCTAAGTGTCGACACAGCTTCTTTGGACTTCTCTTCATTGAGTGTCGACATAACCTGTATGTGTCGACACTTTCCTTCTGGTGTCGACTCTGCATCCCTGGTGTCGACACAATAACTCCAAGTGTCGACACTGCTTGTCTGGGTGTCGACACAAGTCTTCTTAAGTGTCGACATTTTCCTTCTGGGTGTCGACACATGGACTTAGAAACTTTTCAGCTTTCCCTGTAAATACTTAACCTGCACAACTAAACTCAAAACACATCAAATACATTTTGATGTATATCATTGAGTAGGGTGAGGCTTCTTCAAATCAGGTACATTTATTCCAATGTACCCAACAATCTCCCCCTATTTGGAGAAGTCATAACCCTTAGTCAATGATATACACCATACATAACAAAAGCACAGTATGATGTAAAGCAGGATTATATAACAGGGTAAATTCATAAACATGTATTAAACAAAACATATATATATCAATATCTCAGAATAATTAATGTAATAAATATAACACATATCACATAGTTCTAAGAACTTCAACATTTGCATTATCAAAGGTTTACAAAAAGTTTTAATACAAGTGATTACACATGTAAACTTAAGAAAAATGTCTATCCTATTGCTGCTCAGCCTCCTTGATCACAATGCCCTTTCCAAATTGTATCTTTGCTTGGACTGGGGCTTCAGCATCTTCAGCAGCAGCAGGCATCTTGCCTTTAAGATCCTTCTTCTTTAACTCTTCATCTTTAATCTTCTGCCTTTCAAAGTAATGATAAGGCTTAGGAAAGTACTTGCTAGGCTCCTGGGCATTAGGAGGTAGCTTTCCAATCTTAGCCTTTCTTCTGTATTGCATAATGGCTTCTTGCCTGGACTCATGCTTTCTCCACTCCAGTTCAGAATACCACTTGTTTCTGTCTTGAATATTGTCCTTGGCAGCCTTCCATGCAGTTAAGATAATATTCCAGGAGGTGGGGCTCCATTGTTCAAAGTCAGGCCTGAGTTCAGCTTGCTCTCTGAATCTCTTCTTAGACAAATGAGTCTCTTGTTCCTTCAGCAACAAAGCTTCTTGTTCTTTCACTATAGCCTCTGACACTGGCTGAACCACTTTATCTATGATGATATTTTGCTTTCCCTCAGGTGGGCTATACATTGACTGTATATCTGTATGTATCATATCAAAGTCTGGTGGAGGATATATTACTGGAGCCACTTCAGCTTGCTCCCCTCCAAGATAAGCAGGATTAATCCCAGACTCTGCTACATTGTCATCATCACACAATGGAGGATATCTAAGGGTGGCTCTGATGGAATTTGAAATCCATTTTGCATGATCAGAGCTGGCTTTGACTAACACCCTCTCCTCCTTTATGACTTCTCTAACAATATGATCCCTCAGATCATCTTTCTGAAATCTTATTAGGGCATCCAAATAGTTTACTCCATCCTTAAAGAAAGGTTTCAACATTTGGAGCTTGTCAGTTATAGCCTTTTGAGAGTCTTGTATAGCAGTTTTAACAGCAGTTATTCCCGCTTGTAATGCTTTATCAAATTCTGCCTTTGCTGTAGCATTAGCTGTAGTCTGACTAGTAGCTATATTCTTCATTTCTGTAATTATTGCATTATGTGAAGCTGTAAGATTATCATTCATCCTTATCTAGTTCTCCAGTACATAGCCTTGCTTCACTGCAATATCATCTACTTGAGCTTTGATCTTTTCCTGATGAGTGGCTAGATAGACTACTGCATGCCCTCCTTTATGGAAGCAGTCAATCATCTCTTTCTTATTCAGATTCATCTCAAATCTGATGGACTTAATATCCTGTGCAAGATCAAACTGCAGAGATTTTTGTCCTTCATCCACATATTTTTCCAGTGCTTGCCTTTGCTCATCAAGCTTAATTTGTAAAGCCACCATCAATGAACTGTAGTCTATTGATGGGGCTGGCTGTGGTGCAGGATGTGGTGCTATTGTTTGTAAAGCCTTTTTGTATGTCTGGCTTCTCCTCTTGAAAACCTGAAATTTTCTCTTCTTTGCTCTTACAGCCTCTTCATCTTCTGAAGCAGATGTACTATCAATAGTCACTCTGTCCTTAGGACTTGGAGGTAACTCCTTCTCAGTCCTTTGAACCTGCTCAGCATCGTTTGGCACCTCAGTCTCTGTGCCTGCAGTTCCTTCTATATTTTCTACTTGCTCCCCCTCAATGATTACTTTCTCCCCCTCAGCAGCAGCACTTGCCTTCTCAAAGTCTGTTTGGAGTAGATCAGAGAATAGTTCTTCCAAAGTAAATTCTTATTGAGGATGGGGTGGAGAAACTCTGATCTCATCAAACACTTGATCAGATATCACTTGATCTGCAACAGATTTGTCCTCCATGACAACATCTTGGGGTTGGCTATGTATCTGTGTTTGCTGATTAGCATTAGGTAATGAATCAGACAAAACATCATCCTCAATAGGGATATTTAATTTATTAATGTCAGTGATTACCTCAAGTATGGTATGGGTAGCTTGTTCACTTTCTAGTGGAGTTGGCTCTTCCACTAGTAGAGGCACTCCCTGGATGGAATCCTGGTGAAGTGGGCTAGCCTGTGGTAGCTCCCCCTGCCTTGGTGCATCTTCTTGTCTTACTGGAGATTGTCCAGCATTTCCAACTGCTTCCTCATCAGGAGTAAAGACAACTTGCTCCTCATAGCTGCTAGAGGATTCTTGAGCCACTGGGGCTGTCTTCTTCTTCTTCTTTTGTGGTATTACCTTCTCAGGAGTTGGCATTTCCTTAGTCAACACTCTATCCCATCTAGAGAAGATTCTCATGTCCATCTTCCTCATATGATTAATCTTAGAACCTGCAGCTTTGCTCATTACTTCTGGTATACTACCAGCCAGGTATAGACTTAGAATTCTACCCATATTGTGTTTCTTCATAGTCTCTTTAATCTTATCAAACAATACTGCAGACCAATCAGTATTTAGTTGGAAGATAATCCATGTCATGAGGCTGAACATATAAGCTGAAATCCTATCATGTCCTCTAGACTTGCACAGGATAACCTTCCCAACAATTTCAGATAGAAATTTGCCTTGGCTGTTCATTCCTTTCCTATTGAAAACAGATCATATTTTCTTCTTGGAATCCAGTCCACGCCATGTCAATGCTTCTCTAGTCTTAGAAGCAGAAACTTCATCTTCTTCCTTAGTCCTTGATAGGTTTAGTACCTTTCTCAAACTCTTAGGTGAGACCTTCACCTTTGCCCCATGAACCCTTGACTTAATCTTTAGTCCTGATTCTTCTAGGGTTGCGCCATTCAGAAATTCCAGGACCTCCTTTTTCCAGATCTTGATGGGTTCTGAAACAAGGAATTCTAATCCAGATTCTGCAACTAGGGTTACCAAACCTTTGATCGCGGGTTCCGCCTCATCAAATGCGTGCCGCACCAGTTCATATCCTTCATTCACGTTCTCTACGAGCTTGGGCGCCATTAGGGTTTGAAGAAATTTGAATTGAGAGAAGAGAGGTGTCGACACACAAGTTTGGTCTCGAAACTTTGGTGAGCGTGTCGACAGACAATGGCGAAATCCTATTTATACCTTTCTTGGATCGAAGATGAAAGGGCGCATCAAAGTACTTAAATTGTGTCGACACTGTTGAAAAGTGTCGACACAGACTTATAATGTCTCGACACCTATGTGTCGACACAAGTATTGTCGATAGAATATATGTGTCGACACTTGTTTTTGTGTCGACACCACTTAGCTCAACACTTAGTCGAGACTTTACTTATCTAATTCTGTGTAAAGCCTAAGTGTCGACACCACCTTGGTTGTGTCGACACCTACTCTGCATGTGTCGACACTAATTATCTGAAGTGTCACAACCAACTTCCTAGATGTGTCGACACCTTTTCTCTGAAGTGTCGACACCAATACTCTGTCTCGACACAGACAACTCTGTGTGTCGACACTATTTTACTTAGCCAATTCTGTAAACTTATTCTAAGTTTATCATACCTAATTCAATTTTAAACCTATTGAATTTGGTTTCTTCTAAAAGCTTACTATACATGTCAGCTATTTGATTATCTGTATTAGCATACTTTAGTGAAATATCTTCTTTTTCCACATGTTCCCTTAGAAAATGATATTTTATTTCAATGTGTTTAGTCCTACTATGGGAAACAGGATTGTTTGCAATAGATATAGCACTAGTAAAATCACAAAATAGTGGTGTTCTACTTACTCGAATATCATAGTCTTCTAGCTGATGTTGTATCCATAGAAGTTGAGCACAGTAACTTCATGCAGCCAAATACTCTGATTCTGCTGTGGAGATAGTCACACTTGTTTGTTTCTTGCTACTCCATGATATCAGTCTTCCACCTAGGAATTGACAGGTACCTGTTGTACTTTTCCTATCTTCTTTGCAGCCTGCAAAATCTGCATCTGAATAACCTGTCAGTTCAAAGTCTCCATTCCTAGGGTACCAAAGGCCTAGATAAGGAGTGCCCTTAAGATATCTCAGAATCCTCTTGACTGTTGTCAAATGAGATTCTTTAGGGCATGCTTGATACCTAGCACAGACACATGTACCATACATGATATCTGGTCTACTTGCATTCAAATACAATAGGGATCCAACTATCCCTCTATACAAAGTCTCATCTACAGGTTTCCCTGCATCATCTTTGCTAAGAGACATACTTGACCCCATAGGAGTTTTCATGGTACTGGATGATTACATACCATACTTCCTTATTAATTCTAGGGTGAACTTAGACTGGCATATGGATAAACCATTCTCAGTCTGTCTAACTTGGAGACCCAAGAAGAACTTAAGTTCCCCCATATTGCTTATCTCAAATTGTCCTTGCATTAGTTTTGCAAACTTTCTGCAAAGATTATTTTAAGTAGACCCAAATATGATGTCATCTACATATATTTGGACTAGAATGATCTTGCCTCTGGATTCCCTAAGGAATAGAGTCTTGTCTATTTTCCCCCTTGTGAATTTATTCTCAATGAGGAAACTAGACAGGGTCTCATACCAAGCCCTAGGGGCTTGTTTTAACCCATACAAAGCCTTCCTAAGTCTATAGACATAATTAGGTTGAGTTGAATCAACAAAACCTGATGGTTGTTCCACATAGACCTCTTCTTTCAGATTTCCATTAAGAAAAGCTGACTTAACATCCATTTGGTATACTTTAAATCCTTGATAGGTTGCATAGGCTAGAAACATCCTTACGTCTTCTAGTCTGGCTACTGGAGCAAAGGTTTGATTAAAGTCAATACCTTCTTCCTGCCTATATCCCTTAGCAACCAGTCTTGCTTTGTTCTTGATAATGACTCCATGTTCATCCATCTTGTTCCTGAAGATCCACTTAGTTCCAATTATGTTGTGGTCTTTTGGTTTAGGAACAAGCTCCCAGACTTTGCATCTTTTGAACTGATTCAGCTCTTCTTGCATTGCCTCAATCCAATGAGGGTCTAGGATGGCTTCTTCAAATTTCTTTGTCTCAACTTGGGATAGAAAACTGGAGTAGAGTACTGCACTTAGATTTCTGCTCCTTGTTTGTACCCCTTGACTTAGATCACCAATAATTTGATTAGCTGGATGATCTCTTAGATGCCTAGTACCTGGAGGCAGCCTGGCTTCATGTTGAACTCCTTCAGCTTCTTCAACTTGCTGCACTCCTTGGTCTTCTTCTGCATCAGGTGCATCTAGTACTCCCCCTGGACAACAACCACTATCATCTACATGCTGACTTGCAGTAGATCCTTCTTCAATAGTGAGCTTGTCCATCTTCTTAGTCACACCTGTAGAGCTGCAAATACTTCTAGGCAATTCATGGTTAATGAGTCTAGCATCATCAAATACTACATGTACTGATTCTTCTACAACTTGAGTAGACAAGTTGTAGACCATATAAGCCTTACTATTGTTGTTGTACCCAATAAAGATCCCCTCTTGGGATTTGGCAGCAAACTTGGTCAAGTAAGACTTTCCATTGTTAAGTATATAGCATTTACAACCAAAGATCCTGAAATAGGATAGATTTGGTTTTCTGCCTTTCACAATCTCATAGGGGGTCTTGTTGTGACTTTTGGTGATAGTAGCCCTATTTATTACATGGCATGCAGTGTTTACTATCTCAGCCCAGAAATATTCTGGGAGAGTTGTGTCACTTAATAGGGTTCTACCAGCCTCAATCAAGGTTCTATTTTTTCCTTTCAGCAATGCCATTTTGCTGAGGTGTTCTTGGTGAAGAAAATTCCTGAAATATCCCAAATTCTTCACATAGTTTTGTCATGCTATCAGACTGGAATTCAGTACCATGGTCACTTCTTATTTTGACCACTGTACTGTCTAACTTATTCTGAATTTGTTTGACAAAACTATAGAAGATACTAGGTGTTTCAGATTTCTGTCTAAGGAAGAACACCCAGAAAAACCTTGAGTAGTCATCTACAACCACAAATGTGTAGACCTTCCTAACTAGGCTGTGAACTGGCATAGGACCAAAAAGATCCATATGCAAGAGGTATAGGCACCTCACAGCATCTTTGTTTTCAATGCTATTAAAGGTGGATCTAGTCTGCTTGCCCTTTTGAAAAGCTGAGCATATTCCATCTTTAATACACTTAACCTGAGGAGCATTCCTCACTAACTCTTTGCTATAGAGTTGGCCAATTATCTTTTAGTTAAGATGGGCTAGTCTCTTGTGCCCTTTGACACAATGAGAGACTTTCTCATCAGCTACAAGACATACTGGAGAAACATTGTTCTCACACATAATGTCTAGGCAATAGACATTTCTTTTCCTATAACCTGTCAGAATGATCTCTTGATAATTTGACCTCATGATATGACAACCATCTTTGACAAATGAGATGTCATATCCTAGATCACTCAGCTGACTTATACTAATGAGGTTGTGTTTCAAAACTTTAACATAAGCCACTTGATTAATAATTATAAGGTTGCTAGAAATGTTACCAAAACCTTTGATGATTCCTTTTTCAGAACCACCAAACGTGACTTTAGGACCATCCTTGATTGGTGTGTAGTCCTTTAGCAATCCCCTAGTTGCAGTCATGTGCATGGAACATCCACTGTCCAAGTACCATATTGGGGCATGGTCACTTGGACTCACCTGAAAAACAGATTAGTTAACCTTAGAACCAAAAGAATTCTTGGGTCCTTGGTGCTGGTTAGTTTGCTTCTTAACAAAGCTACCTACAAATCTTCTGACAGGCAGTTTGCTACTCACCTTGGCACTAGAATTGTGCCAACAGTCTATGGCAAAGTGTCCTACCTTGCCACAGCACCAGCACTCAAATCTATTGTACCTTTGCTTAGGTACAACCCTAGCTATTTTATCTATAGCAGGCTTGTTGAGTACTGGGGCTTTGCCCTTAGACTTGGACTGAACAGTCCTAGCAGGTTTTGTAAACCCTAATCTAGTTTTACCCTTTTGATGGACAAATTCATCAATCAAAGGTAGAACAGACTTTGGTTTAGAAAACCTTGCAACTATGTCTCTCTCCTTCTGAAGACTAATCTCCAGATTTCTGATTTGATCATTCTTAAATGTTATAGTTCCCATTTGAATAACAGTAATGTTCTTCAGCCTGGCTATTTCATTTAATTTCTGATCAACTAACTTATCAAAATCAGTTGCAGCCTCTTTGAGACTAGCAATCTCCTTTGCTTGACTCTTGGCTAAGGATTTGCTTTTCTTAAAAGCTTGCAACGGTACTCTATATTCATAAATCAACTGATGAATATCCCCTTCAGATTCAGATCCACTGGCATCACTTGATGCTAATGTAGCAGAATCTGACTCAGTAACAGAAATTGAACTAGTAGAACAATTTTGTACCTTACTTGGTCCAGACTGATCCTGGATTTTGTCACCTTCTGTTAAGACCATCAGTCCCTGGCACTGATTGTCCTCTTGTTCATATATATAGTTTATTAACTGGATGAACTCCTATTCCTCTTCTTCAGCAAACAGTCCAATATAAGCTTCTGCTTCTGAATCAGTTTCTGAAGATGATATGTCTGACAGGCTTTTGTCCTTCTTGGCAACAAAGGACCTTTCCTTTTTGCCCTTTATCTGAGTCTTCTTCTTCTCAGTTGACTCTTTCCTTTTCTCTGGACAGTCAGCAATAACATGTCCTTGTCTGTTATAGCAATAACATACAATTTTTGATAAAGTTGCTTTGCTTGACTTGGGCTTTCTCCTGTCTTTCTTTGATGACTTCTATGAAGTGGATGGCTTAGTCCTCCACTGTTTCTTCTTTAAGAACTTCTGAAAATGTCTTGTGAAAGCAGCAAAGTGCTCATCACTCTCACTGCTTTCAGAATTCCTGCTTTCTGATTCATCTGACTCAGTCTCAGCAATCTTTGGAGGTGGAGATGGAGACTTACTTTTGTATTTTCCGGTGGCTTCTATCTTGAATGCCACAACACTTTCTTTATTCTCAATTCTGGTAGTCTTCTCCTCTTCTTTCCTTACCATCAACTGAATCTCATAGGACAACAGCTTTCCAAACAATGTTGGAGGAGGAATATCTGCTAACTTGGCCATTTCCCTTATGGCACAGATCTTGGTGTCCCAATCCTTTGTTAGGGACCTCAAGAACTTATCATTCAGCTCATAGTTGCTGAATTCTCTTCCATAAGACATCAACTCATTGACAATCCTATAGAATTTCTTGTAGCATTCTGTTATACTATCAGACCTGCCTTGCCTGAAACTTTTATATTCCTGGTTTAACAAAGACTTTCTGTCATGCCTAACTTCTTCAGAACCCTCCATGTACACTATCAGAGTATCCCACATCTCCTTTGATGTTTTACAGTGTATCAAGTTCTGAAATGTAGCATCATCTATGGCACTTACAATGATATTCTGAGCTCTTTTGTCCACGGTGGCCAGAATTATCTCATCTTTTGTCATTTCAGAAAAGTCCTTAGGTGTTCTCTGATTTACATCCAGGACTGATACTTTCATAGGCACATATGACCCTTCTTTAACTGTGATATATATTCTAGGGTCTGAGGCTTCCATAAATAGTCTCACCCTTTCTTTCCAGATGCCAAAAATCTCCATTCTGCATATTGGCAACTTCATGGATCCAAGTTCCTTATGATTCTCTATTGAACCCATATTCTTGATTTTCTTGATTCTGCAATTTACTTATACTGAATCTGCCAACAGGATCTACTCAGACAGTTATGTCCTTTTTGAGCAACCTCGCTTTGATACCACTTGAAAGAAATTGTACCTAATCACCTAGAGGGGGTGGGGTGAATAGGTGACTAAATCTTTTTAAACTTTTAGGCAGATTATATCACAGATTTATAACTACTTCTTCGCAGCAATCAATCAGCAATCACAGAATAAAGCATGCACACAGTGAACACACAGATTTATAGTGGTTCCCCAAGGTTTGGGTACATCCACTTTCCCCCTTCGCCTATCTAGTAGTGTACTAGATTCGGCCAAACTCCTCCACTATATCTCAAATCCTCAGATCTTACACTCAGAACCCCAAACAGGTTCCTACAGCTCAGGCACAAGGCCCTACAACTCAGTCTTCACAAAGACCTACAATCAGCCTTCAACAAAGCCTACACTCAGCCACAAGGCCTACACTCAGCCACAAGGCCTACACTCAGAGATATCAATCTCCTACACTCAGGCACACATGCCCTACCACTCAGCCTTTATAATTGCAGGCTTACAACTCAGATACCTAAGGATCCTATAAGAAATTAAGAATACAGTGTATATACCTACAACTCAGATTAAGAGAGAAGAGTCGACAGATTCTTGATGAGTTCTTGAAAGAACTCTGCTGAGATCAACCTCACTTGCCTTTCTTCAAAGCTTCTTGAATGTAGAACACAATAGGGTTGATACTCTCTGCAGCTGATCTTCAATCACTGCAACTTAAGAATCAGAACTAGGTCTGAAACTTTCTTCACAGCCTGGTTCCAACAGCTATCTTCTTGGAAGGAGCTCTCTCTCTCCAACTACTTAGATCTTCACTTGAATTGATTCTTCAATGAATAGCTAGATCTTCTTCTTTGATTGTTGATCTTCAATGATCATCATCTTCTGTTGACAGAATGAGCCTTTATATAGGCTTCCTTCATGGTGACCGGATGATCCGGTTCCTAACAGCTTTCTGACAACTCTGACAGTTGCAGTAGACTGGCTGGAATGGCAGCTGTCAAGTCATCCAGTCAGTTCTTGAAATATCTATAACTGTCTGAAAGTGTCGAGACAGTCTGTCCTTAAGTGTCGACACTTATAGACTAAGTGTCGACACAAGTAGACTAAGTGTCGACACTAGCCTTCAAGGTGTCGACACAACTCCTTGTGTTGTAGAATTTACTTCTCGACACAGCTTCTTCAATATGTGTCGACACTGATATTGTGTGTCGACACAACTCCTTGTTCTTCAGTACTTAGTTGAATTCTTGTAAGTGTCGACACAACTCCTTTGTGTCAACACATCTTCTTGTGTTGAACTTGTTCAGTGTCGACACATCTTCTTGGTGTCGACACATGCCTTCTGTGTTGATACTTTCTGAGTGTCGACACATCTCCTTGTGTCGACACATTCTTCTTTTGTTGAGACTTTTGCTGAGTGCCGACACATCTCCTTTGTGTCGACACTTGTACTTAGAATTTGTTGAACTTTGCTGAGTGTCGACACAGCCTCCTAGTGTCGACACTTTCTTCATGTATTGATTCTTCTGCTGTGTGTCGACACATTCTTTATTATGTCGACACTTTCTTCCTGTGTTGAGTCTTCTGCTGTGTGTCGACACATTCTTCATTATGTCGACACTTTCTTCCTGTGTTGAGTCTTCTGTTGTGTGTCGACACATTCTTCATTATGTCGACACTTATACTTAGACTCTGTTGAAATTTGCTGAGTGTCGACACAGCCTTCGAGTGTCGACACTTTCTGATGTCGACGAAGTTCCTCTGGGTGTCGACACTGCTTCTAAGTGTCGACACAGCTTCTCTGGACTTCTCTTCATTGAGTGTCGACACAACCTGTATGTGTCAACACTTTCCTTCTGGTGTCGACTCTGCATCCCTAGTGTCGACACAATAACTCCAAGTGTCGACACTGCTTGTCTGGGTGTCGACACAAGTCTTCTTAAGTGTCGACACTTTCCTTCTGGGTGTCGACACATGGACTTAGAAACTTTTCAGCTTTCCCTATAAATACTTAACCTGCACAACTAAACTCAAAACACATCAAATACATTTTGATGTATATCATTGAGTAGGGTGAGGCTTCTTCAAATCAGGTACATTTATTCCAATGTACCCAACAATACCCATTCCTTGATTTCCATGCTGTGTAGTTTGATCCTTCTCGTCATCAGGGTTTTTAGTTCCTTTTCTTCAATAAGTTCCAGGATATACAGAAAAATTTGATCGGAATGCTGAAACGAATCGAAATCCACGTCAAAGCCTGTATTGAACTTCATTCTTATAGGATTGCTTGCCAGAGCTGCCATTGAAATCACCTGCAAGAAAGACACAAAAATGGTGATCAAGTGCAAGGGAACAGAAGGCACGGGATGGAGGTCGAAGAAATCCTAGATATAAGGTTTTCCAGAATATGAATCGACAAACTCCGTTCCACGAAAATAAAATTAATTCTTCGAACTGAGGTCGACGAAATGGTTTAGGGTTAAATAATTCGTCGAGCTCATCAAAACAATTGAAGACAATTCGTCGAACGTTGGTCGACGAATATCTTCTGAAGCAACCTTCGTCGATTGCTGGTCGACGAAAAATATTTCACTCACAGAGAGTTCGTTGACCTCCGGTCGACGAGTATCTCTCAAACTTTCCCTGGTTCGTCAAACTCCGTTCGACGAACTCTGAAAAATTCATTGAATGCACACAGAACTTAGACTAAGTATTCTCCATTGATCATTCTCAGCTGATTTAGAAAGAAAGCATGATTTTTCTCATCCAGAGGTTTGGTGAATATATCAGCTTTTTATAAATCAGTGTAGATATAGACAAGCTTAATCTTATTTTTGTCTACACACTCCCTAATGAAATGATGTCTTATGTCAATATGTTTTGTCCTACTATGGTGAACTGGATTTTGTGCTATGACTATAGCACTAGTATTATCACAGAATAGGGTTGAATTATTTAAGTTGAACCCATAATCTAGAAGCTGATTCTGTATCTAGAGCATCTGTGAACAACAGCTGCCTATTGCATTATATTCTGCTTTAGCAGTTGAAGTTGACACTGATGTTTGCTTTTTACAGAACCATGATACTAATCTCATACCCAAGAACTGACAAGTTCCTGAAGTACTTTTTCTATCAACCCTGCATCCAGCAAAATCAGCATCAGAGTAACCAGTTAACTCAAACTCTGATTCAGCAGGATACCATAGGCCCAGATTAGGACAACTCTTTATATATCTTAAAATCCTTTTTAAGAAAATTAGATGAGATTCTTTAAGGTTCACTTGGAACCTAACACAAAGGCATGTAGCAAACATAATATCTGGCCTACTTACTGTGAGGTATAATAGGGACCCAACAATGCCCCAATAAAGTTTCTGATATACAAGTTTTCCTGGTATATCAGAGTCCACAACAACATTGGTGGTCATGGGAGTTTTCTTAGCTGAGGCATCAACCATCCCAAACATCTTTAGAAGTTCTTTAGCATATTTTGCTTGAGATATGAAGATGCCATCAGGAAGCTGTTTCACTTGGATACCAAGGAAATATGAAAGCTCTCTCATGTTACTCATTTCAAATTTAGAATGCATGAGGTCAGAAAACCTCTTGCACAATTTTGAATCTGTAGAGCCAAATATAATGTCATCTACATAGATTTGCACTAACAAGATTTGATCCTTATGATGTCTAGTGAAAAGGGTTTTATTTGCAGTTCCTCTTGTAAATTCATGCTCTAATAAGAAACTTGCTAAGGTCTCATACCAAGCTCTTGGAGCTTGCTTTAGACCATAAAGAGCCTTATTTAATTTAAACACATAAGAGGGATAAGTTGGAGAAACAAAACTTGGAGATTGTTCTACATAAACCTCTTCTTGTAATACTCCATTTAAGAAAGCATGTTTCACATCCATTTGAAAAACTTTGAACCTTTTGAATGTTGCATACGCAAGGAAGATCGTTATAGCTTCTAACCTTGCAGCAGGAGCAAAGGTCTGATCATAGTCAATTCCTTCCTCTTGCCTATATCCTTGAGCAACAAGCCTAGCCTTGTTCCTCACAATGACTCCTTGGGCATCAAGCTTATTCATGAAAAACCATTTGGTTCCAATAACTAGGTAGTTTTTGGGTCTTAGAACCAAATCCCACACTCTACATCTCTCAAATTGGTTTAGTTCCTCTTGCATTGCAAGGATCCAGTGTGGATCTTGCTCAGCATCATGAATGGTTAGAGGTTCAACCTGAGAGAGAAAATAGGCATGCATCAAGTCTTGGTTGAGTTGATGCCTTGTCTGTACACCTGCTGATATGTCTCCAATTACTTGAGATCTGGGCTGATCCCTATGTGTGACAAAATCAGTGGGTGGAGTTGGTTGTGCAACAGCATTTTGAATACATTCCTCTTGTGGAATTGTATTTGCTGTTGGTTGAGGCTCATGTTCTTTAGCTTCATCTTCTTCACTATCTTCAATGAGTATATTGTATTAGAGTAAGAGGAACTACGTGTTATGATGTCACGTCATGCAGGGGATAACTGCACACTTTCAGGCAAAACCTTGACGCTTACTTTATTAGTTGGAATCCATCAATTAAATGCAAGAAAACCGTTTAGTTTGATGGTCGTATCCCTCGGCCTTATGGATCAAAACGTGTGTTTGTACACGGCGGAAAATACGTTAGTTTACTTATGACGATTTCCTATATGCAATCTAGATTTACCATAATATAAGAAATCCTCTTTTTTACATTATTTGGAAAATACTTGATTAGTTGACCAAAACATGTTATGAATGATATACAATAGTAGAGTTTTTTAGCTTAAAAATAACTAATGCAACCTAGCATAAAATAGTCCCAAGAGCAAGTAGATATCATCCCAATGATTCATAATAGCAGTATATCATTCATATGTAGCCACTAAAGAAAACCACCAATGGGCATCAACAAGCTGACACGAACACACTGGGCGTCTGTATGTCTGTACAACAAAGTAAAGAACTACCTCGCTAAGCAAGCTTGGCTAGCTCCAAGTAAACTCCACCAAATTCCAAGCCGCTCAACCGGCTACAACCTGCACCTGAGGCATTCAAGAAAGAATACCTCAGCAATCATCAAAGCTACAACATAGAGCATTAAGTTCATAAAATATGACGAAGTAGTTTACCGACCCCGTAGCAATTTTTCATATAAGATGAGTGAAAAGAACATGGTGGAAAACAAGTGTCAAACACTGCCAACCCAAAGTGTAAAACGCACCAAATGCGTGAAATTCTCATCAAGTCCTGCTCAACTCGCAGGAGCAAAAAGGCAACATATATGCCCATTCCATCATCTTTATAACAAGAAACAACTATACTAGTGAAACATAAGCAGCGGTTAGGTTCGATTCCGCAAGGGTCTTTTGGTGGCGGCCCTAAAGTGGAACGCACCAATAAAATCCAACCCAAATCGGGGCCAAAACGGTGCTCTACACCACAAAACAAAACCCGGTGGCCACCAAGGCTGAAAGTACACCACCGCTTACAGAATCCTCACACAAACGCTACTGCCATGGTTCACAATTTGCCTCGCAAAACTCACCATAACCCAAGCTAAACACGTTTCATTTCATCGTCCTCACTCATGACCACAAATTGCCCAAGTTATGTCAACTTGATAGAGTTTTGGTCTCTACTTCACCATAAGTGAACCCCACAAGTAACAACGCCGACTAAACACGTTTCATTTCATCGTCCTCACTCATGACCACAAATTGCCCAAGTTATGTCAACTTGATAGAGTTTGGGTCTCTACTTCACCATAAGCGAACCCCATAAGTAACAACGCCGACTAAACACAACAAGATCTCTAATCGTATGAACAAGAAAGGTAAATAATAGAGAAATACAAGGTAAAACATGGCAAAATTAGATGAACAATAGGTAAGCATATAGATTGGGAAATTCTTGAAAAACAAGATTATTCATGGGTGCATAATAGACAAAAGGTGATATTCAAGATAAGATGAACAAAGATAGCATAGTAGACAACAGTGCAATAGAAACAAGAAGAGTAAATCTAACAAACTTGAAAGGGGAAACTAGCTACACTTGCAAGAATCAACGAAAAAAGACAAGATTGGCAAACATCGCAAAAATCATCTAACAAAAGATAAGATTAGCAAGGGAGAAGAACACCGCTTGCCTGAACCGAGTCGACACTGCGACGGCTGCTCCTCTTTTTCCATTTTCTTCCCTTGCCTTTTCTCCCTTGCTTTCTCTTTGAAATGGGGAAGAAGATGAAGAAGGGAATAAGTGAGGAGGAAAACTCTTGTCTCGGCCTTATTTCCTCCAGGACAGAGCTGGACCGTTTGATCCAGAATCAGAGAAACGAACGGCACAAAAAACTAAAAAAGTCGATTTTCGGCCGTGTCACGCCCTGTGTCACACCCGTGTCACAGGGCGTGTACCTTAAGCGGCGCAGAATGTCGACAAATTCAAGTTTATCCACAAGGTACACGGCCGGGTACACGCCCGTGACGGGTCGGTCACGCCCGTGACCGATGGCGTGTAACCCGTGTCTCGACATTTCTTCGACCAAAAGTGTCGACACTTCGACATAGCGGGACGCCCTATGAGACGCCCGTGTCACAAGCCGTGTACCCCTCTCTCGATACTCGACACCCGACACTCGACATTCGTCGAGCGAAATTCGTCGACCCAGCGGGACACAGCGCGTGACATGCCCGTGTCACGGGGCGTGTACCCCATTCGTCGAGCTCAACTCGACGCAAGAAAATTCGTCGAGTCAAGGAGGTCACGCCCCAGGTCATGCCCTGGGTCACGCCCTGGGTCACGCCCCGACACGCCCGTGTCGGGGGGCGAGTTCCTTTTGTAACTTCGTCGAACGAAGTTCGACGACCACAAAGCCAAAACGCATCTCGAGCTGGACACGGCCTGGGACACGCCCGTGTCCCAGGCCGTGTCACTCAAAAATGACAATGGAGTTCTTTCAACTCTCATCACCATGCTCGAATAACGGTGAAAGCCAACGTAATGCCCATCAAGCGTATACAATCATTCAACGAAAAATCCGAGGCGTTACACTTGTGGTGAGGTATGAGTGGGAACCTCTTGGGTGAGGTTTAGTCCATCCAATGTCTCACACAAGTGGGGTACCTGCAAGTTGCTAATGGTAGAAACCTCTTTCTCCTTGCAATACATGTTAGTTTCATCAAAAGAAACATGGATTGACTCTTCTACTTTTAATGTTGATTTATTAATTACCCTATAAGCCTTGCTTACTTGGGAGTATCCTAGAAAAACTCTCACTTCAGGCTTAGCTTCAAACTTTCTAATATATTTCTTGTTGTTATTTTGTATATAACATGTACAACCAAAAAGTTTAAAATAGTTTATTTTAGGTTTCTTCCCTTTGAGCAATTCATAGGGAGTCTTGTTCTTCAGTTTGTGAATTAAACTCCTATTCAGGACATAGTTTGCAGTGCTTACAGCCTCTGCCCAAAAGGTTAGTGGCATGTATGCATCAGCAAGTAATGTACTTGCAGCTTCAATGAGTGTCCTATTTTTCCATTCAGCTACCCCATTTTGTTGGGGAGTTCTAGAAGCTGAGAAGCAATGCCTGATACCTTCCTTCTCACATAACTCATGCATAATAAGAGACTCAAACTCTATGCCATAATCACTTCTGACCAATGCAACATGAGTAGAGAACTCAATCTGTGTGGTCCTGAGAAAATCTGTAAGAACTTTGAATGTATCTGACTTTGTTCTCAAAAAGAATACCCAACTAAACCTGGAGAAGTCATCCACTATAACTAAAGTGTAAGATTTCCCTCCTAGGCTTTGTACAGCAATGGGTCCAAAAATATCCAAGTGTAGCAAGTACAAGATCCTAGGTGAATCACTCTTATTAATTGATTTGAAACTAGTTTTAGTTTGCTTGCCTAATTGACAAGCCCTGCAGAGACCTTCCTTCTTGTAGGGAGCAGAAGGTAGACCTCTAACAAGGTTGTGCTTAGATAACCTAGCAATGTTTTTTAGGTTTACATGTCCTAGTCTTTTGTGCCATAGGTCATTCTAATTTCTAGTTAAATTCAGTAAGCAGATATCAGTTAAATGTGAATGAAGGTGATGTGTAGATCTAACAAAGGATCTTTTGGTTCAAGATTTAACTTGTGCAACCAAAGGAAACTGCTTTGATACCAATTGAAAGTGAGGGTTAGGTCTATAATACTCTAGAGGGGGGTGAATAGAGTATATTTATTATTTGTTAGGTCCCATTAAAGGTGCTGTTACAGCTTTTGCTATAAACTGAAAATGTGCAGTAATTAAGAAATTGCAAAACAAAAAGTAATAATCCTAATCACAGCCATACATCAAGAACAAAAAGAAAAAGATAGGAAACCAGACGACACAAGAAATATATAGTGGTTCCCCAAACCTGGGTAGTCCACTCTTCTACCACTCTTGGTAGAATCCACTCAAGTTTTTGATCAGGTGCCTCACACCAATGGGTTTTGATCAGGTCCCCAAAAACTAACTCAAGTCTTTTTGGTTAGGAAACTTGCAACCAGGAATCACTTTTGAAGGGAGATGACAACCCTTTATACAGGAGGGGGTGAGAGAGTGATTTTTTCTTCTCTTTCTCAATAAACTGAGAAGACTTATGTGGATTGATGTTTAGCAAAATGTCCCCCTGAATTATTGAATGGTTCAGGAAGATTTGGAAGCTTTGTTGTAGGGTGATAGGTCTTCAATCAAAGTTCTTGACAAGCAGTGATGTAGGAGCTACATGACTGATTTGATATCTGCTGTCCTTGGAAGTCCTCGAGAGAATATGGAAGAAGAAGACTCTTGATATTGTATGATTGTTCTTCTTCTTCTGAATGAAGATCATTGCCTGTCACTGTAAGCTTCAGTATGATTTTGTGTAAAGCTTTTCTGCTACTGTATGAAATCTTGCAGTCGGTCTGTGTGTCTCTGTTTTTCTCACTTAGTGTCTTGTTCTCTTGCTGACTGTTATCGATCTTGTATTCTTCTCCCTCTTTTCAAAAATTTGAATCCTCTGTAATTAATATTGACGCCTTGAAAATAATCATCATTGAATCATTTCCTCAACTGTCCCATGGAAAATCGGCAAGTAATATTCCTGAAGAAGGCCGTAATCAATGCTCTTTCTAACGGATACATTCAGAGAATGTAGAGCATTAATTACTCAGGATGTCCCGCATTAGAATGGGGATAGAAGGCCGGAAATGGCTAAGTCTGGAATCGTCGAACAGTTGGCAGAATTCGTCGAACTGAATTACCAATTCGTCGAGCTGAGATATTGAATTCGTCGACCAGACAGCTTCTTGTTCGTCGAGCTAACTTCCAAGAACGTCAAGCTGATAACAGAGCTACATGCTTTAGAGCCTTTGCCTTTTCTGTATGAAGTTCGTCGAGATGAGTTTGTAACTTTATCGACTGGAGTTCAGCAACCATTCTGAACTTAATCGAGTATTTTATGTTTACTGATATTCTGTGTGTAGACATGAATCTTCTGGTGTCGACACAGGTGGGTGTCGACTGATTAGTCTTGGTGTTGACACAAGTCTTCTGGTGTCGACATAAGTTGGTGTCGACACATGCATTCTGGTGTCGACATAATTTTTTTGTCGTCGACATAAGTTTTCTGGTTTCGACATAAGTTGGTGTCGACCATGCCATAAGTGTCGACACAAATCTTCTAATTCCAGAATTCGTCGAGTAGAGTACTGAGTTTGTCGACCTGAAAAGTTGACTTCGTCGATCTGAGAATTTGTGAACTTGAGATCCAAGTTCGTCGAGCTCAGAATCTTATTCGTCGACCAAAGTCTGAAGTTGGACTCAGAATAATCTGGAGTTATCCTGTCTTTAGTTTGTTGAAATATCCCAGTTTTCGTCGACTAGAGAATGAAGATCGTCGAGCTCAGCTCAGAGAAATATCTGAAGTTCGTCGAGCTGAGAACGTCTTTCGTCGACCTGAGTTCGACGAACGTCGAACTCATTTTACTTAGTCTTGAAATCATCTAAGTCTTGAGTCACTAATAGTCTTGTTGATAGTTGGTCCATCTGATGTTGACTCTAAGGACTTGGCCTAGACTCTAGGACACAACTATGACCCTGGCTATACATGTTGGGTCACATCATCCTAAGTTAGTGAACCTAGCCCAAATCAACTAGGGATCCAATAGTGTTTCTTCAACAACTTATTGGGGTTATCTCCAGTATAACCCATCAAACTTAACATCTCATCATATTCTTCAGAATCAATGTCTAATTGTTCTTCTTCATTAACCAATCCAAAAATTTCAGTAAGTACGACGGGAGATAAAGACACAGAATTACCCGCAATTGTTCCTGTCATGCTATTCTCTTCGGATGTTGATGAAGTGTAAACCCATTCTCAAATTTCAATTACAGACAGTTTAATTCTATTAGTCATCGAATTTTTCAATTGTTGTTCTTCCAGAAGTTCCAGAATATGTAGAAAAATAGGATTTGATTGTTGAAAAGAATCAAAGTCGACGTCAAATCCAGTGTCAAACTTCATTGCGGCTAGGGCTCCTGCTGGGATCGCCATGAAATCACCTGCAAAAGAGAGAAACGACGATCAAGTGCAAAGGGAACAGTAATCGCGGGACGGAGGTCGAAGAAAATCTAGTTATAAGGTTTTCTAGAATATGAATCGGCAAACTCCATTCCACGAAAAATAAGAAGTTCTTCGACCTGAGATCGACGAAATAATTGATAGTGAAATAATTCATCGAGCTCAGCTGAAAGAGTTGAGGACATTTCGTCGAGCTTCGTTCGACGAAAGTTTTCTGAAGTGGATTCGTCGATCTTCATTCGACGAAAACAACTTCATTCTCGAAGAGTTCGTCGTCATCCATTCGACGAATATCTCCCAAACTTTCCATAGTTCGTCGAGCTCCGTTCGACGAACTTTGGATAATTCGTCGAGTGCAGACAGAAACTAAACTAAGTCTTCTCCATTTATCAATCCAAGATGATTTATAAAGAATAGGTGATTTCTCTCATCCAGAGGTTTGGTGAATATATCAGCTCTTTGTAAATCAATGTAGATATAGACAAGATTAATTTTGTTTTTTTTCCACACACTCTCTAATGAAATGATGTCTAATGTCTATATGCTTTGTCCAATTGTGATGGACTAGATTTTGTGCTATTGCTATAGCACTTGTGTTATCACAAAAGAGAGTTGAATTATTTAAGTTGAGACCATAGTCTAGTAATTGATTTTGAATCCACAGCATCTTGGAACAACAGCTGCCAGCTGCAATATACTCTGCCTCAGCAGTTGAGGTAGACACAAATGACTGTTTCTTACAAAACCAGGATACTAACATCATACCAAGGAACTGACAAGTCCCTGAGGTGCTTTTCCTATCAACCTTGTATCCAGCAAAGTCAGCATCTGAAAATCCAGTCAAATCAAACTCTGACTCAGTTGGATAACATAGGCCTACACTAGGACAACTCTTTATATATCTCAAAATCTTTTTTAAGAAAATTAGATGAGATTCTTTTGGGTTCACTTGGAACCTAGCACAAAGGCATGTGACAAGCATAATATTCAGGCCTGCTTGTTGTAAGATATAGTAGGGACCCAACAATGCCCCTATATAATTTCTGGTCCACAGGTTTCCCATGTGGATCAGAGTCAATCACAGCATTAGTAGCCATAGGTGTTTTCCTTGCTGAAGCATCAGCCATCCCAAACTTCTTTATAAGCTCTTTAGCATACTTAGCTTGAGATATGAAGATGCCATCGGGAAACTGCTTCACTTGGAACCAAGAAAGTATGAAAGCACTCAAGTATTCATTTCAAATTTTGAATGCATGAGGTCCCTCTTGCAAATTTGGATGAGACCCAAATGTCATCCACATATATTTGTACTAACAGTATTTGATCCTTATGATGTCTAGTGAAAAGTGTTCTATCTACAATGCCTCTAATGAATTTATGCTCTATCAAAAAGCTAGCTAGTGTTTCATACCAAGCTCTTGGAGCTTACTTGAGACCATAAAGAGCTTTATGCAATTTGAAAACATGATAAGGGAGAGTTGGAGAGACAAAATGTGGAGATTGTTCAACATAAACCTGTTCTTTAAATACTCCATTGAGGAATGCACTCTTCACACCCATCTGATATACTTTGAATCTCTTGTATGCTGCATAGGCTAGAAAAATTCTGATGGCCTCCAACCTTGCAAGTGGTGCAAATGTTTGGTCATAGTTGTCACAACCCGCATTTTCACCACATAAATAGCTTATAAGAGTAAGGGAAAATGCGTGTCATGATGCCACGTCAGCTGGGGATAACTGCGGACGCTCAGGCAAAAACCTACTTAATCATGGAGAAAGATCCTTTAAGTTATTTTAAGGAAAATAAGTTGAGTGCAACAGTTAGCCGTATCCCTCGGCTTAGTGGCTCATTTAGTCCACGAATCAAAATATGGTTATACGCTGCGGAAAAATATTTGTTTAGATTGACTCAAACATCCTACATGAGAATAAACGTCCCCAAAGGACAACTCATGTCATGCATAACTCAAAATTTATTATAGTAGGAAAGATAGTTTTTACGGTCGCTAAAAATAACGGGTTAGAGTTTCAAATCATGTAATGTATGAAGTAATAGTAGTAGATTTTATAGTTGAAAATACCTAACATGCATTTGTAGCATAAATCCTCCCAGAAAGCAAGTAAACCACATCCACTTTTAAATAAATGAGCAGCTAGCAAGTATCAATAACTAACAAAATCAGTGGGCGCCAACAAACTGACACGAACCCCCAAACAAAAGTATGTCTGAACTAGTAAAACTAAAAAAAACCAATAAACTACCTCGCTAAGATGAGGCAACAACCACGGCCAACACTGCCGCCAGAAAACTCCAAAACCAGCACTGCTACCTGCTACAACTCTGAACTTGAGGAATTCCAAAGACAGAACACCTCAGCAAGAAGGTACAAGTAGTGGCAGGAAAAAAAGTAATAAGCCAAAATAAACAAAGGTCAACAAGGGTACCAGCCTAAGACCAAAAGTACTAAAGCAAAGTACAAAAGAAACAGGGCATCAACAGGAAGAGAACTCCTACGTGACTTGCCACGTTCCACAAGAGTACACCAGATGCATAAGGCTATAAGGTGGCTACATAAATATTTCCCCAGAAAGAAAAAAAAACAAAACCTTCATTAGGCACCTGTGGTCGACCCTACCCAAAATCACGGCAAAGTGGTCACTCTTGGATACACCACCCAAAAAACGCAGGCGAAGTGTTCACTCTTGGACACACCACCCAAAACAACGGATATACAATCCGTTTAACTGCGAGGGAGTCTCATGCTCTCCACCATACAGCGCAGACATCCAAAAACCAGGTAGACTTCCACAGGGCACTAATGAAGGTAACAAACACTGCGGAGGTGGAATCGTCCACTAACACCCGTATTCAAGAAACCCAAAAAAAACCACAACACAAATACCTCGGGATTTGGCTCGACAAACTCTACTTGACATTACTAGATTAGGGACATGGTTGATCAACCCTTAGGACCGATTTACAACCCTAATTAAACTCTAATACGTTTGATAACGAGAGCTAAGGCACTTAAGTCATCGATAAGACACTTCAAGGATGATTAAACATAAATAGACAAGTTCAAGTTTATCATGGCAAAATAACATAACAACATGTGATCAACAAAGCGGTTAATCATAGCAATAATTTGGAAGAATAAGTGTAGAAAATTTTAGGGAACATGAAAACATAGCCGTTACCATCGAATCAGACAAGGAAAAAAGAGGAGAAACCACCACTTGCCTTGGTTTTTACCCGAAAAATCCACCGAATCACTCCACGTCGTAGGTTGGGGCAAAAAGGATGCGGGAGAAGTTGAAATCTAGAAAAAAAATGGCCAAAATAGAGGTTAGGGCCTAAAAACCCTAATGAGAAATCTCAAGAAACGGGGAAGAAATTACCATGAGGGCGTAGCTCTCAGCGTGAGCTTTCCGGATCTATATTTGGATGAAGATTTCGAGCACCGGAGCACCGTCGGCGGCCACCGGAAGATTCACGAAAAAGAACACTCTCTCTCTCTCGCTCGCCACTCTGGTTCGGGAGAAAGAATCGGAGAAGATGAAGTTCGGTTCTAAGACCTCAGTCAATATATATATATATTTATATATATGTTTATAAAAAGTTTTGTCAAAAACGGTTTATTTCGAGAAGTTTTGCGGGAACCCAAAACAGTGGTCTAGGATGACTTCAAAGCAAAACGTCATCAACATGAAAGTTGTAGATCTCGTCGAGACGAACAAATTTCATGATGACCTGTTTTTGATACGATGCAGTTTTGACACTCAAAACGGCCTCTGAACGCAGACAGAAACAGCCTACTCGAGTGCCAGCATAACTACTCGAGTAGCAGCATATCTACTCGACTAACAGCATACCTACTCGAGTAGTAACATACCTACTCAAGTAATAACATACCTACTCGAGTAGTAACATAATATAGTCGAGTAGAGGCTGATTACTCTAGTAAAAACATGAATTACTCGAGTAAAAGCAACATATACTCGAGTAGCAGCTCACCACTCGAGTTATAGCGGAAAAAATGAAATTAGGGGTTTAAATCGACTTCAAATCAAAACTTGGTCAGCATGAAAGGTGTAGATATCGTCGGGACGAACAAATTTCATGTTGACTAATTTTTGATACGACGCCGTTTTGACCCTCAAAATGACATCTGAACGTAAAACGAAACACTCTACTCGAGTGGCAGCATACCTACTCGAGTAACTGCATACCTACTCGAGTAACAGCATACCTACTCGAGTAGTAACATACCTAATCGAGTAGTAACATAATATACTCGAGTAGAGGCTCATTACGCGAGTTAAAACATGAATTACTCGAGTAACAGCTCACCACTCGAGTTATTGCAGAAACAACGGAATTAGGTGTTCAAAACGGCTTCAATTCGAAACGTGCTCAACATGAAAGTTGTAGATATCGTCGAGACGAACTAATTTCATGTTGACAATTTGTTGATACAACGCCGTTTTGACCCTCAAAACGGCGCCCGAGTAAAATCTAAAACGGGCTAATCGAGTAGAACCATAGCTTCTCGAGAAGGCTTAGCACGGAAGCCCAAACGTGCGCCGAATTAAACGAAACTTGCACCGAAGGTGAACACTAATGCTACAAATCTATCGGCAAAATCAAAACCAGAATCCGACGAGTCATTCCCGAGATATTAATCTTCGAAGTATACGGCAAACATAAACAATCCAAAACTTCAATCGCGCGCCGAGACTCCAAAAATACTCGGATTGCGATGAAACTTGACGAGCAAGTCCAAAATTACTTAACTTAAATTCCAAATGCAAAATCTTCCCATTACAACAAGAATTCGGCCTACTCGACCGCACGGACGTGAAATTGCCTTAACGGCATTGCGCCGTCAAATCGAAGTTAAAAGTAACGCCACGACGTCATAAATCTGACGTTGCCCAAACAAATAAAATCATCGAAAAAAAATCGAGGGTGTTACAGTCACTCCCCCTAAAAAGAAGTTTCGTCCCGAAACTTAACACAACTCCAAAACCAATCAAAACGATAAAATCAAACATAACTGAAAACATAACGACATACCTGGAACTAAGAGAAGAGGTGCGGGTGAGATCCCCTCATCACCGATTCCAATTCCCACGTCGCGCTCTCGACGTCTTGATTTCTCCAAAGAATCTTGACCATAGGGATGGTCTTTCTCCGCAACACCCGCTCTTGAAAATCCAGAACACGAACAGGTTCTTCCACATAAGTAAGGTTGGGCTGAATCTGGGGTATCGAGTCGAGGACTTGACGATCATTACGAACACATTTCCGCAACTGGCTCACATGAAACACATCATGGACACCAGGGAAGTTCGCAGGAAATTCCAACCAATAAGCCGACACTCCGATGCGCTCATGAATTTGGAAAGGTCCCACATACCGGGGGTTTAACTTGTGGGTCCTACCAAATCTTTTAACACCGGACATCAGAGTAACCTTCAGAAACACCAAGTCTCCAACCGCAAACTCCAAATCGACCCTTCGAGGATTAGCATACTTCTCATAGCGCTCTTGAGCCACACGAAGCCTTTCTCGAATATGAGTCACCGCACAATTCATCTCTTCAAGAGCGTCCGGACCTAACAACGACCTCTCACCAACTTCAGCCCAAAACAGTGGGGTTCTACAACGCCTCCCATACAAGGCCTCAAACGGAGCCATCTGCAGACTCTCTTGATAACTGTTATTGTAAGCAAACTCCATGAGTCTGAGACGCTCATCCCAAGCACCACCATGATCCAAAATATAACACCTGATCATATCTTCTACGATTTGATTTACTCTTTCCGTCTGACCATTCGTCTGCGGATGATAGGCGGTGGAATACCTTAAATCGGTACCCAACCCTCCTGTAAACTCTTCCAAAAACGAGACATAAATCTAGAGTCCCGATCTGATACGATGCTAATAGGCACACCATGCAACCTGATGATCTCTTCAAGATATAACTCAGCTATCTTCTTCATCGAGTACCCAATCTTAAATGGCACAAAGTGAGCACACTTTGTCAATCTATCGACTATCACCCAAATAGAGTCATGCCCATGGGGAGATTTTGGCAGACCGGTGATGAAATCCATTGAAATACTTTCCCATTTCCAACTTGGAATATCAAGCAGTGTCAGCTTACCACCAGGCCTTCTGCGATCAGCCTTAACATGCTGACATGTATAACATTTCGATACAAACCTGGCGATGTCATTCTTCATCCCTGACCACCAAATAATTTGCTTTAGATCTTTATATATCTATGTGGAACCTGGGTGGTAGGCCACACTAGAACCATGAGCTTCAGCACAGATCCTAGCTCGAATATCGCCAAAGGCGGGGACGCAAAATCTACCCTGATACTTCAGGGTGTCCAACTCGTCCACAGAGAAATCGGGTAGCTCTCCCCTCACCGTTCTATTCCGTAGATGTAACAAATCCGGATCATCCTTCTGATGTGCTCGAGTAAGGGAAATCCAAGAGGATTCTTCTGCTTCTAGACTAGCAGACACAGTACTACTCCCAACCTCAATATCCATCAACAAAAATTCTTCTATAAAGGACTACACCGATAGATTAAAAATCTTAGTGGTCTTCCTACTCAAGGCATCGGCTACTAAATTAGCCTTTCCTTGATGATAGAGAATTTCCACTTAATAATCCGCCACATATTCTAACCACCGACGCTGGCGCAGATTTAGTTTTTTCTGAGTGAAGACGTACTTCAAACTCTTATGGTCAGTATAGATCTTGCACATCGTGCCATATAATAAGTGTCTCCAGAGCTTCAGTGCATATATTACGGCAGCAAACTCCAAATTGTGCGTCAGATAGTTTCTCTCGTGGATCTTTAGTTGTCTCGATCCATACGCAATCACCTTACCATCTTGCATTAAAACGCAATCAAGTCCGATATGTGACGCATCGACATACACAGCATACTCAACTCCTTCAGTACGTATGGTTAAAATCGGAGCAGTACATAATCTCTTCTTTAGCTCTTGGAAAGCCTCTTCACATTTATCACTCCAGATGAAAGCAGTATTCTTCTGAGTAAGTCTAGTTAGAGGAGCAGACAACACCGAAAATCCTTCCACGAATCTTCTGTAATAGCCAGCTAGGCCTAAGAAACTCCTAATCTCCTTCGACGTAGAAGGTCTCTCCCACTCCAGTACCGCAGAAATCTTGGTCGGGTCTACAGAAATACCGTCCTTGCTTACCACATGACCCAGAAAGGACACCTGAGGTAGCCAAAACTCACACTTGCTCAACTTCGCATATAACCTAGCACAGAGGCATGTGTCAAACATAATATTCCGGCCTGCTTGTTGTAAGATATAGTAGGGACCCAACAATGCCCTTATATAATTTCTGGTCCACAGGTTTCCCATGTTGATCAGAGTCAATCACAGCATTAGTAGCCATAGGTGTTTTCCTTGCTGAAGCATCAGCCATCCCAAACTTCTTTATAAGCTCTTTAGCATACTTAGCTTGAGATATGAAGATGCCATCAGGAAACTGCTTCACTTGGAGACCAAGAAAGTATGAAAGCTCACTCAAGCTATTCATTTCAAATTTTGAATGCATGAGGTCAGAGAACCTCTTGCATAATTTGGAATCAGTAGACCCAAATATGATGTCATCCACATATATTTGTACTAACAGTATTTGATCCTTATGATGTCTAGTGAAAAGTGTTCTATCTACAATGCCTCTAATGAATTTATGCTCTATTAAAAAGCTAGCTAGGGTTTCATACCAAGCTCTTGGAGCTTGCTTGAGACCATAAAGAGCTTTATGCAATTTGAAAACATGATAAAGGAGAGTTGGAGAGACAAAACGTGGAGATTGTTCAACATAAACCTGTTCTTTAAATACTCCATTGAGCAATGCACTCTTCACACCCATCTGATACACTTTGAATCTCTTGTATGCTACATAGGCTAGAAAAATTCTGATGGCCTCCAACCTTGCAGCTGGTGCAAATGTTTGGTCATAGTTGTCACAACCCGCATTTTGACCACATAAATAGCTTATCAGAGTAAGGGAAAATGCGTGTCATGATGCCACGTCACCAGGGGATAACTGCAGAGGCTCAGGCAAAAACATACTTAATCATGGAGAAAGATCCTTTAAGTTATTTTAAGGAAAATCAGTTAAGTGCAACAGTTAGCCGTATCCCTCGGCTTAGTGGCTCATTTAGTCCACGAATCAAAATATGGTTATACGCTGCGGAAAAATACTTGTTTAGATTGACTCAAACATCCTACATGAGAATAAACGTCCCCAAAGGACAACTCATGCCATGCAGAACTCTAAATTTATTATAGTAGGAAAGATAGCTTTTACGGTCGCTAAAAATAACGGGTTAGAGTTTCAAATCATGTAATGTATAAAGTAATAGTAGTAGATTTTATAGTTGAAAATACCTAACATGCATTCTTAGCATAAATCCTCCCAGAGAGCAAGTAAACCACATCCACTTTTAAATAAATGAGCAGCTAGCAAGTATCAATAACTAACAAAATCAGTGGGCGCCAACAAACTGACACGAAACCACGAATAAAAGTATGTCTGAACTAGTAAAACTAAAAAAAAACCAACAAACTACCTCGCTAAGATGAGGCAACAACCACGGCCAACACTGCCGCCAGAAAACTCCAAAACCAGCACTGCTCCCTGCTACAACTCTGAACCAGAGGCATTCCAAAACACAGAACACCTCAGCAAGAAGGTACAAGTAGTGGCAGGAAAAAAAGTAATAAGCCAAAATAAACAAAGGTCAACAGGGGTACCAGCCCAAGATCAAAAGTACTAAAGCAAAGTACAAAAGAAATAGGGCATCAACAGGAAGAGAACTCCTACGTGACTTGTCACGTTCCACAAGAGTACACCAGACGCATAAGGCTATAAAGTGACTACATAAATATTTCCCCAGAAAGAAAAAAAAACAAAACCTTCATTAGGCAGTTGTGGTCGACCCTACCCAAAATCACGGCGAAGTGGTCACTCTTGGACACACCACCCAAAAAACGCAGGCAAAGTGGTCACTCTTGGACACACCACCCAAAACAATGGATATACAATCCGTCTAACTGCGAGGGAGTCTCATGCTCTCCACCATATAGCGCAGACATCCAAAAACCATGTAGACTTCCACAGGGCACTAATGAAGGTAACAAACACTGCGGAGGTGGAATCGTCCACTAACACCCGCATTCAAGAAACCCAAAAAAAACCACAACACAAATACCTCGGGATTTGGCTCGACAAACTCTACTTGACATTACTAGATTAGGGACATGGTTGATCAACCCTTAGGACCGATTTACAACCCTAATTAACCTCTAATACGTTTGATAACGAGAGCTAAGACACTTAAGCCATCGATAAGACACTTCAAGGACTATTAAACATAAATAGACAAGTTTAAGTTTATCATGGCAAAACAACATAACAACATGTGATCAACAAAGCGGTTAATCATAGCAATAATTTGGAAGAATAAGTGTAGAAAATTTTAGGGAACATGAAAACATAGCCGTTACCATCGAATCAGACAAGGAGAAAAGAGGAGAAACCACCACTTGCCTTGGTTTTTACCCGAAAAATCCACCGAATCACTCCACGTCGTAGGTCGGGGCAAAAAGGATGCGGGAGAAGTTGAAATCTAGACAAAAATGGCCAAAATAGAGGTTAGGGCCGAAAAACCCTAATGAGAAATCTCAAGAAACGGGGAAGAAATTACCACGAGGGCGTAGCTCTCGGCGAGAGCTTTCCGGATCTATATTTGGATGAAGATTTCGAGCACCGGAGCACCGTCGGCGGCCACCGGAAGATTCACGAAAAAGAACTCTCTCTCTCTCTCTCGCTCGCCACTCTGGTTCGGGAGTAAAGAATCGCAAAAGATGAAGTTCGGTTGTAAAACCTAAGTCAAAATATATATATTTATATATATGTTTATAAAAAGTTTTGTCAAAAACGGTTTATTTCGAGCGGTTTTGCGGGAACCCAAAACAGAGGTCTAGGATGACTTCAAAGCAAAACGTCGTCAACATGAAAGTTGTAGATCTCGTCGAGACGAACAAATTTCATGATGACCATTGTTTGATACGATGCCGTTTTGACCCTCAAAACGGCCTCTGAACGCAGACAAAAACAGCCTACTCGAGTGGCAGCATAACTACTCGAGTAGCAGCATACCTACTCGAGTAACAGCATACCTACTGGAGTAGTAACATACCTACTCGAGTAATAACATACCTACTCGAGTAGTAACATAATATAGTCGAGTAGAGGCTGATTACTCTAGTAAAAACATGAATTACTCGATTAGAAGCAGCATATACTCGAGTAGCAGCTCACCACTCGAGTTATAGCGGAAAAAATGAAATTAGTTGTTTAAAACGACTTCAAATCGAAACGTGGTCAGCATGAAAGGTGTAGATATCGTCGGTACGAACAAATGTCATGTTGAACATTTTTTGATACGACGCCGTTTTGACCCTCAAAACGACATCTGAACGTAAAACGAAACAGCCTACTCGAGTGGCAGCATACCTACTCGAGTAACAGCATACCTACTCGAGTAACAGCATATCTACTCGAGTAGTAACATACCTACTCGTGTAGTAACATAATATACTCGAGTAGATGCTCATTATGCGAGTTAAAACATGAATTACTCGAGTAGAAGCAGCATATACTCCAGTAGCAGCTCACCACTCGAGTTATTGCAGAAACAACGGAATTAGAGGTTCAAAACGGCTTCAATTCGAAAAGTGGTCAACATGAAAGTTGTAGATATCGGCGAGACGAACTAATTTCATGTTGACCATTTGTTGATACAACGCAGTTTTGACCCTCAAAACGGCGCCCGAGTAAAATCTAAAACGGGCTAATCGAGTAGAACCATAGCTTCTCGAGAAGACTTAGCACGGAAGCCCAAACGAGCGCCGAATTAAACGAAACTTGCACCGAAGGTGAACACTAATGCTACAAATCTATCGGCGAAATCAAAACCAGAATCCGACGAGCCATTCCCGAGATATTAATCTTCGAAGTATACGGCGAACATAAACAATCCAAAACTTCAATCGCGCGCCGAGACTCCAAAAATGCTCGGATTGCGATGAAACTTGACGAGCAAGTCCAAAATTACTTAACTTAAATTCCAAATGCAAAATCATCCCATTACAACAAGAATTCGGCCTACTCGACCGCACGGACGCGAAATTGCCTTAACGGCATTGCGCCGCCAAATCGACATTAAAAGTAACGCCACGACGTCATAAATCTGACATTGCCCAAACAAATAAAATCATCAAAAAAAAATCGGGGGCGTTACAGTCACTCCCCCTAAAAAGAAGTTTCGTCCTGAAACTTAACACAACTCCAAAACCAATCAAAACGATAAAATCAAACATAACTGAAAACATAACGACATACCTGAAACTAATAGAAGAGGTGCGGGTGAGATCCCCTCATCACCGATTCCAATTCCCACGTCGCGCTCTCGACGTCTTGATTTCTCTAAAGAATCTTGACCATAGGGATGGTCTTTCTCCGCAACACCCGCTCTTGAAATTCCAGAACACGAACAGGTTCTTCCACATAAGTAAGGTTGGGCTGAATCTGGGGTATCGAGTCGAGGACTTGACGATCATTACGAACACATTTCCGCAACTGGCTCACATGACACACATCATGGACACCAGGGAAGTTCGCAGACAATTCCAACCTATAAGCCGACACTCCGATGCGCTCAAGAATCTGGAAAGGTCCCACATATCGGGGGTTTAACTTGTGGGTCCTACCAAATCTTTTAACACCGGACATCGGAGAAACCTTCAGAAACACAAAGTCTCCAACCGCAAAATCCAAATCGACCCTTCGAGGATTAGCATACTTCTCATAGCACTCTTTAGCCACACGAAGCCTTTCTCGAATATGAGTCACCGCACAATTCATCTCTTCAAGTGCGTCCAGACCTAACAACGACCTCTCACCAACTTCAGCCCAAAACAGTGGGGTTCTACAATGCCTCCCATACAAGGCCTCAAACGGATCCATCTGCAGACTCTCTTGATAACTGTTATTGTAAGCAAACACCATGAGTCTGAGACGCTCATCCAAAGCACCACCATGATCCAAAATATAACACCTAATCATATCTTCTACGATTTGATTTACTCTTTCCATCTGACCATTAGTCTGCGGATGATAGGCGGTGGAATACCTTAAATCGGTACCCAACCCCTCCTGTAAACTCTTCCAAAAACGAGACGTAAATCTAGAGTCCCGATCTGATACGATGCTAATAGGCACACCATGCAACCTGATGATCTCTTCAAGATATAACTCAGTTATCTTCTTCATCGAGTACCCAATCTTAAATGGCACAAAGTGAGCACACTTTGTCAATCTGTTGACTATCACCCAAACAGAGTCATGCCCACAGGGAGATTTTGGCAGACCGCTGATGAAATCCATTGAAATACTTTCCCATTTCCAATTTAGAATATCAAGCGGTGTCAGCTTCCCACCAGGCCTTCTGCGATCAGCCTTAAGACGCTGACATGTATAACATTCTAATACAAACCTGGCGATGTCATTCTTCATCCCTGACCACCAAACAATTTGCTTTAGATCTTTATACATCTTTGTGGAACCTGGGTGGTAGGCCACACTGGAACCATGAGCTTCAGCACAGATCTTAGCTCGAATATCGCCAAAGGCGGGGACGCAAAATCTACCCTGATACTTCAGGGTGTCGTGAATGAAAAGCGGTTCGAGGAATATCTGCCTCTCGAATCCTCAACTGGTGGTAGCCTGAGCGAAGATCGATCTTTGAAAATACCGAGCTACCACGCAATTGGTCAAACAAATCATCAATCCTTTGCAGAGGATATCTATTCTTAATTGTTACCTTGTTCAATTCCCTATAATCGATGCAAAATCTCATCGATCCATCTTTCTTCTTAACGAACAAAACAGGAGCACCCCATGGAGAAGTACTTGGCCTAATAAAACCACACCTCAGCAACTCATCGAGCTGAGTACGCAACTCGTCCAACTCATGCGGAGCCATACGGTACGGTGCTTTAGCAATGGGACGAGTGCCCGGTTCGAGGTCTATAACAAACTCTATCTCCCTTTCAGGAGGAAGTCCGGGAAGACTATCAGGAAAGACATCTGGAAACTCTCGCACCACCGAGACATCCTCAAGACGTGGCGTAACAAAAACTATTTCCAGAGCAGAAATAGAAACCAAAAATGCCTCGCAACAAGACTTTATAGCACGATAAGCACGTACCGCAGAAATGACAGGAGAAACTCTGTCCTGAAATCCATAGACGCTCATAGGTTGTCCGTCGTCCATTCTGAAATCCAATCGCTTAGCCTTGCACTGGATGACCGCATCATATTTGGACAGCCAGTCCATGCCCAGAATCACGTCAAAATCAGATAGATCCAAAATCATCAGATCCGCTTATGCCAGAAAATTGCCAAGACGAATAGGGCATCTCAGAACTCCTTGGTTAGATATCACCGAATCACTGGAAGGGAGCTTAACATTGAAGGATCCTCCTAATTGGTCGACACTCAGACGGTGCTTATCAACAAATCTTCGGGCCACAAAGGAATGGGTGGCACCCGAGTCGAAAAGGACGTGAGCCCACCTATTCCGCAACTTAAACTCCCCTAAAACCGTAACATACGTAACTAAACTAACAATAACTAGGGCAACAAGGATAATTAATAAGGATAAAATAAACTGAGGCTAACCTGATATCACTTGCGTAGAGGTTTGGGCTTCCTCACTGGTCATCACGTTCAGCTTTCCCTTTCCTTTATCCAGGCTTGGCGTCGGCGGCAGAGCTTGAAGTGGGGCAGGCTGCAGTGGGGGCTGAGCCTAGGGGCACGGAGACTTCTGGTGTCCCTTCTGCCCACACTGGAAGCAAACCCTTTCTTTCATCCAGCAACGAGTCACATCATGACCCTTCCTTGCACAGAACGAGCACACAAGCTCTCCCTTGGGTGCACCTTGGATGGTATACACCTGCTGGTGCTTCAGGGTTGCAGTCCTCTTGAAGCACCTTTCGTAGGGGTGGCCAGGTCGACCATAGAAGATACACACATCCTTACTTTTCTTCTTCGAAGAAGGGCCAAATGCCCTGGAGCTACCATCCACAACACCTTTTCATTTCTCCTTCCTTGTCGCAGCACCGCGATTCTTGGCGTTTTCAATCGCCTCCACTTTTAAAGCGGCTTCCACTGCTTCACCATAACTTTCAGCTTGGTAAGCACATGCCAACTGCTGGACATCGCTTCTTAGTCCTCCCAAGAAACGTTTCACTCTACCCTCCTTAGAAGCTACCAAATCCGGAGCAAACCTGCTCAGTTTGCTAAACTCAATCTCGTACTCGCTCACGGTGAGCTGTCTCTGCTTTAGATGCAAGAAGTTATTCATCAGGCGGTATTGCTCGACAGAGGGTAGAAACCTTTTCAGCAACATTTTCTTAAAAGATTCCCAAGTATATCCTTCCTTCAGGCTCTCTCTTTCCCGAATCCACCAACTCTTCGCCAGACCTTTTAACTGATAGGCTGCAATCTTCACTCGCTAGGCTTCTAGAATTCCGGAATATGAAAACACCTCCTCGATGGATATGATCCAATCATCTAAAATCATAAAGTCAGCACTCTCGTCGTAGGTGGGAGGTCCCAATCGTTGGAAGTGCGATATGAAATTCATTTCTGGGGGTATCACCATCGGGGCCACAAGAGGAGTAGGGGAATCGGGCACATCTTGGCCCAAGGCAGGCTCTTGCACTAAGGGTTGCTGCGCGGGAGTGGCAGACAACAAGGACTCAATTTGCGATTGCATTGCAACTACTTGCCTTGACAGAGCCTCATTGCTCTAACGCAGACTCTCGATAAGCGCATCGCTTTGCGCACCTGATGACTCACCCTCCGACTGGGGAGTCGACCTCGTCGAAGGACGCTTCGGCGGCATTTTTAAAAAACTCAAACGAACAACTCATCAAAATCCTAGCTTACAACAAAACCACACAACTAGTTCAGACCATACTTAAAAGACACTTGCTTACGCTGCAACTTGCTCTGGGATTTTATAATGATGCTATGTCCTACTTAGGATGATATCCTCTCATCCTTTTGACTCTTTTGCCTATGACATGAATGTATGTTTTTATATTCATTTTCTGATTTAAAACCATGTGTGTACATATGTCATCGCACAATCTTTAGCTTGGCACGTTGTGCTTATGCAATGTTATGCTATGCATGATTGTGCTATGTATTCTAAAACATGCTCTAATGCATGTTATGAGTGGCGTACGCATGAAAATGTTATGCATCACATACTACATGACATTCTCATGCAACGAAAAAGAAACGTGATAGTTGCATTCATATGGTGAGGTTATGCATCCCATACTACATAACCCTCACATATTTCCCCTAAGGTGGATCCATATACAGACACATATTATGCATCACATACTACATAATATGCACCATATACTTCATGTTATGCTATGAGTGTAGTATTCGTGCTTCAGCCGAGACGTGCTGATGACATATCGGTGTGTGGTATGATATGATGCTAAGCACCTAATACCAACAAGGAAAGGTTGCCCGACAAATTGTCAAGCAACCTCCCTCTGATACCCACTGTCACAACCCGCATTTTCACCACATAAATAGCTTATCAGAGTAAGGAAAAATGCGTGTCATGATGCCACGTCAGCAGGGGATAACTGCGGACGCTTAGGCAAAAACCTACTTAATCATGGAGAAAGATCCTTTAAGTTATTTTAAGGAAAATCAGTTGAGTGCAACAATTAGCCGTATCCCTCGGCTTAGTGGCTCATTTAGTCCACGAATCAAAATATGATTATACGCTGCGGAAAAATACTTGTTTAGATTGACTCAAACATCCTACATGAGAATAAACGTCCCCAAAGGACAACTCATGCCATACAGAACTCAAAATTTATTATAGTAGGAAAGATAGTTTTTACGGTCGCTAAAAATAACGGGTTAGAGTTTCAAATCATGTAATGTATGAAGTAATAGTAGTAGATTTTATAGTTGAAAATACTTAACATGCATTTGTAGCATAAATCCTCCCAGAGAGCAAGTAAACCACATCCACTTTTAAATAAATGAGCAGCTAGCAAGTATCAACAACTAACAAAATCAGTGGGCGCCAACAAACTGACACGAACCCACAAACAAAAGTATGTCTGAACTAGTAAAACTAAAAAAAACCAACAAACTACCTCGCTAAGATGAGGCAACAAGCACAACCAACACTGCCGCCAGAAAACTCCAAAACCAGCACTGCTACCTGCTACAACTCTGAACTTGAGGCATTCCAAAGACAGAACACCTCAGCAAGAAGGTACAAGTAGTGGCAGGAAAAAAAGTAATAAGCCAAAATAAACAAAGGTCAACAGGGGTACCAGCCTAAGACCAAAAGTACTAAAGCAAAGTACAGAAGAAACAGGGCATCAACAGGAAGAGAACTCCTACATGACTTGCCACGTTCCATAAGAGTACACCAGACGCATAAGGCTATAAGGTGACTACATAAATATTTCCCCAGAAAGAAAAAAAACAAAACCTTCATTAGGCACCGGTGGTCGACCCTACCCAAAATCACGGCAAAGTGGTCACTCTTGGACACACCACCCAAAAAACGCAGGCGAAGTGTTCACTCTTGGACACACCACCCAAAACAATGGATATACAATCCGTCTAACTGCGAGGGAGTCTCATGCTCTCCACCATACAGCGCAGACATCAAAAAACCAGGTAGACTTCCATAGGGCACTAATGAAGGTAACAAACACTACGGAGGTGGAATCGTCCACTAACACCCGCATTCAAGAAACCAAAAAAAAAACCACAACATAAATACCTCGGGATTTGGCTCGACAAACTCTACTTGACATTACTAGATTCCGAACATGGTTGATCAACCCTTAGGACCGATTTACAACCCTAATTAAACTCTAATACGTTTGATAACGAGAGCTAAGACACTTAAGCCATCGATAAGACACTTCAAGGACGATTAAACATAAATAGACAAGTTCAAGTTTATCATGGCAAAATAACATAACAACATGTGATCAACAAAGCGGTTAATCATAGCAATAATTTGGAAGAATAAGTGTAGAAAATTTTAGGGAACATGAAAACATAGCCGTTACCATCGAATCAGACAAGGAGAAAAGAGGAGAAATCACCACTTGCCTTGATTTTTACTGGAAAAATCCATCGAATCACTCCACGTCGTAGGTCGGGGCAAAAAGGATGCGGGAGAAGTTGAAATCTACACAAAAATGGCCAAAATAGAGGTTAGGGCCAAAAAACCCTAATGAGAAATCTCAAGAAACGGGGAAGAAATTACCACGAGGGCGTAGCTCTCGGCGAGAGCTTTCCGGATCTATGTTTGGATGAAGATTTCGAGCACCGGAGCACCGTCGGCGGCCACCGGAAGATTCACGAAAAAGAACTCTCTCTCTCTCTCTCGCTCGCAACTCTGGTTCGGGAGGAAAGAATCGGAGAAGATGAAGTTCGGTTCTAAAACCTAAGTCAAAAAATATATATTTATATATATGTTTATAAAAAGTTTTGTCAAAACGGTTTATTTCGAGCGGTTTTGCGGGAACCCAAAATAGAGGTCTAGGATGACTTCAAATCAAAAAGTCGTCAAAATGAAGGTTGTAGATCTCGTCGAGACGAACACATTTCATGTTGACCATTGTTTGATACGATGCCGTTTTGACCCTCAAAACGGCCTCTGAACGCAGACAGAAACAGCCTACTCGAGTGGCAGCATACCTACTCGAGTAGCAGCATACCTACTCGAGTAACAACATACCTAGTCGAGTAGTAACATACCTACTCGAGTAATAACATACCTACTCGAGTAGTAACATAATATACTCGAGTAGAGGCTCATTACTCGAGTAAAAACATGAATTACTCGAGTAGAAGCAGCATATACTCGAGTAGCAGCTCACCACTCGAGTTATAGCGGAAAAAATGAACATAGCGGTTTAAAACGACTTCAAATAGAAACATGGTCAACATGAAAGTTGTAGATCACATCGGTACGAACAAATTTCATGTTGATCATGTTTTGATACGATGCCGTTTTGACTCTCAAAACGAAGTTTGAACGTAAAACAAAACAGCCTACTCGAGTGTCAGCAGCCTACTCGAGTGGCAGCATACCTACTCGAGTAACAGCATACCTACTCGAGTAACATCATACCTACTCGAGTAGTAACATACCTACTCAAGTAGTAACATAATATACTCGAGTAGAGGCTCATTACTCGAGTTAAAACATGAATTACTCGAGTAGAAGCAGCATATACTCGAGTAGCAGCTCACCACTCGAGTTATTGTAGAAACAATGGAATTAGGGGTTCACAACTGCTTCAATTCGAAACGTGATCAACATGAAAGTTGTAGATATCATCGATACGAACGAATTTCATGTTGACCATGTTTTGATACAACGCCGTTTTGGCCCTCAAAACGGCACCCGAGTAAAATCTAAAACGGGCTAATCGAGTAGAATCATAGCTTCTCGAGAAGACTTAGCACGGAATCCCAAACGAGCGCCGAATTAAACAAAACTTGCACCGAAGGCGAACACTAATGCTACAAATCTAATGGCGAAATCAAAACCAGAATCCAACGAGACATTCCCGAAATATTAATCTTCGAAGTATACGGCGAACATAAACAATCCAAAACTTCAATCGCGCGCCGAGACTCCAAAAATGCTCAGATTGCGATGAAACTTGACGAGCAAGTCCAAAATTACTTAACCTAAATTCCAAATTCAAAATCTTCCCATTACAATAAGAATTCAGCCTACTCGACCGCACGGACGCGAAATTGCCTTAACGGCATTGCGCCGTCAAATCGACGTTAAAAGTAACGCCACGACGTCATAAATCTGACGTTGCCCAAACAAATAAAATCATCGAAAAAAACGGGGGCGTTACAATACTCAATCCCTTCCTCTTTCCTATAACCTTGAGCAACAAGCATAGCCTTGTTCCTCACAATCACTCCTTGGTCATCCAGTTTATTTATGTATACCCAGTTGGTTCCAATGAGTGGATAGTCTTGGGGTCTTAGAACCAAATCCCAAACTCTACATCTCTCAAATTGATTTAATTCCTCCTACATTGCAATGATCCAGTGGGGATCTTGCTCTGCATTATGGATGGATAGAGGTTCAACCTAAGAGAGAAAATAGGCATGCATCACATCTTGATTGAGTTGATGCCTTGTCTGTACACCAACTGATATGTCTCCAATCACTTGATATCTGGGGTGATCCCTAAGTGTGACTAAATCAGTGAGTGGAGTTGGTTGTGCAACATCTTCGATTAGTTTCTCTTGTGGAATTGTGTTTGCTATTGGAGGAAGGTAAAGTCCTTCAGTGCCTTCATCTTCACTTTCTTCAAAGAATTGTGGAGAAGGATGTGTTGAAACCTCTTGGGTAAGTTTTAGTTCATCCAAACTCTCACATAAGTGAGTTACCTGCAAATGGGCTATTGGTAGAAATCTTTTTATCCTTGCAAGACATGTTAGTTTCATCAAAAGAAACATGAATGGACTCTTCAAATTTTAATAATGATTTAATAAAAACCCTATAGGCTTTGCTTACTTGGGAATATCCTAGAAAAATTCCCTCTTCTGCCTTAGCCTCAAACTTTCTAATATATCTTTTGTTGTTATTATAAATATAACATATACAGCCAAATACTTTAAAATAGTTGATTTTAGATTTCTTCCCATTAAGTAATTCATAGGTTGTCCTATTCTTCAGTTTATGTATCAGGCCTCTATTCAGGACATAATTTGCAGTGTTTACAGCCTCTGCCCAAAAGGTTAGTGACATGTAAGCATCTGCAAGCAATGTACCTGCAGCTTCAATAAGTGTCCTATTTTTCATTTCAGTTACACTATTTTGTTGTGGAGTTCTAGGAGCTAAGAAGTAATGCCTGATACCTTACTTCTCACAGAACTCATGCATTTGAAGAGACTCAAACTCTGTGTCATGATTACTTCTGATCAATGCAACATGAGTAGAGAACTCAATCTGTATGTTCTTGAGAAAATCTGTAAGAACCTTGAAGGTATCTGACTTAAATCTCATAAAGGATACCCAAGTGAACCTGGAAAAGTCATCCACAATAACCAAGGTGTAGGATTTCCCTCCTAGGCTTTGTACAGTAATGGGTCCAAAGAGATCCATATGTAGCAAATACAAAATCCTAGGTGAATCACTTTTATTTGCAGATTTAAAACTAGATTTAGTTTGCTTGCCTAGTTGACAAGCCCTGCAGAGACCTTCTTCTTGTAGGGACCAGAAGGTAGGCCTCTAACAAGGTTGTCTTTGAATAGCCTAGCAATGTTTTTCATATTAACATGACCTAGTATTTTATGCCATAACTCATTCTGATTACTAGTTATATTAAGTAAACCGATATCAGAATTGCCAGATAAAAAATCAACTAAATATATATTGCCTTGTCTATTCCCATTTAAAACTGTTTGGTTTTCTTTATTAGAGATAATACATGAAGATGAACTAAATTGTACCTGATAACCTTCATCACATAATTGAGTTATGGAGATGAGGTTATGCTTCAGTCCTCTGACATATGTCACTTTCTTGAATGTGACAGCTCCAATCTTTACTGCTCCAAAACCTTCTGACTGGCCACATTTGGAGTCACCAAAGATGACATTTGGCCCCTGCTTGGACTTGTAGTTGGATAGAATGTCCTTGCTGCATGTCATATATTTGGAGCAACCACTGTCCAAGTACCAGGTCTGATTCACACTTGGACAGCTCTTCACCAGTAATGAAAATAGTTAAATATTCTTGATCCAGGTTACCTTGGGTCCTTTGTTCTCCTGGTATGAAAATCTGGAAATACTAGAGTATTCTGGTTGGGAGTTATATCCTAGAGGGTGATATCTCATAGGTGGTATGACCCAATCAGCTAGTGGATTAAAAGCTTTCCTTTAATTATTTAAGTTTCTGTTATAATTAAAGTTTTGGTTAAGTATTTCTGTGTTCGACCATTTTCTATGAGTTCGTCGACCAGAGTTCGACGAATTGGGTTGAGATCGTCGATCTCTGCCCAGAGAATGAATGTATTCATTTTCTATGCCCCACTTTCGTCGACCTCTGCTCGACGAACCATACAGAGTTCGTCAATCGCAGTTAGACAAATAATTATAACTATAGTTTGCGTTCAGCATTCGTCGAGTGGGGTTCGGCAAACTGGCTGCATTTCGTCGATCTAAATTCGACGAATTCCGCTGAACCTTATTTTTAATAGTTTTCTGATTTTTGGTTTTCTAACCTATTAATTTGGGAATATTTTCTGTTGTTTGTTTATTGTTTACTATTTCTTTCCCTTTAGCACCCAAGCCTAGCTTGCCATTAAGTCTGGCATTAACAGTGCTTGTGATGTCCATCAGCTTGAGGCTTCTTCCATTAAGAGTTTCCTCAAGTTGTTTAGCCTCACAAAGCTCAGTTTTTAGCAGTGTTATTTATTCATTAGCTAAACACAACTTATCCTTTAACATATTATTTTCAGAGTTAATATTTTCTAAATTTCCTAGTTTCTCCCTAAGAGTTTTAATCTCTTTTTCTGAGTTATTTAGGTCAATACACATTGTTTTAAATTCAACTTTAAAAAAATCTTAATTGTAATCAAAGGAAGACAATACCTTGTTAGCTTCAGAATCTGAAGCATCTTCATTGTCTGAGTCCTCCTCTTCTGAATGGCTCCTGGAAGCATCAATTTCCATGAGGCAAACCTCCTTAGCTCTTGCTTCTTCCTCATCTTCACTGGAGCTGGAAGATGTTGATTCTTCTTCAGTCTCACTCCAAGTTTCATCCACAAAACCTTTCTCCTTCTTCTTGTATTTGCTGGAAGAAGGTCTGTTATTGTGCTGTCTCTTGGTATCCTTTTCTCTTCTCTTTTCTTTCTTCTGATTCTCTGGACACTCAGAGATGAAGTGCACAAGCTTCCTACATCCAAAACACACAACTTCTTTGGTTGGTGTCTTATCATATCTAGGCTTGTCATCCTACCTTGATGACTTCCTCCTGAAATCCTTTCTTGCAATCTTATAGAATCTTTTGGCAAAGAGACTCATGAGTTTTTCATTTGTTGAAGGAGTCTCTATCTCACCAGCAGCTTTGAAGGCAATGGTATGCATTTTTCTTGCTGGAGGGGTGTTCTTTGCTCAACTGCCTCCCTGGATTTAATCAGCTGTTCATAGGACTTTAGTTTGCCTAATAGAGATTCAGTGGATATCTCATTTAGGCTTCTGGCCTCCTTGATGGGCCAGATTCTTGAATCCCATGAGCTTGGGAAGCATATAAGGATCTTGTCATTTACTTCAGTCAAGATGATTTCTTTATCTAAGGTCCTTAGCTCACTGATGATGGAGCTAAGCCGGTTGTACATCACTTCAACTATTTCTGCTTCATCCTTTTTGAAGTTTTCATATTGTGTGATGAGGTTTGATCTTCTATCTTTCCTCTCATCTACTGAGCCAGCAACCATTTGGTTGAGTGAATCCCAGATTGATTTTGCAGAGGTGCACTCAGCCGCCTTCTGAAAGATGTCATCTGACATAGTCTGAGCCAATATGTTCATTTTCTTGGCATCAGCAATCTTTACTTTCTTCTGGGTCTCAGTCCACTTAGGTGGTGGAACTGCAATAGTGCTTCTAGATGTTGCAGAAGTTGAAGCTTGAGGGGGACATGTTAAGATAGAGTTGTATATATCCTCATCAATAGAATTCATGTATAATTTAATTCTTGCCTTCTAGATGGCAAACCTGTTTAGGTTGCAAACTGGAGGTCTGGTGCTTGTATAATGCTTGTTTTGTGTCATAGCTGTGTATATAAATCTAAATGGAAATAAAAATAAAATTTAGACCTAACAAAGGATCTTTGGTGCAAGGGTTATCTTGTACATCCAAAGGAACCTCCTCTGGTACCAATTGAAAGTGAGCTGTTAGATCATGAATACTCTAGAGGGGGGTGAATAGAGTATTTAAAGCTTATAAAAATTTTCTGGCTATTGCAGACAAGTCATAGTGCTATAAGAAATAGATTAAAAAATAAAACACAACAACAACTAACTAACAATCACAGCCACAGCAGAAAATAAAAGGAAGGGCAACCAGACGACACAAGAAATTTATAGTGGTTCCCCAAACTGGGTACATCCACTCTTCTACCACCCTGGTAGGAATCCACTCAGATTTTTGATCAGGTGTCTAACACCAATGAGCTTTTGATTAGGTGTTCAGAAACCAAATCTCAAGTCTTTTGGTCAGGTAACTTGTAACCATGAATCACTTTTGAAGGGAGATGACAACCCTTTATACAAAGAGGGATGATAGGTGATGCTGTCTTCTCTGTCAACAATCAGAGAGAAGACAAGTGGATATGATATTAGCAAGTAGCTCCCCCTAAGATGTAGAATAGTTCAGGGAAATCTGGAGCTTTGCTGCAGGGTGATAGGCCTTCAGTCTTTAATCCTTTATCAGAGAAATCATCAGGAACTTCTTGATAGATGGAGTAGTTGTTGTCCTTTGAAGTTTCCTGGAGTGATGATGAAAGAAGACTCTTGATTTAGATTGATTGTTCTTCTTCTTCAATAGCTGATCTGCCTCTGGCCTAGGGCTTCTTTTCTGTATCAGAAAGCTGTGAAAGAATGATGGAGGAGAGAGACTCTTGAAGATAGAGTGAATGTAATTCTCTATGTGTCTGTGTGTCTTAGTGTATGCTGTGTTCTTATTTGTACTGTGTTCTTGTGACTGTGTTGTGTTCAGGAAAAGAGAAAAATCTCTTTTATATTTTCTGAAGGAATTTGTCTTTTGAAATTTGAATTCCTCTGCTGCAATCAATGCTGACGGCCTAGAGAATAAACTGTATTGATTTATTTCCTCAACTGTCCCTTGGAAAAATGGAAAGCAATAATTCTGATGAAAGCCTTGATCAATGCACCGTCCAATGGTAATATTCAAAAAATATTTTATCATTAATCATTCAGAAATTATTGCCATAGAATGAGGATAGAGGAAAGAAACACTAAGTCTGTAATCGTCGAACAGATGACAGAAATCGTTGAGCTGAGTCCACAGTTCGTCGAGCTAAGTTGCCGTGTTCGTCGATCAGATAACTTCTGTTCGTCGAGCTGAGTTCCAAGATCGTCGATCTGATAACAGAACTGTATGCTTCAGAAACTTTGCCTTCTCTATGTCTGAAGTTCATCGAGCTGATAACTAGCTTCATCGACTGGAGTTGATTCTGGACTTAGAAATATTGAGAAGCTTCTAGTTGAAGTAAAGGATTCATAAATCGTCGACTAGAGAACTAAGTTCGTCGACCTGAGTCTAGAGAACAACAAAACTTGGAATACTGAATGTTGAGTCCAAAGATCGTCGACTTGAGAATGGAGTTCGTCGAGCTGTCTTGAGTATGTCGACACAAGTCATGTGTGTCGACATAGTTGGCTTCAGGTGTCGATCTTGAGTGTGTCCTGTGTGTCAACACAGCTGACTTCTGGTGTCGACACAATTGGTGTCGACTGTTATTCTGTGTGTCGACATAATTCCTCTATGTGTTGACACAGCCTTTCTGAATTGTTGAAGTGTAGTGTCCAAAGTTCGTCGACCTGAGCATCAAGTTCGTCGACCAAAGTCTGATTCTATGGACTTAGAATATCTTGATGTTTTCTGGACTTGAAATGTTGTTGTAGCATCCAAGTTTTCGTCGACCAAAGAATAGCGTTCGTCGAGCTCAGCTAAGAGAATTTTCTCTGAGATCGTCAAGCTGAGCACGACAATTATCGACCTGAGTTCGATGAACGTCGAACTCATTTTACAGTCTTTGAATTCTTCTAAGTCTTGAGTCTCTGGCAGTCATGTTGATAGCTGGTCCATGTGTTGTTGACTCTAAGGACTTGTCCTAGACTTTAGGACACAACTATGACCCTGGCTATACATTGTGGGTCATTTGATCCTAACTTAGTGAACCTAGCCCAAATCTTACTAGGGATCCAACATAAATGTTTCATTTTATCTAATGCTTTGGTGAAAATGTCTGCTCTTTGTAAATCAGAAGAGATAAAGACAAGATTAATTTTATTTTTGTCCACACAATCTCCAATGAAATGATGTCTAATCTCTATATGCTTTGTCCTACTATGATGCACTAGATTTTGTGCAATAGAAATTACACTGGTATTATCACAACAGATAGTTGAATTATCTAAGTTGAAACCATAATCTAGGTGTTGATTTTGAATCCACAAAATTTGTGAACATCAACTACCTGCTGCAACATATTCAGCTTCACCAATTGATGTGGACACAGAAGTTTGCTTTTTGCAAAACCAGGAAACATGTCTATCACCAAGTAACTGACAAGTTCCTGATGTACTTTTCCTGTCCACTCTACATCGAGCAAAGTCAGCATCTGAGAATCCAGATAATTCAAATTCTGACTCAGTAGGATAACAGAGTCCTAGATTAGGACAACCCTTGATATATCTTAAAATCCTTTTTAATAAAATAAGCCGAGATTCTTTAGGATTGACTTGAAATCTAGCACAAATGCAAGTAGAAAACATAATGTCTTGCCTACTAGCTGTAAGATACAATAAGGACCCAATAATAGCCCTATTTGTTTTATGATCAACTGGCTTGCCCTGTTCATCAGAATCAACTACAGCAATGGAGGGCATGAGTGTTTTTTTGGCTGAGGCATCTGTCATCCCAAATCTTTTAAGTAGCTCTTTAGCATATTTTGACTGGGATATAAAGATACCATCAGGGGTTTGCTTCACTTGAAAACCAAGGAAGTTGGGTAGTTCACCCATGCTACTCATTTCAAACTTTGAATGCATCACGTTGGAAAACCTTTTGCAAAGTTTGGAATTAGTAGAGCTAAATATTATATCAACTATATACATTTGGACTAGCAAATTTTTTATTGGATCCCTAGTTTCGTTTTGGACTAGGTTCATTAATTAGGTTGAGTTTTAACCCAAATTTTATAGCCAGGGTCAAGTCTTTGAGTCCTAGAGTATATGCTAAGTCATTAGGTTCAACATTCATGGACCAGCCAGCAAAGGACCTCAGTTGACTCAGACTTAGAAGAATTTAGAGTTAAAATTGTCAGTTCAAAATTCTTCGAACTCAGCTCGACGGTCGTCGATCGAAGATCGACGAACTCAGAGTTAATTCTCTGAGTTGAGCTCGACGATATTCGAGCTCAGGTCGACGATCCCCTCATTCAGACAGATTCTCTGCTCGACGAAATCTGGGATTCAACTTCAACATATTCTTTCCAGTTTAGTTTCTCTAAACTTTGCTCGATGAAGACAGATTCTTAGCTCGACGAACTTATAACGCAGAATTGGCTAGTTATTTCCAGAATGCAATTCGCTGAGCGCAGGTCGACGAACAAGAATTCTCAGCTCGACGAACTTGGAACTCCAGTCGACGAATTCTGTTCAGAGCTCGACGAATGCTGTCTCAAGCCAGATTTAGAAGTTTTTCCATATTTTTGTCCTTATTTCTTATATTTTTTAGCAGTAATTATTTTATTAATTAATGCTTATATTCCCCTGGATATAGCCGTTATTGGCATCATTAATTATGGTTTTCATCAGGGTTAATTACATGCTTAATTTTTTGGGGTAGTTTGGGAAACTCTTCAATGAATATTCCAGCCGTAACATTCTCCAGAACAATCAGCAATTAATGCTTGGAATTCAAATTTCAAAGGATAATTTTTGACAGCAGAAAATAAAAGAGTTTTGTCTTTTCAGACGGCAAGTAATACAGAGAACAAGAAGAATAGAACAGACTGAACATTCAACACAAGAAAGAGCATATAGAGAAAATAAATAGAACTCTCTCCCTATGCAGAAAAAAAATTTATTTCCCCTTTTACTTTCTAAAGACAGAAGAAGAATAAAAATCAAACATCGAGATTATTCTTCAACTTCAACTCCAGGAATATTCAAGGACAAAAACTCTGAATCAGTCAGAAGTTCCTGGATCACTTCAAGTCAAGGATGAAAACCTACACCCTGAGCAAGGCTCCAAGTCATTTCAGAAGGAGCTTTGACACCAGCAATCCACTAGTCTTCTCTGTTGTATAGAGAAAAGAGAAGACAACATCAACGCTCTCTCAACCTCCTGTTAAAGGATTTATTAACACCCTTCAAATGTTATTCTTAGTTTTTGGGCACCTGATCAAAAGGATAATGTGTTGTGAGATATCCCTGGAAATAGATCTTGTGGTGGTAGTCACCTGATCAAAAACCTGATAGTGGATTCCTACCAGGGTGGTAGAAGAGTGGATGTACCCAGGTTGGGGAACCACTATAAAATTCTTGTGTCATCTGGTTGCCTATTTTCTTTTTATTCTTATTGAGCTGTGATAGTATAGTTTTGCTTAGGTTGCATTTCCTTTTATACTACTAATTATCATCTATTTTACTCTGATATATTTAAAACAACCAAAAAGTTTTAATTTCTCTATTCACCCCCCCCCCCCCCCACTAGAGTAAATCAGGTATATCCCCTTTCTTTCAATTGGTATCAAAGTAGTGTTCATTTAGTTGTACAAGCTAGCACTTGAAACAAAAGATCCTTGTTAGATCTGATATCTTTTTCCTTAGTTTTTCTATTTACTTCATAGCATGACACAGAACACAGATTATGCAAGCACGAGACCTCCAGTTTGCAACCTAAATAAGTTTGCTATCTGGAAGGAAAGAATTAGGATGTATATGAACTCTATTGATTTTGAAATATACAACTGTATTTTGACAGGACCACCAGCTCCAGTGGCTACCACTACGGCAAGTTCTAGCACACATGCCGTTCCACCACCTGAGTGGACAGATGCTCAAAAGATGGCCAAGATAGCAGATGCCAAGGACATAAACATCTTAGCACAGACTATATCAGATGGCATATTCCAGAAAGTGGTTGAGTGCACATCTGCCAAAGCTATCTGGGATTCTCTCAACCAGATGGTCACTAGATCAGCAGATGAGAGAAAGGACAGGAGACCAAATCTCATCTCCCAGTATGAAAATTTCAAGAAAGAAAAATCTGAGACTGTGAGTGATATGTACAACAGATTAAGCTCAATCATAAATAAGCTAAAGACTCTGGATAAGGACATAACCCTCACGGAAGTAAATGACAAAATTCTCATGTGATTCCCTAGCTCATGGGATTCCAGAATATGGCCAATCAAGGAGTCCAGAAGTCTTAATGAGATTTCCACTAAATCTCTTCTTGAAAAGCTCAAATCATATGAACAACTCATAAAGACAAGAGAAGCTACAGAGCAGAATACTCCTCCAACAGCAAGAAAGGAACAAAACATAGCGTTCAAAGCTTCAGAAGAATTAGAAGCTCCAACAGTCAGTGAAGAACTTCTGAGTCTCTTAGCCAAGAGATTTTACAAAATGGCAAAGAAGGACTTCAGAAGAAAGTCATCTAGGCAAGATGAAAAACCAAGGTATGACATGACACCAACTAAAGAAGTTGTTTGTTTTGGTTGCAGGAAGCTAAGAAACTTTATTTTAGAGTGTCCAGAGAACCAAAAGAAGGAGAGAAGAAGAGAAAAGGACTCCAGAAAGCAGCACTACAACAAGCCCTCCTTCAGCAAGCATAAAAGGAAGGAGAAAGGTTTCATTGCTGAGACCTGGAGTGACACAGATGAAGAATTCTCATCTTCCAGCTCTAGTGAAGATGAAGATGAGGCAAAAGCAAGGGAAGTTTGCCTTATGGTTATCAATTCCTCTTGCAGCAAATCTGATGCTGAGGAACAAGCAAAAGAATCAAAGGAAGAATCAAAATCTGAGGAAGATCAGGTAATCTCCTCATTTGATTTCAATTCAGAAGATTTCAAAATTGAATTTAAATCTTTGTGTAATGATTTAATCCAGTCAGAAAAAGAAATCAAAATACTTAGAGATAGACAGTTTGAAATTGATAACCTATTTGCTGAGAACATCAAATCGAAAAAAGATTTAGATTTAGCCAATGAACAAATCATTTCACTTAAAAGTAAATTAAGTGAGGCAAAGAAACTTAAGGAATCTCTCAATGGGAGAAGCCTTAAGATGATGGACATCACAAGCATAGTCAATTCCAGATTAAATGGCAAGTTGGGCTTAGGTGCTTCATCAAGCTTACCCCCCATAGAAATATTCTAACAACTCCAATAAAATTTATTTCAGAAAAGGGCGAAGAAAATATAGATAGTAATAATGGTAAACAACTAGAATTAAAACAAAAGAATAAGAAAAAGAGAAAGAATAAGAAAAATTTTAACTATAGTAATGTTCAGCATTTTTCGTCGAACTCAGATCGACGAAATGTGTACAGATCGTCGAACTCAAGTTGACGAACTCCGAACACAAACTTTCATTATAATTATTCGTTGAACTACAATCGACGAAACCAGTATGGTTTGTTGACCCGAGAACGACAATATTGGGGCCCACAGAATTAATACTTTCATTCTCTGAGTGGAGTTCGACGAACTCATCCCCATTCGTCGAACTCAGATCGACGAACTTACAAATATTCATCGAACATAGTTCATCTTAACAAAAACTTTAATTCTTTTATAACATTTAATCAACCAAAACAACATGATAATCCATTCACCCAGTGGATAATTCCACCTAGAAGATTTCACCCCTCAGGCTATAAAAATCAACCAGAATACTTTATATTTACAGCTTTAATTATGTAAATAAACAAGGATCCAAGGTAACCTGGGTCAAGAATAGCTAATCTATTTTATTGCAGGTGAAAGACTATCCCACCATAGAGCAATAGTGGTATTTGAAGAGTGGTTGTTCAAAACATAAGACTGGAAACAAGGACAACTTAATCAACTATAACTTTAAGCTAGGACCCAAAGTAATATTTGGTGATTCCAATTGTTGCCAGACTTAAGGATTTGGACAGGCCAAGATTGGAGCAAGTACCTTTAGGAATGTAGCTTATGTAACTGGACTGAAGCACAACCTTATATGCATAAGTCAGTTATGTGATGAAAGGTTTGAGGTATCATTTAACAAAACTTCATGTATTATTACTTCTGTAGATAACCAAGTAGTGTTAACTTGTACTAGAATAGGAAAAATCGATGTAGTAAATTTTAAGTCATCCAAATCAGAAATATGTCTGTTTAACCAAGCTAGTAACAATAAGATCTACGACATAGGACATTAGGACATGTAAATCTGAAAAACATTGCCAATCTCTCTAGGGACAACCTTGTTAGGGGATTGCCTTCTTTCCCCTAAAAGAAGGATAGCATTTGCAGGGCTTGTCAATTCGGCAAGCAAACTAAAAATAATTTTAAGTCACTTAATAAGAGTGATTCACCTATGATTTTATATTTGCTACACATGGATCTCTTTAGACACATGGTTGTACATAGCCTAGGAGGGAAGTCTTATACCTTAGTAATTGTTGATGACTTCTGAAAGATATTGTACCTAATCACCTAGAGGGGGGGGGGTGAATAGGTGACTTAAATCTTTTTAACTTTTAGGCAGAATTTAGAGTTTATCACAGAATTATAATTACTTTAACACAGCAATTAACCAGCAATCATAGCAATCAATCCAGCACAAAGTGAACACACAAATTTATAGTGGTTCCCCAAGATTTGGGTACATCCACTTTCCCCCTTCGCCTATCTAGCAGTGTACTAGATTCGGCCAAACTTCTCCACTATCTCAGATCCTCAGATCTTACACTCAGAACCTCAACCAGGTTCCTACAGCTCATGCCCAAGGCCCTACAACTCAGCTTCTTCACAAAGCCTACACTCAGCTTCGTCACAAAGCCTACAATCAGCCACAAAGGCCTACACTCAGCCACAACAGGCCAACACTCAGAGATTCAAATCTCCTACACTCAGGCACTCAAGCCCTACACTCAGACTTTATAATTACAGGCTTACAAACTCAGATCCCTAAGGATCCTACAAGAAAAAATGAATACAAAAATGTAATCTCTACAACTCAGAGAAAAGAGAGAAGAGTTGAGAGTTTCTTGATGAGTTCTTGGATGAACTCAGCTGAGATCAAACTGACTTGGCTTTCTTCAAAGCTTCTTGAATGTAGAACACAATAAGATTGATCTCCTCTGCAGTTGATCCTTGATCTCTGCTACTTAAGATTCAGAACAAAATCTGAACCCTTCTTCTCAGCCTGGTTCCAACGGCTATCTTCTTGGATGGAGCTCTCTCTCTCCAACTACTTAGATCTTCACTAGATTCTTTAAGAAATAGCTAGATCTTCTTTGTATATTGATCACTTGAACAACTATTTCTGTAGACAGTATAAGCCTATTTATAGGCCTTCTTCATGGTAACCGGCTGGTCCGGTTCATAACTGATTTCTGACAACTCTGACAGGTGCAGTAGACCGGCTAGAATGGCAGCTGTCAAGTCATCCAGTCAGTTCTTGAAAATTCTGTAACTGTCTGAAGGTGTCGAGACTGTGTGTCTTTAAGTGTCGACATTTATAGACTAAGTGTCGACACAAGTTGACTAAGTGTCGACACAAGCCTACAAGGTGTCGACACAACTCCTTGTGTTGTAGAATTCACTTCTCGACACAGCTTCTTCTTCATTTGTCGACACTGATAATGTGTGTCGACACAAGTACTTGTACTTCAGTATATTGCTGAATTCTTGTAAGTGTCGACACATCTCCTTTGTGTCGACACATCTTCATGTGTTGAACTTGTTCAGTGTCGACACATCTTCTTGGTGTCGACACATGCCTTTTGTGTTGATACTTGCTGAGTGTCGACACTACTCCTTGTGTCGACACATCTTCATCTGTTGAGACTCTGGCTGAGTGTCGACACATCTCCTTTGTGTCGACACTTGTACTTAGAATATTCTTGAACTTTGCTAAGTGTCGACACAGCTCCTTGTGTCGACACTTTCTTCAAGTGTTGAGTCTTCTGCTGAGCGTCGACACATCTTCTTGTGTCGACACTTTCTTCAAGTGTTGACTCTTCTACTGTGTGTCGACACGATGCTCTGGGTGTCGACACTTATACTTAGACTCTGCTGACTTTTGCTGAGTGTCGACACAGCCTCCAAGTGTCGACACTTTCTGATGTAGACACAGTTTCACTGGGTGTCGACACAACTGCTAAGTGTCGACACTGCTTCACTGGACTTTTCTTCATTGAGTGTCGACACAGCTCCTTGTGTCGACACTTTCTGTCTGGTGTCGACTCTGCATCCCTGGTGTCGACACAAGTACTCCAAGTGTCGACACTGCTTGTCTGGGTGTCGACACAAGTCTTCTTAAGTGTCGACACTTTCCCTCTGGGTGTCGACACATGGACTTAGAAACTTTTTCATCTTCCCTGCAAATACTTAACCTGCACAAGTAAACTCAACATACATCAAATACATTTTGATGTATATCATTGAGTAGGGTGAGGCTTCTTCAAATCAGGTACATTTAAACCAATGTACCCAACAACTTCTCAAGGTTCACTTGGTTGTTCTTCTTGAGAAACAAGTCAGATAACTTCAAGGTTCTTATAGATTTTCTTAAGAGCATAAGGATTGAGTACCCTACTCCAGTTGCATTAATCAGAAGTGATCATGGTACTGAGTTTGAGTCTCTTCCTATGCAAGAATTCTATAAGAAGGAAGGTATTAGGCATTGTTTATCTACTCCTAGAACTCGTCAACAAAATGGGGTAGCTGAAAGGAAAAACAAAACACTGATTGAAGCTGCAGGCACATTACATGCAAATGCTCACTTGCCCCGATCCTTTTGGGCAGAGGCTGTGAGCACAACAAACTATATATTGAATAGAAGTTTGATACATAAACTTAAGGGCAGGACCCCCTATGAACTACTCAAAGGGAAGAAACCTAATGTAGATTACTTTAAAATCTTTGGTTGCATTTGTTACAATCACAACAATAACAAGAAACACATTAGAAAGTTTGAAGCCAAGGCTGAAATATGAATTTTTCTTGGATATTCCCAAGTAAGCAAGGCTTGTAGGGTTTATAATAAATCAACTATGAAAATGGAAGAATCTATTCATATTTCTTTTGATGAGACTAACATGTTTTATAAGGAGAAGATTCCTTCTACCAGTGAGACTTTGCAGGAACCAAATCTGTGTGAGAAATTGGATAAATTGACCCTCACAAAAGAGGCTGTTAGCCATCCTTCTCTACAAGTTGCTGAAGATAGTGAAGATGAAGACATTGAAATCAGTGTAGAGCCAACAACAGCTATAATTCCACAAGAGGATTAATTCCCCAAGTTGTTGCTCAACCAACTCCTCCTACTAAATTAGTCACACTTAGAGATCACCATATATCTCAAGAGATTGGAGACATTTCAGTTGGTGTGCAGACAAGGCACCAAATCCACCAGGATATGATGCATGCCTGCTTCATATATCAAACTGAGCCCCAATCCATAAAAGATGCTGAGCAAGATCCACACTAGATTTTTACAATGCAAGAGGAGCTTAACCAATTTGAGAGATATAGAGTTTGGGATTCAGTTCCAAAATCCAAAGACTACCCAGTCATTGGAACTAAATGGGTATTTAGAGACAAACTTGATGCTCAAGGACTTATCATAAGGAACAAGGCAAGATTGGTTGCTCAAGGATACAGACAAGAGGAAGGCATTGATTATGACCAGACATTTGCCCCTGTTGTAAGGATTGAAACAATCAGGATATTTTTAGCTTATGTAACCTACAAGAAGTTCACAGTGTACCTAGTGGATATCAAGAGTGCATTCCTAATTGGTGAAGTCAAAGAAGAGTTCTATGTAGAACAACCACCAGGTTTTATTTCTCCTACTCATCCCTCTTATGTTTTCAAATTGCATAAGGCTCTCTATGTTCTAAAGCAAGCTCAAAGAGCTTGGTATGAAACCTTAACTAGCTTTCTCTTAAAGCATAATTTTTCTAGAGGCATAGTAGATAGGACTTTATTTATTAAGCTTCATCATAAAAAATTCTTATTAGTACAAATATATGTAGATGACATTATATTTTGTTCTACTGATTTCAAACTATACAAAAGGTTCTCAAACCTTATACATTCCAAGTTGGAAATGAGTAGCATGGGTGAGATGTGCAACTTCCTTGGTCTCCAATTGAAGAAGTCACTTGGTGGCATCTTCTTGTCCCAATCCAAATAGCTAAGGAGCTACTTAAAAGGTTTGGGATGGCTGATGCGTCAACAAAGAAAATAGCTATGCCTACAAATATTGTAATTGATTCTAATGAACATGGGAAACCTGTAGATCAGAAATTATATACGGCCATTGTTGGGTCCCTCCTATATTTTACAGCAAGTACACCAGACATTATGTTTGCTACATGTCTTTGTGCTAGGTTCCAGGTGAATCCTAAAGAATCTTATTTTATTTTCTTAAAAAGAATTTTGAGATATATAGAGAGTTGCCCTAATTTAGGACTCTGCTATCCAACTGAGTCAGAATTTGAGTTAACAGGATACTCTGATACTGACTTTACTGGATGTAGAGTTGATAGAAAAAGCACATCAGAGACATGTCAGTTCCTTGGTCATAGACTAGTGTATTGGTTTTGCAAGAAGCAAACATTTGTGTCCACCTAAACAGCAGAAGCTGAGTATATAACAGCTAGCAGTTGTTGTTCACAGATACTGTGGATTCAAAACCCACTCCTAAATTATTGTGTCAACTAAAATAATTCAACTCAACTTTGTGATAATACAAGCAATATTTATATTGCACAAAATCCAGTGCATCATAGTAGAACTAAGCATACAGATGTATGACATCATTTCATTAAAGAGTGTGTTGACAAAGAGAAAATTAATCTCACCTTTGTCTCTACTGATTTGTAAAATGTAGATATCTTCACCAAACCCTTGGATGAGAAGAAACATCTGTTCTTTATGAATCAGCTAGGTATGATCAATGGAAATGCATTAATTTAACTTTCTGTATGTGTTCGAAGAATTTACCACAGTTCGTCGAATGGAGATCGACGAATTGAGAAAAGTTCTTGAGAAATTCGTCGACCTGAGATTGACGAACTCTCTGTGTGTGAAGTTCTATTCGTCGAATGAAGATCAACAATATTGCTTCAAAAGATATTTCGTCGACCGGAGCATGACGAAATGTTTTCCCTTCTTCAGACTGAGATCGGCGAACTCTTTCATCAATAAAAGTTTTCGTCGACCTAAGATCGAAGAATTTTTTATCTTTCATTGGACGGAGTCTGCCGCTTCATATTCGGAAAACCATATAATTAAGTTTTCTTCGAGCTCCATCCCGCGCTTTTTGTTCCCCTTACACATGACCTTTCTGTTTTGTTTTCCAAGCGATCAATGTCGATTCCAGCGAGCTCTCTGGCGGTGATGAAATTTGATATGGGATTCGACATAGTCTTTGAATTGTTTCAACACTCTGATCATATTTTTTTAGATATACTGAAATTATTTGATGAAAAACAGCTAAAGAATTTCATGACAAACAGAATCAAGATAGCTACTACAGAAATAAGAGAATTGGTGTTCACCTCCTCAACTCCAGATGCCAACACGATGAACGACACTATATCTGGTAACCAGATTTCTCTTTCCCCCGGAGTGTTAACTGAAATTTTCGATTTGGTTAATGGAAATGAAGATATTGAAATGGATAGTACTGAATTTGATAAAATGCTGAATGAAATGGGTCATATTGGAGAGAACCCTAATAAGTTGTTAAAGAAAAATTTATCCTCTGAATATAAATTTCTAGCTGATATAGTGGGCAAGGTATTGCTGGGCAAACACACAGCCCATGACTACATTACCAGACACCAGTTCTGGGTGATGTGTGTTGTAGTAAACAAGATAATGGTGAACTGGGGAAACTACTGGTTGATTAGATCAAAAAGAAAAATACCAAGAAAGAAGTTTGTTTTGGAAGAGTTCTGGGCATTTTCCTACAGGAGAAGGCAGCAGAATCCTTGGTCTCCCGGAACATATTCATTAATGCCTAAAAACGGTTCACATGTGCCTTGTTTGTAAGGTGGGAGAGGACATTCTCTAAGTCATCCAGGGATTCCTCCTCTTCCATACCTTCTGAGAGCACATGGGCTGTTCCAACTACTCCCCACCCTGTTGAAGAAGTTTCCATTCCTCCTCTTCCTTCCTCAACACTACCTCTAGAAGATGTCCTTCCCTCCACCAGAATTCCTTCACCTCCTCCACAACAACAACCATCCTCAACTATTCTCCCTACTTCACCTCCACAACCACCTGCCTCACCAAGGCATTAACAAACACATACTGAATCTCCAGAACACATCACACCTCCTTCATCTCCATTACCACCTCATCTTACTGACACACATCCTCATACATTCATTTCATCCCCAACTTGTGATTTTCTAACCTCCTTACAAACTACACTAACCTCACCTCAACATGACACTTCCACTCTTGTTTCATCTCCGGCTACATCACCTTCTCAGGATGACATCATGCAAGATGTTATTCCTACTGATGTCATTCCTCCCATCCATCCATCTATATCCACTTATACTCCTCCTGAGTTTATGGATATGGATTCCCCTTCCATTTCCACCCTCCTGGAGCACATCACTCCAGTAATCAGGAAACTTATTGTAGAGGTAATCACACCTCTTACTACCTCCAGCTTATCTCTTATTGCACTATTTGTTGCACCTACTGTCCCTTCTTCTTCTAGGGGCCTGATTCCAGTATCCACTGAAACCAGCCGGGGGATATGCTCGATGAAGAAGCAGTTCTAGCAGTTCCAGTAGTTCTAGTAGTTATAGCCGTTACAGCAGCAGAAATTGATACTGAAATGGTCTGTAGAAATATAGAAATTATAGATATAGAAATCCCAGATATAGAATTTCCAAAGAGTATAACTATTGGTGATCGTATTGTTAATCCCACAGTCGATTTATTCCATTTATTAAATTCTTTTGATACAGTTTATTTAAATTATCTTCCAGAAGTCTGCCCAAAGCATTCTATTGTTATAGTACCCTATACTTCCCCAATAAGCCCTGCAGTCGCTAAGCAACTAAAGGCAAGTTTTGTAGCTCCAGTAATCACAGAAGAACATATGACTGAGAATGTTTTTGAACTAGTCTCTACACCAGAGCAAAAGGCTATCTCCCCTCCCAAAAGCTTTTTCCCCTCCTACTTATAAGATGGATGATAGTCCTTTACCAGACCAGGATGAAATTATTCTTGCACATATAGCAGAAGAGAATCTAAATGTTTCTGAAAGTATGGCTGCAACAGAGGTTGCAGAATCTCAAGTGCCTCCTCAAGCTGAAAAGCAAATATCCAAGGAAGCCTTGAAGGCAATTGATGCTTTATATGACAATCCTCCAGGATCATCTGATGATGACAATGATGATGAAGACTCTGATGATTCTATAATTCAAAATCTAAGAAGAAAATTGCTAAGAAAAGAAAAGCTCCTGCTAAGGCTGTTCCGAAGCCAAATCCTAATGTAGACACTCCCTATTATATTTTGCAAAAGATTACTCCTTTCCTAGGGATGCTTTCATGGATGTGGTTATCTAAAAATCAGTAAAAAGAAAAGAAAAAGAGCAGAAGGTACTCTCCTCCTCCTCCTTCTCAAAGGAATTTGAGCGGTCCTCCTCCTCCTCCAATAGCAGGTGCTTCAGGGAATGTGTCTCAAAGATCTACTTCTCACATTCAAACTTACTAAATGTAATAAGGCAGATCTTCAAGATCTCATTTCCAAACAAGCAGTCAGCAGAGACATTTATCAAGCAGTAGCAGACATAAACAACAACATCAGAAGCAATACATACAAAAAAGAGTATCTGAAATTGTTCAATCTGAAAAAGATGTTAGTTTTAAAAGACTTTACTCTCCACCGGTTCCCTTTGTTGATCCTGAACAAGAAGAAATTGCTAAAATGGCTAGATTTCAAGAATTGGTTGGACTCTCCTTGATAAACAAAGCTAAAGCTGAAGGCAGAGATCCCTCTTAGTACAGTACAATGTAATCTTATAGGAGAGAAGAATTAAAAAGGTATGACAAAGCGAACAAGTTTTTTAATGTAGATGATTATATGAATCTGCATCCAGAGGCTGTAGTTCTAAGAGCAGCTTCTGTCAACAAAATTGCAGCATTAGACATGACTATGTCTAAAAGGGAAGCAACTAATCCAAACAGAGAAATCATATTCAGATAGCCCTCTAATAAATCTGAAAAAGCTGAGAAGGAAAAGTCAAAGAAGAACTGATAACTATTTTGTTTAGTTTTTATTTTCTGAACTCTATTTGATTAATCTATCACAAAGCTCCTATTATATACATATCTGTTAGATGTTTTAATTTTCTGCCAGATATATTTTATCATGCTTTGTGATTGTTTTTTCTTTTATTTGTATTAGTGACCTCACTCAAATAGGGGGAGATTGTTGGATCGCTAGTTTGGATTTGGGCTAGGTTCACTAATTAAGTTGAGTTTTGACCCACATTGTATAGCTAGGGTCAAGTCATTGAGTCCTAGAGTTTAGGCTAAGTAATTTGGTTCAACATTCATGGAACAACCAGTAGAGGACCTCAGTTGACTCAGACTTAGAAGAATTCAGAGTTAAAATTATCAGTTCGAAATTCTTCGAACTCAGCTCGACGATCATCGATCGCAGATTGACAAACTCAAAGTTAATTCTCTGAGTTGAGCTCGACGATATTCGAGCTCAGGCCGACGATCCCCTCATTCAGACAGATTCTCTGCACGATAAAATCTGGGATTCAACTTCAACATATTCTTTCCAATTTAGTTTCTCTGAACTTTTCTCGACGAAGACAAATTCTTAGCTCGACGAACTTAGAACGCAGAATTGACTAGTTATTTCCAGAATGTAGTTCGTTGAGCGCAGGTCGACGAACATGAATTCTCAGCTCTGCGAACTTGGAACTCCAGTCGACGAATTCTTTTCAGAGCTCGACGAATTCTGTCTCAAGCCAGATTTAGAAGTTTTTCCTTATTTTTGTAGTTATTTCTTATATAATTTAGTAGTAATTCTCTGAGTAATTAATTCTTATATTCCCTAGATATATCCATTATTGGCAGCATTAATTATGGTTTTCATTAAGGTTAATTACTTGCTTAATTTATTGGGACAGTTGGGAAAACTCTTTAATGAATATTCCAGCCGTTTCATTCTATAGAACAATCAACAATTAATGCTTGGAATTTAAATTTCAAAGGAGAATTTTTGACAGTAGAATATAAAAGAGTTTTTCTCTTTTCAGACGGCAAGTAATACAGAGAACAAGAAGAAGAGAACAGACTGAACATTCAACAAAAGAAAGAGCATATAGTGAAAAGACACAGAACTCTCTCCCTGTGCAGAAAATAATTTGTTTTCCCCTTGTACTTTTTGAAGACTGAAGAAGAACAACAATCAAACATCAAGAGTCTTCTTCAACTTTAACTCCAGGAATATTCAAGGACAACAAATCTAAATCAGTCAGAAGTTCCTGTATCACTTCAAGTCAAGGCTGAAGACCTATACACTGAGCAAGGCTCCAAGTTATTTCAGAAGGACCTTTGACACCAGCAATTTACTATTCTTCTCTGTTGTATAAAGAAAAGAGAAGACAACATCAACTCTCTCTCAACCTCCTGTAAAAGCGTTTATTAACTCCCTTCAAAAGTTTATTCTTGTTTTTTGGACACCTGATCAAAAGCATAAAGGGTTGTGAGATCTCCTTGTAAATAGATCTTTTGGTGGCAGTCACCTGATCAAAGACCTGATAGTGGATTCCTACTAGGATGGTAGAAGAGTGGATGTACCCAAGTTTGGGAACCATTATAAAATTCTTGTGTCATCTTGTTGCCTATTTTATTTTTGTTCTTGCTGAGCTGTGATAGTATAGTTTTGCTTAGGTTGCATTTCCTTTTATACTACTAATTATCACTTATTTTACTATGATATATTTAAAACAACCAAAAGTTTTAATTACTCTATTCACCCCCCTCCCCCTCTAGAGTAAATCCGATCTATCCCCTTTCTTTCAATTTTTGACTTATGATGTGTAATAAATAAAGTTCTATCTACAATGCCTCTAATGAACTTATGCTCTAAAAGAAAGCTAGCTAAGGTCTCATACCAAGCCCTTGGTGCATGCTTTAGTGATGTCGCGACATCGCCGCCACTACTTGATGATGATCCAGTTGTCGAGGCGCTACAACATAAAGATGTTAGGAGCCATGATGACGCTAATGGAAGGCAACGTTACAACCTCCGTCCGCGGCATGCTAAGCCCACTTGAAGATTCTTTTTAAAATCATTTTCTTAGTTATGTTATTTTTATTTATATTTTATATTTGAGAATATAAAATTATTCCATACTTGGGTAATAATTTTATATTCATGAGTGAAATTATTTATTTATTTCCTGTATTTAAAACATGTGGTGTGTAATTAACCTCCCGGATGGATGTGATGTCATCCCATTTTGGATGGTTATATGTGTGTTTGTAACTCCTATGTATTTATAACTCCTATATGTTTGTAACTCCTATATAAGGAGAGCTCTTTATGAGAATTAATAGACAAGAAGAAGAATTTGAATCCAAAAGAAACTCCCTAGGAGAATTCGGCCAAGAGGAGATCTCCAAGCCGCCGCCGCCCTTGTGGTTTGAAACCTCCCCCCCCCCCCCACCCCCACCCCCATTGCTTCCTCCAACCCTCTTAGGTGCGACTCCGACGTGGATTCCTTCGGTGCGACTCCAAGGAAGAAGGTTGCAGGCCCATTGGGTGTGACTCCGGTGGATCCGTGGAGAGAGTGATTCTCCCACCATATCTTGTGAGCACGGTGAATCCGGTGTGGGTAAACTCTTCACCTCTCTTTGTGTTTCCTCCCTTAGATTTGTGGAAGGTGAACCATCATGTTCTCCGCGGCTTTTAAAATTCAATCGCTTTCAAATCTTTGAATTAAAATCGTTATTGTTTGTGTTTCCTATTTTCCGGACTGGGTAGGTCAATTTTGTTTGAGTGGATCTAGGCATATAGCCTTGATCTTTCACTCAAAAGGATTGGCAACCTTTGCGTTAACTTTGGGAACGATCTGACTCATTTTTCATCATTGTTTTAGAGTCGATCATTCTCCGAATGTGTTTATGTTTTGTGCGCGAAACGATCACGTATTAAGGGCGATAGATGCTTGTGTAGGTGCGGCGGATCTAGAGTGCGTTGTTGGCGAACTAGAGCCTTCTCTCGTGTAGATTTTCCGTTAGTGACATACGCTACACCAATTTAGTATCAGAGCCAGGTTGTTTCAATTTCTATGTTGCAAACGTCCTCGCTCTTTTTCGTTGGTACGAATTAATCGAAAAAAAAACAATTTTTTTTCTGGTCTGCCAATAGCGGTATAAAATCTTTATTTTTCAGCGAAAATATATAAAAAAAAATTTTAACGTTCCTTGTTTCTATCACTTCGGGAATTTATAAAAATAATTTGTTTTCATTATAGGGTCAGGCCTAGGAAAATTCGTCTTTCAAAATTTTGGGTAACCCTGTATGCGCACTAGGCTAGGAACGGAGTACGCTACACCGTCTTCGTCTAGAATGGCTGCGAATGAGCACGGGGGTTGCAAATGCCGAGGCTATTGAGGGAGTATGAACTGAGATGATGGAACATAAGGCCATCGCACTATTAGACTCTACTCCCGATGATCTAGTTTATGAAGCCGCTGAAGAGGATGACCCAGATGGTGTCCCAAGTGATTTAGAGGACGATCACAACCTTATTGTGATGCATTGTATCTTGACCACCCCTCGTCCGTTAGATGATTGGAAGAGGACGAGCATATTTTCCCTGATTTTTAAGAGTAATGAGAAGCTCTGCAAGTTGATTATTGATAGTGGTAGCTGTGTGAATGTCATTTCAAAGAACCCTGTCATGCATATGGCCCTGACCACGGAACCACACCCGACCCCATATCAGGTTGCTTGCATAAACAAGATCACCGTCTCGGTTACCAAGCGATGTCTGGTCCCCCTATCATTGAAATCATATACTGATGAGGTATGTTGTGATGTCCTTGTAAGTGGGGATAAGATCTACCTTAACTCTAGAGGGGGGGGGGGGGGGTGAATAGAGTATATTAAAAAAAATTTCCAATTAAAAATTATTTTGCAATGGAAGACTTAATTTAAATATATGTGTAAGGTGTTTGCAGTAAATAAAAATTATTAAAGCAAGAAATAAAAAACACAGCACACAGCAAACAAAATATAACAACCAGAAGACACAAGGAGCTATAGTGGTTCCCCAATCAATTTGGGTACATCCACTCTTTTACCACCCTAGGTAGGAATCCACTGCAGGATTAGTTGATCAGGTGTCATGGGCACCAATGAGCTTTTGATAAGGTGCCCAAAAACCAAACTAGATTTTTTGATCAGGTGTCTTGCCACCAATAAGTTTTGACAAGGTCTCAGAAACCAGCACAAAACTTTTGAAGGGAGTTTTGAGAAACCCTTTTACAGCAGAAAAAGAAAGAGGTGAGATGTTCTTCTCTGTCAACAATTAGAGAGAAGACTAGTGGATGATGTTGTCAAAGCTCCCCCTGAGATCTGGAAGATGTTCAGGAAAAGAAGCTTTGCACTAGGGTGATAGGCCTTCAGTAGATGAGATCTCCAGCAAAGGATGATTCCAGCAGTTGCTGAAATGTGTAGTGTCTGAAGTCTTGATGGATGAAGACTCTGAACACTTGAGTCAAAAGAGATCTACAAAATCTTCTTTTCTGTATGTTGATCTCCTTCAGTGGTGTGTGTTCTAAATGAATTCTGTCTGTGTGTCTGTCTGTGACTGTTCTCTTTCTGTGCGTAACTGTTAGGAGTAGCAGAATAATATCCTCTTTTATTCCTTAGATCTGAAGAGAATGAATTGATTCTCTGTCTCCAAGATAGCCGTTAGCCACTCATTAATGACTTCCTTAAATGAATTTTGTCTTTGGAGGAAAGTCCTAGAAAACATTCCTTTAAATCTCCATTGAAACTTGGTCCAGATTAATTGAAACGGCTACAAAATCCTTGAAATAAATGCTGGGAATAAATAAGATAGAATTCTATAACTGTCTGAATCTGAATCTTGAGAATCGTCGATCTCTCCAGTAAATCGTCGACCTGAGCTCAACTATCATCGACCTGAGCTCAAAGACTGGAACTAGACTGGAAATAGAAATCGTCGATCTGAGCTCAACTATCGTTGACCTGAGCTCAGAGACTAGGAAAACAGCTAGAGACTGAAACGTCGATCTGAGCTCGAAGATCGTTGAACGGAGTTCGACGACTCGTTGAACTGAGCTCAGAGATAGTCGAACTGAGTTCGACGATTCGTCGACCCGAGCTCGACGAAAATGACTTAGTCTCCTGAATTTGATATCTGATCTGAGGGTGTTGGGGCAGCTTTCAGGCCTAAATTCTAACCCTTAGACTCAATTTAATTGATCTTAAAAACTATACATGGAGGTCAAAACAATTTTCCTAAGGACATAGTGATCCTTGCCCAAATCAGTAATAGGGTGTTCCAACAATCTCCCCTTATTTGGGTTAGGATTACTATTTACAGGATATAGGAAATAAAAGCATACAATGCAGATATAAAATCAAAAACAACATTGCAGAGACACAAATAAAATCACATCAGAAAGTCAGAATATATAACACTGTGAGCTTACATGATCATTCCTTTTCCTTGCTCTTTTTGAGAACTATTTTTCTGTTAGGGTTAAGAGCTTCTTTCTTGGATCTTCTGTCATCATCTGCACCTAGAAAAGTTTGATGTTTTGTCCTGGGGACTACAGCTTCTGGGTGCAGCTTCATATAGCTTTCTGAGTCAAAGAATTTGCTGGAAGAATATCTTTCAAGTTCTTTCTTTCTCTGTTCTGATAGAGTGGTGAAATTTGATGTATCTCTTCTTTCTTCTTTTGCCTTTTTAATTTGATCTAGTGCAGCAAACTCTTTCATTCTTGCTGTCCAAGAAGTAGGATTATTCTTTGGGTCTTCAAATGGAACAGGAGGTTCATATCTGTTTGATGAATCATCAGGAGTAGCACTGGAAGAAACTAGATCTTTTAACTTATAAGGGAAAGGACCAGATGTAGTGTTAGTGGGACCTGGTCCTTCCCTATGATAAGGATGCTGCCTAGAATAACCTTTATAATAAACTCTGAATTCTCTTTGATTTCCCCTATACTGTCCTCTTCTGGACTGGTAGCCTCTTGATTGACATCCTCTTGATTGAGATCTTCCTTGAAACTGAGAGGTGCTTTGACTTTTAACAACAGATGACTGATAAGCAGAACTTCCACCAGTACCTGCATCAGGTGAAGGAGGAGGAGGAGGAGGAGGATTGAAGTGAGATGATCCTTTATTATATTTCCTTTTTTTTCTTCATTTCCTTTAGTTGATTCTTGGAAAACTGCATCCATGGTTCTGAAATTGCATAATCATGCAAAATATGGTATGGAATATCATTTACATATTTAATTTTCTCCTGGGGAACTTTCTTTAGGGCCTTGCTTCTAGCTTTCCTCTTCCTTGCAATGGTTGCAGAGGAATCATCAGAATCAGTTCTAAATTGATCACTATCTGAGCTCTGAGGATTGTCATATAGTTCATCAACCCTTTTGATGTAATCTCTTTGTGGTTGGGATTGAACAAAAGAAACAACAACAACAGCAGCAGTAACAAAAACAGCACTAACAGATGTAACTGGAACAACAAATTCAGAAATAATAATAAAAGAAACAGTAGGCTCAGAGTCATTAGCCTCTGTCATAAGCACATCATCAGAAACTAAAACAGCAGCAATAGCAGGAACAACAGAAACTGAAGGAGCACTGTCCACAGCCTTGAAAGAATTTATATAAGAAGATATTATGCTGGGCTCACAGCTAGAAATAGGCACAATGGCCTTAGTAAGATCTTCACTTTTCTGATCTGGAAGACAGCTGAGGTAAACAGTATCAAACTCTGACAGCAGTGACCTGAGGTCAACTGTTATAACTGGAGCTGGAGCTGGAACTGGACTCTCTGAAGCAGGCAATCTCTTTACTTCATATGGCATCTCCCCCTGTCTTGATTTAGTAATTACTGGATCAAGGAACCTAATAAAAGGGATTGCCTGAGGAGGATATAGGGAAGAAAGCCTGTCAGATAACTCATGAACTGATTTCAGAAGTTGAGCCAGGGAGGTCTCTAGCAGGAGTGATAGCCTTGGTGCTAACATCTCATAGAGCTTATCTGCAATGGCTGAGAGATCTACTTGCACAAGTGGTGCTTGAGTAGAGGTAGAGATGAGTGTGGCAGAGATGGATGTAGGAGGAGCTGTAGATATGGTTGGAGAAAGTGTTAATGTGGATGGTAGAAATGATGGTTGAGATACATGAATGGTGGAGATGGAAGTTAATGGAATGGAGATGGATGGAGTGAAGGATGGTTGAGCAATGATTTCTTGGAGTAGTTGTTGATATGATGTAGAAGATGATGGTGGCTCAAGGGGTGAGGAGTGAGAATCATCCATATAGGAATCATCTAAGAGAGTGAAGGATGGAAGGTGAGATGATGAGTCAATGGTTATGTGTGGATAATGATGTAATGGATGGAAAAGATCTTCAGTGGATATTGGTGTTGGTGAAGGAATTGAGTTTGGAGATGGAATGGATATGGGGGATGAAATTGAGATGGTTATGGTGGATGCGATAATTGTTGAGGGAACAGTAGGTGGAGAAGGTGGAGATGAGGAGGCAGGCAGTTCTTCTGATGGGGCAGTTGCCTGAGGGGAAGTGACTGGATTAGTCCTAGTGCCTGAAGATGAGATGACTGCAGAGGCTCTTCTTGGCTTTGCAATTTGCTTGTCCCATTTTCCAAAAAGGGCACAGGTTAACCTCTTAGAGGCATTGATATGCATCCCACTTGAAACCAGCAGCTCAGGGCATCTGCTATGAAGAAATAGCCCTAGAATCCTTCCAAAATTGACAATGTTCTTATTCACTTTCTTCTTAATTAGGTCAAAGAAAACTTCTCCCTAATTCAATTGTTTCTTATCCACCAAAGCACCCATTAAACATAATTTATACCTGGATATGGTATCATGGGCAGAATGGTTTTCTAACAGGTCCTTTCCAACAACATCTGCTAGAAACCTGTATTCCACTGACAGATTTTTCTTAAGCAGCTTGTTAGGGTTTGCTGCTGAATGACCCATCCTATCAATCATACTTGCAAACTCTTCTCCAGACAACCCAAGAGAATCTTGACCAGTTCTTAATTGAAAAACTTCTGTTAATATAGTAGGAGTAAGAGATACCTGATTTCCTGATATAGTTCCAATCACTGTATTTTGATCTTGATTGTGAGCAGTATACACCCATTCTTTGATTTCATCTACACCCAGTTTTATCCTTGTGGTCATGATGTGTACTAGCTGTAGATCTTTGAATAAATCCAGAATACCCTTGAAAATCTGATTACTGTTCTCAAACGAGTCCATATCGATATCGAATCCATTGTCAAATTTCATTGCTGCCAAAACTGCAACAGAAATGTCCATTTTTACCTGCAAAAATGAACAAACAAAAGACCAAGTATAGAAAAGTTTGGAGGGAAAGGGAAATTTTGCAGAGAGTATGAAAGCACAAAGGGAGAACGACGGCCGAAAAATGAATTTTATATTAGGGTTCGACGCGGAAGAGGAAAGATCGTTGAACTCCGTTCGATGATCTGGGCTTCTAAAGGAATCTGAAAGGTCTTCAACATCGTCGATCTCCGTTCGACGATATTGGAGAGCGTCGAGCTCCGTTCGACGATCGCTGACCGGAAGAATATAGCTTAACACTATCTGGAATGCGCTGAACTCCGGTCGACGATTTCTAAGAACGTCTATCTCCGTTCAACGATCTTTGGAAAAAATGTCGAGTGCAGTTCAGAGACCAGAAACAACCTATAGACACTAGAAAAATCAAATTGTTTGCCTAGTCTTGGTCAATTTTAGAGTTTTAAAATCTTGGATCTTATTTTAAACTTCCTCCATCTAACATTCCTAACTGATTCAGGAAGAATGTATGTTTTTTTTCATCCAATGGTTTCGTGAAAATATCTCCCCTTTGCAAGTCAGTTGGGATATATTGAAGTTCAATTTTATTTTTCTCAACATTGTCCCTTAAAAAGTGATGCCTAATTTCTATATGTTTTGTCCTACTATGGAGGACTGGATTTTGGGCTATAGAAATAGCACTAGTGTTATCACAGAATATTTTTGACTTATCTAAGTTGTAGCCATAGTCTAGGAGCTGATTTTGAATCCACAAGATCTGTGAGCAACAACTACCTGCTGCCATATATTCAGCTTCAGCAGTTGATGTGGTCAGAGATGTTTGTTTCTTGCAAAACCAGGAGACAAGTCTGTCACCAAGAAACTGGCAAGTTCCACTGGTGCTTTTCTTGTCTATTCTGCATCCAGCATAATCAGCATCTGAAAATCCAGTTAAGTCAAATGCTGAGTCTTTTGGATACCAGAGACCTAGATTTGGACAAATTTTCACATACCTAAGAATCCTTTTTACTAAGGTTAAGTGTGACTCTCTAGGGCTCACTTGGAATCTAGCATATATGCATGTAGCAAACATTATGTCAAGGCTACTAGCTATAAGGTACAATAAAGAGCCAATCATTGCTCTATATGTTGTCTGATCAACAGGTTTCCCATATTCATCAGCATCTAATACAGCATTAGTAGGCATAATTGTTCTCATACATGATGCTTCAGACATACCAAATTTCTTAACCAGTTCTTTTGCATACATGGTTTGAGAGATGAATATGCCTTCAGCAATGTTGTTTGACTTGCAATCCTAGAAAGAAGGAAAGCTCACCCATGCTACTCATTTCAGATTTAGAATGCATTAGGTTGGAAAACCTTTTGCACAGATTTGAATCAGTAGAACCAAAGATAATGTCATCTACATAGATTTGTACTAGTAAGGTATTGGACTTATGGGTTCTAATAAAAAGAGTTTGGTCTACTCTACCCCTTATAAATTCATTTTTCAGAAGAAAGCATGCTAGGGTCTCATACCATGCTCTAGGATCTTGCTTTAGACCATATAATGCTTTATGCAATTTGAAAACATAATCAGGATGAGTTGGAGAAATAAAACCTGGGGGTTGTCTAACATAGACTTCTTCCTTGATGTCTCCATTGAGAAAAGCACTCTTTACATCAATTTGATATACTTTGAATCCTTTGTGTACTGCATAAGCTAAGAAGATTCTTATGGCCTCTAACCTTGCAACTGGTGTAAAGGTCTGGTCATAGTCTATCCCTTCTTCTTGAGAGTATCCTTGAGCAACTAGCCTTGTCTTGTTCCTTACAATGACTCCTTGATCATCCAATTTATTTCTGAACACCCATTTTGTTCCAACAATGGAGTGATCCTTTGGCCTTAGCACTAGTTCCTAAACTTTGTTCCTTTCAAATTGATGTAATTCCTCTTGCATTGCAATGATCCAGTGTGGATCATGTTCTGCATATTGAATGGATTGAGGCTCAATTTGAGAAAGAAAGCAGGTGTGCATCAGGTTTTGGTTGACCTGATTTCTGGTTTGCACACCAGATGAGATGTCTCCAATCACTTGGGAGATTGGATGGTCTCTTGATGTTACTAAATCAACAGGGGGTTTTGATTGTTTACCAACCTGTGTTGTTGTTTCCTCTTGTGGAACAACAACTAGCTCTTCAAGAAGATTCTCTCCAAGATGTTGAATATCTTCTTCATCTTCACTGCTTTCATCCTTTTGTATAATATGTAACCTGTCCAAATTTTCAGCAAGAGAGTGTACCTGCAAAGATTCTATGGTAGAAGCATTCTTCTCCTTAAAAGACATGTTAGATTCATCAAAGGATACATGAACAGATTCTTCAATTTTAAGAGTAGATTTTTTATACACCCTATAAGCTTTACTGATCATGGAGTATCCCAGAAACACTCCTTCATCAGCTTTAGCTTGAAATATTGCTATGTATTTCTTGTCATTATTGTGGATGTAACAAATGCAACCAAAAATTTTAAAATAATCTACTCTATGTTTCTTCCCTTTGAGTAATTCATAGGGAGTCTTGCCCTTCAGCTTATGTATCAAACTTCTATTAAACACATAGTTGGAGGTGTTCACTGCCTCTGCCCAAAAGGATAGAGGAAGGTTAGCATCTGACAACAATGTAGTAGCAGATTCAATAAGGGTTCTATTTTTGCTTTCAGCTACACCATTTTGTTGAGGAGTTCTAGGAGCTGAGAAAGTGTGCCTGATCCCTTCACTCTGATAGAACTCTTACATAAGAAGAGAATCAAACTCTGTCCCATGATCACTTCTGATTAGGGCAATGTGAGTATTGAACTTACTCTGTATGCATTTGAGAAACTCTATCAAACACTTAAAGTTATCAGACTTCTTCCTCAAAAAGAACACTCATGTGAATCTAGAGAAATCATCCACAACTACTAAAGTATAAGATTTCCCTCCTAAGCTTTGTACTGTAATGGGTCCAAAGAGATCCATGTATAACAGATACAAAATCCTAGGTGAATCACTCTTATTAAGTGACTTGAAGCTATTTTTGGTTTGCTTGCCTAATTGACAAGCCCTGCAAAGTCCTTCCTTCTTGTAGGAGCCAGAAGGTAGTCCTCTAACAAGGTTGTCCTTGTATAGCCTAGCAATGGTTCTAAGGTTTATATGTCATAATCTTTTATGCCATAGTTCATTAGGTCTACAAATGGAATTGAACAAGCATATATCTACCTTAGTTGAAAGAAAATCTACAAGATAAATGTTACCTTTCTTTTTACGTGTCAACACAGTTGTGTTGTCCTCTGATTTGATTTTGCATGAGTATTTGTTGAAAGTCACTTGGTAGCCTTCATCACACAGTTGACTGATGTTGATTAAGTTGTACTTCAGTCCTTCCACATAAGCTACTTTCTTGAATGTGACTGAGCCAATCTGGACTGCACTATATCCCTTTGTTAGTCCAAAGTTTGAATCACCAAATATTACTTTGGGTCCAAGTTTGGCTTTGAAGGATGTGAAATTCTCCTTGTTTCCTGTCATATTCTTTGAGCACCCACTATCCAGATACCATTGCTGGTTTGATTTTGGATAGGTCTTCACCTGCACATAAAAGAATTTATTTGTTTTTGACCCAGTTTACCTTGGGCCTAGGTTGATAATCTTTAAATTCTGAAATAAAAGACATCCTTGGTTGACTCTTATAGCCTTCAGGATGATATCTCCTAGGAGGTATTATCCATTCAGTATAAGGGTTAAACCTCTGAGATATAGGACCTCTAGGATTGAAGTTTGATTTACCTTTGAAAGATTTTTCAAAACTCTGAGCTCTGTTCGACGATCTCTGAGCTGAGTTCGATGATCTTGGGTCAGATCGTCGAGCTCCGTTTGAAGTTCGACTATGCCAGAGTTCAGGGTTCAGAGATCGTCGACCTGAGTTCGATGATTCAGCCTGAGATCGTTGAGCTCCATTCGGCGATCGTCGAGCTCTGTTCGATGTTTTCTGTTGAACTTTTGTTTTCTTAGGTAAATCAGAATTCTTCCTAGCCACCTCTACAACTCCCTTACCTTTATCTGAGATAAACTTTATTGGGGTTGTTAATGCTATAGGTTGGCTGGATGAAGCACCCAAGCCCAGTGTACTATTGAATCTTGAGTTCATTGTGCTTGTGATGTCCATTAGTTTGATAATTCTCCCATTGAGGGATTCTTCAAACTTCTTGGCCTCTGATAGTTCACTTTTTAGTGAGGTTATCTACTCCCTACAGCATTCCAACTCCTCAGAGAGTTTGAGGTTATCTGATTTTAAGGTGCTCTATTTAAACAGTTGATTTCTGAGAGAAATAATTTCTTTCTCAGATTTTAATAGATCTAAACAAAGTGACTTAAATTCACATTTGAAGTCCTCTGAATTAAAATCAAATGAGTCTATTACCTGATCCTCTTTAGATGGAGTTTTTGATTCAGACTCTGACTCTTGTTCTGCATCAGTATTATGTTGAGAGGCATTGATAGCCATCATGCAGAACTCCTTTTCTTCAGCATCATCTTCATCATCACTTGAGCTGGATGAAGCTTCTGATTCTTCTTCTGTTTCACTCCAGGTTTCAGCTACAAACCCCTTCCTGGTATGTTTGTTCTTGCCGAAGGAGGGTTTGTCATTTCTATTTTCCTGAAGTCTTTGTCTCTTCTCCTTTCTTTCCTGTCCTTCTTGTTCTTATTCTGATTTTCTGCACAGTCAGGCACAATGTGGCCTGGTTTCCTGCATCCAAAACAAATAATTTCCTTGTTATTGAACTTATCATACCTTGGCTTTTCATGCCCTCGGATTGACTTTTTCCTGAAGTCCCTCCTGGCCATTTTATAAAACCTTTTGACCAGTAAGCTTAGCAGCTCTTCATTGCCTGTGACCTTGTCTTCAGGCTGATCTTCAATAGCTTTGAATGTTATTGATTTCTCTTTTCTGATTGCTGGTGAAGCAGCCTTCTGCTCTTCTTCTCTGTTCTTGATGAGCAGCTCATAAGACTTGAGCTTGCCCAAAAGAGCCTTAGTGGTGATCTCATTTAGGCTTCTGGCATCCTTGATTGGCCAGATCCTTGAGTCCTAAGTGCTGGGGAAGCACATTAGGATATTGTCATTGAGTTCAGTCAATGAGATCTCCTTGTCCAAGGTTTTCAGTTCATTGACTATAAGACTGAGTCTGTTATACATATCAGTAACTAACTCAGTTTCTCCTTTCTTGAAGTTCTCATACTGAGTTATGAGATGGGATCTTCTATCTTTCCTTTCATCTACAGATCCTGACACTATTTCAGATAGTTTGTCCCATATCTCTTTTGCTGAGTTACATTCAGCTACTTTTTGAAATATTTCATCAGATATGGTTTGTGCCAAAATATTCATTGCTTTGGCATCTGCAACTTTCCATTTTTTGATTTCTGCATCTGTTCCTGAAGGAGGTGGAACAAGACTTGTACTTGTATTTGCCGGGGGTCTTGGACACACTGTCAAAATAGAATTAAAGATATCTTCATCAATAGAATTCATGTACAATCTTATCCTTGCCTTCCAAAGTGCAAACTTAGATAAATTGCACAGTGGAGGTTTGGTGCTAGCATAATATTTGTTCTGTGCCATGGTTTTATATAAAGATAAATATAATACAAATAATAAAAATAAAAACCCTCTATAAAAGATTGATCTTATCAGAGATCTTTTGGTTCAGGTGTTAGCCTGAAGGAACAACTAATCTGATGAAGATTTAGTTGAATAACAACCAACTAAGGTATGGTATTTTAACCAACCTCCCTTTGATACCAATTGAAAGTGGGGATAAGATCTACCTTAACTCTAGAGGGGGGGGGGGGGTTGAATAGAGTATATTAAAATAATTTTCAAGTTAAAATTTATTTTGCAGAGGAAGACTTAATTTAAATATATGTGTAAGGTACTTGCAGTAAATAAAAATTATGAAAGCAAGAAATAAAAACACAGCACACATCAAACAAAATATAGCAACCAGAAGACATAAGGAGCTATAGTGGTTCCCCAATCAATCTGGGTACATCCACTCTTCTACCACCCGAGGTAGGAATCCACTGCAGGATGAGTTGATCAGGTGTCCTGCGCATAAAAGAGCTTTTGATAAGGTGCCCAAAAACCAAACTAGATTTTTTGATCAGGTGTCTTGCGACCACTGAGTTTTGACAAGGTCTCAGAAACCAGCACAAAACCTTTGAAGGGAGTTTTGAGAAACCCTTTTACAGAGAGAAGACTAGTAGATGATGTTGTCAAAGCTCCCCCTGAGATCTGGAAGTTGTTCAGGAAAAGAAGCTTTGCACTAGGGTGATATGCCTTCAGTAGATGAGATCTCCAGCAAAGGATGATTCCAGCAGTTGCTGAAATGTGTAGTGTCTGGAGTCTTGATGGATGAAGCCTCTGAACACTTTATTCAAAAGAGATCTAGAAAATCTTCTTTTTTGTATGTTGATCTCCTTCAGTGGTGTGTGTTCTGAATGAATTTTGTTTGTGTGTCTGTCTGTGACTGTTCTCTTTCTGTATGTAACTGTTAGGAGTAGCAGAATAATATCCTCTTTTGTTCCTTAGATCTGAAAAGAATGAATTGTTTCTCTGTCTCCAAGATAGTCGTTAGCCACTCATTAATGACTTCCTTAAATGAATTTTGTCTCTGGAGGAAAGTACTAGAAAACATTCCTTTAAATCTCTCTTGAAACTTGCTCCAGATTAATTGAAACGGCTACAAAATCCTTGAAATAAATGCTGGGAATAAATAAGATAGAATTCCATAACTATCTGAATTTGAATCTTGAGAATCGTCGATCTCTCCAGAAAATCGTCGACCTGAGCTCAACTATTATCGACCTGAGCCCAGAGAATGGAACTAGACTGGAAACAGAAATCGTCGATATGAACTCAACTATCGTCGACCTGAGCTCAGAGACTGGGAAAACAGCTAGAGACAGAAACGTCGATCTGAGCTCGAAGATCGTAGAACGGAGTTCGACGACTCCTTGAACTGAGCTCAGAGATAGTCGAACTGAGTTCGACGATTCGTCGACGTGAGCTCGATGAAAATGACTTAGTCTCCTGAATTTGAATATCTGATCTAAGGGTTTTGGGGGCAGCTTTCAGGCCTAAATTCTAACCCTTAGACTCAATCTAATTGACCTTAAAAACTATACAAGGAGGTCAAAACAATTTTCCTAAGGACATAGTGATCCTTTCCCAAACCAGTAATAGGGTGTTCCAACAGTCCTCCCGAGGGACACTTGTCACGTGTTACAAGGCCGCTCTTGGCTCAATGACCGTGATGTGACGCATTTTGGTAGAGCCAACACGTATGAATTCAAGTTCAATGGTAAAACCATTACATTGAGGCCGAATATCCTGAAGGAACCGGTAGGACCAGTTAAGGACACCACAATCCCAGTTTAGAGGAAGGCCTTGAACCTAGTCGGAAGAAAAGAATTTATTAAGGACCCGTTTCTTGACGGAGTGATGTATGCGCTAGTTCTTTTGAGTACGAAGACGGATTCTGGAGTATTGGATGAACTTCCCAGTGAGCTACGGGTATTATTGGAAGAGCAAAGGGATACGTACCCGGATGAGTTGCCACCGACATTACCTCCACTTAGAGATATTCAGCATGCGATAAATCTCATCCCGGGGTCTTCCTTGCCCAACCGGCCCAATTACCAACTCCATCCCGTTGCCCATAATGAGTTGCAGGTTCAGATAGAGGACTTGATGAAGAAGGGGTTTATTAGGACTAGTATGAGTCCATGTGCTGTTCCAGCTCTGCTTGCCCTAAAGAAGGATGACTCAGGGCGAATGTGTGTTGATAGTTGGTATATAAACAAGATTACCATCACGTATAGGTTCCCTATCCCACGTTTAGATGACCTCTTGGATGTATTATCTGGCGCCATTATATTTTCTAAGTTGGATCTTAGGAGCGGTTATCACCAGATTAGGATCCGTGAGGGTGATGAATGGAAGACTTCGTTTAAATCCAAGGATGGATTATATGAGTGGCTTGTGCCCTTTGGGTTATCCAATGCCCCCAGCACCTTCTCCCGGATGATGACACACATCTTTCTACCATACTTGGGGAAGTTTATGGTAGTCTATTTCGATGACATCTTAGTCTATCGCACATCCACTGCCAAGCACATCTCCCACTTGAGAGTGACTCTGTCCACCTTGAGGAAGGAAACTCTTTTCCTTAATCTTAAGAAGTGCATATTCTCTGTTCCAGAGGTAGAGTTTTTAGGTTATATAGTCGGGTCTGAGGGTATTCGAGTTGACCCTTGAAAGGTTCAAGTGATTAAGGACTAGACCGAACCGACTAGCCTACGAGAGGTCCGTAGTTTCCATGGTTTGGCTACTTTCTATCGACGCTTCATACGAGACTTTAGTAGCATTATGGCTCCTATTATTGACTGTATGAAGAAGGGCGAGTTCACGTGGACGAAGTCCGCCACCTTTGTCTTCCACCATATTAAGAAGCTCATAACCGAGGCACCGGTGTTACGTCTACCTGACTTCACCAAGATCTTTGAGCTTACCTGTGACACATCAGGGGTAGGAATAGGAGGTGTTTTGAGTCAAGAATGTCACCCGGTCAGTTATTTTAGTTAGAAACTAGCGGGCGATAAGTTGAATTATTCGAACTACGACAGAGAGTTTTTTGTTATTGTTATGTGTTTGCATCATTGGCGGCATTATCTCCTGTCCAAGGAGTTTGTAATCCTCTCCGACCATGATGCTTTATGTTTCATAAAAGGTCAGCATAAAATCAGCCCGCGCCACCCTAAGTGGGTAGCTTTCTTAGAAGGGTACACTTTTAGTCTTAAGCACCTTAAGGGATCTAAAAATCGAGTTGCCGATGCACTTAGCCGCCTTACCCTTCTACTGTCTACCATGCAAGTCAATGGCGTAGGATTCTAACGAGTTAAGGACAAATACGCCACTTGCCCAGATTTCCACGAGATGTACTTCTCCACCCAGGATAGCTCTCCCATGACCATATCTGCATTTGTTCTTAAGGATGGTTATATTTTTAGGCACGAGAAGTTGTGTATTCCTCGATCCTCCTTACGGAACCACATTATTTGGGAATTACATAGCGGAGGTCTGAGTGGACACTTTGGAAGGGATAAGACCATTGCACTCGTTTAGGAGAAATTTTACTGGCCTAAGCATAAGGCGATGGTTGGAGGAATAGTGAGTAGTTGCCGAACATGTCAAGTATCTAAGGGCTCTAAAACCAATGTTGGGTTATATACCCCTCTACCAATTCCTTCCATACCATGGGAAGACGTGAGCATGGATTTCGTATTAGGCCTCCCCACCACTATACGTCGACGTGACTCCATTTTGTAGTTGTGGATAGGTTTCCAAAAATGGCATACTTTATCCCATGTAGTAGGACCAACGACGCATCTCACGTAGCTAAGTTATATTTTCGAGAGGTCGTTAGTCATCGCGGAGTGCCGAAAACAATTGTCTCAGATAGGGACGTGAAATTCACTAGCTATTTTTGGAAAACTTTATGGATTCTAATGGGGTCCAAATTATTATTTTCCGCTGCCTATCATCCGCAAACCGATGGTCAGACAGAAGTAGTCAATCCGAGTTTAGGGAATCTTCTAAGGTGTCTTGTAAGTGATCACAAGGGAATTTGGAATCTACTTCTTCCCGATGCACAATTGGCTTACAATAACTCTAAGAATCGTTCCACGGGTATGTCCCCTAACGAGATTGTTCACGGGTATAAGGCTCCTATGCCACTTGAATTGGTTCTGTTACCACCTACATATAAAGCGAGTCAATTCGCACAATCCTTCGCCCAACACATTCATGACTTGCACGCACATATCCTGGCAACCTTAGCCTCCCAATATGAATCCTATCAAACACAAGCTAATCAACATAGGAGAGTGTCACACTTTAAAGTCGGCGATCAAGTCTTAGTCCGCTTAGTTCCAGAGCGACTTCCAACTGGCACCGTTAGAAAGTTAGCTCCAAAGAGCGCCAGCCCCTTCTGTATTATAAAGAAACTCGGTGATAATGCTTTTGTCTTAGATTTGCCGTCTTATTGAGGTGTTTCACCCATTTTTAATGTCTCGGATTTGACGATGTTTGTTTCACCTCCACAAGAGATGACTTCTTTGTCGCATTCTCCTTCCACTCAAAATTCTTGGGGTTTGGGGAGTGGTAGTACAGATGATCTCTCTCCCTTGGTCTCCACAGGTTTAGCATCGGATGGTAAGTTGCCTTCTTTTATTCCCACTGCTAACATGTTTCCAAGGTTTCCCAAAACCTTTCTTATACCAGACAGGATACTTGATGTTGAGCTGCTTACTACCACCGATGGTGCTACCCGATGCTTTCTCATCCGTTGGCGTGACCGCCCTCCTTCCGACGACTCTTGGGTACTCGAGCCAGAGCTTCAACAATTGGATGCCGCCCTTCTCCGCCGCTATCTCTTGGACCACGCATCAGAGATACTTAATTTTGAGCGGGGGAGGATTGATGTCGCGATATCGCCGCCACTACTTGATAATGATCCAGTTGCCGAGGCGCTACAACATAAAGACGTTAGGAGCCATGAAGAAGCTAACGGAAGGCAACGTTACAACCTCCATCCGCGGCGTGCTAAGCCCACTTGAAGATTCATTTTAAAATCATGCTCTTAGTTACGTTATTTTTATTTATATTTTATATTTGAGAATATAAAATTATTCCATACTTGGGTAATAATTTTATATTCATGAGTGAACTTATTTATTTATTTCCTGCATTTAAAACATGTGATGTGTAATTAACCACCCAGATGGATGAGATGTCATCTCCATTTTGGATGGTTAAATGTGTGTTTGTAACTCCTACGTGTTTGTAACTCCTATGTGTTTGTAACTCCTATATAAGGAGACCTCTTTATGAGAATTAATAGACAAGAAAAGGAATTTGAATCCAAAATAAACTCCCTAGGAGAATTCGGCCAAGAGGAGATCTCCAAGTCGCCGCCCCCTTGTGGTTTGAAACTATCCACCCCCACCCCTTGCTTCCTCCATCCCACTTCGGTGCGACTCCGGCATGGATTCCTTCGGTGCGTCTCCAAGGAAGAAGGTTGCAGCCCCATTCGGTGTGACTCCGGTGGATCCGTGGGGAGAGTGATTCTCCAACCATATCTTGTGAGCACGGTGAATCCGGGTTGGGTAAACTCTTCCGCTCTCTTTGTGTTTCCTCTCTTAGATTTGTGGAAGGTGAACCATCGTGTTCTCCACGGCTTTTAAAATTCAATCGCTTTCAAATCTTTGAATTAAAATCGTTATTGTTCGTGTTTCCTATTTTTCGAACTGGGTAGGCCCATTTTTCTTGATCGGATCTAGGCCTATAGCCTTGATCTTTCTCTCAAAAGGATTGACAACCTCTGTGTTAACTTTGGGAACGATCTGACTCATTTTTCATCGTTTTTTTTAGAGTCGATCATTCTCCGAATGTGTTTATGTTTTGTGCTTGAAACGATCACGTATTAAGGGCGATAGATGCTTGTGTAGGTGCGGCGGATTAAGAGTGCGTTGTTGGCGAACTAGAGTCTTCTCTCTTATAGATTTTCTGTTAGCGACATACACTACACCATTCAGACCATAAAGAGCTTTATAAAGTTAAAAATATAAGATTGATGAGTTGAGAAGATAATGTCTGGTGGTTGCTCAACATAAACTTCCTCTTTTAGTTCTCCATTTTGAAAAGCACTTTTGACATCCATCTGATAGATCTTGAACTTCTTGAATGATGCATATGCAAGAAAAATTCTGATGGCTTCATGTCTTGGAACAGGAGCAAAGTTTCGACCATAATCAATGCCTTATTCCTGTGAATATCCTTGGGATACCAGCCTTGATTTGTTCCTCACAATTAATCCTTGTGTAACGCCGTCACATGGCATATAACGGTGTGTCCAGCCCGGGCCCCACGCCATGTGTCACAGACAAGCAGCGAAATTACTTGTGGAAATAAAAATGTATTCGCATTCTAACTCAAAACATTCTAGCGCATCATCTTAAGTTAACATGAACTCAACTCAGAGAATGTCCACTACTATATAAACTCCACATTTATATATTACCACCAGGAATGTATACAACTCACAAACACTGGCCATAAGGCCTTACAGGTTTCTCTTTACACAAATACATTTTCGTACATCGGCACGCAGGCCGGCCACACATGAAATCCAACCACGATTCGCATGACCTTCAAGGGCCTTTAGCAGTAATCCTTCCATTCCGCTCATTCCAATTCAAGTAGCAACACCTGCAATTAGCCATCCAATTCAAACAGAAAACAAAGTAACGGTCAGCATTAGCTGACCACTTATAACGACCCTACCCCTTACCCGGGGCAGTGGTTCCTTCCCTGTATGCATAGCCATCATCATTCCTATCAATCTATCAATCACAATCATATCAAAAATGCCGGTATCCACCAAACGCTTCGTGCACTCAGGGCACCTTATTGGTGTACCGGATATACCAGTTATACACCGCCGATCGAGGCTCTTCACTTGTTGGTTCGGCGGTTCAATCCTTGTCCACCAATCTCGCTATTGGCGACATCCCGTCCATACCACTCAGAGGTACTACCTCGCAGCATACACAAACTACCAGAGCAGATCGACCCACGCCATGTGGTGTGGCAGCCAGGTTTAACGAGGCTCCCCTAGCATTGCCACCCATCGAACCCTCACCTATATCCGATCGACCCACACTATGTGGTGCAGCAAGTAGGGTCCTCCTCACATCCTCCCAAACATTGCCACCCATCAATCCTCACTAATACAGATCGACCCACACCATGTGGTGTAACAAGCCAGGTTCATTCTGCGTTCCCCCATACATGCTACCCATTGATCTCTCAACATAACCCGGAGCTTAACCAAAGCCTCCATACATCCATAACCAACATTCATTCATCCATACACAACCATTCAATAAAAGCATAAACCTTTTACAGCATCAAATCCACAGAGTTTTCTCCGGTTTACCTATGATCATCACCAATCCAGACTACCCGTCCAGATAGGCTTCACACAGGATGCCTATGCCGTACTCCACACTTCCGGCTCTATATGCAAACTCAACAACGGAATCGCTTACGAAATCCACCTCTTGGTGGAGGATCCCATGCACATGCATAAAGAAAGGACTTTGATGTCCAAGAAGGAGATCAGTACCCTCGAAGATCACTTCGGCGCCATGAAGTAGCCGGATGGAAGTCACCTCCTCGGCTTTACCTTCACAAATCCGCTCTTGGATCTTTGCTCCGCACTCTGCAGCACCTCCAGCAACTGGATTCCTTCCTCATTTCCTTTCCTTGCTCTCCCTTTCTCTTTCTCTCTCTCTTGGAATGAGAAGAAGAAGGAGAAGATGAAGAGGATGGCTTTTAAACCCTTTCTCCCGGCCTTACTCCACGTGGAAGGAGGCTGAACCACTGGATCCATGATCAGAGAATCGAACGGCTCAGAATTATCCAGAAAATCCTGAACACGGCCTGACACGCCCTGTGACACGCTCGTATCACAGGCCGTATCACTTAAGCGTCTGTCAACTGACTCAACTTCAGCCAGTACACGGCCGTGCGACATGCCCGTGTCACACCCTACATGCCCGTGTCATGCCTGACACGCCCGTGTGGACCACCCGTGTACTTCACTCAGCACCATCTCAATTTCACCCGAGAGTCACACGGCCCTGGGACTCGCTCGTGATCCAGGCCATGTGCACCTGGACACATCCGTGTCCTCAGGAACACGCATTCCCGACTGACCCGTGCAACTGACATGCCCTGTGACACGCCAGTGTCACCGGTTGTGTTCTCTGCACTCGATGATCGTCGACCAAAATTCGTCGACCACACACCCAATAGCTCAACCCAAGCACGACACGCCCTGGGACACGCCCATGTCCCAGGCCGTGTCACCCATGCCTGAACCCTAATTGATTTGGGGTGTTACAATCCTCCCCTCCTTCAAAGAATTTCGTCCTCGAAATTTGGCTCACCCCAATCAGCCACATAACCACGCAATGTGTAACCGAGCACTCGAATACGCGAGCCGGATTTGAGCCCAGAGGCCATGGCTTGTCTCACCCCAAAGCATCGCACCAACTAAATAATATATACAGCACATACATACATCCCTAGCTTCCATGTGTGCACATACAGCCACAAAATTTATCAAGTGATCGAGAAACAAACACATCATTGAGCGATTGTACAATCGAGCGATCACTTCCATATCACAAGTGTGCACCAACATTTTAACATGTAACATGACATATAATATAGACAACCATCTCATTAGTCCACATTATTCACATCCCCAAAGTGATACAGGTCATGATTCTTACTTCCGCTCAGCCTCCCTATTGAGCTTTGCGGCTCTTGCACTTCCATATTATGCAATCGAGGTTGCGTCCGGGATGCAGATGACTCGGCCACTGCTTTACCCTTTTCTTCATATGACGCACCTATCTTTTTCTCAATCTTTGGTGGACCACTCCAACAATAGTTGGCTAAATGTTCTTGCTTGTCATAGGTAAAACACGTGTGTGGCTCTACACGTCCTTGTCTAGAGGTTGCCCTCAAAAACACAGTCAACCGAGTAGATTTGGCAGGCCTGAATCTCTTCTTATCTAGTCGCCAAAACTCCGACTGTTCCGATTGCGGAACTTTGCATTTGTATTTTTTCATTGCCTGCAACCGTTTCAAATCCTTTTCCAGCGCTCGGGGTGTAATTACAAATGCGTGAAACTCCATACACCATTTCAACTGCTCGTCCGCTCCTTGCTCATCCGCCACAACATCAGCGCGCTCTTGCCTTGCACCGGGCCATACTGGCACCCCGGCAGGCCTTTCCTGCACAGTAGGTTGTTCGTGTAATACCGCAAGCACCGTCTCCATCACCATCCGTATGGTCTCCGCCGAGGGAGGTGTAGGTGTTGCAACTGGTGCTACACTCTCATCGAATTGCTGGGGCTTCGGCTCCCCAGCACCACTCCTCGCCACCTAGTAATGTACAAAACACCAGTACTCATCCATGTCATAACGGGAATTATACATTGACTACACACTCATGCCCCTTACATGCATGAAATACATTCCGAGTGGACATTCGTGAGTTCAATTATGTTCTCCCCTCGCAAAAAATCTCAACCTGGCTCTGATACCACTTTATAATGCCCCCACTCATCACATGGCATATAACGGTGGGTCCGGTCGGGGCCCCACGCCATATGTCACAGACAAGCGGCGGAATTACTTGTGGAAATAAAAATCTATTCGCATCCTAACTCAAAACATTCTAGCGCCGCATCTTAAGTTAACATGAACTCAACTCAGAGAATTTCCACCACTATATAAACTCCACATTTATATATTACTACCAGGAATGTATACAACTCATAAACACTGGCCATAAGGCCTTATATGTTTCTCTTTACACAAATAAATTTTCGTACATCGGCACGCAAGTCGACCACACATGAAATCCAACCACGATTCGCACGACCTTCAAGGGCCTTCAGCAGTAATCCTTCCATTCCGCTCATTTCAATTCAAGCAGCAGCACCTTCAATTAGCCATTCAATCCAAACAGAAAACAAAGTAACGGTCAGCATTAGCTGACCACTTATAATGACCCTACCCCTTACCCATTCAATCCAAACAGAAAACAAAGTAACGGTCAGCATTAGCTGACCACTTATAATGACCCTACCCCTTACCCAGGGCAGTGGTTCCTTCCCTGTATGCATAGCCATCATCATTCCTATCAATCTTTCAATCACAATCATATCACAAATTTCAGTATCCACCAAATGCTTCGTACACTCAGGGCACCTTATTGGTGTACCAGATATACCAGTCATACACCACCGATCGAGGCTCTTCACTTGTTGGTTGGGCGGTTCAATCCTAGTCCACCAATCTCACTATTGGCGACATCCCATCAATACCACTAAGAGGTACTACCTCGCAGCATACACAAACAACCAGAGCAGATCGACCCACACCATGTGGTATGGCAGCCAAGTCTAATGAGGCTCCCCTGGCATTGCCACCCATCGACCCCTCACCTATATCCGATCGACCCACACTATGTGGTGTAGCGAGTAGGGTCCTCCTCACATCCTACCAAACATTGCCACCCATTGATCCTCACTACTACATATCAACCTACACCATGTGGTGTAACATGCTAGGTTCATTCCGCGTTCCCCCAGACATACTACCCATTGATCTCTCAACATAACCAGGAGCTTAACCAAAGCCTCCATACATCCATAACCAACATTCAATCATCCATACACAATCATTCAATCAAAGCATAAACCTTTCACAGCATCAAATCCACGGAGTCTTCTCTGGTTTACCCATGATCATCACCAACCCAGACTACCCGTCCAAATAGGCTTCACACCGCATGCCTATGTCGTACTCCACACTTCCGGCTCTAGTTGTAAACTCAACCACGGAATCGCTTATGAAATCCACCTCTTGGTGGAGGATCCCACGCACATGCATAAAGAAAGGACTTCAATGTCCAAGAAGGAGATCGTTACCCTCGAAGATCACTTTGGCGCCATGAAGTAGCCAGATGGAAGTCACCGCCTCGACTTTGCCTTCACAAATCCGCTCTCGGATCTTCGCTCCGCACTCCGTAGCTCCTCCATCAGTTGAATTCCTTCATCCTTTCCTTCCCTTTCTCTCCCTTTCTCTTTCTCTCTCTCTTGGAATGAGAAGAAGAAGGAGAAGATGAAGAGGAGGGCTTTTATCCCGTTTCTCCCAGCCTTACTCCACGTGGAAGGAGGCTGAACCACTGGATCCATGATTAGAGAATCAAACGGCTCAGAATTATCCAGAAAAGCCAGAACACGGCCTGACACGCCCCGTGACACGCCCGTGTCACAGGCCGTGTCACTTAAGCGGTAGTCAACCGACTCAAAGACAGTACACGATAGTGTGACACGCCCATGTCACACCCTACATGCTCGTGTCATGCCTGATACGCCCGTGTGGACCACCTGTGTACTTCACTCAGCACCATCTCAATTTCACCCGAGAGTCACACGGCCCTGGGACACGCCCATGTCCCAGACCGTGTGCACCTGGGAACACTCGTGTCCTCAGGCACACGCATTCCCGGCTGACCCGTGTAGCTGATACGCCCTGTGACACGCCCGTGTCACAGGCCGTGTTCTCTGCACTCGACGATGATCGACCAAAATTCGTCGACCACACACCCAACAGCTCAAGCCAAGCATGACACGCCCTGGGACACGCCCGTGTCCCAGGCCGTGTCACCCATGCCTGAACCGAAATTGATTTGGGGTGTTACACCTTGTGCATCCAGCTTGTTCTTAAATACCCGTTCAGTTCCAATGACTAGGTAGTCTTTGTGAAAGTGTGAGTTAGATCTGATATACTCTAGAGGGGGGGGGGGGTGAATAGAGTATGGTGCTTGCTAAAAACTTTTACAAAAGTTGTTGTATTCTAATGTGAACAGGGAAGCAAATAATCAAAAGTAAATCTAAACACAGAATAATCACAATCTACAAAAGAAACTAATCACAAGCCACAGCCAGAAACAAAAGAAACACAAGCAACCAAAAGACACAAGGAGCTATAGTGGTTCCCCAACCAATCTGGGTACATTCACTCTTCTACCACCCTAGGTAGGAATCCACTGCAGGATGAGTTGATCAGGTGTCCTAGGCATCAATGAGCTTTTGATAAGGTGCTCAAAAACCAAACCAGATTTTTTGATCAGGTGTCTTGCCACCAATGAGCTTTTGATAAGGTGCTCAAAAACCACACACAAACTTTTGAAGGGAGTTTGAAAAAACCCTTTACAGAGGTGGGGATGAGAGAGTGATGAAAGTATTCTTTTCTCAATCACAGTGAGAAGACTATGTGTATTTAGTGATGTTGTCAAAGCTCCCCCTGAGATCTGTAGTTGTTCAGGAAATGAAGCTTTGCAGTAGGGTGATAAGCCTTCAGAAAATTGATCTCCAGCAAATGATGATTTCAGCAACAACTAAAATGTGAGGTGTTTGGAGTCTTGAATGATGATGGCCTTGAACACTTGAATCAAAAGAGATCTGAAAATTTCAGATGATTGATCTCCTTTAGTGATGTGTTCTTGTATGAATCTTGAGACTGAGAAATGTTGTTATGAGAGTTGTTGCAGTGAAAATTCCTCTTCTTTTCTTTTTCAGAGATCTCTACTGGATTGATATTACAGAAGTTGAAGAATTATCTTTTATTTCTTCTATCTGAATAGAAATTTTCCATTGTCCAAGATAGTCGTTGGCCTGTCATCAATGACTTCCTTAATTGCATTTGTCTTCTGGAGGAAAGTCCAATAAAAACATTCCTTGATGATTCCTTGAAACTTGCTCCAGAGTAAATGAAAACGGCTGTAAGATCTCTGAATTAAATGCTGACAGCAATTCCACAGCTGTACAAATTTGAATCTTGAAAATCGTTGAACTCTTCAGAAAAATGTCGAACTGAGCTCCACTATTGTCGAACTGAGCTCAGAGATTTGGACTAACAGAGAAACAGAGATCGTCGATCTGAGCTCGAAGATCGTCGAATGGAGTTCGACGACTGGATGAAGTTGAGCTCAGAGATCGACGAATGGAGTTCGACGATACGTCGAAGTGATCTCAACGATCGTCGAATGGAGTTCGACGATTCGCCGTACTGAGCTCGATGAAATGACTTAGTCTCCAAACTGAAAAACCTGGTCTTGACGGCAGCTTCCAAACCTAACTACTAACCCTTATACTCAATTCTAATTGACCTTTAGATCTATATAATGAGGTCAAAACAGGTTCCTAAGAGACATAGTGATCCTGACCCAAATTAGTAATACGGTGTTCCAACAATCTCCCCCTATTTGGGTTAGGATTACTATTTACAGATATTGAAAAACATTAACAATATACAAAGCAACAAAATAACAAGACATTGCAGAATCATAGATAATATCTCAGACAGATCATAAAACAGCAAATATTGTCACCTTACAGAATTACTCCTTTTTTTTGCTCTTTATAAGTATAATTTTTCTATTTGGATTAAGAGCTTCCTTCTTAGATCTTATGTCATCAGCTGCACCTAGAGATGTTTGTTGTTTTGGCCTTGGTACTACAGCTTCAGGGTGCAGCTTCATGTAGCTTTCAGAATCAAAGAACTTGCTGGAGGACTATCTTTCAAGTTCCTTTTTCCTTTGATCTGACAAAGTAGTAATACTGGAGGTGTCTTTGCCTTGCTCTCTAGCTTTCTTAATCTGATCCAAAGCAGCTAATTCTTTCATCCTGGCTGTCCAAGAAGTTGGATTGTTTTCTGGATCTTCATATGGCACTGGAGGCTCATATCTATTTGAAGAAATGTCTTGAGGAGCTCTGGAAGGAACTAAATCTTTCAACTTATAAGGAAAAGGACCCGAAGTTGTGTCAGATGGACCTTGTCCTTCCCTTGAGTATGAATTCTGTCTGGAATAACCTTTTGAATAGACTTAAAGTTCTCTTTGCTTTCCTCTGTAGTTTCCTCTTCTTGATTGATAGCCTCTAGATTGGCTTCCCCTATATTGAGATCTTCCTTGAGGCTGATTGGTGGTTTGACTTCTGGCAGAGGGATGAGATGTAGAGCTACCACTTGCACCTGCACCAGGTGAAGGAGGAGGAGGAGGAAGATGATGGAACTGAGAGGAACCTTTGTCATACTTTCTCTTTTTCTTCATAGCCTTTAATTGATTCTTGGAGTATTGCATCCAATGTTCTGTTATAGGGCAGTCATGCAGAATATAGTAGGGAATGTCATTTGTATCTTTTACTTTTGCTGGTGGAACTCTTTTCATAGCTTTGGTTCTTGCTTTTCTTTTTCTTACAATAGTGGCTGAGGAGTCATATGAATCAGTCCTGAACTGGTCACTTTCTGATCTTTGATCATCATAAAGTGCATCAATCCTCTTAAGATAGTCTATCTGTTATTGGGTTTGAGCAGAGGTAACTGTAGTGACATCAGTTGTAGCAGCAGCAGATTCAGAGATAACAGTTTTAGATACAAGAACATCAGCAGGGGCAACATTAGCAGTGACAGCAGGCTCAAAATCATATGCCTCTGTCATATGTATATCCTTAGAGACTAAATCATCAGCAGTATCAGAACTATCAGACACAACAAAAGTAGCAGAACCATCAATAACAGCAGTATGGGCAGCAGCATAAACTGAATTTACAAAGGAATGTATAATACTGGTGTCACAGCTCGAAATGGGCACAATGGCCTTGGAGAGGTCTTCAGATGGCTGGACTGCAGTATGCTCTAGAAGACAGCTGAAATATATTGAATCAAAATCTGATAATAAAGATCTGAGATCCATTGAGAAAACAACAACTTGTGGTGTTGAGGCTGGAGCTTGAGTTGAAGTAACAACAACTTGAACTGAGGAAATGGTAGAAGCAGGCAATCTTTCCACTTCATAAGGCATCTCCCCCTACCTAGATTCAGTCAGGACTGGATCAAGGCACCCAGAGGAAGGGATTGCCTGAGGAATGAGAGAAGATAGCCTGGCAGACAAGTCTGCAACTGACTTTAGGAGTGGAGCCAATGAGGTCTCCAACAGAAGTGATAGCCTGGGAGCTATCAGCTCATAAAGTCTGTTTGCTAAGGCTGGAAGATCTACATGCTCAATAGGGACTTGAGCAGAGGTAGAGACTATAGGTGGAACATCTGGAGATGTGGGTGGAGAACTGGTGGATGGTGGAAATGAAGGTTGAGATATGGGGAGTGTTGAAATGGAAGATAGTGGAATGGAAATAGAAGGTGTGAAGGAGGGTTGAGCAATGATGTCTTGGAGTAACTGTTGGTAAGATGTGGATGAAAAGGGTAGATCAGGAGGGGATGAAGGTGAATCATCCATAAAGGAATCATCTATCAGATTGAAGGATGGAATGTGAGATGATGTGTCAAGATCTGGTTGAGGGTATTGATGTAAAGGATGGAATATTTCTTCTATTTGAGGTGGAGTTGGTGAAACTGAAGTTGGATATGGAGTTGAAATTATGATGGTGGATGAAATTTGAATGGTGGAGGTGACTGGTGGAGATGAAATAAGAGGTGGAGGAGGAGGAGAAGCAGCAGGCAAGTCTTCTGCAGGGGCAGAGACTTGAGGGGAAGAGACTGTAACATTCCTTGTGCCTGAAGTTGCAGCTGCAGAGGGCCTGCTGGGCTTCACAATTTGTCTGTCCCACTTGAGAAACAGGGCACAGGAGAGCCTCTTGGAGGCATTGATGTGCATCCCATTTGATACTAGCAGAGCAGGGCATCTGTTTTGAAGAAACAGCCCTAGTATCCTTCCAAAGTTAACAAAATTCTTATTTATCTTCTTCTTAATCAGATCAAAGAAAATCTCTCCCCAGTTTAATTGTTTCTTATCTACAATATCACCCAGCAAACATAGTTGATACCTGGAGATGGTATCATGGGCTGAATGTTTGGCCAAAAGCACTTTTCCCACAACATCAGCTAAAAATTTGTATTCCACAGATAGACTTTTCTTCAGAATCTTGCTAGGGTTTGCATCTGAGTGACCCATTCTTTGAAGTACATCAGAAAATTCTTCTCCAGAAAGTTCAATAGAGTCTTCTCCAGAATTTAATACAAAAATTTCTGTCAGGGCAGCAGGTGTAAGAGGTACCAGAGTTCCTGACACTGTACCAATAACCGTATTCTGGTCCTAGTTGTGGGCAGTATAGACCCACTCCTTGATTTCATCAGCAGCCAATTTTATTCTGGTAGACATTATAGTGACTAGCTTTTGCTCCTTGAAAAGTTCTAGAATGTCTCTGAAAATCTGATCACTGTTGTTGAATGAATCCATATCAATATCGAATCCTGCATCAAATTTCATGGCGGCCAGAATGACGACGGAGATGGCCATTGCTTCCTGCAAAACTCAACAAACAAACGACCAAGTGTAGAGATGTTTGGAGGGAAAAGAAAATTTGCAGAGAGAATGAACGCGCAAATAGAGAACGACGACCGAAAAAAAAGTTTTATATTAGGGTTCGACGCAGAAAAGGAAAGATCGTTGAACTAAGTTCGACGATCGGGACTTCTAAAGGAATCTGAAAGGTCTTCAATATCGTCGATCTCCGTTCGACGATATTGGAGAGCGTCGAGCTCCGTTCGACAATAGTTCAGAAAACAAAATCGTCGAGCTTCGTTCGACGATCGCTGACCTGGAGAGATAGTTGAACACTATCTAAGATGCGCTGAGCTCTTGTCGACGATTTCGGAAAGCGTCGATCTCCGTTCGACGATCTGGGGGAAAATCGTCGAGCGCAGTTCAGAGACCAGAAACACTATACACTAGAAAAATGAAGATGTTTGCCTAGTCTTGGTCAATTTTTAGAGTTTCAAAATCTTGGAACTTATTTTAGACTTCCTCCATCTAACATTCCAAACTGATTTAGGAAGAAGGTGTGTTTCTTTTCATCCAAGGGTTTGGTGAAAATATCTCCCCTTTGCAAATCAGTTGGGATATATTGAAGTTCAATTTTATTTTTCTCAACATTATCTCTTAAAAAGTGATGCCTAATTTCTATGTGTTTTGTCCTACTATGGAGGACTGGATTTTGAGCTATAGAAATAGCACTGGTATTATCACAAAAGATTTTAGACTTCTCTAAGTTGTAGCCATAGTCTAGGAGTTGGTTTTGAATCCACAAGATTTGTGAACAACAACTACCTGCAGCCATATATTCAGCTTCAGCAGTTGAAGTTGACACAAATGTTTGTTTCTTGCAAAACCAAGAGACAAGTCTGTCACCAAGAAACTGACAAGTTCCACTTGTGCTTTTCCTGTCAATTCTGCATTCAGCATAATCAGCATCAGAAAATCCAGTTAAGTCAAATGCTGAATCTTTTGGATACCAGAGACCTAGATTTGGACAAATTTTTACATACCTGAGAATCCTTTTTACTAAGGTTAGGTGTGACTCTCTAGGGCTCAATTGGAATCTAACACATATGCATGTAGCAAACATTATGTCAGGTCTACTAGCTATAAGGTACAATAAGGAGCCAATCATTGCTCTATATGTTGTCTGATCAACAGGTTTCCCATGTTCATCAGCATCCAATACAGCAGTAGTAGGCATAGGTGTTTTCATACAAGATGCTTCAGATATACCAAATTTCTTGACCAATTCCTTTGCATACTTGGTTTGAGAAATAAATATGCCGTCAGCATGTTGTTTGATTTGCAATCCTAAGAAGAAGGATAGCTCACCCATGCTACTCATTTCAAATTTAGAGTGCATTAGATTGGAAAACCTTCTGCACAAATTTGAATCAGTAGAACCAAAGAAAATATCATCTACATAGATTTGTACTAGTAGGGTATGGGACTTATGGGTTCTAATAAAAACAGTTTGGTCTACTCTACCCCTTATAAACTCATTTTTCAAGAGAAAGCATGCTAGGGTCTCATACCATGCTCTAGGAGCTTGCTTGAGACCATATAATGCTTTATTCAATTTAAAAACATAATCAGGATGGGTTGGAGAGATGAAACCCGGAGGTTGTCTGACATAGACTTCTTCTTTGATGTCCCCATTGAGAAAAGCACTCTTTATATCCATCTGGTATACTTTGAAACCCTTGTGTGCTGCATATGCTAAGAAGATTCTAATAGCCTCCAACCTTGCAACTCGTGCAAAGGTCTGGTCATAATCTATGCCTTCTTCTTGAGAGTACCCTTGAGCAACTAGCTTTGCCTTGTTCCTTACAATGACTCCTTGATCATCCAATTTGTTTCTGAACACCCACTTTGTTCCAACAATGGAGTGATCGTTATGCCTTGGTACTAGTTCCCAAACTTTGTTCCTTTCAAATTGATGCAGCTCTTCTTGCATTGCAATGATCCAGTGTGGATCTTGCTCAGCATATTGAATGGATTGAGGTTCAATTTGAGAAAGGAAGCAAGTGTTTATCAGGTTTTGGTTAACCTGATCTCTGGTTTGCACACCAGCAGAGATGTCTCCAATCACTTGGGAGATTGGATGATCTCTTGATGTTACTAAATCAACAGGGGATTTTGATTGTTCACCAACCTGTGTTGTTGTTTCCTCTTGTGGTACACCAACTGGCTCTTCAAGAAGTTTCTCTTCATGATGTTGAATGTCTTCTTCATCTTCACTACTTTCATCCTTTTGAGTAATTTGTATTTTGTCCAAGTCTTCAACTAGAGAGTGTAACTGCAAAGGTTCTATGGTAGAAGTGTTCTTCTCCTTGAAAGACATGTTAGATTCATCAAAAGATATGTGAACAGATTCTTCAATTTTAAGAGTTGATTAATTATATACCCAATAAGCCTTACTGATCATGGAGTATCCTAGAAACACTCCTTCATCAGCTTTAGCTTGAAATTTTGCTAAGTACTTCTTGTCATTATTGTGTATGTAACAGATACAACCAAAACTTCTAAAATAATCTACTTTAGGTTTCTTCCCTTTGAGTAATTCATAGGGAGTCTTGCCCTTTAGTTTATGTATTAAACTTCTATTCAGCACATAGTTGGAGGTGTTCACTGCCTCTGCCCAAAAAGATAGAGGAAGGTGAGCATCTGACAACAATGTAGTGGAAGATTCAATAAGGGTTCTATTTTTCCTTTCAGCTACCCCATTTTGTTGAGGAGTTCTAGGAGCTGAGAAAGTGTGTTTGATCCCTTCACTCTGACAGAACTCTTGCATAAGAAGAGAATCAAACTCTATCTCATGATCACTTCTGATCAGGGCAATGTGAGTATTGAACTCATTCTGTATGCATTTGAGAAACTCTGTCAAACAGTTAAAGTTATCTGACTTCTTCCTCAGAAAGAACACTCATGTGAATCTAGAGAAGTTATCTACAACTACTAAGGTGTAAGATTTCCCTCCTAAGCTTTGTACTGTAATGGGTCCAAAGAGATCCATGTGTAACAGATACAAAATCCTAGGTGAATCACTCTAATTAAGTGACTTGAAACTATTTTTGGTTTGCTTGCCTAATTGACAAGCCCTGCAGAGTCCTTCCTTCTTGTAGGGGCCAGAAGGTAGTCCTCTGACAAGGTTATCCTTAGATAGCCTAGCAATGGTTCTAAGGTTTATATGCCCTAGTCTCTTATGCCATAAAACATTAGGTCTACTAATAGAGTTAGACAGGCAAATATCTACATCTGTTGAAAGAAAGTCTACTAAGTAGATGTTACCTTTCCTTTTACCTGTCAACACAATTGTGTTGTCCTCTGACTTGATCTTGCATAAGGCTTTGCTGAAAGTCACCTTGTAGCCCTCATCACATAGCTGACTGATACTGATCAAATTGTGGTTCAGTCCTTCCACATAGGCTACCTTATTGAATGTGAATGTGCCAATCTGGACTGCATCATATCCTTTAGCTTAGCTTTAAAGGATGTGAGGTTGTCCCTATTTCCTATCATGTGCTTTGAGCACCCACTATCCAAATACCATTGCTGGTTTGATTTTGGATAGGTCTTCACCTGCACATAAAATAATTCACTTGTTTTTGACCCAGTTTACCTTGGGCCTAGGTTGATAACATTTAAATTCAGAAATAAATGACATCCCTTGTTGACTCTTATAACCTTCAGGATGAAATCTCCTTAGAGGTATTATCCATTCAGTATAAGGGTTAAATCTTTGGGATGAAGGACCCCTAGGATTGGATTTTGATTTACCCTTGAAAGAATTTTCAAAGCTCTGATCTCTGTTCGACGATCATTGAGCTGCGTTCGACGATCTTGGGTCAGATCGTCGAGCTCCGTTCAACGGTCGACTGTTGTAGAGTTCAGGAATTAGAGATCGTCGACCTAAGTTCGACGATTTTGCCTGAGATCGTCGATCTGCGTTCGGCGATCGTCTACCTCCGTTCGATGATTTCTGTTGAACCTTGGTTTTCTTGGGTAAGTCAGAATTTTTCCTAGCTACCTCTACAACTCCCTTCCCTTTATCAGAAATAAACTTGATTGGGGTTGTTAGAACTATAGGTTGGCTGGATGAAGCACCCAAGCCCAGTGTACTGTTGAATCTAGAGTTCACTGTGCGTGTGATGTCCATTAGCTTGATGCTTCTCCCATTAAGGGATTCTTCAAGCTTTTTGGCCTCTGATAGCTCACTTTTCAGTAAAGCTATCTGCTCCCTCCAGCACTCCAAGTACTCAGAGAGTTTGAGGTTTTCTGATTTTAAGGAACTGTGTTCAGATAATTGATTTCTGAGGGAGATAATCTCCTTCTCAGATTTTAATAAATCTAAACATAGTGCTTTAAACTCAGACTTAAAGTCCTCAGAATTGAAATCAAATGAGTCTATTACCTGGTCTTCTTCAGGTTGAGTCTCTGATTCAGATTCAGACTCTTCTGCATCAGAATTGTGTTGTGAGGCATTGATAGCCATCATGCAAAATTCCTTCTTTTCAGCATCATCCTCATCATCACTTGAGCTGGATGAAGCTTCTGATTCCTCTTCAGTCTCACTCCAAGATTCAGCAACAAATCCCTTCCTTGTGTGTTTGTTCTTGCTTGAGGAGGGTTTGCCGTTATTCTTCTTCTGAAGTCCTTATCTTTTCTTCTTTCTCTCTTGTCATTTCTGTCCTTGTTTTTATTCTCTGGACAGTTAGGCACAATGTGGCCTGGTTTCCTGCAACCAAAGCAAATAATTTCTTTATTATTTGACTTATCATACCTTGGCTTGTCATGCTCTTTGTATGATCTCTTCCTGAAGTCCTTTCTGGCCATCTTGTAAAATCTTTTGGCCAGTAGACTAAGCAGCTCATCATTGCCTGTGACTTTGTCTTCAGGCTGATCTTCAGTGGATTTGAAAGCTATTGTCTTTTCCTTTCTTGTGGCTGGTGAGGCAGCTTTCTGCTCTTCTTCTCTGTTCTTAATGAGCAGCTCGTAAGACTTGAGCTTGCCCAAGAGAGCTTCTGTTGTGATTTCATTGAGACATCTGGCATCCTTGATTGGCCAGATTCTTGAGTCCCAAGTGCTTGGGAAGCACATTATGATTTTATCATTTAGCTCAGTCAATGATATCTCCTTATCCAAAGTTTTCAGCTCATTGACTATAAGACTGAGTCTATTGTACATATCTCCTACTGACTCAGCTTCTCCTTTCTTGAAGTTCTCATATTGGGTTATGAGGTGAGATCTTCTGTCCTTTCTTTTATCAACAGATCCTGAGACTATTTCAGATAGCTTGTCCCAGATCTCCTTTGCTGAGTTGAATTCAGCTACCTTTTGGAAAATGTCATCAGACATAGTCTGGGCTAAGATATTCATAGGCTTTGCATCTGCAACTTTCCATTTCTCTATGTCAGCATCTGTTCCTGATGGAGGTGGAACAGCACTTGTACTTGTGTTCTCTGGAGGTCTTGGACACACTGTCAAAACAGAATTAAAGATGTCCTCATCAATAGAATTCATGCAGAGTCTAATCCTTACCTTCCAAAGTGCAAACTTGGATAGATTGCACACTAGAGGTCTGGTGCTGGTATAATCTTTGTTTTGGGCCATGATTTGTGAAGGAATGATTTTAATAACAAAATCTACAACAAGCAGATCTAACTAGGGATCTTTGGGTTCAGGTGTTAGCCTGTGCAACCACTGAGATGTGGTATTTTTAACCAACCTGGCTCTGATACCAATTGAAAGTATGAGTTAGATCTGATATACTCTAGAGGGGGGGGGGGGGTGAATAGAGTATGGTGCTTGCTAAAAACTTTTACAAAAGTTGTTGTATTCTAATGTGAACAGGGAAACAAATAATCAAAAGTAAATCTAAACACAGAATAATCACAATCTACAAAAGAAACTAATCACAAACCACAGCCAGAAACAAAAGAAACACAAGCAACTAGAAGACACAAGGAGCTATAGTGGTTCCCCAACCAATCTGGGTACATCCACTCTTCTACCACCCTAGGTAGGAATCCACTGCAGGATGAGTTGATCAGGTGTCCTGGGCACCAATGAGCTTTTGATAAGGTGCTCAAAAACCAAACCAGATTTTTTGATCAGGTGTCTTGCCACCAATAAGCTTTTGATAAGGTGCTCAAAAACCACACACAAACTTTTGAAGGGAGTTTGAAAAAACCCTTTATAGAGGCGGGGATGAGAGAGTGATGAAAGTCTTCTTTTCTCAATCATAGTGAGAAGACTATGTGGATTTAGTGATGTTATCAAAGCTCCCCCTGAGATCTGTAGTTGTTCAGGAAATGAAGCTTTGCAGTAGGGTGATAGGCCTTCAGAAAATTGATCTGCAGCAAATGATGATTTCAGCAACAACTGAAATGTGAGGTGTCTGTAGTCTTGAATGATGATGGCCTTGAACACTTGAATCAAAAGAGATCTGAAAATTTCAGATGATTGATCTCCTTTGGTGATGTGTTCTTGTATGAATCTTGAGACTGATAAATTTCTGCAGCTCTTTTTCTTTCTCTTGTGTGATTGTTGTTGTGAGAGTTGTTGCAGAGAAAATTCCTCTTCTTTTCTTTTTCAGAGTTCTCTACTGGATTGATATTACAGAAGTTGAAGAATTATCTTTTATTTCTTCTGTCTGAATAGAAATTATCCATTGTCCAAGATAGTCGTGGGCCTGTCATCAATGACTTCCTTAATTGCATTTGTCTTCTGGAGGAAAGTCCAATAAAAACATTCCTTGATAATTCCTTGAAACTTGCTCCAGAATAAATGAAAACGGCTGTAAGATCTCTGAATTAAATGCTGACAGTAATTCCACAGCTGTCCAAATTTGAATCTTGAAAATCATTGAACTCTTCAGAAAAACGTCGAACTGAGCTCCACTATCGTTGAACTGAGCTTAGAGATTTGGACTAAGACAGAAACAGAGATCGTCGATCTGAGCTCGAAGATCGTCGAATGGAGTTCGACGACTTGATGAAGTTGAGATCAGAGATCGTCGAATGGAGTTCTACGATCCGTCGAAGTGAGCTCAACGATCGTCGAATGGAGTTCGACGATTCGTCGTACTGAGCTCGACGAAATGACTTAGTCTCCAAACTGAAAAACCTGGTCTTGAGGGCAGCTTCCAAACCTAACTACTAACCCTTAGACTCAATTCTAATTGACCTTTAGATCTATACAATGAGGTCAAAATAGGTTCCTAAGAGACATAGTGATCCTGACCCAAATTAGTAATAGGGTGTTCCAACACTTTGGGTCTTCGAACTAAATCTGAAACTCTACACCTCTCAAATTGATGGAGTTTTTCTTGCATTGCAATAATCCAGTGGGGATCTTGCTCTACATCTTTTACGGATTGAGACTCAATTTGAGAAATGAAGCAAGCATGCATCAGATCTTGGTTGAGTTGATGCCTTGTTTGTACACCAGCTGATAAATCTCCAATCACTTGAGATATGGGATGATCTCTAAGCGTGACAACATAAACAGGTGGAATTTGTTCATCAACAGCTTGTGGAATTAATTCCTCTTGTGGAATTATAATTGATGTTGTGGGTTCAACTGCTTTAATAATTTCGTCTTCACTGTCTTCATAAATCTGTGGAGAAGGATGCAATGTAACATCTTGGGTAAGGTTTAAATCATCCAGATTCTCACACAGATAGGGTACCTGTAGTGAGTCTATGGTGGAAGAAACTTTCTTCTTGTAAAACATGTTAGCTTCATCAAAGGATATATGTACAGATTCTTCCATTTTTAATGTTGATTTATTATATACCTTATAAGCCTTGCTGACTTGGTAATATCCATGGAAAATCCCTCTGCAGCCTTGACTTCAAATTTTCGTAAGTGTTTCTTGTTATTATTATGAATATAGCACTTACATCCAAAGACTTTAAAATAATCTACTTTAGGTTTCTTCCATTTAAGTAATTTATAAGAAGTCTCACCCTTAAGTTTATGTATTAACTTCTGTTTAGAATATAATTTATTGTACTTATAGCCTCCGCCCAAAAGGATGTGGGCAAATAAGCATCTGCAAGTAATGTCCCAGCAGATGCAATAAGGGTTCTATTTTTTCCTTTCAGCTACCCCATTTTGTTGAGGATTTCTAGGAGCAAAAAAATAATGCCTGATACCTTCCTTCTCACAGAATTCTTGCATGAGAAGAGATTCAAACTCGGTGCCATGATCACTTCTGATCAATGCAACCTGAGTATAGTACTCAATCTTTATGCTCTTAAGAAATTCTTTAAGAACTTTAAAGTTATCTGACATGTTTCTCAGAAAGAACACCCAAGTGATTCTAGAGAATTGATCAATAATAAGTAGAGTGTATGACTTTCCACCCAAACTTCGTACATCTATAGGGCCAAAAGGTCCATATGTAGCAAGTACAAAGTCCTTGCTTAATCACTTTTATTAATGGATTTGAAACTATTTTTAGTTTGTTTGCTTAATAGACAAGCCTGCAAAGTCCTTCCTTCTTTTACGAACCAGAAAGCAGTCTTCTAACAAGGTTGTCCCTAGATAATTTAGCAATATTCCTATGGTTTACATGACCTACTCTCTTATGCAATAAATCATTAGTTGAACTAATTTGATTAAATAAACAAATTTCTGAATTAGCAGATTTGAAATTAAGAACATATATATTTCCTAGTCTAATTCTAATTAAAACAGTTTTGTTTTTATCAGAAGTAATGATGAAAGATAATTGATTGAATGATACATGATAACCTTCATCACATAATTGGCATGTGGATATTAGGTTATGCTTGAGGCACTTACATAGGCTACCTTCTTGAAGGTAACTGCTACAACTTTGACGTTTCCATATCCTTCTATCTGTCCACAGTTGGAGTCTCCAAATATCACTTTTGGTCCAAGCTTTGCTTTGAAATAAGTCAGGTTGTCTTTGCTTCCTGTCATGTGTTTTGAATAGCCACTATCTAAGTACCACTGTTCTTCTGTGGTAGGATAGTTCTTCACCTGCATAAAAAATAAATTAGGTGTTCTTGACCCAGGTAACCTTGGGTCCTTGATTTCTTTCCAATTTATAACTAAAAATGTAAGAAACTTTAGGTTGGTCCTTAAAACCTAGTGGATGATATATCCTAGGAGGAATAATCCACTGAGTAAAATGGTTTATGAAGGTTTTAGTTTGGTTAAAATTTTGAATTGCATTAAAGTTTCTGTTATAAGAAATTGTGTTCGACGAATTTTAATAAGTTCGTCGATCTGCGTTCGACGAATAGGGATGAGTTCCTCGAACTCCATTCACAGAATGAAAGTATTCATTCTCTACTCCCCACGTTCATCGATCGTGGTTCGATGAACCATATTGAGTTCGTCGAGCACAGTTAGATGAATAGTTATATTGAAAATCTGCGTTCATAGTTCGTCGATCTGAGTTTGACGGACCATTTCATTTCGTCGAGCTTGGTTTGACAAAATATGTTGAACATAATTTTTATTAAAATTTTTCTTTTTCTTTTGTGAATCTATAATTTTCTTGTGTTGATTCTATTTTGATACTTTAGTAGATGTATCTATATCATCTACTTTTTCTTTTCCTTTGGAAGAAATAAATTGTATAGGAGTAGTTAAAGTATTTTTCTATAATAGAGGAGGCTGAGTGGATGAAGCACCCAAGCCCAGATTGCCATTAAGCCTGACATTCACTATGAATGTGATATCCATCAATTTGATACTTCTCCAATTAAGGGATTCTTCAAATTGCTTAGCATTTTTTAATTTTCTTCTAAAGATAGTGTATGTTCATTAGCAATTTTTTAATCTTCTTTAAGTTTTGAGTTTTCAGAAAATAAGTTATCAAATTCAATTAGCTTCTATCTGAGGAGTTTGATTTCCTTCTGAGAATTAATCAAATCTTTATATAATATTTTGAAATCAGTTTTAAAATATTCAGAATTAAAATCAATGGTTGAGATTACCTGATCTTCTTCTGAAACAGATTCATCTTTTGAGTTGTCAGCCTCTGAATTAGCTGGTTCAGAGTTGCTGCAAGATGCATTGATTGCCATCAAGCAGATCTCTCTGGCCTTGGACTTTTCTTCATCCTCACTAGAGCTGGATGAAGATTCTGACTCAGATTCAATCCAAGTCTCAGCAATAAATCCTCTATCCTTCTTTTTATATTTGCTGGAGGAGGGCTTGCTGGAATTTTTCTTGGAGTCTTTCTCCTTTCTTTTGTCTTTCTTCTGAGTTTCTGGACATTCTGTAATATTTGTCCAGGTATCCTGCATCCATTGCAAACTATTTCTTTTGTAGGGGTTTTATCATACCTTGTCTTTCATCTTTTCTAGAACATCTTCTCCTGAAATCCTTCCTTGTCATCTTGTAGAGTCTCTTAGCCAAGAGACTCAATAGATCTTCGTTATTTGGAGTGGCTTTTGCTTCTACACATACTTTGAAAGCAATGCTTTGCTCTTTCCATGCTGAAGAGGAAGTCCTTTTCTCACCTTCACTGGTCTTGATGAGCTGCTCATAAGACTTGAGCTTGCCCAACAAGGTTTCAGTAGATATCTCATTTAGGCTTCTGGCTTACTTGATTGGTCAGATCCTAGAGTCCCATGTGCTAGGGAAAGACATAAGGATCTTGTCATTTAACTCTGTTAATGAGATGTACATGTCTAGAGATTTAACCTCATTAATTATGAGGCTGAGTCTATTATACATATCTACAATTGACTCTAACTCTTCCTTCTTGAAATTCTCATACTGAGAGATCAAGTGTCATCTCCTATCTTTCCATTCATAAGCAGATCCTGCTATCATATCATTTAGGGAGTCCCAAATGGCCATTGTTGAAGTACATTCAACAACCTTCTGGAATATGTTATCAGACATGGTTTGGGCCAGAATATTCATTGCTTTAGCATCAACAATGTTGGCCTTCTTCTGTACTTCAGTCCACTCAGGTGGTGGCACTGCACTGGTATTAGTAGTTTCTACTGGTAGTGGGGGACCTGTCAAAATGGAATTATATATGTCTTCATTAATGGAATTCATATAAAGCCTAATCCTTGTCTTCCAAAGTGCAAACTTATTAAGATTGCACACTAGAGTTCTGAGGCTTGAATACTCCTTATTTTGTGCCATGATATAAAGGACAACTAGTGTAGATAAGATCAATCACAGATCTTTTGGTTCAGGTGTTAGCCTGTACAACCAAGTAACTTGCCACTTTGATACCAATTAAAAGTGAGGGATAGATCTAACTAACTCTAGAGGCGGGGGGGGGGGGGGGGGGGGTGAATAGAGTATTTTGAAAACTTTATTTTATTTTTACAGCGGATTAAAATAGGTGATACATATGTATAAATATAAAGAGTGATATCACAACACAAAAAATAAACAAGTAAAAGCACAACCAAATGACACAACAAATTTATAGTGGTTCACCAATAAAACTGGGTGATCCACTCTTCTACCACCCTGATAGGAATCCACTATAGGTTTTTGATCAGGTGCCCTGCCACCACAGGTTTTTGATCAGGTGCCCTGTCACCACAGGTTTTTGATCAGGTGCCCTGTCACCACAAGATTTATTTTCTAAGGGAGATATAACAACCCTTTGAGCTTTTGATCAGCTGCCCAAAAACCAAACCAAGTCTTTTGATCAGGTGACTTGAGAATTAAAAGGTTTAACTTTTGAAGGGAGTTATAACCCTGTACATAATGAAAGAAAATAAAAATGATGTTATCTTCTCTGTCTCAAATCTCTAAGAAGACTAGTGGATTTGTTGATGTTGTCAAAGCTCCCCCTGAGTTGTATAAATCTGATTAGGAGAAGATGCTTTGCTTCAGTGTGTAGTCCTTCTTTGATAACTTCTTCTTCCAGTAAATGCTTCTGATAGATTGAACTTTTGGTCTCAGATTGAAGATGTGTTGCTGGAAAAAAATCATGAAACTGAAGATGATGAATAAGATGTTTCTGTCTGTCTCTTTTTGTTACTATTGCAGAAACCTTTTGAGCCTCAGTATCTTAATCAAGAGAAGAATTCAAATATTTGAATTCATTAATCCTGAAACGGCTGGAGAATTCCCAAGAAGGTAACTGCCTTGGAAATTGGTTAGATTTGAATTAAGAACTATGTGATTAAATCCATATTTAATGCTGCCTCTAAATGGCTATATTCATAAGAATATTGGGCATTAAACATCAGAGTTATGGCTGCCTGCAATTAAGCCATTAAATATTCTACCTTCAGAATATCTTGTAATTGAGACTGAAAATATTTTGCTAACTGCCTAAGACACTTTCTGGAAATAGTCGAACAACGCCTTCATTTCGTCGACCTGAGCCTGGAGTTCGTCGAACTGATGATGGCTTTCGTCGAGCTGAGATTCTAAGAAAAGATCGTAGTTCGTCAACCGGAGCTCAGCTTTCGTCGAGCTGACTTCTAATATGAGATCACAATTTGTCGATCTCTACTAGACTTTCATCCAGCTCAACTCGGAGAAGGAATTCTGAGTTCGTCAATTTGAGATCGGCAATCGTCGAGCTGAGTTCAGCAATCGTCGAGCTGAGTTCAGCAATCATCGAATGCCTTTTCTGCATTCTTTAAACTGCCTTGTTGTCACAACCCGCATTTTCTCCGAATTTAAGAAGTATCAGAGTATGAGAAAACACGCGTCGTGATGCCACGTCGAGCAGGGGGATAACTGTAGACGCTCAGGCGAACACTAACTAACTAGACTATGAGAATTCATAAGTTTAATGATTAGAAAATCAGTGACATTTTAAAGGCCGTATCCCTCGGCTCAGTGGATCACCTAGTCCAAAGTTTAAAAACTATACTTATACGCAGCGGAAAAATTCTTTATTTATATTTGACATCCTATGAGAGTGCATAAGTGTCCTCCGAGGTCCACTTATACTACGCAAGACTCTAGTTTTATTTTATATTATAAGTAGGAAAACGATCTTTTTATGTTACTTGGAAAGTAGTGTGTGAGTTTTATAAACATGTTGATCATGAGATATACTTATTATAGTGCTTTTAGGTTTAAATGTAACTAGTAACCTAACATAAATCTTCCCATGAGCAAGTAGACTATCTCCAGAAAGGTAGCAGTAAAAGAAACATATCTAGTATCACAAGTAAAAACCACCAGCGTACGTCAACAACCTAACACGAACCACTGTTGAGCATGTATGTCTGTAAGAAAAACAGAAAACTACCTCACAAGACCAAAAAATTGATCTATATAGTACAAGAGATCACCAGCAACAGCACAGCAAAACTAGCCGCCTACTCGACTACTAATCAGAACTTGAGGCATTCAGAGAAGGAAAGAATACCTCAGCAAGTAAAACAAGAAAATCTGAATAAGAGCATTATATCAAAATGGAACCAAGGAGAGTAAGTAAACATGACAGTAAAAACAAAGGCTGTCCAAAGTAGGCCAAAGTACACCAAGCACAAGGAAAACAACAACAGGCCCTGCTCAATTCCTGTAGAGGCTACAAGGCAAAAGAAAAGAGAACTTGCCACAATATGCTGCATTCTACAAGAAAGAAACACCTAACAATCCTAATTTGTGAGTTAATGGTAGTAGTAAACAACATGGACCTGAGTTGGTGACCAAAAACAGTCACCCAAACAAAACTGTTCCGACTAAAAATTCATTGTATCAGCACAAGGCCACCACATACCCAGCCCGTACCTGGGATTAAAAGGTGGCGGCCACGGAAATACCCAGCCCGTACCTGGGATTAAAAGGTGGCGGCCACGGCTCGCACACAAAACCATCCCACTTCTGTAGAGTGTCAAAACACCACTACCTGCCATAACCCATGATTCGGCCTTCAACAAAATAAAGGAAGAAACGAATGGCCGACAAGACATCCCCACCTAGGAGGTAATAACTCGGGAAGAAAAGAAAATGAAAGAAAAGATCGGTTAAGGCAAAAAAAATAAACGTCGAACTCAGATCACAGGAAATCGTCGATCTCAAGCCACTGGAAATCGTCGATCTCAAACCACAGGACATCGTCGATCTCAAGCCACAGGAAATCGTCGAACACAGTTCGACGATTTTTTTTTTGTCGAACTGAGTTCGACGACTTTCGTCGAACTCAGTTCGACGACTTTCGTCGAACTCAGTTCGACGACTTTCGTCGAACTCAGTTCGACGGAGGCAATCGTCGAACTCAGTTCGGAGGAAATCGTCGAACTCAGTTTGACAATTTTCGTCAAACACAGGACACAGGAAATCGTCGAACTCAGTCCGACGATCCTCGTCGAACTCAGTTCGAGGATTCTCATCGAACTCAGGCAACCGGAGATCGTCGATCTCAGTTCGACGATTTCCGTCAAACTCAGATCGACGATTTCATCATACCCTCCACAACTCTCCAGACCACTACTACAAGCCCAGAATCACTCTAATCCTCAAGACTATGGAAAGGAAAAGAATTTCTGCTACTGCTGCCACAACTGCCTAGACAAATTTACACCCAAACCGAGCCTACCCATGAAATACTCAGCATTATAACACTACAGCAAACTGACCGAAGGCTTAAAAATTTGCAGCAAAAGAGAAATCTCGCAAGACTAAGTAGCATTCCCAGGTTCTAAGAACAGGAACTTAAACTATCTCGAACAGGAAGCAAAAATCTGATATCTGGACAAGAAGGTAAAAATTTTGTAGACTAAAACAAGGAGGTTTCAGGCTTAAAAAAAACTAGACATTGATTAAATCTGGAAGGGTTAAGTCTACAGCAACAGGAAACTAGGTGAATAAATTCTACTTGGCAAGGGCAAGAAGTACCACTTGCCTCAATTTCCAACAATTTATCTTGCACGGCCCCTCCTCTCTCTCTCAGCTCCAGCCGCAACAGCACCTAAACCAGGATTCTAGAGTTTTAAAGGCGGAAAAGGATCAAACCAAAAATTCCGAGACCCCTAGAAACACCACAAAAATTGAATCTCTTACCGTAGGAATGAATGTCTTGGCGAGAGTAATCCAAATCCGCTTTCGGAATCGAATTCTGTCCACTAACACTCCCAGAATCGGCGTCCGAAGATAGCGGTTCCGGCGATTTCTCCGTTTATTTTCGCGAACAGGCGCAGGTCAGTTTTTCGGGAAGATGATGAGCAGCGGTTAACTAAATTCCTATTCTAATCCTATTTATATAGCACATGCTTAACTCTAACATAATAATTAATATAATAAATAACAAATAGTATCGTATAACATAAAATACAAAATGATGCGAAGACCGAACAACCTCGGAATTCGACGAAATTCGCACAGTAGCAAAATATCCATGCTACGAACACAACAGCGAAGTCGAAATTGACTTTAAATGAACAAAACTCGAGTTATCACTGTAACACCTCGCCTGTAATGACCGTATAATATGGGTCCGGCCGGGGCCCCACAACATACGAATGCCACCGCTTCAGTATTAAAAGATGATATAACTACCCGACCTCAAAACTCAAACACAACACAGCGGAAACAACAACAACACTAGAAGTTATCCATGCCTACAAGAGTAACAAGCTGGCCTTATGGCCTTACAACAAGAGTGAGTCTAAACTCAAATAATATAACAGTTTTAAAAGTGCATAAGCACTCCTAGTCTACCTCGGCATGCAATCCGGTCAACATGACCATAAAACATACAATGCCATAAAAGTAGAGCTATAGCAAAAGGGTAACACTTCATGAGGCTTAGGCCTTTCTGGCCGGCGAGCTAGCTTCATCTTGCGATCCTTGCCCTGTAAAAATTATTAGTAACGTGGGTCAGCAAAGGCTGACCTCAAACTGTGTAACAAACACATCTCCTCCCGGCTGCCCCTAACGGACCCCGGGGTACTCCTCCAACCTACAAGTTAGCACTTCGTATGCAATAATCATAAGCAAGAAAAATAACTAAGGAAACAGCCTTGGATGTCTCAACCATCATATATGTTCTCTACTGTTGAACATATAATAATAGGGCCTACTATGCAACATGAATGGAACACCCGGGATTCACCCAAGGCACCCTATAACGTATGCATCTAACACAACATCACATCATTTGGGTACTCATTATTTCCCCATTGGCATAAAGCCGCAAATAAAGGGGAACCAGAATCCCCCCACGGCCTACAAGCCGCCACACGGAACTCTTGCCAAGTCCCCACCCGCTCCCGGTCGTAGACCCGAGCTTACTGGCAAACTTTGACTTCTCATGTCAGGATTCCGTCCAACACACTGGCCGATTCAAAGAACCCTTGCTGGACTCCACCTGATCATGGCCTCATGGCCCGGGCATGCCCCACACTCGGCGTTCTCATCAGTCTCACAAAAGGGGACTAGTCTCGCCGGGACACTTTCCATACAAGACTTGCACGTCACGGGATAGCCAACCGACCACGGAGACACAGCCACGCCTTGGCACATCACAATCCAAGACAATTCCACCCTAATCCCTCATTCATACTGCAGCGTTCCCGTGCACCAAGGAAACCATCTACCATCCATGTGGAGCTAACCTTGTCCACCAAGGAAACCATCTACCGCCAATGACTAGCTAACCTTGTCTGGTACCGGCCACACGTACTCACGCAAGATAACGGGAAGAACACCACAAACATCACACATCACAAACGGCCTCTTTCCGCAATGGATCTCTACGAATCCTTAAACCTCGTATGCAACATCACCGAGTCGGACTAATGGTTGCGACTACGACTTCACCCACCATGCCTAATCCACTAACGAAGCGGATCTCTAATGCAAAAATATGCTGGGGACGGACTCAATCGACCAGGAGGCTCCTCTTGAACCTTTACACAAATCCTTTCGTCCTTCCACAGAATCCCATCAATCATCTCCCAGGCGCTGCTCTCGCACTTTTGAGCGTCCACCACATATGGTTGAAACTCCACGTCCAAACGGGTCGCTTCCCGAATATGATCGGACAAGTCGCTCTGCATTTCAATCCAGTTTAACCGAGCCATGCTGAACTCGCCTCTCGCCACACATTCCAAACCAAGGGACTCCCATTCTCGTACCAACTGCTCATCATGAGCTTCGATCCAATTCCCTTGCCCCGAGTACTTTCTACTCAAGGCATCCGCCACCACATTGGCTTTACCTGGCGTATACTGAATCGCCACCTCGTAGTCTCCAAGGAACTCAACCCACCTGCATTACCGCATGTTCAAGTTCTTTTGATCCTAGAGATACTTCAAGATTTTATGATCCGTGAATATCTCCACCTTTGCTCTATAAACATAATGTCGCCATATTTTCAACGCAAAAATTACCGCCGCCAATGCCAAGTCATGGACGGGGTAATTCCTCTCATGAGGCTTCAGCTGCCTAGACCCAAAAGCTATCACCTTGCCAAGTTGCACCAACACACAACCCAAACCGCATCCTGATGTGTCACTGAAGATCTAAAATCCCTCGGTCCCTTGCGGTAGACTTAGGATTGGAGCCATCATCAGTCTCTCCTTCAGTGCCTTAAATGCTTGACTGCACTCTTGAGTCCACACAATCTTATGATCTTTACGAGTGAGTGAGGTGAGGGGTAGAGCTATCCTCGAAAAATTCTCCACGAATCTCCGATAGTACCCGGTTAGTCCAAGAAAACTTCGAACTTCCGCCACGGTCCTCAAAACCGGTCCAATCACTGATGGCTTCCACTTTTGTTGGATCCACTGCCACCCCATCCCCACTAATCACGTGGCCCAAAAATGGCACCTTCGCTAACCAAAACTCACACTTTGAGAACTTTGCATACAACTAATTCTCTCTCAACACCTGCAAGACCACTCGCAAGTGGGTCTCATGCTCCACTTCCGATTTGGAAAACACCAAGATGTCATCAATGAATACAACCACAAAAGAATCCAAGTATTCCCGAAATACTCGATTCATAAGATCCATGAACACAGATGGCGCGTTCGTCAGCCTGAACGGCATCAACGTAAACTCAAAGTGTCCATACCTCATACCAATGCAGTCTTGGGTATGTCCTCATCCCGAATTCGCAATTGGTAGTATCCCGACTTCAAGTCCAATTTTGAATACACCACCGACCCCACCAACTGGTCGAACAAGTCGTCTATCCGGGGAATCAGATACTTATTCTTGATGGTCAGTTTATTCAGCTCTCGGTAGTCTGTGCACAGCCGCATACTACGGTCTTTCTTCTTTACAAACAACACTGGCGCACTCCACGACGAAGAACTGGGTATGATATACCCTTGCTCCAACAATTCCTGCAACTGTACTTTGAGTTCAGCCAACTCCTTCGGTGCCATCCTAAACGGAGGACGTGACACCGGCCTAGCCTCCGACACTATCTCGATCAAGAAGTCGATTTCCCGCCGAGGAGGCGCTCTAGGAAGTTCATCCGGAAACACATCCTTGAACTCTGCCACTACGGGCACTTCCTCAATAGACAAGTGGGAGAGGCGAACCTACAATAACGCTACAAGCGCTACACCACCCTAGTTAACTGCCTGCATCAGCTGCATGGCTGAAAACAGGGAATAGGCCACTCCACAAAGGCCCTCAAATTTGACTTCCGCCTGCCCCTTGCTCCTTAGGATCACTACCTTGGATAGGCAATCAATACTGGCGCACTGCTCTATAATCCATCCCATGCCCAAAATTACATCAAACTCAACAAATGGTAAAACCGCTGCTACCAATACGAAATCAACTTCGTCCAGCTCCCAACAAATGTGCCCTTTGGCCCCGGTGGTCATGGATGACCCATTGGGCTTGGGCACTTTCAGTTCCGCGTCCGCCGAAAAAGTCTCAACTCCTATTCTCCAGATGAAGCTCTCCGCAAGAAAGGAGCGCGATGCTCCCGTATCGAACAATACCCTAGCGGGGTATCCGGAAACTAATACGAATCCTATAACATAGACATCACACATAAAGGTCTAAAAGTATGAAGCACAAAGTTAAACTTAAATTTCCTCATACCTGTCACCACATCAGTTTGGCGGATCGCTTCCTGCAGTCCAAGGTTGTAGGCCCTTGGTTTCACCGGTTGGAACCGAGAAGCGCTCGACTCCGCCATCTTCCATTTCTCTGCGGCACTGGGGCCAGAGCGCACATTCTGCTCCTGCCTTTCCTCTTGCTCCACTCCTCCTTGAGGACAAACACGATCTATATGCCCCACCTTACCATAGTTGTAGCATGTCGGCGGTCCCCTAGTGCGAGAACCTCCAGGCGTCCACTTGCTCTTCTAACCGGACCTGGAAGTGTGAGGCTTTTTCCTCCACCTACTCCCTTCAAACTTTCCCTGGGATTGGGGAGGCTTCCCTTCCCCTTGCTTGGGAGTGAAACCCTTATGACGTTGGGTTCACTCCATATCACTCTCCAATGTCCTGGCAGCCTCAACTAGCTCATTAAAACCAACTCCCTTCATGGAACTGAGGGGTTGCCTCAAATTCTCCCTCATCCCTTGATAAAAGAGGTTATCCCTCTCTACATCATCTGCCATCATCGTTCCCGCGTAACGACCCAAACGGGTGAACTCCTGCACATACTCGTCCACTGTCTTGTCTCGCTGCATTAAGTGCAGAAACTGCCTCTGAAGGGACAGCCGTGTGGAAACGGGAATGTACCTCTTTAGGAAAGCATCCGCAAATTCTTCCATCGACGGGGTGCGTCTAGGAAATTGGCGGCCGCTATGGCTCACCCACCACAACTTGGCGTCTCCTTCTAACATGAACGCCGCATACTCAGATTTCTTCTCTTCTGGCGTCTCTGCCGCCGTCAAAAGCTCTTGAATCCGAGCCCACCAATCCTCCGCATCAGTTGGCGTACCAACTCCCTTGAACGACGGGGGATGGAAGCTCAGAAAGTACTTCATGTGCCGGTCTCCATGTCCGACAACCACCCTTTCCGCCAAAGGCTCCACTCGCCTGGCTTCTCCACCTGTCACGGCCGTGGCCGTATCCGGTGTAGCAGGGGTTCCTACCTGAGCTGTCGCTGCAGCTTGGGCTACCACTATCGCTTCTGCAAGCATGCATCAGAAGTCGGTCGGGTTTACACCCGTGCCCAAAAGACTCGGAGCAGTAGCGCTGCTCGCCGAAAGCTCTTCTCTTACTCTCGACGTACCCGCCTCATTGTTTGCACTCTTCAAGAAAACAAGAAACAAGTAATCAGTCTCTAATCTCAAGAATTAAACATAAGGACACTCATGGTCCGGCGTTACTCTTATGTGGATAACTTATCTACGCACTGACGTTGAATCTAACCTGCCTCTGATACCAAATTGTAACACCTCCCTGTAATGACTGTATACGGACGCCACTGCTTCAGTATTAAAAGATGATATAACTACCCAACCTCAAAACTCAAAAACCACACAGCGGAAATAACAACAACACTAGAAGTTATCCATGCCTACAAGAGTAACAAGATGGCCTTATGGTCTTACAACAAGAGTGAGTCTAAACTCAAATAATACAACACTTTTAAAAGTGCATAAGCACTACTAGTCTACCTCGGCATGCAAGCCAGTCAACATGAGCATAAAACATAAATTCCATAAAAGTTGAGCTACAGCAAAAGGGTAATACTTCATGAGGCTTAAGCCTTTCTAGCTGGCGAGCTAGCTCCTGCTTGCGATCCTTGCCCTGTAAAAATTATTAGTAACGTGGGTCAGCAAAGGCTGACCTCAAACTGTGTAACAAACACATCTCCTCCCGGCCGCCCCTAGCGGACCCCGGGGTACTCCTCCAACCTGCAAGTTAGCACTTCGTACGCAATAATCATAAGCAAGAAAAACAACTAAGGAAACAGGCTTGGATGTCTCAACCATCATACATGTTCTCTAATATTGAGCATATAATAATAGGGCCTACTATGCAACATCAATGCAACACCCGGGCTTCACCCAAGGCACCCTATAACATATGCATCTAGCACAACATCACATCATATGGGTACTTATTATTTCCCCATTGGCATAAAGCTGCAAACAAAAGGGAACCACAATCCCCCAACGACCTACAAGCCGGCACACGGAACTCTTGCCAAGGCCCCACCCGCTCACGTTCGTAGACCCGGGCTTGCCTGCAAACTCTGACTTCTCATGTCAGGATTCCGTCCAACACAGTAACCGATTCTAAGAACCCTTGCTGGACCCCACCCGCTCATGACCTCATTGCCCGGGATTGCCCCACGCTCGGCATTCTCGTCAGTCTCACACAAGGGGACTAGTCTCGCCGGGACACTTTCCACACATGACTTGAACGTCATGGGATATCCAGCCGACCATGGAGACACAGCCACGCCTTGGCACATCACAATCCAAGACAATTCCACCCTAATCCCTCATTCGTACTGCAGCATTCCCGTGCACCAAGGAAACCATCTACCATCCATGCGGAGCTAACCTTGTCCACCAAGGAAACCATCTACCACCAATGAGGAGCTAACCTTGTCCGGTACCGGCCACGCGTACTCACGCAAGATAACGGGAAGAACACCACAAATATCATACATCATAAACAGCCTCTTGCCGCAACAGATCTCTACGAATCCTTAAACCTCATATGCAACATCACCGAGTCGGACTAACGATCACGACTACGGCTTCACCCACCATGCCTAATCCATTAACGAAGCAGATCTCTAATGCAAAAACATGTCGGGGACGGACTCAATCGACCGAAGGTTCCTCTTGAACCTTGGCGACCAAAACTAGAAAAATAAAAGATGCTAAAACATGCATCCTAAAACCAAGAGGAGAAGTGTCGTTACCTTCTGATTACTCTTCCTAGCCATGGAAAAATATCCGGATGAAAAGCACCGAAATCTCTTCTTTCTCCTTCGCTCTCCCTTCTCTCTAGATCTCAGACAGAGAACCGGCGACAAAAAAATAAGGGTGTTGAAACCCTACACAGGTATATCCCAAACGGATTAACCACCAGCCGTTGATTCCCACAAAAGGGAGATGCACGGCTACGATCTGGACAAAAGGGGTTGAACACCGCATAGTTCACCAAACCGGAGCAGGACACGTCCGCGACCAATCAATTGTGTCGGGACATTAAGTCAAGACCCCGCCAAAAAGGCCCTATGTAGAAACTTCGTGTCGACAGTCAACCACGCCACAAAACGCCCCGCGCTCGATGATCGTAGAGCCCAGATCGTCCAACGCTGCCAACTCGTTGAACGAAGACTTTGGCAAAATCGTCGAACGTAGGGAAATCGTCGAATGCAGATCCCTGGCAAAATCGCCGAACGCAGGGAAATCGTCGAACGCAGATCCCTGGCAAAATCGTCGAATGCAGGGAAATCGTCGAACGGAGACCCAAATCGTCGAACGCAGTTTTCTGGGGAAAATCGTCGAGCGCAGATCCAAATCGTCGAACGGAGATCCAAATCATTGAACGCGGACTGACACAATGGGACACGCCCTGTGACACGCCCGTGTCACAGGCCGTGTTACCCCTGCCCGTGTCAACACCTCCTCTGTGTCGACACAACTGTGTCGACACAACTGTATCGACACCACCGTGTCGACACCTCTGTGTTGACACCACCACTGTGTCGACTCAACTGTGTCGACACAACTGTGTCTACACCACCGTGTCAACACCTCTGTGTCGACAACATTGTGTCGACACCACCATATCGACACCTCTGTGTCGACACTCGAGAGAACACGCCTGCGACACGGGCTCCGACACGGGCATGTCGGAGGGCGTGTCCCCCACTAGTCTACGAACTGAGCGAAACAAAATGTCGACTTCCCAGGCTCTCGAATAACCCGGTCCGATACGGCCATGGACACGCCCATGTCCTTGGCCGTGTGACCCTCACCAAGCCCCAAAAATGGCTCTCGACGCTGCTCGTCCTTCTATCAGATTTTGGGGCATTACAATCACTACCTGAAGCCAAAACAAAAGCATCCCCCGAGAGGCCTCACCAGTCACCAAAACAGACCCGGCTTGCTAGGGAATCTTGCCAAAAAGGCTACCAACAACCACACAAGGAACCTAAAGAGCTAAGACCATGCTCTAACAAACGGCACATGCCGAAAACGCGTCAACGTAACGCCAAAAGAGAATTAAATAATCGTAGAAAAATCGGGGGCGTTACAGGTCACTCCCCCTAAAAGAAAGTTTCGTCCCGAAACTTTACGTACACAACTTCTACTATAGAAGGAAAGTAGCAAAACTAGAGCTATGAGAAAGAAAACGTACCAATCAAATCAGGGGAACAGTTGAGGGTGAGCCTCCCTCATAGCCGACTCTAGCTCCCAAGTCGCGCTTTCTAAATCATGATTCTTCCATAGAACTTTCAACGTCAGGATAGACTTTGTCCGCAGCACCCGATCTTGAGTATCCAAGATGTGGACCGGCACCTCAACATATGAAATATTAGGCTCCAACTGGGGCACAACATCCAATACTTGCCCACTGCTTCGCACACACATCCGTAATTGGCTTACATGAAATACATTATGAACATCTGGGAAGTTTTCTGGCAAATCCAGCTTATATGCTATCACGCCAACCCGCTCAACAATCTTATACGGGCCCACATACCTCGGATCCAATTTCTGATTCTTACTGAACCGCTTAACACCAACCATCGGGGAAACCTTAAGAAACACAAGGTCCCCTACAGAAAACTCCAAGTCATACCTACGCCGGTTGGCGTTATTCTCATATCTCTCCTGAGCTATACGAAGCTTTCCTCGAATAAGCTTCACTGCGACTTCCATTTCCTCGAGCGCATCCAGACCCAGCACAGGCCTCTCACCGACCTCGGTCCGAAATAAGGGAGTTCTGCAACGCCTCCCATACAAAGATTCAAATGGAGCCATTTGCAAGCTCTCCTCGTAACTGTTATTGTACGTAAATTCCATAAGCCTCACATGCTCATCCCACGCTCCATCGTGGTCCAAGATGTAGCACCTGATCATATCCTCAACTATCTGGTTCACTCGCTCAGTCTGACCATTGGTCTGAGGGTGGTAAGTTGTAGAATACCTCAAATCTATACCCAAACCCTCTTGCAGTCTCCTCCAGAAGCGAGATGTAAAATGGGAGTATCGATCCGAAATGATGTTAACTGGCACACCGTGTAATCTGATGACCTCGTTCAAGTACAGCTCTACTATCTTCTTCATCGGGTAATCTATATTATACGGTACGAAGTGCGCACACTTCTTCAATCGATCCACGATCACCCAAACTGAATCAAATCCCCTTGGAGATCTCGGTAAGCCCATAATGAAGTCCATAGAAATACTCTCCCACTTCCAAGTCGGGATCTCCAACGGAGTCAACTTGCCACCAGGTCTTCCATGATCGGTCATCACACGCTTGCAAGTGTGGCACTCAGCAACAAATCGGGCTATATCACCCTTCATCCCATACCATCAGGCAATCTGCTTCAATTCATGATACATCTTTGTAGATCCTGGATGGTAGGCAACAATGGATCCATGAGCCTCTCTGCAAATCATACCCCTGATGTCTCCAACAGCAGGGATGCAAAACCTGCCGCGGTACTTCAAGGTACGTGCATCATCGATAGAAAAATTCGGGAACTCCCCTCTCTCAGTCCTGAGGTATAAGTGCAGACAATCCGGATCATCCTTCTGGTGCAACCTGGTAAGTGAAATCCAAGACGGCTCTGCCACTGCCAAATAGCTCTACATGTCACAGCGTCCCATGGAAATATCCATCAGGAGGAACTCTTCCACTAAATGATCGGCGGTGAGATTAAAGATATTCCCCGTCTTCCGGCGCAGGGCATCGGCCACCGTATTGGCCTTGCCCGGATGATACTGTATATCCACATCATAATCGACCACATACTCTAGTCACCGCCGCTGGTACAGATTCAACTCCTCCTGTGTGAACACGTACTTTAGACTTTTATGATCTGTGAAGATCTTGCACTGAGCACCATAAAGTAGATGTCTCCACAGCTTTAGCGCATTAATCACCACTGCAAACTCAATGTCATGCGTAGGGTAATTTCTCTCATGAGTCTTTAGTTGCCTTGACCCATAAGCAATCACTTTCCCAGCCTGCATCAACACGCAACCCAGACCAACATGCGAGGCATCCACGTACACATCATACTCTACGCCGTCAGTAGGTAGGGTTAGAACAGGAGCAGTGCACAATCTGTTCTTTAGTTCCAGGAAGGCTTCTTCGCACTTCTTGCTCCAAACAAAGGCCGTGTTCTTCTGAGTCAACCTGTTCAAAGGTGCAGCCAGGGTAGAGAAACCCTCCACGAACCTCCTGTAGTAGCCGGCCAACCCTAGGAATCTTCTAACCTCCTTGGGCGTTCCGTGCCTACTCCAATCCATCACTGATGCGATCTTTTCGGGTCGACTGAGATCCCATCCTTATTCACCACGTGGCCCAAAAACGAGACCTGAGGCAACCAAAATTCGCACTTGCTTAGCTTGGCGAATAACTTGTGGTTCCTCAACTCCGTTAGAACCAAGTGCAGATGCTGCTCAGCACTGCAAGAGTAGATCAACACATCATCGATGAATACCACAACGAACTTGTCTAGAAAGTCCTTGAACACCCGGTTCATCATATCCATGAAAGCTGATGATGTGTTGGTCAAACTAAACGACATCACTAGAAACTCGAAGTGTCCATGCCTCGATCTAAACACAGTCCGTGGAATATCTGCCTCACAGATCCTGAGCTGATGATAGCCAGAACGAAGATCGATCTTGGAAAACACCGTGCTACCACGCAACAGATCAAATAAGTCATCGATCCTCGGCAGAGGGTATCTGTTCTTAATGGTGACTTTGTTCAGCCCCCTATAATCAATGCACAACATCATCGACCCATCTTTCTTCTTCACAAGTAGAATAGGAGCACCCCAAGGCGACGAACTCGGCCTGATAAAACCTTTTGCCAACAACTCGTCCAACTGGACTCGCAACTCCTCCAACTCACGAGGGGCCATCTGGTAAGGCGCCTTAGCAATAGGACGCGTACCCGGTTCGAAATCAATCACAAACTCAACATCCCGCTCGGGGGGAAGACCAGGAAGGTCATCAGGAAAACATTAGAGAAACCACGCACAACAGGAATCTCCTCCAAGCGCGGTACACTAACAGCAGTCCCAACCACAAAGACTAAACAAGCAAAACAATCATAATGAAACAGCTTCTGAGCACAAACCGCAGAAATGACAGGGGAATCCTGGCACGGATCAACATACACACTTCCAGGCTGACCGTTGTCCTTGATGAAGTTCAAGTGTTTCCCTTTGCACTGAATAACTGCATCGTACTTAGACAACCATTCCATGCCCAGAATAACATCAAAGTCCTCTAGATCAATCATCTTCAAGTCTGCCTTCGCAAGAAAGTCCCCCAACAAAACAGGGAAATCCAGAATGCCCAAATCTGATAACACATATTCACCAGAAGGGAACTTGACGCGGAAGGTATCACGAACTTGATCTAGAATCAACTGATATCACTCCACAAAGGCTCTAGCCACAAATGAGTGGGTAGCGCCGGAGTCGAACAGAACATGCGCCCAGCGGTTTATCACCTTAAATTTTCCTATAGGAGTACATAAGTAACTAAGGAACCACCAAAACAAAAACTGTAACCATTATAGAAAATAAAACTTTCATGCTAGGAAAATAACTAACCTGAGATGACCTGAGTCGAAGTTTGAGCCTCCTCAGAAGATATCACATTCAACTTCCCTTTGCCCTTGTCCACACGCTGAGGCGGACGTAAAGCCTGAAGTGGAACTGCTTGAAGAACAGGCTGGACCTGAGGACACCTTGTCTTGATATGGCCCTTCTGTCCACACTGATAGCAGACTTTATCCTTGGACCAGCACTAGGCAGCATCATGCCAGGGTCGCTTGCAAATAGAACAGGAAACATCCTTCCTAGGAGCACCTTGTATAGCATGAACATGCTCCTTCCTCTGAGCTCCCGCCTTCTTGAAATACCTCTCAATAGGGTGGTCTGACCGGCAACAGAAGCTACACACTACCTTGCTCTTCTTTCCCGAAGTAGCTTCAGGTACCTGGGGGTTCTTTTCTTCAGCAGACTTCCTCTTGTCCTTCCTCATTTGCTGGCCTCTGTTCTTTGCGGTCCCAATTGCCTCCACTTTCAGAGCAGCCTCCACTACACCTGCATAAGTCTCTGATCCATATGCACTGGCCAACTGCTGAACCTCACTCCTCAAGCCACCAAGGAACCACTTGACTCGATCTGCTTCAACACTCACCAACCTAGGGGCAAACCGGCTCAAGTTGCTGAACTCTATCTCGTACTCATTGAACGTGAGTTGCCTCTGCTTTAGGTGAAGGAAGTCGTTCATTAGTCGGTCACGCTCGACCGAAGGCAGGAACTTCCTCAACAGCATCTCCTTGAATAATCCCCAAGAACAACTAGCCACCAAGCTCTCCTTTTCCCTAAGACACCAGCTCTTAGACAAACCCTTTAGCTCATAGGCGATTATCATCACTCTCTGATCATCTACAACACTGGAGTACGAGAACATCTCCTCCATGGAGATCAGCCAATCATCTAAGACCATGAAATCTTCCATCCCAACACATGTAGGTGGGTTAAGTCTCTGAAACTGAGAAATAAAGGGCATCTCTGCTGGCACCACCACTACAGGTCTCAGGGGAGCAGGAGGGGGAGGAGCAGCTGACCCCCCTGCAGGGACTTGCACCCCCTGAGTCTGTCCTGCCACCACTGCCACCAGAGATTGGATCTGGGCCTGCATCTCCACCATCTGCCTGGTCAAGGAATCATTGCTCTGACTCATACTCTCGATCACCGCATCACTCTGTGCTCCTAAAGACTCACCCTCAGACAGGAGAGTCGACCTAGTCGAAGGACGTCTCGCCATCCTAAAACCATAAAAACCGAGGTCAATACCAGGTACAACCGTTGGAACAAACTACCAGTATAGACAATACATACATAAATATGAACTTTTAACTGCTATACTTTCTCTGGGATTTTATTTTGTTTAACAAAAGTGATGCTATGCCTAACCTAGGATAGTTAACCACCATCAACTAAGTCTTGTGCCTAGATCGAGAATGCATGAATTTATATTCTTTTTCTGATTTAAAACCATGTGTGTACATATGTCATCCTGCAAATCTTTAGCTTGGCGCATTATGCTTATGCAATGTTATGTTATGCGTGATTGTGTTATGCATTCTATAAAAGGCCCTAATGCATGTCATGAGTGGCGTACGCATGAAAATGTTATGCATCTCATACTACATAACATTCTCATGCAACAAAAAAGAAACGTGCTAGTCGCATTCATGTGGTGAGGTTATGCATCCCATACTACATAACCCTCACATGTTGCGCCTATGGTGGATCCATATACAGACACATATTATGCATCCCATACTACAAAATATGCCCCGTATACTTCATGTTATTCTATGAGTGTAGTGTTCGTGCTTCAGCCAAGACGTGCTGATGACATATCGGTATGTGTATGATATGATGCTAAACATCTAATACCTACAAGGAAAGGTTTCCCGACAAATTATCAAGCAACCTCCCTCTGATACCAACTGTCACAACCCGCATTTTCTCTGAATTTAAGAAGTATCAGAGTATGAGAAAACACACGTCGTGATGCCACGTCGAGCAGGGGGATAACTGTCGACGCTCAGGCGAACACCAACTAATTAGACTATGAAAATTCATAAGTTTAATGATTAGAAAATCAGTGACATTTTAAAAGCCGTATCCCTCGGCTCAGTGGATCACCTAGTCCACAGTTTAAAAACTATACTTATACGCAGCGGAAAAATACTTTATTTATATTTAACATCCTATGAGAGTGCATAAGTGTCCCCCGAGGTCCACTTATACTATGAAAGACTCTAGTTTTTTAATATTATAAGTAGGAAAACGATCTTTTTACGTTACTTGGAAAGTAGTGTGTGAGTTTTATAAACATGTTGATCATGAGATATACTTATTATAGTGCTTTTAGGTTTAAACGTAACAAGCAACCTAGCATAAATCTTCCCATGAGCAAGTAGACTATCTCCAGAAAGGTAGCAGTAAAATAAATATATCTAGTATCACAAGTAAAAACCACCAGCGGGCGTCAACAACCTGACACGAACCCACTGGCGAGTATGTATGTCTGTAAGAAAAACAGAAAACTACGTCACAAGACCAAGAAACTGATCTCTATAGTACAAGAGATCACCAGCAACAGCACAACAAAACTAGCCGCCTACTCGGCTACTAATTAGAACCTGAGGCATTCAGAGAAGGAAAGAATACCTCAGCAAGTAAAACAAGAAAATTTGAATAAGAGCATTATATCAAAATGGAACCAAGGAGAGTAAGTAAACATGACAGTAAAAACAAAGGCTATCCAAAGTAAGCCAAAGTACACCAAGCACATGGAAAACAACAACAGGCCCTGCTCAATTCCTGCAGCCACCACATACCCATCCCGTACCTGGGATAAAAAGGTGGCGGCCACGGCAATACCCAGCCCATACCTGGGATTAAAAGATGGCAGCCACGGCTCGCACACAAAACCATCCCACTCCTTTAGAGTGTCAAAACACCACTACCTGCCATAACCCACGATTCGGCCTTCAACAAAATAAAGGAAGAAACGAATGGCCGACAAGACATCCGCACCTAGGAGGTAATCACCCGGGAAGAAAAGAAAATGAAAGAAAAGTTCGGTTAAGGCAAAAAAAATAACCGTCAAACTCAGATCACAAGAAATCGTCCATCTCAAGCCACAGGAAATCGTCGATCTCAAACCACAGGACATCGTCGATCTCAAGCCATAGGAAATCGTCGAACCCAGTTCGACGATTTTTTTTTTGTGGAACTCAGGTCACATAAAATCGTCGAACTCAGTTCGATGAATTTCGTCGAACTCAGTTCGACGACTTTCGTCGAACTCAGTTCGACGACTTTTGTCAAACTCAGGACGCAGGCAATCGTCGAACTCAGTTCGCAGGTAATCGTCGAACTCAGTTCGATGATTTTCGTCGAACATAAGACACAGGAAATCGTCGAACTCAGTTCGACGATCCTCGTCGAACTCAGTTCGACGATCCTCGTCGAACACAGTTCGACGATCCTCGTCGAACACAGTTCGACGATCCTCGTCGAACTCAGTTCGACGATCCTCGTCGAACTCAGGCAACCGGAGATCGTCGATCTCAGTTCTACGATTTCCGTCAAACTCAGATCGACGATTTCATCATACCCTCCTCAACTCTCCAGACCACTACTACAAGCCCAGAATCACACTAATCCTCAAAACTATGGAAAGGAAAAGAATTTCTGCTACTGCTACCACAACTGCCAAGCCAAATTTACACCCAAACCGAGCCTCCCCATGAAATACTCAGCATTATAACACTACAGCAAACTGACCATAGGATTAAAAATTTGCAGCAAAAGAGAAATCTGGCAAGACTAAGTAGCATTCCTAGGTTCTAAGAACAGGAACTTAAACTATCTCGAACAGGAAGCAAAAATCTGATATCTGTACAAGAAGGTAAAAATTTTGTAGACTTAAACAAGGAGGTTTCAGGCTAAAAAAACGATACATTGATTAAATCTGGAAGGGTTAAGTCAACAGCAACAGGAAACTAGGTGAATAAATTCTACTTGGCAAGTGCAAGGAATACCACTTGCCTCAATTTCCAGCAATTTATCTTGCACAGCCCTTCCTCTCTCTCTCGGCTCCAGCCGCAACACCACCTAAACCAGGATTCTAGAGTTTTAATGGCGGAGAAGGATCAAACCAAAAATTCCTAAACCCCTAGAAACACCACAAAAATTAAATCTCTTACCGTAGGAATGAAGGTATAGGCGAGAGTAATCCAAATCCGATTTCGGAATCGAATTCCGTCCACTAACACTCCCGGAATCGGCGTCCGAAGGTAGCGGTTCCGGCTGTTTCTCCGTTTATTTTTGCGAACAGGCGCAGGTCGTGTTTTCAGGAAGATGATGAGCAGCGGTTAACTAAATTCCTATTCTAATCCTATTTATAAAGCACCCTCTTAACTCTAACATAATAATTAATAAAATACATAACAAATAGTATCGTTTCACATAAAATACAAAACGACGCGAAAACTGAACAACCTCAGAATTCGACGAAAATCGCACCGTAGCTAAATATCCATGCTACGAACACAACGGCGAAGTCGAAATCGAATTTTGATGAACAAAACTCGAGTTATCACTACCCAAAGCCAAAACACAAGCATCCCCCGAGAGGCCTCACCGGTCACCAAAACACACCCGGCTTGCTAGGGAATCTTGTCAAAAGGCTACCAAAAACCACACAAGGAACCTAAAGAGCTAAGACCACGCTCTAACAAATGGCACATGCCGGAAATGAGTCAATGTAACGCCAAACGAGAATTAAATAATCGTAGAAAAATCAGGGGCGTTACACTTGTCTCTGAAGTCTTCTAAAGGTAGGATCCAACTATGTAACCTCATGTGATTGAACTTAACCATGGAACTAACTTATGACCCTAGACTAAACATGTTGTGTCATCTTAATAATCCTAATAGTGAACCTAGCCCAAATCATAAGTAGGGTTCCAACATGGTCTCGTCCAGCGCCTTCGTAAAAATATCTGCAATCTGTTTGTCAATCGGGACATAACTGAGGGCTATGTACTTGTCCTCCACCTTCTCCCGGATGAAATGGTAGTGCAGCTCGATGTGCTTGGTCCGGTTGTGAGAAATTGGATTGTTTGTAATTGCAATTGAGTTGGAGGAGTCACAAAACATCGGAATCTCTCTGAATTTCAAATTATAATCTTTGAGTTGATTCCTCATCGAAAGAAGCTGTGCGCAACAACTACCCGTAGAGATATACTTTGACTCGACAGTAGAAGTTTTCACACAATTCTTCTAATCGCTCAATGAAATAAGCCATCTTCCGAGAAATTAGCACGTCTCGGAAGTGCTTTTTCTATCATCCCTTCTACTTGCAAAACTAGCATCAGAAATGCCAATTAGCTCGACATCATTACTTCTTAGGTACCATAAGCCAAGATTAGGTGTGTAGTTAAGGTATCTTAAAATCCGCTTTACAGTGCGTAATGAGATTCCTTAATATTCACCAGATATCTAGCGCAGATACATGTTGAAAACAATATATCTAGTCTACTGACAGTCAGGTAGAGCAAGGATCCAATTATGCTTCTATCCTTTGTTTCATCAAAGGTTTCCCTTTCTCATCCTTGTCCAGAGACACAGTTGAATCCATTGGATTCCTCATAGAGGATGCGCTCTACATTTCAAATTTCTTAAGAAGCACCATGGTGAACTTCATCTGAGAGATGAAAATTCTATCTTCAGAATGCTTCAACTAATGTCCTAAGAAATACCTCAGCTCGCCTATACTGCTCATTTCAAACTTCGCTTGCATAAGTTTGGAAAACTTTTTGCAAAGGTTGTCTTCCGTATAGCCAAAAATAATATCGTCGATATTGATTTGCTTTAGCAGAATCTTGCCTTTAACTTCCCTAAGAAATAATGTCTTGTCTATCTTTCCCCTTGTGAACTTGTTTTCAAGAATAAAACTAGAAAACGTCTCATACCAAGCTCGGGGTGCTTGTTTTAACCTGTATAATGCTTAATTCAAAAACTAAAGGTAATCAGGGAAATTAGAATTGACAAAACCTGGGGGTTACGCTACGTATACTTCCTCTTTCAGATTTCCATTGAGAAATTCTGACTTCACGTCCATTTAGTAGATGGTGAAGACTTTTAGGGTAGCATACACAAGAAACAATCTGATCACGTCGAGCCGAGCCACTGGAGCAAATATCTGGTTGAAGTCGATCCCCTCTTCTTGTTTGTACACTTGTACTACAAGTCGGGCTTTGTTCTTGATAATTACTCAGTGTTCGTCCAGCTTGTTTCTGAATATCCACTTGGTGCCTATCATGTTCTGTCCCATTGGACTAGGTACCAGCTCCCAGACTTTGCATCGTTCAAACTAGTTGAGCTTCTCTTGCATTGCCATGATCTAAGAGGCATCTTTGTTTGCTTCTTTGAACTTCTTCGGCTCAACCTGTGATAGAAAACTGAGATGCAAGATCTCATTAGCTATACATCTTCTAGTTCTAACACCGTCGTCTGGCTCTCCATTAATCTGATTAGCTGGGTGATCTCTTAGGTGTCTGTACCGTAGATTTCATGCTCTCCCTCCAACAGGCTATGCAACACCCGGTGTCGCCTCTGTAGGTTGAGTCAATTCTTCCTCTAGGGTTTCTTCATCCACCAAAGCCTAGATTGACAAGCTTGACTAAGCTTGAAGCTTCTTCCTTCACAGTTTCATTCAAGCTAAGTTCCTTGAAGTGGTACTTGCATCTGCACCAATAATACTAGACGAGATACTATGGAGCATGCTAATCTCATCAAATACAACATTTATCGAATCTTCTACCACCAGAGTTTTCTTATTGAATATCCTATATGCCTTACTATGGCTAATATATCCTACAAAAATACCTTCAAAATACTTTTCACTAAACTTTGTGCGGTAATACTACCCATTATTAAGTACGAAACATTTACTTCCAAAGATTTTAAAGTAGGACACAGTCGGTTTTCTGCCCTTCAATAGCTCACAGGTGGTCTTACGATAGCTTTGTTGATGAGTGCTTTGTTTTGCACGTGATAAGTTGTGTTGACTGCTTCAGCTCAGAAGTACTCCAGAAGTGAAGCGTCGTCATTCAACATGGTTGTACAAGCTTCGATTAGGGTTCTATTTATTCTCTCAACAACTCTATTTTACTGTGTAATGTGTGGGGAGGAAAACTCATGAAAGATACCTTGGCTTTCACAAAATTTCATCAAGGCAACAGACTCAAACTCTGTTTTGTGGTCACTTTTGATTTTGACCACTGAGCAGTTTAATTCGTTCTGAATTTGCCGGACAAAATTAGTGAAAGAATCGAAGGTGTCTGACTTGTGTTTCAGAAAGAACACCCAAGTAAAACACGAGTAGTCATCAAAAATTACTAACATATAAACCTTACCTCCTAAGCTATGAATAGGCATAGGACCAAATAAGTCCATATGAAGCAAGTATAAGCTTCATGAAGAATATGTCCCAGCAATACCCTTGAAGGTAGCCCGTGTATGCTTACCCATTTGATAGTAGTGACATGGACTCTCTTAAAGGCCCTTAATGTTGGCGGCATCACACACTAAGTTTTGAGAAAATAACATATTTATAGTTTTGAAATTAATATGTGCTAATCTCTTGTGCCATTGGTAACAATGAGATGCACTACTTTTGGCCATAAAACACACTAGGGTAGAATGGTCTAAACAAAGAAAATTTAAACAAAAAATATTTATGCTACGAGTGCTTGTTAAGACCATCTCCAGATTTGCAGACAACTTTACTAAACACTTGTCCTTGCAGAACTCAATGATGTAGCCTTTGTCACATAGTTGACTTATGCTTCTGAGATTATGGTGTATTCTTTCAACATAAGCAACATCTGTAAAAGAGACTATGCCATTAGAAATCATACCATAACCTTTTGTTGTTCCCCTATCTGACCCTCCAAAGATTACTTTTGGTCCATCTTCGACTGGGGTATAGTCACGCAAAAGGCTTCTTGTCCCGGTCATGTGCCGAGAGCATCCACTGTCTAAATACCAGATCGGAGTTCTATTGGCCTTTCTATATACCTGGAAAAACAGATCATTTTTCCATAGGAACCCAAATGTATTTGGGTCCTTGGTTCCTGTTCAGCTGAACACCACTAGGAGCATTAACCTTGTAAGTGGTCGTTATCGCATAGCTAACTCGTGGGGTTATAAAGTTGGCAGGGTTGTACCAACAGTCTACACCAAAGTGACCAATTTTGCCGCAACAGAAATAGTCAAACCTTTTGTACCTCCTTTTGTACACCTTCTTAACCCTTTGAACGTGAGGTCTAGCAGTGGCAGCATTCTTAGAGGTGGAGGCCTCGTGGTTGCACTATACACAGGGGCTTCCCATTTCCTTAGTCTTAGACATAGCAGATTTAGCTTTTGGTGCCTTCTTATTGTTATGGCCATGTACATATGGACCATAACTCTTCATCTGAATTTATTCATAAGGTGCTATGAACACAGTGGCACCAAACTCACAAGGATGGGTCCATCCCCGGTATCTATTCTTGGGCTCTATGTAACGCCCCGAAACTCAAAGGAGCAAAGGGGGACGTTTTGGGCCAGTTTTGGTTTCTGGCTGAAGGCACACGGCCTGGGACACGGGCGTGTCCCAGGGCGTGTCAAGCGTGTGTCGACACTTAGCCGCGAAGTCGTCGAGTTATTCTCGACGATTCGTCGAGAATGGGCACACGGCCTGCGACACGGGCGTGTCGCAGGGCGTGTCGACCCGTGTCGACACTTAGCCGTGAAATCATCGAGTTATACTCGACGATTCGTCGAGAATGGGCACACGGCCTGCGACACGGGCGTGTCGCAAGGCGTGTCGACCCGTGTCGACGAGTGTCAAGGTGTAATCGTCGAGATTCACTCGACGATCGTCGAGACAAGGCACACGGCCTAGGACACGGGCGTGTCCAAGGCCGTGTCATCCAGTCGTCGTTCTCCCCTCGACGAAATGTCCCGTGTACACGGCCTGAGGTCCAGGCGTGTCAAGGTGACACGGGCAAGGACACGGGCGTGTCCTATGACCCGTGCAGTGCTCGGGTTGAAAACGGGGGAAAATCATGGTGTACACGGCCGGCTACACGGCCGTGTCAGCTGGAACACGGGCGTGTCAGCGCGAACATGGGCGTGTTTGATACCCGTGTGTGGGTTCAGAAGATTCGATTTTGACGGCGAATGCGGCACACGGCCCTGGACACGGGCATGTGCCAGGCCGTGTTCGGTCCAGATTGGGCATTTCAGCCCCGAATCAAAGCCGTTCGTTTCCTTGATTGAAGATCCAATGGCTGGGGGTTGTTCCTGGGAGGATATACCCGGGGGTTGACTTAGAAAATCCATTCTTTCTTACCTTTTCATCTCTCCAAATCCTTGGAGAAAGGGGAAAAGCTATTGGAGGAAGAGGAGCTAGATACGCCATTGGAGGAGCTTCGGAGCTCCGAATCGCAAGCCGACTCCGGATCCGTGGAGGCAACGCTAGTGCGGTGATTTCCATCCGATTACTTTCCGATGGCGCCAAAGAGGAATCCAAGGGTAACGATCCTCATCTTGAGCATGAACCGCTCCTTTTCTTAGCATAGGAAGCCCGCTCTCGCGAGTTTGCGGAGAGTTGGAGGCGTTCCTTCGGGTAGATATGTAAAGTCCCCGTTGTTTAGAGTCCGTATGCGAGAACGGACGTAGGCATTTTGGTTGAAGCCTACCCGGACATGTTAGTCCGGATCGGTGATGTTGCATTGCATAAGGCCAGAGAAGACTCCGTGCTATTGGGTGTTTTTCGGGTTTTCTACACAGTAGATTGCAGCAGGGAGCCTTGGGGACTAACCCAAAGGTGCACCCGGAAAACTGGGCGGATACGAGATCTTGCCAACTTGGTGGCCTGAGAGCCAACTTGAACATAACGGGGTTATGTGATTTGCGGTAGAATGGGATTCGGTGGAAGTTTGACCCGCGCAAATGGCTTAAATTGTCGTTGCGATGTGAGCACGGGTTAGATGGAACCGTACCCGCTCTATGTCATTCGGGTTAGAGAGACCTAAAGTTACATGGCACTCGCCGTTGGCATAGATGGGGTCTTCGGTGGTCAATGGCTTAAATTGACGTGACCAATACCAGGAAGACGAATTGCTCATAGGAATGGCCGTCTAAGTGGCGGTGGTGAGTCCGGAATGTTAATGGCTTTAATTGACGTAACATCGACCGGTTCACCGAGAATGTGCCCTGAGTGTACGGGACGTGTGGCCGTACGAGCCAACGTCTGTGTTGAAATGGCTATGGTTATATGCTTTGCTCGCTTGTGCTAATGAAATGCAGGGAAGGAGCATCGCCGCCCCGAGTTGGGGGCGGGATCGTTATAATTTGGTCAGCATTGCTGACCGTTGCCTTGTTTGCCATCGTGCGGTGGTGTGTTGCTTGCAGGTGCAGCTGGACCAAGCGGTCAGTAGCGGGCTAAAGCCCTTTTTGCGAAGCTGGCCCTCGAAGGCTCAAGTGGAAATGTTTTTCTGTTTTATTCATGTATGACCGGCCTGCGTGCCGAGGTTTGTAAATCATGTATTAAACAAGTGGAACACTCTGTAAGGCCTTAAGGCCGATTTTTGGGTATTTTGTGTACATTCCTAATTATTGTAATAGTGGACATTCGTGCTTTAATGCTGGGTTCTTGTTTACAACTTATAAAAACTGCTTCCGCTAGAATGCTCTGTGTAGGACGTTGAGATTGGTTGGATGGTTTCCATACGTAACCACCCGGTCTGTCTGTGGTATATGGCGTCGGGCCCCGGCCGGACCTACTGCTATATACTATGCGACGGATAGGGGGTGTTACACTCTATATGAGTAGGCCTAGCATGATCACCATAGGACGTCTCAAGGTCAAACAAATTCATTGGAACATTACCTTCCTAAAAGTTTGTTGACTCATGGGTGCCTTCCCCTTTTCCCTGGCGCTAGCCTTCCTGGCAGCCTTACCCTTTCCACCGACATGGCCAAGACCACTACCCTTCTTCTGAGTTGAAAACTCATCAATGAGAGGGAGAATAGTCTTCGGTTTGGAGTAAATCTCAACGAGATTTCTCTCCACCGCGATCTTTTCTTCCAGCTCATCAAGATATTTTTCCTTCATACTTAATGTCTCAGCAGAGCCCTTGAGTTCCTCTTTCAAGGAGTAGACTTCATCTCTGGGAGGAAGTAATTGTGTAATTTCTTCCTTCAGATTAGCTTCCACTGTCTTGAGGGAGGCAATCTCTTTTAACTCCTCCCGGACTACCTTACGGCATTTGTCGAATGCTTTTAATAAGTGCTCGTGCTGAGCCAACAACTCTGATTCATCCTCATCAGAAGAATAGTCCTCATGACCATTAGTGGATGTTTCAGATTCTTAGATAATAGTATGCGCGTTTACCTTCCCATGGTACTCGGATTTGTCCACTTCCTAGCCAGATTGAGCCACAAGTCCAAAGTAAGATTCTTCATTTTCAGAGATTGACTCACTTAAGTCACTGTCACTGGGAGTCTTCGCCTTTTTGGCAACGAAGATCTTTTCTTCTTTCTTCTTCCCTTTGAAGGATCTCTTCTCGTTCTTCCTAGAGATATCCTTCTTATTGTAAGGACACTCCACAATCATGTGACCTGACTTATTACAGCAATAACATACAATGTCAGAGGAAAATTGTTTATTGGGTTTGGATTTATACATGTGCTCCTTGTTGTATCTTTTCTTGGTACGATCACCGTCACGATGTGATCTCTTGGAATCTGAAGAGGATGACATATTTTTCATTTGTCTCCTCTTGATCAGCAGCTTCTTGAAATGTTTAGAGATGAGGGAAAATTCTCCATCTGATAGCTCGGAGCCAGACGTGCTTGGCTTAGAGTCTTCTATAGTGTTAGGAGCGCGTGTCCTAACGGGTGACAAAGCTTTAGATTTCCTTGACCCTACCGACTTCAGAGCCACAGACTTTTCTCTGCTAGAAGTTTTGTTGTTCTGCTCATCCTTCTTACGTGTATTCATTTGAAGCTCAAAGGAGAGGAGCTTTTTGAATAGGTTCTGAGGTCTATCTCCGGCAGCTTCCCGAATTATCTAATGGCAAAGACTTTTGTGTCCCAGTCATTTTTCTAGGATCTAAGGAATTTGTCATTTAGTTCACCATAAGTGAAGACGCGGCCGTAGTTCTTGAGACTGTTCATTATCTTGAAGAAATTCTCGAAGCTGTCAGCTATGTAATCATTGCCACCTTGCTTGAAGGCTTCGTACTCCTGGTTCAACAACTATCTGCGATCGTCTCTCACTTTTTCAGTACCTTCCTTCAGGACAACAAGGCAGTCCCACATATCTTTGGCAGATTTGTAGTGGAATAACTTCAGGAGCATTGAATCGTCCACTGCACTTTCTATGATATTTTTTGCCTTCTTGTCTTGGGACACTAAGACAATCTCATCCTTAGTGAGATCCATAATCTTCTTCGGAATCGTAATCGCTGGATTTATCGTTGAATCCTATGTAGGGATGTGTGGTCCTTCTTCCACTATCTAAAAAATACTCGGATCAGCAGCTTCCATGAAGAACCGTACTCGTTCTTTCCATATGAGAAATTTTTCCTTGGTGCACACCGGTAGCTTCATGGATGACATGTCTTGGCTTCTTTCCATGGTGATAATGCAGAATCTCTTAACGCTAGATAAGCCATCTTGATCAAGGTGTTAACCTCATCGACCAAAATGCCCCTTTGATACCAATTGAAAGTATCTAAAGTCTACCTAACTCACTTAGAGGGGGGTGAATAAGTGATGTTTGTGTCTTTTCGCGGAATAAAAATTATCTAAAAATTCAAGCACACAAACACAGAGATTTTATAGTGGTTCCCCGATTTGGGTACGTGCACTGTCCTGCCTCGCCTATCTACCACGAATGGATAGATTCAGATACTTTACATTTCTCAAATTATCACAATCTTACAACTCAGAGCAACAGACCTAAACCTCGGAGAACAAACTCTCCTACACCTTGTTCCACAACCGGATCTACAACTCAATCTATAAATAGGATCTACAAACTCTCGATCCACAAACGAATCTACTAACTCTCGATCCACAAACAGATCTACTAACTCAGAGAAAAATCTCCAACAATATTTAAAACAATATTACAAACAATAAACATGATTGCAAGTCTTTGATCCGACGTTCTTTGAAAGTGTTGAACTAAAAACTCGGAGAACTCAGAAACTAGAAATCATTGGATCTTGACTCTTGAACCTTCAATCTTCAAATATCTTGGACTGAAGTAGATTATATCTTGAGAGAAGACACAATCCAGTCGAATAAGTCATCGAATAAGAAGATCGTTCTAAGTTGCGGCCGATCAGAAGAAAATCGCAAGCTGCGTGCGTACGGTCGAAGGGATCGGATTATTTAAAGTTCCTTTTGAAATCGAATAGCAATTAGGTTTAGATTCTTGATTTGGAAATCATCCTAATCCTTTTTATAGGGAGATTTGAAATAACGACTATAAAAGATTTCCAAAAACCAACACTAGAAAATCACTATGCATGGTCGTCGTGATGCCGCGGCATCGCCGCCACTACTTGATGATGATCTGGTCACCGATGCGCTACATCATAAAGATGTTAGGAGCCATGATGACGCTAAAGTAAGACAACATTACAACCTCTGTCCGCGGCGTGCTAAGCCCACTTGAAGATTCATTTTAAAATCATGCTCTTAGTTACATTATTTTTATTTATATTTTTTATTTGAGAATATAAAATTATTCCATGCTTGGGTAATAATTTTATATTCATGTATGGACTTATTTGTTTATTTCCTGCATTTAAAACATTTGGTGTGTAATTAACCACCAGGATGGATGAGATGTCATCTCCATTTTGGACGGTTAAATGTGTGTTGTAACTCCAATGTGTTTGTAACTCCAATGTGTTTGTAACTCCTATATAAGGAGACCTCTTTATGAGAAATAATAGACAAGAAGAATTTGAATCCTAAAAAAACTCCCAAAGGAGAATTCGGCCAAGGCATTCCTCCTAGCTGCTGCCCCCCCCCCCCTTGTCGTGTGAAACCATCCCTTGCTTCCTCCACCCATCTTCGGTGCGACTCCGGCGTGGGTTCCTTCGGTGCAACTACAAGGAAGAAGTTTGCATCCCCATTTGGTGTGACGCCGGTGGATCCGTGGAGATACTGATTCTCCCACCATATCTTATATGCACGGTGAATTCGGGTTGGGTATACTCTTCCACTCTCTCTGTGCTTCCTCTCTTAGATTTGTGGAAGGTGAACCATCGTGTTCTCCGTGGCTTTAATTTTTAATCGCTTACAAATCTTTGATTAGAAAATGTTATTGTTCTTGTTTCCATTTTCCGGACCGAGGAGATCCATTTTGCTTGAGCGGATCTTGGCCTATAGCCTTGATCTTTCTCTCAAAAGAAATGACAACCTTTGCGTTAACTTTGGGAATGATTTGACTCATATTTCATCGCTATTTTAGAGTCGATCATTCTTCGAATGTGTTTATGTTTTGTGCGCGAAACGATCACATATTAAGGGCGATAGATGTTTCTGTAGGTGCGGCGGATCTAGAGTGCGTTGTTGGCGAACTAGAGCCTTCTCTCGTGTAGATTTCCGTTAGCGACGTACGCTACACCAATTTGGTATCAGAGCCGGTCCTTTCAACTTCTATGTTGCAAACGTCCTCGCTCTCTTTCGTTGCCACAAATTATTCAAAAAAATGAAAAAAAAAATTCTACTCTGCAAATAGCGGTCCAAAATCTTTATTTTTCTGCGAAAATATATAAAAAACTTTTTTATTGTTTGTCATTCCTGTCACATTAGGAAAACAAAAAAGAAATCTTGTTTTGACTTTAGGACCAGCCTCAAAAAAAATCGTCTTTCAAAATTTTGTGTAACCCTATATGCGCACTAGGCTAGGATTGGAGTACACTACAACGTCTTCGTCTAGAATGGCCGCGGATGAGCAACGGGATGTGAATACAGAGTCTATTGAGGGACTACGAACTGAGATGACGGAGCTTAGGACCATGCTAGACAAAATCCTATAGAACCAAGAACGACCACCTCCACCCGTTAATGTGAGACCGCCCAACCGGCACCAACCGGCAATCGATTCTTTCTCTGATGGGAACTCTCCCCGAATGCAATGTCTAGATCATCACCACGAGCGTGAGTTCGATATTAATAGGGCCATTAAGATCCATGCCCCGACCTACGATGACATGGGAGATCCACAGATCTTCCTCAACTGGGTAGGGGAAATGGAATGTTACTTCGATTGGCACACTCTCATGGACCATTAGAAGGTCCAAGTCGCCAGGATGAAGTTAATTGGGCGTTCTAAGACATATTGGCAAAATGAGGAGCATAGGCTAGGGACCGGGAATGGAGTCCCACTTATAGGATGGCCGGTGATGAAGAATTTACTAACTGATCAATACGTCCCGCCATACCACCGAACACAGGTGTTCGACGAGCTTGCCACCCTGCGGTAGGGCTCGAATTTGGTAGCTGAATATATGGGAGAGCTGAAGGACCACATGGTTCGTTGTGATCTTAGGGAGATCCCCGAGGTCACCTTGTCTAGATTTCGTAAAGGGCTTCAACCTGAGATTCAAAGGAAGCTCTTGCGCTATGGTCATACAGACCTGAACACGACCTTCAATGCCTCCCTCAACATTAAAAAACATATGGCCTCTAAGGCCCACTCCCGCTATTCCCATGCAAAGAATAAGTCCGCAGCTGGAGCATCTGCTTCCACATATCCGGATAAGTGAAAGTTTAGGTCCACCGAGTCGAAGTCTGTAGTGATCAATGGTAGGAACGCTAGGAATCCCACGAGTGAGCGTATTCTCATAGGAAAGGTTAGCAAGGCCAACGTTACATGTTACTCTTGCGGCATTCAAGGCCACTATGCCATTGAATGCCCAACAAAGACTAAGGCCGTAGCCCTATTAAAGACGTCTACCGATCCCGCTGACTTAGTGTATGAGGCTGCTGAGGAGAGTGACCCAGAAGGGGTCCCATGTTATTTAGAGGACGATCGCCAACTTATGGTGATGCGTGGTATCTTGACCACTTCTCATACGTTAGATGATTGGAAGATGACGAGCATATTTTATTTGATTTTTAAGAGTAATGAGAAACTCTGTAAGTTGATTGTCGATAGTGGTAGCTGTGTGAATGTCATTTCTAAGAACGCCATCACGCGTATGGCCCTTACCATGGAACCACACCCAACCCCATATCAGGTAGCTTGGATAAATAAGATCACCGTCCCGATTACCAAGCGATGCCTGGTCCCCATCTCATTCAAATAATATACTGATGAGGTATGGTGTGATGTCCTCCCGATGGACCCTTATCACATGTTACTAGGACGCCCGTGACTCTATGACCGTGATGTGAATCATTTTGGTAGAGCCAACACGTATGAATTCAAATATAATGGAAAAACCATTACGTTGAGGCAGACTATCCCGAAAGAACCGGTAGGACTGGTTAAGGACACCACGATCCCAGTTGAGAGGAAGGACTTGAACCTAATCAGAAGAAAAGAATTTATTAAGGACATGTTTATTTATGGAGTGATGTATGCACTAGTCCTTCTGAGTGCGAAGATGGATTCTGGAGTATTGGATGATCTGCCTAGTGAGTTACGGGTATTGTTGGAAGAGTAAAGGGATACGTACCTAGATGAGTTACCTCCACTTAGAGATATTCAGCATACAATAGATCTCATCCCGGGGTCTTCCTTTCCCAACCAGCCCCATTACCGACTCCATCCCGCTTCCCATAAGGAGTTGCAGGTTCAGATCGAGGACTTGTTGAAGAATGGGTTTATTAGGACTAGTATGAGTCGATGTGCTGTTCCAGCTCTGCTTGTCCCCAAGAAGGTTGGCTTATGGTGAATATGTGTTGATAGTCGTGCTATCAATAAGATTACCGACAAGTATAGGTTCCCTATCCCATGATTGGATGACCACTTGGATGTATTATCTGGAGCCACTATATTTTCTAAGTTGGATCTTAGGAGCGATTATCACCAGATTAGGATCCGTGAGGGTAATGAGTGGAAGACTGCGTTTAAATCCAAGGATGGGTTATATGAGTTGTTTATGATGCCCTTTGAGTTATTCGATGACCCCAGCACCTTCTCGCAGATGATGACACACGTCTTTCGACCGTACTTGGTGAAGTTTGTGGTAGTTTATTTCGATGACATCATATTCTATAGCACCTCCACTACCGAGCACATCTCCCACTTGAGAGTGACCGTATCCACCTTGAGGAAGGAAACTTTATTCCTAAACCTTAAGAAATGCATATTTTATGTTCCAGAGGTAGAGTTTTTAGGCTATATAGTCGGGTCTGAGGGAATTCGAGTTGATCCTGGAAAGGTTCAGGTGATAAAGGACTAGCCCGAACCGACTAGCCAATGAGAGGTGCGTAGTTTCCATGGTTTAGCTACATTTTATCGCCGTTTTATACGGGACTTCAGTAGTATCATGGCCCCCATTACTGAATGCATGAAGAAAGGAGAGTTCACCTGGACAAAGTCTGCCACCCATGCTTTCCAACGCTTTAAGAAGCTTATGAATGAGGCGCCTGTCTTACGTCTACCTGATTTCACCAAAGTCTTTGAGTTAACTTGTGACACTTCTGGGGTAGCAATAGGAGGTGTTTTGAGTCAAGAAGGCCACCCGGTCAGTTATTTCAGGGAGAAACTAGCGGGCGCTAGGTTGAATTATTCGAACTACGACAGAGAGTTTTATGTTGTTATTAGGTGTATGCATCATTGGCGTCATTATCTCCTCTCCAAAGAGTTAGTGATCCTCTCTGATCTTGATGCTTTACGTTTCATAAATGGTCAGCATTAAATAAGCCCGCGCCACGCTAAGTGGGTAGCTTTCTTACAAGGGTACACTTTTAGCCTTAAGCACCTTAAGGGATCTGACAATCGAGTTGACGATGCACTTTGCCGCCTTACCCTTCTACTATCTAGCATGCAAGTCAATGTCGTATGATTCGAACGAGTTAAGGACGAATATACCACTTGCCCAGATTTCCACGAGATGTATTTCTCAGCCCAGGATAGCACTCCAACGAACATATCTGCATTTGTTCTTAAGGATGGTTATCTTTTTCGGCACGAGAAGTTGTGTATTCCTCGATCCTCCTTACGACACCACCTTATTTGGGAATTATAAAGAGGAGGTCTGAGTGGACACTTTGGAAGGGATAAGACCATTGCACTCGTTGAGGAGAAAGTTTACTGTCCTAAGCTGAAGGTGATGGTTGGGGGAATAGTGAGTAGTTGTCGAACATGTCAAGTATCTAAGGGCACTAAAACCAATGTTGGGTTATACACCCCTTTACCAATTCCTTCCATATCGTGGGAAGACATGAGGATGGATTTCATATTAGGCCTCCCCACCACTCTTCGTCGACACGAATCCATTTTTGAATTTGTGGACAGGTTTTCAAAAATGGCATACTTTAACCCATGTAATAGGACAAACGACACATCTCACGTCGTTAAGTTTTATTTTCAGGAGGTCGTTAGTCATCGCGGAGTACCGAAGACAATTGTCTCGGATATGGATGTGAAATTCACAAGCTATTTTTGGAAAACTTTATGGATTTTAATGGGGACCAAATTATTATTTTCCGTTGCATATCATCCGCAAACCGATGGTCAAACGGAAGTAGTCAATCGGAGTTTGCGGAATCTTCTAAGGTGTCTTGTGAGTGATCACAAGGGAACTTGGGATCTACTTCTTCCCCATGCACAATTGGCTACAATAACTCTAAGAATCGGTCCACGAGTATGTCCCCTAACGAGATTGTTCACAGGTATAAGGCTCCTGTGCCACTTGACTTGGTTCTATTTCCACCTACATATAAAGCAAGTCAATTCGCACAATCCTTTGCCCATGACATTCATGACTTGCACGCACATATCCGGGCAACTTTAGCCTCCCAATATGAATCCTACGAAACATAAGCTAATCAATATAGGAGAGTGTCAGACTTTAAAGTCGGCGATCAAGTTTTAGTCCGCTTAGTTCCTGAGCGACTGTCAACTGGTACCGTTAGAAAGTTAGCTCTAAAGCGGGTCCAGCCCCTTTCGGATTATAAAGAAACTCGATGATAATGCTTTTGTCTTAGATTTGCTGGCTGATTGGGGTGTCTCACCCATTTTTAATGTCTCAGATTTGACGATGTTTGTTTCGCCTCCATAAGAGTTGACTTCCTTGTCGTCTTCTCCTTCCACTCAAAATTCTTTGGGTTTGGGAAGTGGTAGTACGAATTATCTCTCTCCCCTGGTCTCCACTGGTTTAGCATCGGATGGTAAGTTTCCTTCTTTTATTCCCACTGCTGACATGTTTCCAAGGTTTCCCAAAACCTTTCTTACACCAGACAGGATACTTGATGCTGAGATGCTTACTACCACCGATGGTGTTACCCTCCGCTTTCTCATCCATTGGCGTGACCGCCCTCCTTCCGACGACTCTTGGGTACTCGAGCCAGAGCATCAATAATTGGATCCCGCTCTTCTCCGTCGCTATCTCTTGGACCACGCATCGGAGATACGTGATTTTGAGTGGGGGAGGATTGATGTCGCGGCATCGCCGCCACTACTTGATGATAACCCGGTTGCCGAGGCACTACAACATAAAGACGTTAGGAGCCATGATGACACTAACGGGAGGCAATGTTACAACCTCCGTCTGCAGCGTGCTAAGCCCACTTGAAGATTCATTTTAAAATCATGCTCTTTGTTACGTTATTTTTATTTATATTTTATATTTGAGAATATAAAATTATTCCATGCTTGGGTAATAATGTTATATTCATGTGTGGACTTATTTGTTTATTTCCTGCTTTTAAAACATTTGGTGTGTAATTAACCACGTAGATGGATGAGATGTCATCTCCATTTTGGACGGTTAAATGTGTGTTGTAACTCCTATGTGTTTGTAACTCCTATGTGTTTATAACTCCTATATAAGGAGACCTCTTTATGAGAATTAATAGACAAGAAGAATTTTAATCCTAAAAAAAACTCCCATAGGAGAATTCGGCCAAGGCATTCCTCCTAGCCGTCGCCCCCCCTTGTGGTGTGAAACCATCCCTTGCTTCCTCCACCCTTCTTCGGCGCGACTCCAGCGTGGATTCCTTCGGTGTGACTCCAAGGAAGAAGGTTGCAGCCCCATTCGGTGTGACGCCGGTGGATCTGTGGAGATAGTGATTCTCCCACCATATCTTGTGTGCACGGTGAATTCGGGTTGGGTAAAATCTTCCCCTCTCTTTGTGCTTCCTCTATTAGATCTGTGGAAGGTGAACCATCGTGTTTCTCCGTGGCTTTAATTTTTAATCGCTTACAAATCTTTGATTATAAAACATTATTGTTCTTGTTTCCATTTTCTGGATAGGGTAGGTCCATTTTGCTTGAGCGGATCTTGGACTATAGCCTTGATCTTTCTCTCAAAAGGATTGGCAACCTTTGCGTTAACTTTGGGAATGATCCAAGTCATTTTTCATCGTTGTTTTGGAGTCGATCATTCTCCGAATGTGTTTATGTTTTGTGAGCGAAACGATCACATATTAAGGGAGATAGATGCTTGTGTAGGTGCGGCGGATCTACAGTGCGTTGTTGGTGAACTAGAGCCTTCTCTTGTGTAGATTTCGTTAGTGACATACGCAACACCATGTTGGTTTCGAACCAGAGGAATTTCGGAAAAATCGGCCTTAGTCAAATTCGGCGAAATTCATCTAATATTGATTATGATACTCACCAAATTTATAAGTACACAACGTAAACTTGTAAGTACACAAGTTTACTTACGATGATTCATAGGTGTACTCCTCGATTATGATATTGGTGTGTACTTAGCAAAGTAAACCTTTAAGTACGCAACTAGAATATAGATTATGATACTCACTGAAATCCCACTGTAACCTGACAATGGTGTGTACTTAGCAAAGTAAACATGTATTACACAACTAGAATATAGCATCAAATAGAAACTCAATTCATCTTAGCTTGACTGGGCACTTCTTCAAATTAGGGTTATTGTGGAAACAATACCCAACAGGTGTACTCCTTGAGTCCCACCACCATCCTAAGTCCCCGACTTGATGGTTCAATTTGAGAAATCAATAGTTAGGCACGGAGCTACGAATCTCTCATATGCCAATGATGATTCAAAGTACTTTGAGAATCTAGTTCGAACAATATAGTGCGGTTATAGATCAGTTATTTCTCGTTGCTCAATTCTCCATGCCAACACCAAAAGCCAAGGCAAATAATTCAGATGACATGATGCAGGTCAGCATCCCCTTTCCCGATCACAACATACATAACAACGTTATGTTCCAAGGCCCACTCTCTCGACCACCAAAACTGGGCACTCCATGATTTAAACTTATCATGCTTCCCACCTTATCCACAGGACCTGGGCTTGCAATCACACAATAACTCATTAGGAGCTATCACTAAGGGTATCACTATCATCGTGCGATATCTACATAATCAACACATCTGTCCTTTCTGATGCTACCTACCCCATCCCTAGGACCTGGGCTTCAAATACACCAAAATCGACTCACTAGATATTACTAGTAGATACTGCCAGCGATATAGTTATCATCGGTTAGGTATCAGGCGAGACAATGATTCTATCAACTTTCTCAGGTGTTTCCTTGGAGTTAGGCTCGAAGACTCCCTGCAACACTCTACAACAATAAGAACCCGAAAACAACCTACTCATCACAAAGTGTTCTCCGACACACAATCAACAAGATAACAATCACCGATCCAGACCAACTTGTCCAAATGGGCTTCACATAGCATGCTTATTCCATACTTCGATTCCAGATTCTATATGAAATTATATCGATGATCCAACTGATCAACTCGTTAGAAGAATCACCCTCACTAATTAGTGGAACGTCTTCCCTAATATGTCAAATAAGGACTTCACATGTCCAAGAGGAGAATCGTTACCCTTTTAGATCGCTTAGGAGCCATGAAGTTGCAAGTCGAGATAGAAGAATTTGCAGCATATTCCTCTCCATAGATCTGGCCTTGGATCGCAAATATGATCACAAGAACTCCTTCAAAGCTCTTCTAGAGCATTGATTTCATCCTTCTTCTTCCTCTCCATTCCTTCTTGTCTTTTGATTTCTCCACTTGAAGAGAAAGAGAGTGAAAGAGATAATGAGAAGGTAATAACCACCCCCACCCACATAATAGTAACATACCTAAACCTAGACATAGGATTTCCCCTTCCTAAGGAATGGATGGCCAAAATTAAAATTGAGCCTTTCTGTTTCAAGCACTACCACCGGGCGGCACCACACTAGTGCTGGTTGTATCTTGGGTGGTGGCTGCTTGACCATGTCAGCAACGCTTAATGACCGCTAGAATAACAAACGATACATGGTATCCTGCTACATGGCTCACTATCTCCTAGTAACATCACTAATGCCAGCGGTAGCTCATTAATGACAACATGACGCCTTGTCGAGATCACTTTCAGAGTTTGCTCCAAGATCACTCGATGTCATACTTGACATCAATAAACTGCTATCGCCGAGAGGTATTTTTAGCGTTGGTGTTGGATTCTAGATATTGTTGTTTTCAGCTATAGGAAACCTAAGGTGTTACAATCTCCACTCCTTTAAGAAATTTTGCCCCGAAATTTATACTTAATAGAAAACAACTTAGAAGTACAAAAAACATACAAATGTACCACAATGGAACTGTTAAGGGAACTCCTCAATCTTGGTTTGCTCGCTCTTGCATGACAGTTCCCATGACCACAGTTGTCCAAATAGACATTGACCATTCTGATCATTTTATTTTGTAGTTGCTTGACCTCCGTGTCTTAGATACGGATGCGCTTGATTTTAATTAACCTACTATCTACTGGCACATGATCTGCAGCAACCACTCGCATAGGCTCTTGCACTGCCTTCTACGACACCAATATGTGAAACACATCATGCAACCCACATAGCTTTGCTGAAAGTGCAAGACGATAGACAGCTTCACCAATCCGTTCAATATCTCAAATGGCCCATGGTGCCTTGTACTTAGCTTCTTCAAGCATTAATTCCTAGAGGCACCTTTGAACGACTTGATCTTGACGTAAACCTAATCGCCAGCTGCAAATTCAACTTATCAGTGCTTGGTTTTGTAGTACTTTGTGTACCTGTCTTGTGCAACCAACAATCACTATTGAATCAAAAGTATCGCCGAAGTCGCATCTTCAACATCTTTATGCTTATACAGCTTTGATTCACCCGATTCTATCCATGCCAACAAAGTACAACCCATCCTGCAATATAAGGACTCGAGGGCGCCATCTTAATACTTGCTTGGTAGCTATTATTGCATGCAAACTCGATCATATAAAGATGGTTCTCCCACCTGTTCCCAAAATCTAGGGTACACATGTGGAGCATATCATCCATTTTCCTGTTTACCATCTCGGTCTAACCACCCATTTGAGGATGAAAGGCTATCCTGAACTTCAGCTTAGTACCCAATAGATGGTTCATTTGCCTCCCATCATTTGAAGTGAAATGCCAGTCTCGATCACTTATGCTGTCAGGGGCATACCGTGCAATCGTACAATATTATCGACATAAAGCTTTGTCAATTTTTCCACGGAATCGGCTCACTGATTTAAAATAAAGTGTGAAACCTTTGTCAAATGGTCAACGATCACCCAAACGGCATCGTTACCGCACTGTGATCTCATTAAATCATTCACGAAATCCATAGATATGTCATCAAACTTCCACTACGGTATCATTAATGACTTCAGGAAACCACTAGGCATATGATATTCAACCTTCATTACGGCAAAAATATGAAACTTTGCCACATAAAAAGCTACGTCCTTTTTCATTCCTGGCCACTAGAACAACTTTTTCATGCCTTTGAACATCTTTGTGCTACCTAGGTGGATTGAATACATGTAAAATGTGCCACATACATCAATTCCTCCGGTAATTTTCCCACATTCGGGACGCCTAACCGACTGCCCTTCTATAAAAGACCTTCATCAACTAAAAAATAGGGAATTTGACCCATCCACAGTCTCTGACAAGTAGAATTTCATACTTTCATCAAACTCCAATGCTTGTTGAATCCTGTTTTCGAGGTCATATTGCACATTCGTCCAGTTTAAACATGCATTTGTGGTCGATCTCCCATTAATACAGTCAATCTCCAAGGTCTCTAAGTCATAGATAAGATGCTCATAATGTATCTACATCCAGTTGGCCTGTGTTGGAGACCTGTGACTCAATGCATCTGTGACAATATTTCCCCTCCCGGGAATATAGTGTATCTCATATGTGTAGTCCGCAAGAAACTCCATCCATCTCCTTTGTCTCATATTCAAGTCTTTTTAATTTAACAAATACATTAGGCTCTATTGGTCTTTAAAGATGTCAATCTTCATGCCATACAAGTAATGCTGCCACAACATCAAGTCAAATATCGCAGCCGCCAGCTCTAAGTCGTGGAATAGAAAGCTTCTCTCGTGAAACTTCAGAGGGCGAGAGCCATATGCTATAACCTTCCTAAAATACAGAAAAATACATCCTAAGCTACTCCCTGAGGCATTGCTATAAATCTCATGGCCACTGCACCACATGGATAACACAAAATATGCATTGTGGTCAGATGAATCTTCAACTCCTCAAAAGCTCGCGCTCACTCTGGGGTCCAAACAAATTTTTGATCCTTATCAACATAGTGATAGGTAGAGCTATCTGTGAGAAGTTCTTTGCGAAGTGCCTATAATATAAAATAAGTCCAAGAAAACTCCTGACTTCTGCCATAATAGTCAACATAGGACACTCCCGTATTGCAATTATCTTCGCTGGATCTACAACAATACTGTATCCACTAACCACATAAACAAGAAATGCCATTCAGGCTAGCAAAAACTCACACTTAGAGAACTTGGCGTAATGTCTATTCCTCCTCAATGTATTCAAAACCAGCCTCAAATAATTCTCATGATCATCTTTTGACTGAGAGTATACTAATATATCATCTATTAAGATGATCACAAATAAGTTCAAATACTCCCCAAATATCCTATTCATCAGATCCATGAACACTAATGACACATTTGTTAGCCTAAATGACATCATAGTGAACTCATAATGTCCATTGCGTATACCAAACACTGTCTTGGGAATATCAGTTTCCTTGATCCTCAACTGATAATAAGCGGACTTCAGATCCAGCTTTCAATATACAATTGATCTAACTATCTAATCAAACAAATCATCGATTCTCGGAATTAAATACGTGTTCTTCTCTACCAGCTTATTCAGTTCACGGAAGTCAATACATAGACACAATTTTCCGTCCTTATTCTTCACAAAGAGGATCGATGCACTCCAACGAGACATACTTGGATGTATATAGCCTTACTATAACAACTCCCATAACTAAACCTTCAGTTCTGCCATCTCCTTTGGCGCTACACAGTATGGTGAGCGTAACATAGGTTTTGTACTTGGCACCAACTCAATAGTGAAGTAGATTTCTCGTTGAGGTAGAGTTCCAGGGAGATCCTTAGGAAACACATCCACAAACTTCGACAAAATAGGAAAATCACTAAAACTGGGATTCGACACTACATTCTCCAATATTGTAAAGAATAACTTTGCATCCTTCAAAACCGCCTTGAACACATGGAGAGCAGACAATAATATCTTGCTTGATCCTCCCATACAAATAAAATTAGTCTTGCATTCGGTGTTCTGCCCTAGTGTGACATCCTTTCAGTTGCAATCAATTCATGCATGCTACTCTAAGAGCCATTCCATGTCAAAGATCCCATCAAATTTAGATATCAGTAGTATAAATACTTCTAATCCATTGTCATGACTTTCTATCCGAACCTTAACATAATAAGCTCTATCCGCACACATCAAGCATATGTTAGATAGCAATACATCCAAACAATCTGTTGACATAAAAGAAGGCACTCCTATATGCAACACAAAGTCATCAGACAGAAAGGAATGAGAAGCTACTGTATCGAATAGTGCTCTTACCAGATAGTCCAAGATTAGTACAAAGCCAAATACAAACAAGTTAAGCAATGCACAAGGGAGAAATTATATAAAGCAATAAAAGATGTAAATTAAACCATATCTGTCACCACATTGTTTTGTTTAATGGCCTCCTGTTGGCTAAGATTATACACTACGGGCTATACTGGAGTATAATGGGACGTAGTCTACTCTGCTGCCTTCCCCTTCCCCGTATATGATGCACACGCCTTTTTCTCCATCTTTGTAGGACCACTCCAACATTCTCGAGCAAAATGTCCTGGCTGCCACAAGTATAGCAAGTGGATGGACCACATCTATTAGTCGCCCAAGAGATAGCAGAAAAAGGAGCTGGCCCAGAAGACCTAGACTTCTACTACTTGTCTTGCCCAGACTTTGCAGAGCTCGATACATTGAACTCTTGCTTCTTCACAACTAAGCCCTTATGCTGGAACCGCTTCATATCCTACTCTAGGGATTGAGCAGTGTTCACGAAGGTTAGAAAGCCATACATCATAGGACCCGAGAGAAGTAACCTCAGATCATCATGCAGACCTTCATAGAACCTATTGTTATTACACTCCTTGTCAGCAAATGTTGACCCCGCATATTGCCCCCAATCTAGTGACTCATTCATGTAGCCACAACTCTCTCCTATGACAACATTGATTCCAAGTACTTTAGGAATCTAGTCCAAATGACATAGTGCGGGTATAAATTAGCTATTTCTCATTGCCCAATGTCCATGCCAACACCAATAATGGAGGCAATCAAGTCAGGCGATATGATGCGGGTCAGCATCCCCTTTCTTGATCACAACATACATAACCGCACTATGTTCTAAAGTTGACTCTCACAACCACCAAAGATGGGCACTCCAAGCTATCAGCACAACATTCTACGCACCTTGTCTATAGGACCTGGTCTTGCCATCACACAATAGTTCATTGGGTTCTATCTGTAGCGGTATCACTATCACTCACGATATCGACAACATACACACAACTATAATTTTTGACACTACGAACCCCGTTCCCATGACCTACACTTCATATCCACCACAATCGGCTCCCTGTATACTACCAAGAGCTACTGCCAGTGGTATCCCTACTTTCGGGAAATATTAGACAGAACAACGTTTCTATCCACTTTTTTAAGTGTTTCATGGAGTTATCCTCAAAGGCTCCCTGCAACACTCTACAACACTCAGAACCTGAAAAATAATATAATCACCATGGAGTGTTCTTTGGCATGTAATCAATATGATAACCATCACCAATCCAGACCAACTTGTTTGAATGGACTTTACACAACATGCATATTTCGTACATCGATTTCAGATTCTATATAAAATTATATCGAGGATCCAACCAATCAACCCGTCAGAAGAATCACCCTCACTAATTCATGGAATATCTTTCCTAATATGCCAAATTAGGAGTTCACATGCCCAAGAGGAGAATTGTTACAGTTGTAGATCGCTTAGGAGCCATGAAATTGCAAGTGATCTGGATGGAATCATTTGCAGCTACTTCCTCTCCACAGATCTAGCCTTGACTCACAAATCTGATACAAGAACTACTTAAAATATGTTCAAGAGGATTTGTTTCAGCCTTCTTCTTTCTCTCCATTCCTTCTTCTTTTTATTTTCTCGACTTAATGAGAGATATACAGTGAGAGAGATATTGAGAAAGTAATAACCCCCCTTATCCACTTAATAATCCTGGGCATAAAATCAACCATAGGATCTCCACTTCCTAAGGAATGGATGTCCACTATTAAAATTGAGCCTTTCTATTTCAAGCACTACCACCGGGTAGTACCACTCTAGTATTGGCGGTACCTCGGTTGGTGGCCACTTGACAAAGTCAGTGCTGCTTAATGACCTCTTCCAAACACACAAACTTGTGGAATCCTGTCATGTGGCTCACTACCGGCTGGCGATATCGCTAATACTAATGGTAACCCATCAATGACAACACGAAACCGCATCGAGATCACTTTAAGAGTTGGCATCGAGATCATTTGATGTCCTAGTTGACATCAACAAACCTCTATCACTATGTGGTATCGCTAGTGCTGGCACTAGTTTTTAAATCTAGTTATTTTCATCTATCGGAAACCCGGGGTATAACAAACCATCCAGAAAATGTCATCTGACATGGTTGAGACTAGGATGTTCTTTGACTTTGCATCGCAGTCCTTCACCTTCTTTTCTTTATCTATCCATTGTGATATTTGCACAGGTTTTGATGTGGTATTACCATATGCATCTTTCTTGTATGGAATGGGTGGCCCTGTCAAAATATAACCAAATATGTCTGAATCAATAGAATTCATATACAACTTAATTATGGCCTTCCAGAGTGTAAACTTCTCTAAGTTATACACTGGAGGTCTGGTAGATGCAAATACTTTGTAATTATTTGAAGAAATCTTTTAAAATAGATATTTCCTTATATGTGTAGCTTTGTAACTGTTCAAACCATTGTGATGAAGGTGTTAACCTTTTTTTATATACATGGCTTTAATACCAAATGAATGTGTGAACAGTTATGTGAGTCCTTTGATAATTCTCTAGAGGACGGTGAATAGATTTTTAAAATTCTCCTTAAAAAATTTCAGTTACTTTAGGATTTGCAGCATGAAAGTGTTTGTTCAAGAGTAACTACACGCCTAGGTGGGTGAATAGGTTTCAAGTTTTTTGAACTCTTTTAACTTTGGTTGAGTTGTGTGTTAGATTTTATTATGAGATTTCAAGAGACACAAAAAACACATGAATTTATAGTGGTTCCCAAATCTAGGGTACATCCACTTTTACCCTTCATATATCTAGTAGTGAACTAGATACGGATAACTCCTCCTTCATCTTAGCTCCTTGAGCTTACATCTTAGATCCCACAGGATCCTACACCTTAGAGTGAAACTCACTCCTACTACTTAGAGAATAACATCTCCTACCTCAGGCTAGACAGCACTACACTCAGAGATATCAGATCTCCTACCTCAGATCTACATAGAGATCTTACCTCATGCACAAGCCCTACCACAGATTCCAAACAGTATCCTACAACTCAGAGACTTAACTCCTACACTCAGCCTTTATAGCACAGGCTTACAACTCAGATCAACAGATGATCTTACAGATTGAGTTAAGGTTTTGTGATGATTAACTCGAGAGAAATAGTTCTCCAAGTCAGCTTTCTTAACTGAGGAAACCAAGTCCAAACTCTTCATGGCAACAAGACTTTAGATCATTAGAGTAGTTTTACTTATGCTGAGTAGAACTGATGTAGAGCTCTGTATCTTTAAGCTTTTGATGTAATAATGTTGTAAGCAGTAACTTTGAAGATGAACAACTTTTGAATGCTCTGCTTCTTCTCTTCTTACAAAAAATACAAAATAATTTTTATTCTTGCTGAAGAAGTCTTTGATATTTTTATTTCCCGATCCCTTCAATCAATAAGACTTTTTATGTAATCAGAAGAGCTTTTGTAAATCTGGGAGAGAGTGATGGATTTACTAACTCGATGGAGATGACGACTGTCTAGAAAATGCTTTACTTAATATCTCTATAAAAAGCCCTTTTATGTCCCGCCATCCAACGACTCTTTATCTGTATGGGCAAGCCAAACTAGGTAACTATAATGTTACTTTGGCATTAATTAATATATAGAAGCCATTCAACGCCATTTGTCTTCTAGCGCACTAGTCTCGCAATATTTGAATTATGGATGACGTCAACATGAATCAATGCTTGTGGATTTAGAAGTTTTCAGTCAATCTGCACAAGCGTTGAGTGAAGACTTGTGACTCAATGCAAAAACACTTTGCAGAAAATCTGCACCCAGAGGAGTTGAGTGAACCTTCATCACTCAACGCATCTAACTTAAACAACTTAACTGATAAAGCATTGAGTGTGCCTTCATTACTCGACGCTTTTGGACTTGGCAGATTTAACTTGACTGAAGGTGTTAAGTGTACCTTGAACTCTGAATGGTTCTGTACTTCTGCTAAGTTATTTATAAGGTGTTGAGTAAGCCTTCCTCACTTAGAGCTTATGTCTATAGACAAATTTCCTTTTGAGTAGTCATTGAGTGAATTAACTTCACTCAACGCTTCTGGACTTGGACAGATCTCACTCCAACAACACTGAGTATTTAATTGCTTGATCTTCTGTCAACGCTTTTAGACCTCTGGCATTGAGTTAAGTATACTCACTCAACGCACTTAGACTTAGCCTGATTTTTACTTTTTCAACATCATGTCTTGAGTCCAACTAACTTTGTGACCCTAATAACCTATCTAATCAAGAAACAATATACCACCTGTATATATTGAACTTTGAACATATATTAGATACAATTATGAGTATGTTATTGTCCTGTAGGCCTTCTTCAAATCTGGGATATTGTGATTAATGAACCCAACAATCTCCACCTATTTAAAGAAGTCAGAACCTTAGTCAATGATATACACTGCCACATGGAAGAGATAAACTTCACGTCAAACAAGAGCAATAAATAACACATAATCAAAGCTATGATTAACACTTAAAGGGATAATTATAAACAAAATATGTGCTCATAATAAAGTTCATATCCCTAGGGTACTAAGGAACATAATACATAAAACATTTTAATTTTCCGGTTCCTTTATGACTATGCTCCTGCTTGGTTTCTTGGCAGCCTCTTCATTAGCTTCAATCTGCTTTTTCTATTTCCTTTCAAAGTATCTGTAAGGTTTTGGAAAGTACTTGCTTAGCTCTAAAGCATCTGAAGGCACTGAACCTATCCTCTTGTCCCTTCTTAACTTTCTTCTTAGCTTTTCATTCCTTTCCATCTTGGCCCATTCTAAGGAGCTATATAGCTTTCCCCTTATAGTTTTGTTTTCTTTAATTTGGTCCCAAGCAGACAGAATGATAGCCTTTGATTTAGGTCTCCATCTTTCAAAGTCAGGCCTGGTTTTCATCTCTTCTCTTTATCTCTTTTTTTGCTTTGTATGTTCTCTTCATCTTCTTCAGCAACAAACTTGCCTTTGACCCTTGATATCTGTTCAGTAGTGGTGCTGAAGGTAGAAATGTCAACAGTAGAGAATTTTGCCCATTGATCACCATCAATCTATTCTTCTGGAGGAGGAACATGAACATTATCTTATGTTTATTGTGCTAATCCCAATGATTCCCTGTTGAAATTTATGACCCAAACAACATTGTTAGTGTTTGCTTTGATAATTGTATTCTCCCCCATTTATCACTTCTTCAAACATAGTTGTATTTAGGGAGTTAATTTACTCCTTTGGTAACATGATTCTTAACCTCCAGCATGTTAATATCCAGAATCTGTGTGCATGCATCCATTCTTGTCTCTAGCATGATTTTGTATGTTTCCATCAGTTTCTTTTTCATATTATGCACCATTTCCATATTTCTAGAGGTGATATTTTGATTCTCTATTATATCATTCTGCTTTTGTCTGATTTCCTCATATTCACTTTCAGTATATGTCACAACAGGAGCATCTCTCTTGAAGAATACAACTACGTTGGCCCTGAGCAAGTTTACCTAAAATCCGATAGACATGATCTTCGTAGAGAGATCTTGTCTTAATACTTTTATAGAATCATCAACATAATGCTCTAGCTATTTTCTTTGATCATCTAGAAGTCCTTCCAGTTATGCAAGAATGTAGAGTGAATAGTATCAGGTTGATGAGATCCCCTTGTGAAGCAAACATCCACATCCTCTTTCCTTGTGTATCCCCTTGATTCAGAGTTATCGCTCATGAATTCAGAAGACTGATCAGCAGTATCAGCCTTTGGATCACCATCCTTATATATGTTAATGACATTTTCAGTTTCTTGAGTAGGGAGCACTATTGGAATCTTCCCCTCTACTTCTGCACTTTCCTTAGTAACTTGTTGGTCTTCATCAACTGTGTTGGGCACAACTTCTTCTACTATAAATGGAACTTGTTCATCCTCGGAAGGAGTATTGGATGGCTGCAACTGAGACTCATTTGAAGTTTGTTCTATCCTTTTCTACATATTGTCCAAGAAGGAATCAATCTGGTCCTATAATAAAAGAACTTGTCCCCTCAACAAGTGCATCCAACTTGGGAGCATCCCCCTCGATTTCTACACAGATCCTACCCACCACATTTCTAGCCAGTTATTCTACAGTTCCTGCTGGAATGTCTTCAGATTGAGAACCACAACCTTGTACAGTCCTTATTGCAGGTTCTAAGGATGTAGAAACCTAAGAACTCATATCTCTTCCTGTATCTGTAGAAGAGTCAAACAATTGGGGATCATGATGTTCTTCTTCTCTACTTTCATAAGAGCTACTCTCAAAACTTTCTTTTATGATGATAACTGCTTTCTTTTTCTTCTTATCAGCTGCCTGTTGGTGTGGAAGCAACACTGTGTCCCATCTATCAAACATCATGGAGTCCATTTTCCTCATATGATGTTTCTTTGTTCCAAGCCTCACATTGAGGATCCCTGGAATAGAACCATGAAAGTATAAAGACAATTCTTAATAGGTTTGGCTCTGAAACACATTGCACTATTTGTTCAAATAGTATCTTTCCCTAGTTAGTCCTTTTGGATAGAATTATTCTTGCCATTATTTCAAACATCTTCCTCGAGATTTTATCATGAGACCCTGTTTTGCAAATCAAGGCCTTGCCGATTACAACAGCCAGAATCTTCCCTTTAAGATTCATTTCTTTTCTGAGAATAGTGCCAGTGATGTGCTTTGAAAGGCCACACCACTTGAGAGCTGATCTCACATCTTTAATAAATAGTTCATCTTCCTCGTCTAATGGCCTGAAGTTTGCCAAATTCAGTGCTTTGCTTAGCCCCCTTGAAGTGATCTTAATCTTGTGTCCACTGATAGATGTCTTGATTTTGTTGGAAGAGGATTCGATTTTGGCATTCGAATAGAGATCTAGTACTTCTTGTTTAAATATCGAACTTTGCTCTAACTGGGAAACTCTTGGTCGACGACGTGATGTAAGTGAAGAACAAGCTAAACTTCTTCTGGAGTATCCTTGAACCCATTCCTAACTAATTTAGGACCCTCGAAAAGGAAATCCATTCCTTTGGGCGCTATTGGAACTTTTAATTTCTTGAGTGATAAGGAGCTTGAGTAACATCCCGACTTTTATTGTGCCACCAGAGCCCTAGTAGGCCCAATAAAAGTGGCCTGAACTCTACCCATGACTCGATAGGAGATAACCCTAGGCAGGAAATAGAGCTAGAGAACTCTGAATTGAGTTCTGTCAGTTCCTGTGACCTCGTATATTCGATACGAGTGCATCAGAACTCGTTCAGTTGGACCCTGAGGTCCTATAGTGGATGTGATCATTGATGCTTAAGATCACGGCAGTGAACCGGTTGCACAAGTAATATAAAATGGGGGTTTTCCCAAGTATCGATCTCACAAGGAACACAATAAGGTGGAGTTAATTTCGAGGAGGACTTGAGATTGAAGTCCTCAGGTCGGAGCTAACTAAAGGGGATTTGATGTTTGCAGAAAAAGAAAATAAAAGGTTAACAACTACTCCTATGCAACGCCGCTATGCGATGCTTCGCCAGGCGGGATGGAAGACTAGTCAGGCCACTATGCACCGAATCACTAGGCGGATGGACGAGTAGGCTTGCGGATGAGGTGGTTAGAACGGCAGAATGAGGGTCGTGAGCACCTCTTCGTAATGCACGCCACTAGAAATTGATAGTGCGGCAAGGGTGGATGGTGTTGGATGGAGTATGACGCAACTCAAGCAACTTAGGCAGTAAAATGAAATAGGAATCACATAGACATGATACACATAACATATACAACCAAAGAGCACTTCATCAATATAAATAGATTTAAACACCAATATTCAACAATAAAGCAAGACCAAGTCAAGAGATCGACCGAATCTGAAGCCTTGCTGAGGATTCACGGTTGGAATCGTCGGGTTGTCATTCCGTGTCCAAGCTCGGTCCTCAACTCCGTCTGGGATAGAGAAGGGTTGTCACCACCTTCCAATGGCCCGTCTTTTTTGTCTCACGATAGCAGACGAAGTTTGCTAGCTTTCCTTTGCTTGATGACTATGGCGTCAAACCCTACTTGAAGCTCACGGATGAAGGAGAAGGCCGAGAGGAAGCTCCGGCTTGGATTTGGCGGTGAAAGCTTGCCCGGAGCACCTCCCTAGGGTGGAAGGTGAAGTGGAATGGCGGAGAAGGCGAAAAACGGCGGAGAAATGTCGAGCTCCGGATCCTCTCCCGAATTAGGGCGAGACCTGCACTATTTATACAAAGCAGAAATGAACAATGTGCACGATCACAGGCGCACGACCAGTGGTCGTGGGCACTATGTCCGGTGATCATGCGCACTGGCATGGAAGATCAGGAAGAAGAACTGGGATAACGCGCACGAGTAGTGGCGCATGACCAGTGGTCGTGCGCACTAAGTCCAATGGTCGTGCGATTACCCCAAACAGGACTCCAGAAAAGAGGAATCAATGCACACGATCAGTGGCGCATGACCGGTGGTCGTGCGCATTATGTCCAGTGGTCGTGCGCTTACCCCAGGATGATTCTGAAAAATGAAGAGTAGTGCGCACGATGAGGGGCGCACGACCAGTGGTCGTGCGCATTAGATCCCATGATCGTGCGCAGTATTCCTGTTTCACAACCATCCCGAAACACGCACACGACCCCTGTACCGAAAGGAAAAATCAATCACTGATATGTGCAGACATTCCAGGCAATCACAAAAAGGAGTACAAATAATAAAAGTAACAAAATACACAACCACGGGCATAAATGTGCACTTCCTATGGAAATAAAGATAAGATGAAATATGAATGATATAGAACTAAAATTGAAGTGCAAACCCGTGAAAACTAACCCAGACAAGTCCGAAAATAGGTATATAAAGTGGACTCATCACACCCCCAGACTTAACTGTTTGCGCGTCCCGAGCAAACAAAATCTAAGCAGATAGTGAAAAATACTAGTTAACAAAGAAATTGTGATACAGAGTACCATGCGAAGTCGCGTGCTCGCATGCGTAAAAATACAATAGAGAAAATTTCTAAGTTTGCAAAATAGTTTATATTTTTCACAATACGTATCAAAATTTTATCACTACTCAAAAATAGAATCACGGTGAATCATCCAGTCACCCGTAGGGAGAAAGTAGACTAATCGCTAGGCGAGCATTGCCAAAGATCGGGACTCGGGATAACCTCCAAAGGAATCCACTAATGTCGGTGACCATATGCTTGCCCTTTCGCATTCTCTCCATGGCACTGGTTTGGTTCACACACGAATCAGTAGGACTAAAGGTGAAGAGATGGGGCTTGGGTTTCGGTGAGGTAAAAAAAAGATAAACTAGAATGGCTATGCACCAAACCCAAATGAGCTTGTATAAAATGAATCCATCAGCTAACCAAAATACATGCGGGTACATCACACCCCCAAACTTAACTTTTACCATATGGGTGTGTGCACCGCCTACTCCACAAATACTCACATCTCAAATAGGATTTTCAATTTTACTTTTACTTTTCACTTTTTCACTTTAACATCATTTTTTTTAACTTTTCTTTTCCTTTTTCAAATTACTTTTATTTTAACAAATTCAGCAAATATAAGCTTTGGAGTACATCCACATTTTCACATGTAATAACAGCACATCACATCCCAACATGAAAATATAAAACACTAAACTCGACTTGGGTGTGCGACTAGGATAGGCTATGGGGCTTTGGTGAAATCATGGTGGAGCTGAATCAAAAGGACGTGTAGGAACAACGGAGCTAGCGAGGACAAAACGTTAGGAATGGTACAAAGCTCAACCGGGCCAAAATGATGGTCTACATCACGCTCATGCATGACTAACCTATACCCATGCTTCAAGAATAGCTTGGGGCAAGTTCATAGCCAACGAGAAAGACTATCCCTCCTCCCGACTCGAGCAATACGAACCTAACGGCCGTCTACACACATCCCTAAGCTATCGTCAGATTCACACCGGATTCACCATTTTTTGAGTAGAATAAAAAGATCTTTACGCAAATAGATAAAGTATAAAACCATAAGCATACAGAAAAATTAAATCTACTCTAATTTCTACACGAGACGAGAGCGGTTGACTAGGAGCACAGCAAGGTCAACATTTTACTCTGTCTCACAATCCTATGTCAGCACCATAATTTTCCCAAATCTAACAAAGAAATGAGTTTAACTCGCATCATGCAAAAAGATAAGCACGCGCTCATGTGGGTGCAGTGGTGTGTGATGCAATGAACTAATCAAAATATAACAATAAAAGCTTCTAGTATGCACAAGAAATGTGTGCGTGCAAAAGGTAACAAATACTGGCTCTCCACCCAGACTTAAACTAAACTACACAGCAGATGATATAGAAATTAAAAGCATAAGGAGCTAAGGGAAGAGGTTACCCAATGCTCAGCCAGTGAGCATACCAGAAGACGCATGGAAACTTGAAGCAGGCCCGCCATACGAAGAATCACAACCCCGCCAATGCGATTTGCTATGAATACCTGCAGGGGTGAGCTCCGCAAAAACAAAAGAAAAATATACAAAAAGAAATGCTAAAACTAAAAGAGACATGAAAGTAAAAATGCAGGAAATGAAAGATAAGTACTGGGGTTATTGTCATCCCAGCACAACTTATTAAATTCTAAACTGCTCTAGCTTATAGGCCTATGAAATAAAAAGTGCACAGGTAACTGGCCTAATATTCGTTTCGGTAACGGGTACCGATACGGGGATAGAGCAGTTACCCCTCTGCCTAAATAATCATACCTTCTCCTAGCAGGCAGAGGAAATAGGAAGTAGGATGAGGAGGAGGCCTGGTCCTCACTCATCTCACCACAAAACAAATCCTTGCCAAGCAAGGTATCGTCTATCACAGGCCTGCAGGAGGCGATGGCAACGGCATGAGCACAAAGCTCATCGTCATCCAAACGTACCTGTGGAGACTCACCCTGCACAGGCTCAGATAAGGAAGGGGGATCAAGTAATAAAAGAGAAGAAGAACTAAAAGAATCAGAAAATGGGAGAGTGATCCCGGTCTCACTCTCAGCAGGATCCAAGCGGAGATCACTGTCGGTGTCATACGAGTCGTACCGAGGGGAATCCGAGAACTCAAGGTCCGCGATGGTAAGAGGAACGACCTCATCCAATAAGGAGGTGCAAACCTCTGCATCGGAAAGAGGGTATTCCTCATCCCACCGCGGTGCATAAAAGTGTTCCGAAGATCCACCTTCTCCGTCGGAGATAGAGGAATCATCATCCCACTTCGGCGCAACCTCGGGCACCGAATCATCCACAATCACGGCATCATCAACCGACTCACAAGAAAGTGGAATAGCACAATCTGGCAAAAATTGCGGAGGGGAAAGGCTGCTCTCAAAATCAAGCACTGAATGAGCAGGCCCCATCGCAAAATCATTCGCTGACGCCACCACGTCGATGACCGGAACAATCTCATCATCCCATACAGGAGCGTCCATGAGTTCCTGCTCCTCTTTTTACTGGCTAACACTAGAGTGATCATCATCACTCAAGGAAAGCTCGTAAAAATGGATCGAGGGACCCATGAAAGAGCTGTATGCGGCTAGAGATTCTTCGGTAATCTCAATGGGTAGAGAATGAGCAAAGTGCGTTATGTCAGTGTATGGGCCAGGAAACACCTTGGTAGGACTGTCCACAATAGTCTTCCGCGAACGGGAGGTTGTTGTGCACACGCCCTCAGGGGGAGAAGGGTTGCACAAACGAGGGCAATCCTTCAACATGTGGCACATACCTTGACATAAATAACACCGAATGCAATGCTCGACATTCATAACAGCAATGGCATCGATGGATCAGCGCAAAGTGTCAAGGATACGGCACTCAGCATCAGGATCCATCACGAACAAAAATAATTGCTGAAAAAGTGCTACACAGCTAAAATAAAAATAACACGGATCTGCTATTTAAATCAAAAATCAGAAAAGGGCAAAAAGAAATAAGCAAAATAAAAATTCTAATAGCCAAAGCAAATAAAAAAAATGATATGCACAAATGGAAAAGGGCTTCAATCTATTATCTCCCTCTCCACAAACTCACACCACTGTGTTCCCCGGAAACGGCGTCAAAAACTTGATGCCCTCACAAGTAATATAAAATGGGGTTTTTCCCAAGTATCGATCTCACAAGGAACACAATAAGGTGGAGTTAATTTCGAGGAGGACTTGAGATTGAAGTCCTCAGGTCGAAGCTAACTAAAGGGGCTTTGATGTTTGCGAAAAAAGAAAATAAAAGGCTAACAACTACTCTTATGCAACGCCGCTATGCGATGCATCACCAGGAGGGATGGAAGACTAGTCGGGCCGCTATGCACCGAATCGCTAGGCGGATGGACGAGTAGGATTGCGGATGAGGTGGTTAGAACGGCGGAATGAGGGTCATGAGCACCTCTTCGCAACGCACGCCACTAGCAATTGCTAGTACAGCAAGGGTGGATGGTGGTGGATGGAATATGGCGCAACTCAAGCAACTTAGGCAGTAAAATGAAATAGGAATCACAAAGACATGATACACATAACATATACAACCAAAGTGCACTTCATCAATATAAATAGATTTAAACACCAATATTCAACAATAAAGCAAGAACAAGTCAAGAGATCGACCGAATTCGAAGCATTGCTGAGGATTCACGGTTGGAATCGTCGGGTTGTCATTCCGCGTCCAAGCTCGGTCGTCAACTGCGTCTGGTATAGAGAAGGGCTGTCACCAACTTCTAATGGCCCGTCTTCTTCGTCTCACGATAGCAGACGGAGTTTGCTAGCTTTCCTTTGCTTGATGGATATGGCGCCAAACCCTACTTGAAGCTCACGGATGAAGGAGAAGGCCGAGAGGAAGCTCCGGCTTGGATTTGGCGGTGAAAGCTTGCCCGGAGAACCTCCCTAGGGTGGAAGATTAAGGGGAATGGCGGAGAAGGCAGAAAACGGCGGAGAAATGTCAAGCTCCGGATCCTCTCCCGATTTAGGGCGAGACCTGCACTATTTATACAAAGCAGAAATGAACAATGCTCACGATCACAGGCGCCCGACCAGGGTCGTGCGCACTATGTCCGTTGATCGTGCACACTGGCATGGAAGATCAGGAAGAAGAACTGGTATAACGCGCACGAGCAGTGGCGCACGACCAGTGGTCGTGCGCACTAAGTCCAATGGTCGTGCGATTACCCCAGACGGGACTCCAGAAAAGAAGAATCAATGCACACGATCAGTGGCGCACGACCGGTGGTCGTGCGCATTATGTCCAGTGGTCGTGCGCTTACCCCAGGCTGATTCTGGAAAACGAAGAGTAGTGCGCATGATCAGGGGCGCACGACCAGTGGTCGTGCGCATTAGATCCCATGATCGTGCGCAGTATTCCTGTTTCACAACCATCCCGAAACACGCACAAGACCCCTATACCGAAAGGAAAAACAAATCACTGATATGTGCAGACATTCTAGGCAATCACAAAAAGGAGTACAAACAATAAAAGTAACAAAATACACAACAACGGACATAAATGTGCACTTCCTATGCAAATAAAGATAAGATGAAATATGAACGATATAGAACTAAAAGTGAAGTGCAAACGTGTGAAAACTAAACCAGATGAGTCCGAAAATAGGTATATAAAGTGGACTCATCATCCATTCCTCGTAAAATGCAACAAGAGCGAGATTTTGGATATCGAGCTAGAGAACTCCGAATTGAGTTCTGTCGATTCCTGTGACCTCATATAACCTAAACAGGTGCATCGGAGCCCGTCGCCTCACAATCCGATATCTAACAAAAGATTTAGACATGTGGCCGTTTTAGCGCGCTGCGACGTGAAAATTTTGGACTTTCGCCAAACAAGCTCCGATTCAAACCCAGTCAGTGGCGTTGGACTCGTGTGGTCAATACGAAGTCAATGGAAGTCAACCTAGTCAATTTCGATGACAATTGGTCAACTCGTGGTCAAATCAAGCATAGTCGTCCAACGAAAAGCGTGCGCACACCAATTATGACACGACACCCGAACTTTTACCCGAACCTGATGACTTGGATCCACTTTGAATTTGACCAGCAAGGGGGACCCACCCTAGGGTTGATTTGGTCAAACCCCCCAAAAAACCCATTTTTGGATTTTTCTCCAAGTAGGGGCCCACCTCCTCTCAAGGGAGGATAGCCCTTGCCCCCCCCTAACTCTTCTTTGGGCCCCCAACCAGCAAACATCCACTAGGAGTGGAGGCCCATTCTCACCACAAACTCTCTCTCTCTTTCTCCCTCTCCCACCCTAAAGCCCTAGCGCATAAGGGCTTAGCCCTTTTTCCCCTCATGGGGGAAAAGTAGGGGCCTCCAGCTATCCTTGGACATCTGGATGGTGGGGATTAATCCCTCACTAAGGAGGGATTAATCCCACCTTGTATAGGGGAGGAGGGCCCCTCACTAAGGAGGGTGAGGATTAATCCCCCTCAAGCTCTATAAGCAACCCTTCCCAACTCCTGCCCCCCCCCCCCCCACTGCCGGACCCAGGTGTCCGGAAAGGTCAAGGCGAGAACCCTCCCCCCCTCCACCACTGCCACCTTGGCATGGCCGACCAGGTCGGCCCCTCTCGAGACCACTAGACACAGGTAGAACCCTTCTCCCTCCCCCTTCCCTATTCAAGATGAATTGCATGGCACTCCCCGCGGCCGGAGCTCCGCCGGCGCCACCCGAGCTATATTCCAGGCCGGGTGGTGCCTAAGGAGGAAAGAACCTCCCCAGCACCGGTGGTGGTGCCGGGGGAGTGCTATACCACTGGGGTCGGCGACCCCCAGAGTAGGAGAGCGGCGGTGCCACCGAAAAACGCAGTTTCGGCGGCACCCACAAAAATAGAGGAAAGCTCTGTTAGAGCTTGCGAAGGCGGCCGGGGGCATATGGCCGCCGGGCCACTCTCGACGAGAAGAACGACCCCCGACGCGCCTGCCATGGGTGGACTGCTAGGCTGCCAACTAACCGAGGAGCGGTGGTTGCGTGGTGGTGCCGGGAGCAGGGCCACCGCCCAAAGGGTCGCCGACCCCCGGCAAGTCGATCGGGGCGGGCAACGGCTTCTTGCAGAGGCTGGCGAGCGGTGGTGTAGGCTGCCACCCTCCACACCGCAGGGAAGCAGCAGCGGCGGTCCGATCTCAAGATGAGATCGGACGGCCTTGATTATCTTAATCCCCCCCCCCGCCTCAACATCAGCGCACCCCACAGCGGATCCACTGCCGAACCGATGTGGGGACAAAAGGACAAAACGTGTCCTGCAGCTCAATTTTAGCCGCAGGATCAAGTTAATCTGCTATAGGTAGACCAAATCAAGTGGCAGAAACTTGGAATTTTTTTTAGGCCAAATCTAGGCCTCTAAGAGAAAAGTGACTAACAAGAAAAATGTTCCCCATGATGAGGGCTGCCTCCACAAAAAGTTTGAGAATTTTTGGAGTTGATTTAGTATTTTTAAAAGCCCAAAAAATGTGTTTGGCTAAACTAAAAGCCCAAAATACTTTGGAAAATTATAAAAAAAATTACTAGGCTCATTTTAGGCCCTCCTAAGGGTTGTATCAAAATTTGGTATCATGGGGATATGTTTTGATATTTTTCCTAAAATATTGGAAGCCTTGGGTCACGCACGGATCTTTTTCCGCCCATTTTCCCTCGAAGGTGGAAATTAGAGCGTGCGACCACCCCCTTATAATCAAATAAATATTTCAGTACATCTCCAGTCTCGTATTGATCGAGCTTATTGTGTTGCTTTCAATTTAGTACTAATGTAGTATCGTACTGGCCAAGCTTACTTTAGTGCTTTCAATTCAGTACATCTCCAGTCTCGTACTGGTCGAGCTTATTATTTCAGTACCACTCCAGTCTCGTACTGATCGAGCACATTTTGGTATTTCAGTACTACTCCAGTATCGTACTGGTCAAGCTTACTTTAGTTCTTTCAATTCAGTAAATCTCCAGTCTCGTACTGGTTGAGCTTATTTTAGTACTTTCAATTCAGTAATACTCCAGTCTCGTACTGCTCAAGCTTACTTTAGTGCTTTCAATTCAGTACTACTCCAGTCTCATACTGGTCAAGCTTACTTTAGTGCTTTCAATTCAGTACATCTCCAGTCTCGTACTAGTAGATCTTATTATTTCAGTACCTCTCCAGTATCGTACTGGTCGAGCTAATTTTAGTATTTCAGTACTACTCTAGTCTCGTACTTGTCAAGCTTACTTTAGTGCTTTCAATTCAATACATCTCCAGTCTTGCACTGGTCGAGCTTATTTAAGTACTTCAATTCAGTACTACTCAGTCTCGTACTGGTCAAGCTTACTTTAGTGCTTTCAATTCAGTACATCTCCAGTCTCGTACTAGTCAAGCTTATTTTAGTATGTTCATCTCAGTACCACTCCAGTCTTGTACTAGTCATATTTTATTCCAACAATTTAAATAAGCAATATAATCACCGCACTTGTCCTCAATGCAATTTACTATTATAATCTCGTGCCCTGCTAAAGTTCAGCCTTAGTTGGGGATAACCAGATTTGAAGTAGTCCTCCAGGTCTAGCCCCAAATAATGCACTCCAACGCTTCTTGTTGAAAGTAGAGCTAAGTACCGACGCCCGAAAACTAAAGCCTAGTAGGGCAGGCGGACGTAGACCCGGTCTATATTGAATTGCCTTTTGTTTTGATTGTTTGCAAATTGCTTGTGGTGAAATAGTGGTGGGTCAGTCCCTCTTGCAGACCGTTCGTACCAGTGCGGGAAGGTAGATGTCTCAAGGCGATAGGGAGATGAGTACCACGGGTGACCGGATGTTATATTATTCCCCGTCAGGTTTTCCTCCGCTGGTCGGCCAAAATGATTCGCCGGATGTCGCTCACATCCAAAAGTACACAAAGTTGTACGCTAGGGCCTGGGATCGTGCGGTACGACCACCCCCAAAAGTGGCAGGACTGGCCACTGTCACCGACGGCCACATCGGTGAGGAACGCGGGGCTCGCTACACTGCTAGAACAGAAGCGGTCCAAACTATGTCGACATAGGGTGTGTGTGTGCTGCTATGTATGTCTGCGGTATGTGCGAGTCTATGAATGCATGCGTTATGTTTGCGACTGTGAATGCCTGCGATAGAATTCAGGATGTGAAAACCTGATGTGTTGATGAGCTAGTGGAGCCTTATTATAACTGATTTATAATACTGCTGCTTTATCCAGTTATACAATCCTGCATTCTTTTATAGTTGCTCCTAGCTATACATATATGAAATATTGTGATAACCCTCTCTTGCTTCGGCTATTTACTTTTGTTGGGTGTGTGTGTGCTCGTACCCAGGATATGGATCCGGGGAGGAGATTTGTTTCCACTTAGTTATGTAACTAACGGTTATTTAAATTACCTTTCACAGGAAATGGAGCACCATAGTGACTCGCTGCCATAGGAGATTACGCCAGCGACTAGGACTACACGAGCAGATACACCCCCGCCATCCCCAGAGTTTAGAGACGCGAGTACGGCCGAGCAGTATAAAGATCGAGAGAGAGTATGAGGGTTATATGTAGTACATGTATAACCTACTGGCTTATATAAATGTTTAGGCTTCGTCCCTAGAACCTCTGTATTACTATAAGACGTGTTTATATATATCTACAGTTGTTTCCTATTAATGCTTCCGCTATACTCTGATGGATTGTGAATGTTGTGATTCGAGCCAAGCAAGGCGACCATCTAGTGCTTAGATAGGGTGGATGGTTTCCCCTAAGGAGCACTGGGTGGACATCTTGGACAAGTAGTACACCTCCGGCCCGACCCGGGCAAGGTTGGGGGGGGGGTATCACAAATGGATCAGAGCCATCACGATTCGTCCTTATGGAGCAGTCTCAGGATCCCTCCGTCCTCGCTTTGTTCTGGGTTTGGACGAATCTTGCAGTGGAGGCCTGGTGGACCCTAGTGTAGAGGCTTTGGGATTCTAGACTGTACGATAGTACACCCATACACCATTGTTTCCGCTTTGTTTGTCATTTTATTTGCAAATTGCCCTACTTTGGCAAAATATTGACACTCTTTCCTGTTACTTCTCCAGATAACAGAGTACAGTAACAGGGGATCCTCGTCCAGAGGATATGTTCTAGCTACCCCACCTCTAGACCCGGTCGCTCCCGCGGCCGTACCGTTTGCCGAGACAGATATAGGGCAGACACTGACGGCTATTCTAGCGACTTTCCAGGCTGCCCTGGCACATCCACCGCGAGAGATGACAGCACCCACCGATCTGCTATCGACTTTCCGAGGACTGAGGCCTCCCACATTCAGAGGTACAGAGGCGGCCATCCAGATAGTGGAGTGGTTGGAGCGGGTGGAGGAACTATTAGTGGGAATGATGTGCCCAGGTGTGGCTACAGTCTCTTTAGTGGTGACCCTTTTGGAGGGATACGCGAGGGATTGGTGGAGAGCGGCAAGTCGCTCTACTTTTCTAGGTCGGTCGTTGAGCGCGATTCTTTGGGGAGAGATATCTGAGGCTATACTAGAGTTCTTCATCACAGATGCAGACCGAGCCGCACTGCAGGAGAAATTCTTGCTCATTCGACAGGGCAACCGCACAGTGGCAGAGTACAAGAGAGTTTATACACCTGGCACTCTTCTCCTGGAATCTGGCTGCATCTGACAGGGATAGAGCTTCTAGGTTCCACTGAGTACATGAGACGAACTGAGGCAGGCCTTGATCATGCTTTCTCAGGCCACCTTTCACACCATAGCCACCCATGCGGTAGCATTAGAGTTGTACAAGCGGATAGTGACTCAGCAGCGCAGGGGCAAGGTAGAGATTCCTTGAGACTAGAGGCAAGACGGAGGAGTCGCTCCACACAGACAGGATAGAGAGCGCAGTCAGCGATGCCACAAAAAGCCCTATAGGTGCCCAACAGTACCCCCAGTACCCCCAGCTATGCAGCCAGATATCAGACCAGCTCCAGCACCACAGCTCGCACCAGTGGCCCGACGAGTTGTTCCCTTTGCGGGAAACTGCTCTTATGTTAGCAGCAGGGACATGTGAGAGCTTTCTGCCCACAAGAGGACAGGGAGGAACGGGATTAGGAGCAGTTTAGGGTGGATAGCCGGCACGGGGATATGTTCAGAGAGGCCACAGAGGTAGAGCTAGCAGGAGAGGCCATTAGGGCCGAGCAGCGCCCCTGGAAGCCTACATACTGGTCTTGCAGCATGGAACGACACCTGACATAGTCATAGGTATATACTTTAGGACATAGGGAGATATCAGATCTTACTACTGATGTTGTATATTACTTATATATATGTGCTTACATCTTCTGTATTAGTTAGATGATATATATGTATATTTTCCCATATCGTCAGGAATCTTGTTGGTAGAAGGACACCCTGCCAAAACCCTTTTCAACACAGGAGTGACACATTCTTTCGTCTCCCACGAATTCATCGCAATAAAAGGAAACATTATTCATTCAACCCTACTATCTATACGAATCTAGTTACCGGACGAGTCAGATATGACATCTACGAAAAAGTGTTCGTTCCAGGCTGTGCTGGAGAAGTAGAATTTGAGATCTACGCAACCATCCTGGCAATAACTGGACTTAACAAAATTCTGGGGATGGACTGGCTTGCCGAGCGCCAAGCACAGATAAACTGTTCCACGCGAGAAGTCTGACAACAGAACCCAAATGGCCAGAGCGTCACGTTGACAAGTGTGTCCTCTATCTCACGTATTATTCTAACTTCTACGCAGATTGTGAAATCAGTCTGACAGAAGGAAAAAGTATACCTTATCTATTTCGAGATGGAAGACAAAACCCAGGTGCTCGCCAAAGTTCCAGTTGTCCGTGACTTTCCAGATATTTTCCCTGAGTCCCTCTCAGGATTGCCCCCCAGTGAGAGGTCTACTTTCAAATTGAGTTCGTGTCCGGAGCACAACCAGTATCACGGTACCACTACCGGAGCACGACCAGTATCACGATCGCCCTACCGGATGGCCCCAAGAGAGCTAACTGAACTTAAAATCAAACAACAGGAACTAATAGATACTGGATTCGTCCGTCCTAGTTCCTCTCCCTGGGAGCCCCGGTGCTTTTCGTCAAGAGAAAGACGGGACACTGCGACTGTGCATCGACTAAAGGGAACTAAATAAGCTTACTATACGCAACACATACCCCATCCCTAGGATCAACGAACTGTTAGATCAGTTGCAAGGTGCATCCGTGTTCTCCAAGATGCACTTGAGATCGGCTATTATCTGCTTCGAATCCGAGAGGAAGATATTCCCAAGACTATCTTCAGCTCCCGATACGGTCTATATGAGTTACTAGTGATGCCCTTCAGGCTCACCAACACGCCCTCCACCTAAGGCCCTGATTAATAAAGTCTTCGAACCCTCTTGGATCACTTTGTCATCGTCTCACAGACGACATCTTAATCTACTCAAAGACAAGACGGACCATCACTCGGCACCTGCAGATGGTGCTATTAAAACTCTGGGAGCACTCTCTCTTTCGCCAAATTCAGTAAGCGGCGGATTCTGCGAGGAGTGGGCCCGCAAGATGCAGTTTCATGCCAGAGCTAAGTTCGGATTCTTGTTGCCTATACGAATAAAAAAAGGAAGAGTAGCCGGAGTGGACCCCTAA